>OV884051.1:1200000-1890000 GCA_930367265.1 Catocala fraxini
CAGTGGGTACCTTAGCCAGAAACGATGGAGAGGTTTTAGGTTAATACAGTCGAATGACGACTTGATTCAAATGCGTTGTATGTGAATATTTGTTTGATTAGAACGGTTTATAAAACCAAATCCTCCTCCTCTTCCTAGCCTTTATTATTCAAGTCACTTGGGGTCGGCTTTTCTAGTCTATCCGGATTTGACTGGATGTCAGTTTTTACACAGAGCGGCTGTCACCTGACCTACGCAACCCTAAGGCTAGACCAGTGTCAGGATATAAGAAGGTACTGACTTTCCCAATAACGACTGCCATAGATGTTCATGGCAGCCGGGACCGACGGCTTAACGTGCTCTCCGAGGCACGGAGCAGGCGATAATTGTCAATCAATACACACATAATTTCGAAAAGTCATATAACTTCCAAAAGTCAGGTGTGCGCGACGCGGGTTCGATCCCGAGACCCTCTGCATTGCGGTCTGTTAGTCTCCCCACTGAGCTATCGCTGCTAATAGTTTACAAAACCAAATACATAATAATAATAGTTCTTTATTACTGACTAATTAATTAAGTCTATTGTTAGTAAATAAAGAATTAAAAAATTAAATAAGACGTTATTAATTATAATAAAGATTGATACATTATGTTCTAAAATTACAAAAAGGACTAGAACGTTGGCCTTTTCCTGTTTCAAAGATAATTCGAGAAAAGCCCGGACTAGAAGACTGGATTTCCTTGACTCAAAGATGATTCTGTGTGTGGCAGTATTGCCGTTCAACGTGACAACGTTGTCAGTCTTCTGGTCACGTTTCCATTTGACAGTAATGCTGAGTATTTTGATGACATTGCCTAAAGCAGCTACAATATGTTTTTATGCCTTTATATAACTAGAAACCACTTAATATTGTCTTCTGTTTACGTGAATGTTATTCATTTAAATTAAACTTCTATATACGGATTTTAATTATATAATTAGCTTAAGAATTAGCTGGAACCAGACGCAATTAAAATA
The DNA here is from genome assembly GCA_930367265.1 of Catocala fraxini. Taxonomy (NCBI): domain Eukaryota; kingdom Metazoa; phylum Arthropoda; class Insecta; order Lepidoptera; family Erebidae; genus Catocala; species Catocala fraxini. Next base: position 1,200,998 of record OV884051.1, read on the forward strand.
CTTTGTTTATAAGCCCCGCCCCGTCCTCGGAACATTGCCTTAGGAATTGAATAAAGATTTTATACCACTAATAAAATAACACGGCATTACAGGAAATGATGTAGTCATACGATTGATTACACGATTTCTTATACTTTCACCAATTTATTATTAATTAATATAAATTAACAACATATTTTCCCAACCTGAAACTTCACGACCGGATGTTCTCATGCTCTTTGTTTTGTTATTCAAAAAGACAATTCTTTCGTTATGAATAATTCCGCGGAGGACTTTACAAAAATCAAAATAACGGACACAAAGACCATTGACACAAACGACTATTTGTAGATCACACAAAAGCCTATGTTCCATTTTGTACGTCACTTTAGACACAAAGATTGCTCTTTCTTTAAAAACAGAATCAAAATTGGTTGCAAAATATATACTTAGTCTAAGTGTCGTAGTGGAGATATCTCGCTTTCTCCCTCGCACAGCGGTTAAATAGCAATTACGTCACAGTTTGTATCGTGCATCCTTTTTCTGTCATTTGTAATTTTTTGTCGTTGGATTTTGTATTTTAATAAGAAAAATTTCAAAATACAGTCGTGCACACACTACTTTCAAGTGCATATAAGTAATATTTATATGCTCTCTCAATAAAAGTAATATGTATATGTATTTTAGGCACTGCTTTTTTTATTTATTGGTTGTTTTATTTAAAACTATCACCTTCGTGCGCGAATTTACAATACTTCTAATTTTATTAGCATAAAATGAAAACGTGCGAATGGACACCTGCGTTTTCAGACAGGAACGATTCGCACGAAAATATATTCCATGTGTGCGAAACGACAACAAACAAAAATATTATTTGAAAAAAGTGTCTATTCGCACAATATGTTTTTCGTGCGAAACGACTACTAAGCTTGTTCTTTGTGTCTGTTGTTTGAATGTTTTTAAAGTCCCCCGCAACACAGGATTTATTCCTAGTGAGTTGTATTTATTAATGAGAGAAAAATAAATTATATAGATACATATAGGTGTGAAATGATGTACGTTACATTATCCTAACAAATGAATGCGAATGTGAGTTTATTTGGCAGTTACGATTTCACGCCTTAATTACTTGAAAGATCATCATTAAAGAAGAAAGCCCATTCCAGGCCTACTAGTGGACACCAGAATAAGACTTAAATGAATTGTACATACATTTAGATTAAAAAAATACTATTTTCAAGTTATGTATAACTCCGCCAAGATTCTATTACCAGTTCTGTCTTACTATGAGGCATATCAAAGCCAACGGTATACATAACGTTGAAGTGTGCAGAGAGGAAAACAGCAACCTACCTGGAGAATTTATAAATAATAGCTACTGGCTTTTAAGAGCAAAGATCCAAAGCAGGCATATAAGCTGCAAAGTATATTTTGTGTACTTATTAATAAATAATAATCATTCTGGAAGGGAAGCACTACAGCTGTACTACTGTAATTGTATTTCCGGCAAACGCACGGTTGGTTGCTGTTCACATGTTATGACCATAATATGGTATATTAGCTGGGCTAGATTTGAAAATAATGTTATGCCTCCTGCTCCTTTCTTAGACGATATATTAATAATATATGATAATGAAAATAGAGAAGATGAAATCTAAATGTTTTTCTTATTCCAACTTCTTCTTACCTATTCCCATTGCTTAAAAAAATCTGGATTTTGAATTTTGATAATTATGTACCTTATTCTATACTAGCATATACGAACATAGTTTTAGCTTCTTGTTATAAATACCAATAGCTACATATATGCAGATTTAACACATACTTTTGTCATCACTAAAATGCTTTTTTTATTTCAATTTATGTTTATTGTAATAGCTTAGCGGCGTTTTAGTTTGTTTTTATTCATAAGTTACACCATTAGAAAGCTAAAAAAGGGCATACGTTTATAATATTTAACTGTCCACCTCTGGGCCTAGGGTACAAGTCTCTGTGGGCATTCCACTTTCGCATACACGTTGTCAGTGGTACAAAAAAGGATATAGGGTAACTTTCACGCAGAAAAAGATGTGTTTCGGAGCGAGCGAAGCCAAAAAACAAACCGTGTATAATATAAAACTGTGATACGTAGCAATAAATCGAGCTTCATAAAAGTGAAAATCGAATCGATTTAAATTATAGATGTGTCCCTCACTGTACTTAGGTGTCTTAGATCACTCGAAAAGGTGTCGACACTAAGAAGAGAGAGCTCACACATTAGATACAGAACAATAGCGTACGATTTTCAATTTGAGTAAGCGTTATATTACTATCTATATATTAATACGTGAAGCAAAAACTTGTACCCGTTTTTACGAAAATTGCGCGGACGGAGGAGAATGAAATTTAGTACAGTTAAAGTTTATATGGAGAAGGAGGGGCAAATCCTATTATTTAATAAAATATGCATTAGAAATACATTAAATGACTGAAAGAACACTACACGCACACAGCCACGCATTTGACACACGCAGTCGAATCGCGTTCGTAGTATTTCGACATTGTTCGTCTGACGTCGTACAATTCTTTGTAATTATGGTTACCTATACCTTATTTATATGTAATAAAGAAAAACAGAAAATAAAGTAGCAAGCTTAGGAGTTTTGGTCGAACTTTGACCACTAGGCGACCGCTAGTATTTATAATTCGATGTCATGTTGTCATTGTGTGTCAGATGAAAACTTAACGTTCAGAAAGGTGACATCGTAGTAGAGCATATATGATGTAAATGTTTGGTAACAAAATGGCTACGTAAATGCATCACCCGCGCAGCCGTAGACATTTATTTACATCGTATAGAAATATCGATTTGTACGAAAATAGAGTTGATTCGTCTGTAGCGACGATCTTAGACCAAACAACCGATTATACGCCCACCAGTCTCGTACAAATATATCTACATATATCAAAGACTTCAGTCATAGAGTCCTACTAGGTTTAAATATAGTCACCTTTCTGGACGTTAAGTTGTCAGTAAGTAACAAGTAATTTAATTTCAATCGTAAACTAATATTATAATTGCGAATGTGAGTTTGTATGTTACGCTTTCACGCCTGCTTATGCCCTATATCCTTTTCTGTACCTCTGACAATGTATATGCGAAATTTCATGATGATCGGTCAAGGCGTGATAGCAAACAACAAACAAACTCACATTCGCATTTATAATATTAGTTTGGATATCAAGTCACGAACATACGTTAGCTTAATTTTTAAAGATAAACACATCTATACTCCATTTGGTTACGTACTTAACTAAAGGTAAACAATCTTGATGTGACTTTTTACACAAACACATATTAAATATATAAACTACTGCTTAAACTAACGGTTCAATTGATTTAGAAATTATTGTTATATTTACATTGATATTTAGCAGCATTTTATTTTTAAATTGAGTTTCTAGATAACATTTTAAAAAGACACATCAAGATTGTTTACCATTAGTTAAGTACGTAACCAAATGGAGTATAGGTCGATTTTAAATTAGGTAGACTCATAAATATCTATATCGTAAGATTTAGACGACATATTTGTCCATTTATAAATACGCACATAACACGAAATCATTAAACCAAAATGGCGATAAGTAAGAGCGTGTAAACAGGAACCGTCGCAGTCAAATGAAAGATTATGAAATCAATTGTACGGAGGGTTGGCAGGGGTCCAGGCGGGCTGGCGCGACTCGAGTGCCGCGCCAAGTGCTGCTACCACAGTTACCATATATGCATTTTTATTATCTACTGCATTCTTCCTTGATTTGATTTTTGTACGTATGTACTTTAGTTGTTATGTGCTTTTTTATCATATACCGAGGGAATATCGGAAATCCTGAAAATTGTCTTTAGTGACTAAAGGCTACTTATTTGACAATCTTGAGATCTCTATCAATACAATTCTTGTAAAGCCAAAGTCAAAAATCATTTACTTATTCATTAAGGTCACAAAGTAACACTTATGAACGTCAAAATATGATATAGGTTAGTGAATTTTACTTAGTTCCTGAAGCTACATTTAGGTTAGTTGCTTGGTTCAAGTAAATATGAATAATTTGACTTAGACTCAAATGATTCATATTATAATACAAAAAACGGACCCTTGACGCGCAGTTTGACACGCTGTTTTCATTTTATTTTGCCTAAGGATGATATATGTGCTATACATCGTTAGAAAGGTATTGTTTTCTACTTATAGAAACAATACCTTTCTATAACTAATAGTAAATTGTATTATTTTTAGATATATAAAACGAAGAGAATAATACCGGTGATTTTGTCATAGTGATTGGCCTATTATCATAAAATACCTTTTAAGATAGAATAATAAGCTGTATTCTTTATTTATTTATTTGATTATCATATCTGAGTAGATTTCATACAATAAAAACCTAAAATTAACTATATATTAACGTAGGCGCCGGATCGGCTCGACAATGCTCGGAATGAGATGCAAACGATGAAAGCTGTCGAAATAAAACCATAGATAAATGGCGCCAAATTCAAAAGTGAATCATTCGCATTCGCGAATATCAACGGCAGACATTCGCATTCGCGAATATCAACGGCAGACATTCGCATTCGCGAATGCCTAAAAATTGACATTCGTTACATCACTAGTCTGTAATACATCCGTACCTTCCTCTCCGGGGATATGTATGTAGGCATAAGTGTGTGTATGTATGTGTGTACGTGGTAGGGTAGCGTTATTGTTTCTCGTTATTAGTATAATCGATCGTTTCTGCTTAGCGCACTCGTCGGAAAGCCCAACAATGTGCCGCTCGTTAAACACGGAAATGCCTGGAAAATATCTTTACACGACTTATACTTGTGTATCAGTGACCGCTGGTGTCGTAGTTTAGGTGGTCACTCTTACAACTTACAATATACTAAAGTTTAACAAGTTTCTCGCTATTGCAAATGTGCCGAGGGTTAAGGTTCGATGGCCCACACGGGACAAAAATTGTGTGATCTGTAATGTTTGTTCCGAGTCTGGATGTTCCTTGTGTGTGTTGGTTGAATATTTTGTGAAGTCCTCGCTATACAGGCATTTTTCCTAGTGCGGGAATCGTCTTTTTAAATACGAAATTAGTAACTTGCTATTGTAAGGCGGTGTCTTGAAGCCTGTTTGCTACCTTAGAAGAAAAAGTACTATAAATCATAATCCGATATACCTAGAACTACTAAATTAATGATAAGCGAAGAAATAGAAAATACAAATGTCTAGTATTAGTATAGTATAGTAGACGAGGAAAGACTGACTAAGAAAGTTTATAAGGCTATTGTGAATGGAACAGTCGCAAGAGGAAGACCTAGGCGAACGTTTCTCGATCAGATCGGAGGCGTTCTGGACAAAGGCCAGGTTAAGAGCACCTTGAACCAACGGGCGTGTATGAGGAATGTGATGAAAATGAATGAAGCCAGAGAAGTGGGTCAGGATCGTAGCAAATGGAAATCCGTAGTCTCTGCCTACCCCTCTGGGAAACAGGCGTGAATCTATGTATGTAGTATTCTTGGTAAATCGTCAGGTCGGTAGTGCATTAGGTGAGGATCGAACTGACAACCTCTCGATCGTTAGTACAGTATCTTATCCATTGTGCCTTAAATTACTCCATTCTGTCCGTTGATATGTTGAGATTAAGAAGCAATGTAAAAATAAACTAGATTTTGCTTGCCGATTCGCTCGCATAAATGTAGGTTAGGTTAATAACAGTAATTTTTCTGGGTAAAAGGTACCATATGTTTTTTTCGGTTCCTTTTAACACGCTTTTATTAGCTTGGTACGTATGTATCTATGTGTATATGAATCTATGTAACGGAATCTTTGAACGTGATTTTCATCCCTTTCAGATCGACGGATTGATATGAAACTTTGCACACTTATCGAGAAAAAAAAAAATTAATAAATAATAGTTTAAAAAAACTAAAAAACTTGCTTTAAAAAGTAGAAAATAATTTATTATATATATATATATATATATATATATATATATATTTAATGTAAAAAAGCGTGGGTTGCTTTCTAAGATATGTTAATGACCCACGCTTTTTTACTAAAAAATATTAAATTATTTTTGACTTATTACAGCGTGTTTTTTAGTTTTCCAACTATTATTTATTGATGATCGGTCGAGTAGTTGAGGCGTGAAAGCGTCACAAACAAACAACCTCACATTCGCATTAATTATAATATTAGTTAGGATAAGTTATATCAAAACAGTGGCATTAATATACGTTGTTATATATAACACGTCAATGACTATGTGTGAAATGTCGATTGGAAAGTGTTATCTAATTGTTTTGGAAACAAACGAGCGACATTCTTTTGAGACGGACTGGTATTTCTGCGTGACGAGTAAACCTACCGTATTATGTAAAACACTTTATTTTATGTATATCGTTAATATACAAGTTATACATATTTAATGCTCGGTATAAACAGCTCTAGCCTGGTGGAAGACCACAGCGAAACAGCAGCGATAGCTCAGTGGGGAGACCAACAGACTGCAACGCAGAGGGTCTCGGTTTTGAACCCACGTCGCGCACCTCTGACTTTCGGAAGTTATATGACTTTTCGAAATTATGTGCGTATTGAATGACAATTATCGCCTGGTCTGTGCCTCGGAGAGCACGTTAAGCCGTCGGACCCGGCTGCCATGAACATCTATGGCAGTCGTTATTGGGAAGTCAGTGCCCTATAATATCCTGACACTGGTCTAGGCTTAGAGTATCGTTAGCCTTCGGGTTGCGGAGGTCAGGTGGCTGCCGTTCCGTGTAAAAACTGATATCCAGTCAAATCCAGTTAGACCAGCAAAGCCGACCCCAAGTGACTTGGGAATAATCAAAGCTAGGGAGAAGAAGAAGTCTAGTGGAAGACCGTTGAACTGCCACTCTGCTCTGACTTTTCGAAGTTATGTGCGCATTAAATTGTTAATTATTGCTTGCTTTAATGGGATATACTACTCTTAAGATTCCCCGACATAAGAGTTCCCAAATAAATAATGTCCTCCAGACCGAATTTCGCTCACGGCGGCCAATCTTAACGGAGACTAGTCGTCTGCGCAGGAGATATTATAGTGCACAAGCGGGTGCGCAAACGCGAGCACTCTCTGTTCCCTATCTCTCATGATCCGTTGGGACGGATAATCAGTCACGATCGGAGAGAGATCAGGCGCAGGACCAACGGCTTTACGAGCTTTCCGAGGCACGGGGGTGCCTTACACCACCAACTTCCTATTGAAAATTCGTAACAGAAAACCCAATAACTTTTTGTTGGCCCGACCCGGGATTCGAACCCGAGATCTCATGCACAGCAGTCGCATTCACTACCACTGCGCCAATTAAATAACTATATGTTAAACCTAGTACCAGCATATAAACTAGGTGACTACTTAAATCACTGCGCCATCAGAGCAACAATAATAATTCAAAGTGATAAATAATATCTAAGCGAGTACACGTATATTCTCAAATTGTAATAATAAACATATTAAGTATTGTTGTCCTTTTCCCTCAAGGTTAAACGAAGGTGTTCCGTGCTACTCACACCGACGCGACATCAAACGTTTTACTTTATAAATGCCGTTTATAATACTCGTTTAGTATAAATCGTTTTATAACAACTCGTATAATAACTATCGTGACTTCGCTCGCACAAGAACAGTCTATTTTTCTGGATAAGAGGTACCCTATGTCCTTATCTGTACCCCTGACAAGAAGTATGCGAAATTTCATGATCGGTCGAGTAGTTACGGCGCGGTGGCGTATCTCACATTCGCAGCTGGAAATATTCTTAAAATATCCAGCATTAACATAGGCATAAGGATTTTACTTAAAACACTAAGCACTAAAAATATTTATTTTGTGTCGCGGAGGACTTTGCGAACATTTCAAAATAATAATAATAATAATATTCTACCACATACACACAACACCATCTAGCCCAAACTAAGCAGAACTTGTACTATGGATACTGGACAATGGATAAACATACATATATACTTTTTTTATTGTAAATAGATACATATTATACATAGAAACACCCAGACCAAGACAAACATCCATGTTCATGCACACAAATGTTTGACTTGTGCGGGAATCGAACCCTTGACCTCAGGCGTGGCAGCCAGTTACACTAACCACTACGCCATCGAGGCCGACATAGACAAATAGACACAAAGAATACCCAGACTCGGAACAACTACTTGTAGATCACACATTGAACCCACAACACTTGGGGCAGTGGCAGCGGCCAGGTAACCACTTAAACCAAGTCGTCCAAAAGAGCCAAATATAGACAATTCACAAGTGAAACCTATTCAAAGAGCCATTTTCTTAAACTGAAGCTTTGCTGTAGCAGGGGATATTATAACGGAACAATTAGGATTACAAGTACACACTCGAGCTTGCCTTTGTCAAATAAGTCTTAGCCTAACTAACTTCTTCTCTCCTAGCCTTTATTATTCCCAAGTCACTTGGGGTCGGCTTTTCTGGTCTAACCGGAATTGACTGGATATCAGTTTTTACACGGAGCGGCTGCCACCTGACCTCCGCAACCCGAAGGCTAACGATACCCTAAGGCTAGACCAGTGTCAGGATATTAGAGGGTACTGACTTTCCCAATAACGACTGCCATAGATGTTCATGGCAGCCGGGACCAACGGCTTAACGTGCTCTCCGAGGCACGGAGCAGGCGATAATTGTCAATCAATACGCACATAATTTCGAAAAGTCATATAACTTCTGAAAGTCAGAGGTGCGCGACGTGGGTTCGAACCCGAGACCCTCTGCATTGCAGTCTGTTGGTCTTCCCACTGAGCTATCGCTGCTGCTAACTAACAAAAAAAGTCTAACTAACAATAAATTAAATTAAATTTGGTATCATAGTTATAAGACAAGATTATAAGTAATATTCCGTGCCTACACTAAACATTTCGTGAAGGAGCCGCAGCCGAGGAGTTAAAGAGCCGCGGGTTGCCGACCACTGACCTAAACCAATACGCCGTGCAGTCGGTTATAAGAATAATAACAGTTATTAGCTGAAAAATGAAAATGAAAAATTTATTTCGCAAGAGATATGGTTTACATTAATTAGCAGCGATCGCTCAGTTGGGAGACAAACAGACTGCAATGCAGAGGGTCTCGAGTTCGAACCCACGTCGCGCACCTCTGACTTTCGGAAGTTATATGACTTTTCGAAATGATGTGCGTATTGATTGACAATTATCGCCTGCTCCGTGCCTCGGAGAGCACGTTCAGCCGTTGGTCCCGGCTGCAATGAACATGGCAGTCGTTATTGGGAGAGTGTCGATACAAAAGATCCCACTGGGTCGAAGTGTCGCCGGTCTGCACTGACTGGCCCCCACATAAGATACGTACATACATTAATTAGGTGGTAAATAATAATATTAAGGCTCTTTGCACATCTCACACTTGTCAGGCATGCGAAAATTTATCTACATAATAAGTATTACAACAAAATAAATACATTTTAGAGAAATTACTTATGATTATACAATTATTTTGATTATAATACGAGGCAATGTCATTAGTAGTTATAAAGGAAATAATTAATGTCATACAATGTTAAGATAATAGTAATAATAAATTAAAGCAAAAAAAATAAAACAGGGCAGAAAAAGATAATAATAGGTATACAATTAATATAAAATGTCTAATGTAAGGGGACATCGCCGGGTAAAGTGTAACACGACACAATTTGTAAATAGTAGTTTAATTTCAATGTTTAACATTCGTGTAAACGTAAAACAATATTATAATAATAGTTACGTGACTGTTTGTTCGTCTCGTATTATGAATGACACATATATGTATGTGTATCTGCTACCCATCCCACCGCGTCTCGATCAATATAATTATTGATCCAATGAGTAATTGTAAGATATTGCTGAGAGCTGCCGTAATATCCTTCACAGTAACTTCTAGGTCATTTATATTATTAGTTATGTGTTGTGTTATAAAGACGGATTAGTTTATTCTATTGTCATTGTCTACTAACAGGTCTGTACACCTAATTGTCTTCCGATGGGTAGACAGCATTGGCATATTTATAGATACCTCAAAATAGGGTAGTTGCCAATGTTTGATCTAGTACATTATTTTATACACAAAAGCAAATAACAATCAAAAGAAATGTTTTTGTCAAAACAGTATCAAAATTGGTTGCAAAATAATGGATATAAGCAAAATGGAGATGTAGTGGGGATATCTCGCTATATCCCTCGGACTACTGTATTTAAATAGCGGTTACGTCACAAACGTGTATCGTACATCCTTATTCCGTAATTTGACTTTTTATTACCCTACTATCAGTTTTGAAACGCTTATATCTTATTTATTCTGTGTAGATTCTATAAAACTTTTTTGTTTTACGGTAACCTAACTAATTGGCTTAAATAATAAAATGTTCGTCAATTAAAATTGTCTGCAGCAAGGATGAAAGCTTTTATCTTAAGCGTGTGTAAGCCATCAGACTTTTTAGAGGCTGGGGACCTCCGTAGACAATAATTCCAAATAATTATGCCAGTGATAGCAAACGTGTCACACGGCCATTTCACAGGCTATTTAGTTACGACTTTACAGAAGATGAGTCTCTATTTTCTACGAGATACTATCGACAATCTACTTTAAATTTGTTAAAGGCATGTCTTTAAACACTATTTGCAAAAACTATGTACATTTGGTAGCATAGAATAAATAAATTTCAATACAAATATTCAATATCTCAGCTGTGCAAATATGTTTTCTTAGCGATGTTAAAATAAAAATAATTAAAGATAAATACATTTTAAAGTAGTGGTATTATAAACTGACATTTCTGATTACAATAATTATAATCATGATAAATAAAAAGAACACAATATAATCAATCTATACATCGTTTAAAGTCATGCCTGGGGCGACGCCATCTTAGAATGAACATACAGAGTGCAAACGCTGTCAATCACACGCGGACCAACAATCGTGTTAGTTGACCCGCGCCGGGTAACATTGGCCCAATAGTTACAGTCAAGTCGCGACCCTGTTTGTAATTATGACTTTATTATTTATATAGTATATGTTCCTGTTTTGGCATTAAAACTGATTTGTGAACAAATCTGTAGATTTATTGTAAATGTATTATTAGATTTTTACAATAAAAACCACGTTATATAATTACTTAATACTCTGAATGAGTACCTATACAGTCATTATTAGTATGAAAAAAATTACAAACATAGTATCAACTATGTTTTTACGTACAGACGGCTACACATCAAGTTATACACCCTATATACGCATAACTACGCTACATACAAAATAGAGAACTGTCGGAAAGGGACAGTGCATAGTGGTGTCGATGTAAAGGTAAGGATAGAGCGTCGCGTCCCGTTCACCGTGAATGAGACAAAATAACAAAAATATAACGCACTCTCTCGCACGATTCGCAGCGTTCAACTTCTAATAGTTCTAAGTCCAAACAGTCTAGGTTGATGTGTCGCTGGGTGTACCACGTGACGGGTCTGCGAGAATGGCGTTGTGGTTTATGTGGTTGCCTTGCCAATGCCCGAAATTGATCCCGCACGAGGCAAAAGTTTGTGTGGCGTGTGGGTGTTCTTTTTATCGGTTGTTTTAATTTCACACGGTCACGACACGGATCATCACTAAAACTAGCGATATGTTTTGTAAAGACAAGATATCAATTTCATACCCTAACTCTTCTCAAAGAGCTGAGGCCCGTGCCCAGCAGTGGGACCGTTTATGAACAGGACTGATACAAAATTGTACAATTACTATTAATTTTATAAAACGCCGCATGACCACTACCACGCGACATGGTAATCTACAAAAATGCGTGGTCATTGTTCGTAACAAGTTCAACATTAGATACAATAATAATTGTGTTCGTGAGTATAAACCACATTTTAGCAAATAAATGATTTTAATTTAAGTACAAGTGACGGTTAAGTGCCAACTACAAAACATTCTTACAACTTCTCTTAGTTAAAACTTTATGAACTTACATTAAACAATGCCGTTGTGCCAAAATACTATGTTACGTGGTAAACTGCCTCTATGACGCAGTGTTAGTGAATACGACTGCTGTGCGTGAAGTGCCATGTTCGAATCCCGTGTCGAGCAAAGTTTTATAGGTTTTATCTGTTAAGATTTTTTTGTTGCAGCGCTGTGGCTAACTTCTGCAGCATGATGTCTTCGGGTTTGAGTTCTAAGTCGTGTAAAATGTTATTTGGATTTTCTGTCAAGATATTCTCAGTTGAGCACGTTGTATGGTAACATATTGCAGCTGTGCTGATTCTGTGTTTGGTAGACAATACTAGGCTTATCGCCTATTACGATCTCAGATGTTACTAATTTCGCTTACACTCCTGGGTATACGTATTTAAGTAACTGACTACCTATTTCGAAATATAGGGGTGAGATTATATATCTATGTTTAATAGTTTTTACTACTTTGACTTGATCACAAGTTGTATCTCTTTATTTTATTTTTTACCTTCTAGTTCTATGAATACTGTAAAATATTGAAATTAAACTGCTATATACGGATTTTATCGCGTTGTTTATTTGACACTTTATTACAAAATTTTGAAAATTTTTACACTACTAAGTACTACTATTAAACTTTACTAATTTTTAAGCTAATTAAATTATTATTAAACTATTTAGATTTAATTTATTTTTACACTTTCCCCGACGTTTCGGTTGCTTTTCAGCAGCCATGGTCACGGGGAGACTAAGATGGCAGTTGTCTCAATGTTCCAGTGTAGTTATTTCAAAGTACCCGAACATAATTTAATCATTGGTGTTTCTATTTACGCAGAAATATATATATACGTATATAGCAGTTTAATTTCAATGAATAATATTCGCGTAAATAGAAGACAATATACTGTAAAATATATTATTGATATTATGTCTACACTCCTATTTAGTTGATACTCCAACATATTATGATACACTATGTTGTCTATTGTGCCTATACAGCCAAAAAGATAAATAGAGATATATGTAGATAAAGATAGTTAATGAGCTTACAGTCAATCTACCAATAAACAGTTACTGTGGCCTATGGATTCTTGCAACATCCATACTCAAATTGTTCTTAATTATAACGTTTATTGCTATCAAAAATGGGGTAGTTACTTCTGTTTGATTGCGTAACAGAAAATAGCAGTCAAACAAATACTATTCAAAGACAGCAACAAAATTGATTGTAAAATGAAGGAGCCATTAATATTTTAAATGTGGGTATGAGTAAAAGTGTGGGCGTTGTGAGGGTATATCGATATTTCCCGCGCACGCCTGCCTTTAAATAGCGGTTACGTCATATAATAGTATTGTGCGTCTCTTTTTATTTACACCTTCCTTTAACAGCTTAGCCTGTCTACCAGATACTACTTAACTTATTTAATTATGAATGAATTCAAAAAACATTGTAAATAAAAGTGACTCAATTTCTTTAATTTGTTTTGTTAAAGAAATTGAGTCGCTTAAACAATTACAATTGCCAAAGAAAATTGGTCGTATCGACACATACACGGGCGGAGTAGTAAAGTAGTCGTTTCGTCACTGCCATTGCGTCAAGTGATATGAGTTCGATACTTACACGGGATCAAAATATATGTGAGCGCGATTTTGGCTGTAATTTGTATCCGTTGCGAACGGACGTCGCGGGTCTTTTCGAGGGTCGCTGGGTCTTTTCGAGGGTCGCTGGGTCTTTTCGAGGTGTGTTCCACATTCGCCCCTACATTACGTCCCACATTCCAAAATGTTCCTCATTCGCCCCTCTTTTTTAATTATTCCTTTGTCGTCCTACATTTTTGAGCGTATGGTTAGCAAAACAATACATGTTTAAAAAATATTTTAAGTCTTCAATGTCGGGCTCGTGATGTCATGCAATCATAAGCCCATAGTTTCGCCGAGAGATCAAGGAGGTATTTTAAAATATTTTTCGGCGACCGTACATCAAAATTTGCTATACAAAAAAAACAGGGTAAAAAAGGAACATAATTTGGGACGAAATAGGAATTACGTTAAGAAATTAATATTTATCTAAATTTGGGAGCATATGAGAAACAATTTTTGGGGCGAACGCGTAGATTACATTCGACGAAACATGAGGCTCGAATGCGGAATAATCCCTTTTCGAACATACAATGTTCGTAAAGACACCGCAACACAGGCAATAGGTAGTGCCAATACTCCTAATACGAGAGTTGTCTTATACACACTTAATTAATAAAAGCTTTTTGCAATTCTTCTTCAAACAGACTTGAACTATGTATGTCAAATCGTTCACTTCGCGCGCGTAATTTGCTTAAGCCCCTCGTACAAAGCTATATTTTTTCGTAATAATATACAGACAAAGCCGCTAGCTACGCCTAGTTACATAAAACATAAATCATATACTTTACTTCCACATGTCTTATTGTTCGTGATTTTATTCAAATTACGCGTAAGTGTTGGGTAGGAAACAGCAATTACGTGAGGCAAGGCCGCGTCGGCCCAGCTGTAGAATACGTGTATTATTTAAAATACTAACCATTATGAACTCAAGCTCTTAGTGTCGACAGCAGAACTGTGCATTAACAAAAGGAGAAGAGCAAATCTGTCTCAATCTGTTTTAGGGATGCTTAAAAAGGTACAAAAGATCCTTTGTACATTCTTGGTTCTTCTGTTGATCCTATCTTACCAGACAAACGACTTAATTAGTAATAGAGTCCAGTTGACAGGCTTTGATACTCGACCTTAAGACTAGGCACTAGTTCTAGGAGCTCTTATCTATACTAATATTATAAAGAGGAAAGATTTTATTTTTTGTTTGTTTGTTTGTAAGGATTTAACTAGAAAACTATTCTACCAATTTTAAAAATTCCTTCACCATTAGAATGTTGTATTATAATTTATAACCGAGTAACACAGGATCTTCTTCTCTCTTAGCCTTTATTATTCCCAAGTCACTTGGGGTCGGCTTTTCTGGTCTAACCGGATTTGACTGGATATCAGTTTTTACACGGAGTGGCTGTCACCTGACCTACGCAACCCTAAGGCTAGACCAGTGTCAGGATATAAGAGGGTACTGACTTTCCCAATAACGACTGCCATAGATGTTCACGGCAGCCGGGACCAACGGCTTAACGTGCTCTCCGAGGCACGGAGCAAGCGATCATTGTCAATCAATACGCACATAATTTCGAAAAGTCATATAGCTTCCGAAAGTCAGAGGTGCGCGACGTGGGTTCAAACCCGAGACCCTCTGCATTGCATCGAGTAACACAGGATACATACGGCTTAAAAAAAACTTTTACTAACCTAACTTTTACACGAAAAGCCACGGGCAAAAGGTTGTGTTACATTATTATTCACAGTATTCTCTGTGAGTAAGGAATATTTCCTCAGTACCTCACAATATAGCTATGATAGGTATTTTCTTACACATGTCGCGACACGTGTGACCTTTACATAAAGGAGAGCAATATATAATCCATATTTGTTTAAGAGGATTGGTAGTGGTTTGAGTGATCGTCTCGTCATTGTCACTGCGCCTAGTGTTGTGGGTTCGAGGCTTGGTGTTGTTTGTGTCCGTTGTTTGAATTTTTTAAACCCGACCCGACCCGGTTTAAAGACCCCGTGACACAGGAATAACGCCTAGTGTGGTAGTTGTTTTATTAAAAACAAGTGAGAATCGGCAATGAATTGTCGAAAACCTTTGAGTTCGAAAAAATGGTTCAAGTAATATGCAAAGGTCACGTGATACCACGTGACCTTGCTGTCAAAGGTCATAATAATTTCGAGGGTATATTGACTATGCTGAGTCGAATGGCGTTGACCGCGAGTCTCTAGCTCTTACGGTTCTTGAGTCGAAAGTTATATAACAGACAAACGGACGGACAAGGCTGTTGTATAAGAGGTTTTTCGAACTTTAATAAAAAGAGAGGGAATATGAGGAACGTTTATCTAACACAGGAAGGCGCAGTGGTTAAATGGACGCTTTGCCGAGTGTTGGGACTTCCATTTTCACCCGGGCCAAAAATATTTTTGATCCACAGCTAGTAGTGTCGAATCTGGATGTGCTTTGTCTGAAACCCACAACGCTTGGTGGAACGACAGTGACGAGGCAAACACATAAACCAAGCTAGCCGTGCAGAAAAACAATATTGCATTGCACATTACTAAATCTCCGTTTTCCCAACTAATGTTATAAATTCTAATGTTATTTTGTTACCCTTTTACACCTTAACTACTCGACCGATTATGATGAAATTTCACATACACCTTGTCAGGGATACAAAGAAGGACATAGTGTACCTTTCACCTATAAAAATAGTACCTACTGTTCTTGAGTGAAGACGCGGGCACAAGCTAATTAATTATATAATATAGTTATTATACGAGTTCTTATAAAACGATTTATACTAATCGTGTATTACATAGAGTATTTCCAGAAAAATAGTACAATTCTTGAGCAAAGACACAGACAAAAGCTAGTATTAGTCATAATCTGAAGAGCATGTCGTTCAGTGTACGCTCGGCGCATTGAGGAAGTGAAAATGTCACAGTGAGTCGCTAATGGCGACATTATACATGCATGCCTACTGCACACGAGTTACTTTCTAACACTCGCGTATAACATCATGTAATGCTAACGTTTTATAATGAATAAACCCGTCGATAGAAGTAAGGTAATCGACGTATTTACAGTTTTTTATTGTATTAACCAAACACTAAAAGACAAAGAATTTTTGAAGTTTAGATTAAGAGAAATTTGTGACGGATGGTAAAAATTTACTTATTTTTTCGTTGGCTGCTTGAAGTATGTGTTGATTGAAGCTCGCTTCAAGATGTAGCCAATCTTGTCAGTGACACCCCTTACATGAGGCAGTATAGCAGGCTGGCGCTCGACTATGGCTGGCTTTTCTCGGGATCTGTGACAGCGGCGCGGCTGTTGGAGCTGGTTGTCTTGCAGTAATTGCTTGACATATTGAAGATTGGCGTCCAAGTGTTTCTTGTCACAGATCCCGTGGGCTTTCTGAAACAAAGACATTCCCACGGTAGCTAACTGTTTAGGATGGTGGTGAGATTCACCGTTTAAGTACCTATTTGTATGGGTCTTTTTCCTATACACAGTGTGGCTCAAAGTATGATCAGGGTTCCTGATGACAAGTTCAGTTTAAGAGAAATGGTAGAAAAAGGATGCATGATATTATAAACTATGACGTGACCGCTATTTAAACGCAGCTGTCCGAGGGAGATGGTGAGATAACCCTCTATTTCTTATCCAAATTTAATATATTAACTTACTTAATTGCTTCCTTATTTTGCAACCAATTTGAATACTGTTTGCACAAAAAGATTTCTTTTGATTGCTACTTTGCTCTTGTGTGTACAAAAATGTATCAAACATAGACAACTACCCTATTCATAGATGCCCCCGAGACTCCACCTACGTTTATGATTGCTGCTCTGCTCCTGATGGTCGTAGCGTGATGTTATATAGCCTATAACTTGCCTCAAGAATTGGGCTATCGAATGCAATCATATTTTTTTAAACACGACTGCTGTTTTAGGCTTTTTAACAAAAAAAAAAACAATATTTTCAGCTTTATTATATTAGTATAGATTTGGCGATGATACGAATTACCCTGCTTACTGGTGGAAGTAATATTTCTTTACAGATAAGCATAATATCCCTGCTTGATACCTCATGTATATCAGTTGCATTTACTGTCAATGCTCCATCCGTTTTTCTGGTAAAAAAATTCTAGTTAATAGCTAGCACGGAGACTAGAACCACAATATCTATACTAATATTACAAAGCTGAAGAGTTTGTTTGTTTGAACGCGCTAATCTCAGGAACTATTAGTTCGATTTGAAAAATTCTTTTAGTGTTGGGTAGCCTATTTATCAAGGAAGGCTATAGGCTATATAACATCACGCTACTACCGACGGGGGCGGCGCAGTAACGATAAACGCGGGTGAAACCGTGGGAACATCATAGTTACTGCGTTAGTAGCATATGACCAGCCTGACCTTATTACTGGTTTGAGTATTCTTTCTGCTCATTATTACCATTACTAGATTTAGCCCGCGGCTTCGCTATCGTCTACATTTTGTAAATTTTCTATAAGTACCTCCGGAACAGTACTTGTTCTAGATGAAGTGTCTCTTATGTACTTTTCTGTACTCCCGACACCATGTATGTAAAATTTTATGATAATAATCGGTCAAGTAATTAAGACGTGAAAAAGTAACATTCAAATTCACTAGGATTGTAAAGAACCCGTACAAAAATTTGAAACGTAGATTTTTTCGTTTACCACCGCTAATCAAATGAGAACATACCAATAAAGACCCTACAACTGTGGTCATAAATTGAATTACAGCTTCATCAATTCCTCCATACAGCCACATTATTCAAATCAAAAATAATTCAGTATGCATTCGCAATCCGAACCTTCAAAATTAATCTGTTTATTGTGTTCAGAACGTCGCCTAAAATAACAATGGCGACGGCACACCCGCATCGTCCAGGTGTAAGAAACTCTACTCCGGATCCAAAAAAAAAACATAATCTGCATAAAACATAACTACCCTCTAAAAATCGACCTTATGTTAACGTAATAGAGTCTAATCTAATGAATTAAATCCCACAGTCAATGTCTTAAGTTGCATTTATTTGTCGTCTCTTTCCCACTAGGGCAATTAGAGCGGGTTGGAGACGGGATTGTGACAAAAAATGATCGCTTGCGCACTCGACATGGGGAAACGTATTTGCATTTTTTGTAATGACGCGTTTTGGTATTATTATTGTTAAAAGGATTCCAGTACTCACCAGAAAAGCGGCCTCGAGAATATTTTTTTTGTATTTTAGATAATAGAAATGATATGGATCTAGTTGCTGCTTTGACCGCATAAATCCCACGGGAACGCATACCGAGATTAAAAGTCTCGTGCTAATCCAGGACACAGTCTATCTGTACAGTTCCATCCAAATCTGTGAAGATTTACACGTAATTGGGTAATATAACATCTTCACAACCTTTCACATTCATAATTGCAGTAGGATAATGATTATAAGCAAGATAATAAAAGTAATGCATATACACAGTGATGCTATTTCTAAACGTATTTAACTTTCTTAATTTATCCTATCATATCCAAAGACTGATGTAGCAAAAAGTCTGTGTTCCTTGGCTACTGTTATATATCAATAATTTATAGATTTAGCTGTATAAATTGTCCTGTTTTATTTTTGCGTTAGTTATGTTATAAGGTACAATAGGGTTGGCATGTCCATGTAGACAAAAATCCTTATAAAACAATAAAGATATTAAAAAAAACTTTCTTAATAAATTAGAATTTTTTAAATTGGTCTATTGCGTTTGTCTTATTTGTTCAAATGATCGCCTCGCTACTCCCACCACACCGAATGTTGTGAATTCGATGTCTACACGGGACAAACGTATGTATCACACATACGTTTGTCCCGTGTAGACATCACAAATGGATGTTTCAAGCCTGGGTGTTCTTAGTGTCTGTTATTTGAATGTTTATAAAGTCTCCCGTGATGTATTTGTACTTAGAGGAGTTGTTTCATTGTATAAACAAAATATTTGTATTTTTTTGAGCAGCGATAGCTCAGTGGGGAGACCAACAGACTACAATGCAGAGGGTCTCGAGTTCGAACCCACGTCGCGCACCTCTGACTTTCGGAAGTTATATGACTTTTCGAAATTATGTGCGTATTGATTGACAATTATCGCCTGCTACGTGCCTCGGAGAGCACGTTAAGCCGTCGGTCCCGGCTGCCATGAACATCTATGGCAGTCGTTATTGGGAGAGTGTCGACACAAAAGATCCCACTGGGTCGAAGTGTCGCCGGTCTGAACTGACTGGCCCCCACATAAGATACATACATACATACATCGTATTTTTTTAACATGTGTAACAAACTGACATTTGCAGATACATTTTATTAATTAAGTAATGGATATGCAATAAAGACTTGTTTCTAGATAGTTGGTATGCATTGTCCGTTTGGCGTAATGGTTTAAATTGTCCCTTGCCAAAGCTAATGCGCCCAGTGTTATGGGTTTCGAGGCCGCGTGTTCTGTGTAATCATTGTCTGAATGTCCTGCGACGCAAGGATTATCGCACATAGTCTATTTAAAAAAACTTTTTATTTAAAGCCCCGCCGTAATTCTTTAAACTCCGCTTTTGTATTCATTCTGGTAATGCATCTATACAGTTACTCTTTCACTTGTTGCATAACGCTTCTTCTTGGTCTTATCTCTTCTTTCTATAATGCCATCTAGTCTATAGAGGATAGATATATAATATCTTATATATAAAATTCTCGTGTCACAATGTTAGTTACCATATTCCTCCGAAACGGCTTGACCGATTTTTATGAAATTTTATATGCATATTTAGTAGGTCTGAGAATCGGCTACTATCTATTTTTCATACCCCTTAGTGATAAAGTAAACATAAAAAAAAAAAGAAAATTTACTTTTGACAGAACGACGTCTGTCCGGGCAGCTAGTAAAATATAATATTCTACCACATACACACAACACCATCTAGCCCAAACTAAGCAGAGCTTGTACTATGGGTACTAGACAATAGATAAACATATAATTATATTTTTTTTTGTAAATACGTACATATTATACATAGAAACACCCAGACCAAGACAAACATCCATGTTCACGCACACAAATATTTGACTTGTGCGGGAATCGAACCCGCGACCTCAGACGTGGCAGTCGGTTACACTAACCACTACGCCATCATATTATGTACGTCCCTCGAAGAACTTTACCTATTTGTCTTATGTAGTAAATAAATATGGCGTACTTGTAGCTAGACTGCACGGATGGCGTAAAATACGCCACTCTCACTGCGCCGAGTGTTGTGGGTTCGATACCCAAACGGGACAAAAAATTGTGCGATAGACAAATAGTTGTTCCAAGTCTGGGTGTTCTTTGTGTCCGTTGTTTGAATGTTTGTAAAGTCCTCCGCGACACAGGAATTATTTCTAGAGCGGGCGTTGTCTTTTAGTCAATGTGTATGTGTGTTTATGTCTATGTGTGAGGGTGTGTGTGTGACAAACACAAGTTCAGCACAAGCGTGGTTCGTTCAGTTCCGCTCGAGACGTTGTAGCACGTTTAACAGTAGGAAGTGCCATATTACCGCCGTGATTAGATCATGTTACTGAAGGAAACGTGTACAATGGCCGGCCACGATGTTTCTCTAAATGTACCTACTTCTGATTAGTTGTTGTTGGGTAAGGTTTTTAACTTATAGGTAACTGGTCATTGATTTAATGTTAGTAGTTACTGTTTAAGACTTAGATTGAATCCTCGGCAAACGTTAAAAAAGCAATATATGACTCGGAGTCTAAGTCATATACATATTTTGCTTTTAGTATGATTGCCGACCCTTAAATAAACTGGTATTAATACATTTATTTATCTACTTTAATTATAACGACAGGATTCCAATTACAATACATTAATTAAAGATTGCAATAATAATAATTGTAGACGTTAAAAACAATTAACAATTTAAAATTAGACATTAAATGTGCACTCAAAAAGTATACACAATAATCTACAATATTCAGTTTAATAAATACAACGCACAATAATTGCACGCATAGCGCAGTGGTTTATGTGGTCGCCTCGCCACTGCCACTGGGCCGATGTTGTGAGTTCGATCCATACGGGACAAAAATTGTTCTTCCAAATCTGGGTGTCCTGTGAAGTCCTACGCGACACAAAAAAATGTGAGAGAATTTGTTCACTGACCTGACTGACCTATCAACGTCTAGCCTTAACCCTTAGACCTTTAAAGCTGAAATTTTGCAGAGGCTTTTCCGAGAACTCTAACGAGACTGGGTATAAATAGGAGTTACGTTTTAAAGTTGCCATGATATATTTTGTAATAAAGACCTACATGCGTATATTTGACATATACATATGTAGGTAATTATAGTATAATTATGGTTATTAGTCTTTAGTTTCTATATGAGCAGCGACAGCTCAGTGGGGAGACCAACAGACTACAATGCAGAGGGTCTCGGGTTCGAACCCACGTCACGCACCTCTGACTTTCGGAAGTTATATGACATTTCGAAATTATGTGCGTATTGATTGACAATTATCGCCTGCTCCGTGCTTCGGAGAGCACGTTAAGCCGTCGGTCCCGGCTGCCATGAACATCTATGGCAGTCGTTATTGGGAGAGTGTCGACACAAAAGATCCCACTGGGTCGAAGTGTCGCCGGTCTGCACTGACTGGCCCCCACATATAATACATATAAAAGTATTTACAAAAAAAAAAGGAAAAATGTATGTTTATCCATTGTCTAGTGCTCATAGTACAAGCTCTGCTTAGTTTGGGCTAGATGGTGTTGTGTGTATGTGGTAGAATATTATTATTATTATATTAAGGTTTCTTCGAAAATGCCTCGGGCTAAAAAGCTTGACCACTAGCGTTCATGCGGACGGCTTCACAGGCAAAAAAGCCAGCACAAAATAACATTAGAACTAAAAGCTTTAGCAATCATGTGATACAAAAAGGTGTGCGAGTACACCACTTACTGACTAATAAGAGTAATAAGGGTACGGTTAACTTGCACATGACGCAACCGTGTAACTGTTTGTGTCACTTATCTGTGGGAACTGCTGTTTCGACGCTGATGTTATCGCTAATTGATTGCTAAATACATTCTGAAGTATGGTTAACGAGAATCTACATAATTATATTGTTACGTGTCAGGACGGTTGATTGAAAATGTCAGTTGTAGGGCGAAACTTTGTATTACTGTTTTACAAATGTCACACTACACAATACACACCGTTTACATTAAAGCTCTTAATAGTGGTCTTCTTTCCAATTCGCTCATAATTTCGCGTTGAAATGGCCGCTGATTGCTTCAATGTTCGTATTCAAAGAAAATTGAATTAAACGGGAGCACGGGCGACTGTACCGTATAGTATTTGAACTCCCGTCGTAGTACGTATCCTTGAAATTTTCTAATTTTTTGGTAGTTGTAAAATTGTATACAGCTTGCTTGATGTACGTGCGTAACGGTGGTCTCCATTGAAAATCAGCGTTGCGATATCACGTCAGTTTTATCGCAACATCAATGCTGAATGGAGACCATTTGTTGCCACAATAGCATAATATGTATATATTTTTTACTTACGAACTATTTATTTAATTGTTTTTTTATTATTTTGTCTATATTTTGTAAGAAAAATATGTAGTCATGTTTCTTTGTGGCAATAAAGAACGATTTCTTTTTTCTTTCTTTCTTAGATATAATATTATGTAGAATGCCATGTAGACTCGACTCGAACTATCAGAAGATACAATAAAAGAGAGAATAATAATCTTAGATGAAAAATGTAAACGGCGTTAACGTCAGACGAATCTCGACTTAACAATACTGTGATAAGGTTTATTTTACCTTGATTTACGCTACTTGTAGCCCGACTTATAAGCACATGTCGTACGAACCCGGTGGATTCTAGAGTTATCAGATCTTTTAAATCTCATTTTAGAAGGTCCTGCAGGAACTTTTTAAAAATAATTGTTTATACTAAAAGTATTAACAATGTCAAATACAATATCCTGTGGCCCCACACTAGGTAGGCCTGTCCTGTGGTTGCCTGACGCGACTAAATTATTTAACATACATTGTTAGCTCGGAATGTTTAGTGAATGCTTATTTATTATTTTAATACACTAATCTAATGAATTACCAGTCCGATATTAATAAAATTTTCGTGGAAAGGCCATATATCGTCGCGGTGCGACCTCAACTTGCAAATAAAACAACAGCACCAGCAGATAAGTGGGGCGAAATGACTCGGCAGAAGGCAATACCATCGCCCTATGATGTGCGGGGCGAAATGATGACTGAACGAATGCGAGTTATACACGTCTACTAATCTTTTGGAAATATACAATCGTGATGTTTAAGTAACATGACAGAACGCGAAATTATGTTAAACTTGACGTTTTCAAATGACTTTGTTTACAAACCGAGCACTCTTTGAGAGACGTTCTTCAGGTATATTTGTACTTGATATAGTCTTGTGTGTAGACATAAGGATTTAATGAGTAAGTAGAAGTGTTTTACAACTACTTGTTACTCACGAACTTTAATAGGCTGCACTTTATTAAGACTAAAACAGAGGCACGTTGCTAAAATCCTTGATGCCACTGAGAACTATCTCACAATTTACTCAACTCAAGCATCCAACCTACTATCTTACAATCATTCATGCAAACTGATACCGCTGGACCAACGCAGTTTAGCTGTAAGTAAACGTTTTAAGTAAGTACCTTTCTGATCATACAAGGACAAATACTTGCATGTTCATTCGAAAACTTGCGTTAACACGACAGTGCTAAAGATTTTATGAGTAGCGGAATAGTATGAATTGTTACTTTATCGCGATTCACTTTTAAACACACGATAGCACCAATGGTTTAACTGGTCACTAAATACACTATTTAAAATTAAATCTTACGTTTTTCATAATATTGTCTTCTATTTACGCGAATATTATTCATTGAAATTAAACTGCTATATACGGATTTTATCGCGTTGTTTATTTGACACTTTATTACAAAATTTTGAAAATTGTTACACTTCTGCTGCTATTAAACTTTACTAATTTTTAAGCTAATTAAATTATTATTATACTATTTAGATTTAATTTATTTTTACACTTTCCCCGACGTTTCGGTTGCTTTTCAGCAGCCGTGGTCACGGGGAGACTAAGATGGCAGTTGTCTCAATGTTCCAGTGTAGTTATTTCAAAGTACCCGAACATAATTTAATCATTGGTGTTTCTATTTACGCAGAATGAGCTCAAAGTATCATGAAGTCTAGCTGTGGTTTGCTTCTTCTTGGGTTTGACTATTTTTATTACTGGATCCCAAGCTGGTGGTACATTCCAACCATCTTCTCTATTAAAATTAGGATGTTTTTATTACGTTTTTATGCAGTAGGTATATTTTGCGCTTACAAATGGATCGAGAGAGTCCACATTTGATATCCGCGTCAAGTATTATTGAATTTTTTTAGTGTCTGAAAATAGTTCCGTTTCGTAGGACTTAATTTTGGATAACTGTAGAATATTCTAAACATCTGTTTATCCTTTTAAGATTGTATAGGTGTAATATAATTTTGTGCTAAATGTAACAATACGACTCCACGCTTGCGTTAAAAGAACCACATGCCTATACGTTGCATTAATACAAAAGTTGGTCACTCAAGACGAAATGCGCGCAGCCTTTGATAACGTATACTTCTGAGTGTCAGAATCTTCTAAAAAATAAGTAGCCAAAGCCAAAGTAGTTTTTACATGAAAAAAATTATCAACCCTGTGTTAAACTGCGCCACTGCTGGGCACAGGCCTCTTAGTGTAAAGTCGTTTTAATTTTGGAGGTAGAACTGGGGAATATAATATTATGATAATGATTTCAAAAGTAATTAATTTAATCCCATTGATATTTCGTCCGATCTGATAAAACCAGCATCAAAAAGGGACGAGGCGACCGCTTGCTATGGCAATCAAAATATATAATAATTTCTCGTGTCCAGCGGTCACATCTGTTATTTAACAGTCGCAGTACAAAAGCACGTTGATTGATTGACATACAGATGCAATATTGTATATAGATCCATCCCCCAGCAGGGGCGATGTTATGAGAACCGGTTTGATGCAGAATGCGACTTCAATTTGATGGCTTTGATCAAATTGTGTATCACGCCATCTAGTGTGTGAAAAATCTAAAGTAGTTATACTGATTTTAAGAAAATATTTGCCCAAATCACTTAATATTTTTAATTTGACTGCACGGTATGGTATACTGGTTTATGTGACCACCTTGCCATTGGCAGCGTCGAGTATTGTAGGTTCGATCTTGGGACAGAAATGTGTATGCGCAACAAATAGTTGATCCGAGTCTGGGTGCCCGCTTTTTCAATGTGTGTAAAGTCTTAAAAATTATTCTTAGTGTGGAAAAAGCCTTGAAATTTTAAGAACTTAATTATTTTTTAAGAGATACATTTTTTTTAAATGTGATCGCTTTGCACTCCTTTTGAATATAACCTTACTAATTATACTATATCATATCTCACACTCCTCTCTGCGTATGCTTTAAAAAGAAGTAGGTACAAAGTTTTCTATACTCGTATAGGTACATAGGTTGTACTCACAAGTATATAAAAATATCAGCGCTGTATATAAAACTGTCCCACTGCTGGGCACTCTTCTCAGAGTGAGCAGGGATAGGCTATAGTCCACAACGCTGGCCCACTGCGGGTTGGCAGACTTCACACATCGCAGTCTTAATAAAACAGCGACTTAACTCGAAATTTGAAAGTAAGGCAATTTGGACTCTAATTGTATATGCTAAATTCTAATATTATGTTTGTGTTAAATCATTGCAATAGAGTTCAAATTTGTTTAATCCAAAATACTGAGATAAGTCTGTTCTATTAAGAGTGCGACATGTTCGAGAACATTATGGAGAACTCTCAGATATGTCGGCTTCCTCACGATATTTTCCTTAACTATTAAAGCGAACGATAATTAACTATTTAACAACAAAGATACGAATGTCATTACTGCCTATTCCCCTTAAGTATGGCGTAAATAAATATCACTATAATGTAATCGGCCAATGAATTCTCACAATCTGCATGTTCCCATGCGCAGGCGCAAACCAGATCACAGTTTACTATGGGAACATGGCGGTCACTTTCTACCCGACTGTTGCTAGGTGAGCCACTCGTTAGCTTGTTTTACACAGAGTTATTTGAATACGTTAAATAACTAAGTATATCATTAGTAAATTATTATGTATCTGCCTCGGTAGTGTATCTGACTGCCGTGTGTGAGGTTTTGGGTTTTATTCCCGGCCAAAGAATTTTCTGGCAAGAAATTCTCGGTAGTACGACGTAATCTGGCTAAACGTGCATAAGCTAGCTCCTTGTGGGTATTAAAATCATGTCTAACAAAATGTACCTGTGTAATACAGAGTGCCTAGTGCGAGTTGATTTTAAGTTTACACTATCGAAACGTTTATCGCGTTTGGCTCTCTGATTGGTTAAGGAGAAACACAAGGGCTATTTTCCCATACAAACGTAGTCCCTTGTTTTCTCCCTGGATAAAGCCAGTAGAGCAATACATTTTTCTAAAAAATGTATGGCCTCTATTGGCATGTCCCTATGTTTACCTATTTTTTCATAAATTAATTATTAAAAGAAACATGAGCCTTCAAAAGCCTCAAAAATTGGCCAGTTTTTTCGCTGTGTTCAAACATCTAGAAAACAAATTCGACTAAATTATATAAAACAGGGAAACACAGGAACACGGCCAAAGCCTTTTTTAATTTATAATGTAAAAAGTAGTTAAATCGGTCAAGTTTTGGTGAAGGAATCAGGGGACTACGAGACATTGATTTTGTGTACTTTTAATAGGTATTTTCGGCCCAAGCTGCAGTTGTCTCTGTCGCGCTCTGCGGGCACTGCGCGACAGCAATACATTTTACAAATACCTATTTGTCAATTCTCTCGCTTAGTGTTTCCTCATAAGAGCTTGTAGCGGGCCAATCGAAGCGCCGAACGTCATAAACGTGTCAATCGTGTTAACGTAAAACAAACTTACCCTAGGCACTCACTTCTGCATATCCCTTCAAGATTATAGGCGTGAGGCTTTGTATGTATGAAGGTTTAAGAAGTCACCTTACTAATAAAAAATCGCTGATAAGGGCTCGGGTAGTACGGTGGTTCTTGACAATGCTTTGTTTCAAAGTCTTGTAATTGTTATACACGCGAAACAATACATAGACCGACGATTGTATTTTGGTAGGATAGGTAAAGGAATTTACGATCCTGGCATAACTCTTTGTTTCTTCCACTCTCAATACATATAATAATAGCCTTGTAAACTGTCCCACTGCTGGGCACGGGTCTATTCTCAGTATAACAAAGGTTAGTCCTCATTACCTAGTGCAGATACCAGTCTCCCACAAGGATCTTGTTATTTATTTAAGTATTTAATCGTAGTTTTAAGTTACCTTTATGGAAGAGAGAAAATAAATCTTTATTATTATTATTATTATATTATTATTATATTATTATTACAATATCATCTTATTTTTGCTTGTTGGTTTAAGTAAGTTACTGATAACCTGCGATAGCTCAGTAGGGAGACCAACAGACTGCAATGCAGAGGGTCTCGGGTTCGAACACACGTCGCGCACCTATGACTTTCGGAAGTTATATGACTTTTCGAAATTATGTCCGTATTGATTGACAATTATCGCCTGCTCTGTGCGTCGGAGAACACATTAAGCCGTCGCGTCGGTCCCGGCTGCCATGAACATCTATGACAGTCGTTATTGGAAGTGTCGACACAAAAAATCCCACTGGGTCGAAGTGTCGCTGGTCTGCACTGACTGGCCCCCACATAAGATACATACATACATACTGATAAACTGGACCTTCTCCAGGCTGTCTTCAATCTTTTTGTTTATTATTTAGATATTAAATAATAAACAAAAAAATAAATAACGCGATAAAATCCGTATATAGAAGTTTAATTTCAATCATAAACGGCAATTTCGTAGCTAAAGACCTAATGCTATATTTATTATTCAGATGTCATGACGGCATTGGGGTCAGATGACATTTAACGTCCAGGAAGGACCCTATATTTAAAAGCAACATCTATGATACAAGTCTTAAGAAGCCCAGGTGATCCGCAGGTAAAAGCGAGTAGTCTATAAACCGTTTTATCGATTATGATGAATATTTAACTAGAACTTTAAGTAATAAGCGACATTTGTACAAACCTTCATCTATAAAAAGAACTAAATGTACACAAATAAAGTCGTGCGTCACAGTTAGTATAAAGAATAACCTGTACCTATACATTTTTAAACAAATGTAATATCTCCTGTATGTGTGTGCTTGTGGATAGTTTAAAAGTTAGGTGATGGCGCTCCACGTTCGGACGGGACCACGTCTATTGGGTGCGCCAGTCTATACTGCTATTATAAAGAGGACAATTTGTATTTTTGTCTGTAATGATTAATGAATTAATACAATAATTACTAGAACTTTTTATCTATTAGAAAAATACTTTATCCAGTAGTAATATAGGCTATTTAACATCACGCTACGAGCAGCGGGCGCGCGGCAGTGATCATAAACAAAGGTGAAACTGCCGGGACACCTAGCAATATTACAAGAATATATTTATGTGTTTGTAATAGAAAATCTCTGAAAATACCAAACCGATTTTAATAGTTCTTTCACCATTAGAAAGCTATTTTATCCAGAAGTAATATAGGCTACATAACATCACGCTACGAGCTATGGGAGCAGAGCAGTGATCATAAACGTGGATCAAACCGCGGCGGACAGTCAGTTCTCTATACACTTAAATTCGCTTACAAACTACACGGCTAACTGTAGCCATTCTGTATCAACAGTCTCCCTAAAACACAAATGGGATTAATTCTACCCTTTATTGTACACAGCCCCCTCTATATACTTAAATTAGGGGCGAAACTAAGTTGTCGCCCCTCACACTCCATCCATCAAAATAACGTATTCAAAATGGGTTTGCAGAGATCAATTTATGCTAGTCGCATCAAAACCGAGGGTAGTTAGATATAAACCGGTGTATGTAGAACCAGACGCATCGTATGTTCATATGCAAAAGTACAAATGGAATACCTTTATGTATAGCGCGTCAAACAAAGGTGATCTCCGATATTCAATACGGATCGTTCGAAAATGTATCTTGTTGTTTCGATTTTAAGGTTTAAAATTGAACGTGTGGTACATAATTGCATGTAAACTGCTACAGATATTAGGCTCATTAACAAGTTCTTTATTGATACAACTGCATTCTTCAATCGGCCTTTGTCTATCACATTTTATATGATGTAATCTCTTTGTCATTTACCGTATACACGGCAGCCATTTTGGGTCATTATGCAAGTTGTTCCACGTTTAAAATATGTAGTAAAACGTTAGTTTTAAACGGACAGAGGTGAGTATTAAAACGAGCGAGCGGGTGAGTCGCGCTGTTTCCGAGAAGCGATCAAAAGAGGGACAGTAAAGCTGATCCCGGGCAGGGCGTTACCCGGCATTAATCTGCACACAAGTAAACATTCACCAGCATCTCAACGGCAACTCACCAAGAAGAAAGTATCTACACCTGTCCCCTTCCCTCCCACTCCGCTGACCGCCGCGAGAGAGAGACGGCAATCGAAGGGTCGGAATCAATACCACATGACAGCGGTGTTTTATTTTGTGGAGACATCTTTGTGTATGCATGTGTGCGTGACGTGGCCGAACGATCCGATACTCTATAGATTTTAGTATTTTACCTAATGTTGGCTTTTCAAGCTCGTTTTGTACGTTTGACAATGTGAGGCGCTGTGAACTTTGTGTAAGTGATGTGTTACAGACAGCGCTTGGTACTACTTTCTATGTTAATCTTAGGCAAGCGTTTATTATGGAGATAATTTAGTAAGCTTAGCAAGGACCGTAGTTTTTTCATTTATGTTCTTCATTCTTCTAATTAATGTGAGTTACAGACATCGGTAGTACAACTACTATTAAATATGAAAGCATTTAGTATGGAGATAAATAAGTAAGCATTGCAGGGACTATAGTTTTTAACTTGCAATGTTCTATAGAATGTTCTAATGAATGTGGGTTACAGACATCGGTAGTGCAGTTACTATGTTGTATATTAAATTTGAAAGCATTTAGTATGGAAGTACATAAGTAAGCATTGCAGAGACTATAGTTTTCAATTTGTTAGGACATTCTTACTCATGAATGGGATGAAAACAAAACAACTTAGTGAGGTAGCTTAGTGCTTTACGATGTTGCTTGCCTCCATTGTTGTGGGTTCGATCCTCACACTGGATAAAAATTGTATGACCTGCAGATGATTGTAATGAGTCTGGGTGTTCTTTGTGTCTGATAGATAAATGTTTGTAAAGTCCCTGCGATACAGGATCCATTCTTAATGCAGGAGCTGTCTTTTTAAATAAACAATGTAAAACGGTTTATGTTTAAAATGCTATGAATTGATCATTTTATAGATAAACTAGATGTGCCCGCGGTTTCACCCGCGTTTATGATTACTGCGCCACCCCCGTGGGTCACAGCGTGATGTTATATATATAGCCTATAGCCTTTCTCGATAAATAAGCTATCCAACAAAAAATAATTTTTCAATTCGAACTATTAGTTCCTGAGATTAGCGCGTTCAAACAAACGAACAAATTCTTCAGCTTTATAATATTAGTATAGATACACCTATATTTTTTCGAATTGTATGTTTTGATCAAAAGGTAATTCTCAAGTTATTTACGTAATATGAAGTTATTTGCATAATTTAAAACGACATACATGTACTTCAATACATATTACAAGACAAAGTCCCCTGCCAGTCTGTCTGTCTGTTAGTGATAAACTCAAAAACTACTGGACAGATTTTCATGCGGTTTTCACCAATAGACAGAGTGATTCATGAGGAAGGTTTAGAGGTATAATTTGATAAGGTTTTGTACTACCTGTGTGGGCGGGTCGCTAATACAAACTACATACATATATACATTACTTCTATAACCTCGAGGGTAGGCAGAGGATACACCTGCTATGGTATTAAGTTCCACGTAATAGGACACGAGCCTTATGCCGTCTACAAGACACTGTTTCAGATGCTGTGCTGCAACTGACTTTTTTTTTAAACAAACAATCAATCATTCTTAGGCCAAGCCGAGACGTAATATAAATTACGTAGAACGGCTATAATAATAATAATAATAATAATAATAATATTCTACCACTTACACACAACACCATCTAGCCCAAACTAAGCAGAGCTTGTACTATGGGTACTAGACAATGGATAAACATACACATATACTTTTTTTTGTAAATACATACAATTTATATATAGAAACACCCAGACCAAGACAAACATCCATGTTCATGCACACAAATGTTTGACTTGTGCGGGAATCGAACCCGCGACCTCAGGCGTGGCAGTCGGTTACACTAACCACTACGCCATCGAGGTCGTCATATGGCTATATACAACAAATTTATTAAGCATATAAAGCATATTGTATTTAGATATTAAGATAATATTGCCTTGTCACAGGAATAATTCTTAATGCGAGAAATATATTTTTTAAATAAAAAGTAATATATATTATCGCCTGTTATCCGGAGAGTTATGCAGGGACTACACATTTATACTAGCTAAGATCCTAGCATACCTCTCTTTCTTCAGTCAGTCAGTCAGTCAGTGTCAGTCTAGATCATTAGTTCCCAAAGTGGTCCAGGTGGACCCCCAGGGGTCTACGGGAGACTCGACGGGGGTCTACGAAGGCGTAACAAAAAATGGGATCCACAATTCGTAAGCGGAGTCTACGAAAATTTATTTACTTTCGATAGTGAAGAACTAAAAAGATGGCTTGACTTCACCTATCACTGTAGTAATACTATATATAAGTAAATATAAGTAGATAATATTTTAAGAAGCTCAGCGACTGTTACAAGTAAAGGTTAAAAAAATAAATCTATTTAAATACAAATGCCAAGGAATATAGCATGGTAGAAATGTAGCTGAAGGGGTCCACCGGAACCTGCTAAATTTTGAAAGTGGGCTATGGGAAAAAACGTCTTCGAATCTCTGGTTCAGATTAACAATCCCAGGCCTGGCCTTTCGCCAGAACTAGTTAAATAAAAGAAAGTACATATGAATATACGTTCTACCAAAAAAGGCTCGCGTCGCAAATCTTTTGAGTAAACAATGAAACATACATTCCGCACACAATCTTTGTTAAGATGTTAACTATAGTGGCAAACAGAGAAATACATCAAGCCCGCCATTATTAGATAGCGGTATACTTATATTTCACTAGATGTACCCGCGGTTTCACCCGCGTTACTGCGCCGCCCCCGTGAGTCGTAGCGTTATGTTATATAGGCTATAGCCTTCCTCGATAAATAGGCTAACGAACACTAAAATAGTTTTTCAAATCGAACCAGTAGTTCCTGAGATTAGCGCGTTCAAACAAACAAACTCTTCAGCTTTATAATATTAGTATATAGTATATCATTCTGCGTAAATAGAAACACCAATGATTAAATTATGTTCGGGTACTTTGAAATAACTACACTGGAACATTGAGACAACTACCATCTTAGTCTCCCCGTGACCATGGCTGCTGAAAAGCAACCGAAACGTCGGGGAAAGTGTAAACTTAAATATAAATAGTTTTAATAGTTTTAATAATTCAATTAGCTTAAAAATTACTAAAGTTTAATAGTATCTAGTAGTAGTGTAACAGTTTCAAAATTGTGTAATAAAATTTAAAATAAATAACGCGATAAAATCCGTATATAGTAGTTTAATTTCAATGAATAACTTTCGCGTAAACAGAAGACAATATTATATTAGTATAGATGATGGAGAAATTAGTGACCGCATTTCATGATGATAATGTAGCCAAATTAAGGAGATATTTTTACAAAAATGATCTGGTTAACGTTTCTGTTTTTACTCTATAGGTAATCACATTTATAAATTTTAGTAACCACCTCGCTGCACCAGTGAAGCAGCAGTTGTCAGTGCTTTATTAATATCTGAATTAATAGCCCATAGTGTAATCTGGTGTAAACATTGGGCATTGGAATTGCGATCGAGTGGTCGCATGTTCGAATCCCACCATTGCACTACCGACGTGTACTGCTAACACAAGCATTCCAGCTTATCTGGAGAAGTTAACAAGAATAAAAGTCATTTGTAAATTGTAATGCAACTCATTCACACTCAAACAGTTTTAACCAAAAGAACCATTACTTACATCCTAAGAAATACAGATAAAATTACACAATACTTAACTAGAACTGAATATTATAAGAAAATTATTTTACATGCTGGTACAAAAATATTTAATAACTGACCAAGCGAAATAAAAGTTTGTAAAAGTATGTCTCTTTTTAAAACAACACTAATGTGAAAACGTTTAGATATAAAAATATAAAAAAAACCTTCACATTTTATTTCTTTGGGTCATTGCCACTGTCAAATATATATGTATATGTAATTTGTAAGATAGTTTTTAAGATCGAACTAACCCCTAATTACTTTTCTAATATATAAAATGTATTGCTCAATATTTAAGTGAACTGTAAAGTTTGTTTTTGAGTAAGTAATAAAGTTCTCTAAACTGAACTTGCTAGTAACCTTAAAATAACCTGTTTCGCGGGATTTTACAAACATTCAAACAATGGACACAAAGAACATCGAGACTAGGAACAACCATTTGTGGATCACACTTTTTTATCCTGTGTAGGATTGTGGGGCAGTGCCAGAACCGAGGCGATCACTTATAAACGATACCAATATTCAAGACACAAGTCGATTTACGACCGTTTTCAATATCCTATCCATCTGTGGTTTTTTTGTTTACTAGAGATAGATTTTTGACGTATCTTGTATTGAGCTAATGTCAAAACCTATCGCTAGTAACAGATAGATAGGATATTGAAAACGGACGTTAGCTACGGAGAGCTAATGTCGAGATATTTTATAGAATATACGACTCATTTCGTTAATATGGCTCAAAGACATGGACATTGACACAAAGTGACAGAGAGAGATTAGAAGCGTTTGAAATGTGGCGTTGGCGTAGGATGGAAATAATTAGTTGGACTGAAAGAAAACCAAATGAGGAAGTTCTAAATAAGGTAAAGGAAAAGAGACATTCTTAAAACAATAGAGAACAGAAAAGGGAATGAAACGATGTTGGAGCACTTGATACGACATGACACTTTTATAAGAAATATCTTGGAAGGAGAAATAGAAGGCAGAAGGGGAAGAGGAAGGCCAAGGAGGACGTTCATAGATCAAGTGAAAGAAAAGGCAAAAGTTACGTCGTATCAAGAAGTCAAAGCGCTGGCTGAAGTAGGACATTATGGACGAGACTCCACCGACAAGAGCTTGGCTCTTAAATTGAAGAGATTCGTTAAATCATGTCTCAAACCACTACACCGTCTGTGCATTAATATCTACCGGAAAACACAATTTCATGTGTGTTAATTCACCTAATAATGTAACTAGCTATCGAATGAAATAGCACGCGACCATACAGGTCATGGGAACTAAATTTGTATTATTAAATAGGTGCAGGGTAATTTTTATTGAACAAAGTAACCCTCAAATGTAGTGCGCCACACTGGGCCCCGTATATCACGCCGAGCGGAGCATTTGGCGTAATTTGGCACAACTATGGCAACACTGGGGGAACTCACCCCTCGCTCAAGTGATTTTATGGTGGATATTATCATGTTGTTATGGTTGGTGCAAAGATTTGGCGTGAATTAAACGTTATTTTCCGTAACGATAACGAATGTTGAGTATTACTGTTAATCTTTGAGTCGCAGCGGCACTCCGGCGGCCAAAAACAATAAGGTTTTAATTATCTCTGGTATTCGAAGGCTTGACAAGTTAAGCGAAAATACTGGCCACAAAACGTTAGTAAATAGAATTGATCTATTGCTGTTGCGCTAGGCCCGAACGAAATATCGATGTGCAAAAGAGATAACTATACTTACTGATTATACCTTTAAAATCATTATGTATGTTATTATTTATTTAATTAGTTTCGTTTAATTTGTTAGCTGAATGTTTGAAAACAACAGCTTGTTATGTTGTCTTCCTTATATGCCAAAGTGTAAATGGAAATCTAAATAGTTTAAATAATTCAAATAGTGGTAAATTTAACAGTAGTAGTGTAATCGTTTCAAAATTACGTAAAAATAGTATTTTAAAATAAACTAGCGACCCGCCCCGGCTTCGCACGGTTAGTAGGACGTAATTGACATAAATAAAACCTTACCAAATTATACACCTAAACCTTCCTCATGAATCACTCTGTCTAATAGTGAAACCCTCATAAAAATCCGTTCAGTCGTTTTTGAGTTTATCATGAACAGACAGACAGACGCGGCAGAGGACTTTGTTTTATAATAGGTAGTGACAATGCGATAAAATCCATATAATGAAATTTAATTTCAAACAGTATCATTTTGATGCTTGCTATTAGGTACTAAGCTATAAAAGCCAATAATAGTGATCTAGCCGGTTATCGAACGCGAGACTTTACAATCGGCCGTAAGAACTTATACTTCTGGATGAAGAAGCATACATACAAAGATTCACGCCTGTTTCCCAGGGGGGTAGGCAGAGACTACGATTTCCATTTGCTACGATCCTGAAACACTTCTCTGGCTTCCTTCACTTTCCTCATACACGGTCGCCGGTTTAAGGTGCTCTTAACCTGGCCTTTGTTCAGAACGTCTCCGATCTGATGAAGAAGCATGTCTTTTGAAAACTCAACTCTGAATAATACATATGTCAGGGACTTGACAAACATAGAAACAACAAAGAGAATTTCAGAACAATGAAGCCGGTACCTTCGGCAAAACAGTGACCAATTAAACCAATGCGCTTAAAGTTTCTTGTCTATACTAAAATTATAAAGCTGAAGAGTTTGTTTGTTTGTTTGGTTGAACGCGCTAATCTCAGGAGCTACTGGTTCGAATTAAAAAAATATTTTATTGTTGGATAGCCTATTTATCGAGGAAGACTATCGGATATATAACATCACGCCACAACCCACGGGGGCGGCACAGTAACCATAAACGCGAGTATTCTTATAAAGAATACCTGTTACTTAAAAGTTAAAGATTGCGTGGATGTCGTAATGGTTTGATTTGTCGCCTCGTCAATGTCACAACACAGGTACGAAAATTTTTGTCCATATATGGTTGTTCCGAATCTGGATGTTCTTTGTGTCCGATAGTTGAATGTTTGTAGACACCCCCGCGATATAGGATATTATGATGATGATGATATGTCAGCTATCATCAATGAAAGGAATAATATTTATAAAAATATGAATAATATTTCCTTCAACGATGATAGAAATATTAAACGTTTTATTAGTGGCATAGTAACCATATCATCTCAGCTACTACCAATCTTCTTCTTTCTTCTTCTTTTCGTGTGGTTAGTGGCCAACCTGTTGTCAAGCCGCCCGTAGGCCCCTGACATGGCTTAACGACTGCTGTCAATTTGACAACAACCGGGACCGACATTTTACGTGCCCTCCGAAGCACGGAGACGCTCAGATGAAATACCAATAAGCGGTCACCCATCTACAGACTGACCGCACCAAACGTTGCTTAACCTCGCTAATCGTTTACCGGTTAGTGATTGCAACTGACTATGAGCGCCTCAGAATACCATAATAATTATATTCCGTCTCGTAAAAAAAATTACAAAAAGCATTGCACATTTTTTTGTTATATTACCCTAGCTGTTCTCCGCGGTTTTATCCACGTTTATGATAGCTGCTCCGCTCCCGTGGTTCGTAGCGTGATGTTAAATAGCCTATGTAACCTATGTTACTTCTAGATAAAGAAGCTTTCAAATTATGAAAGACTTTTTAAAATCAGTCGATAGTTTTTTAGTACATTGTATTAATTACAAACATAGAAATATTTCCTTTTTATTTAGCTTTCTTTCTTTGTTATAATTTCAGTATAGATAAAGATGTTTGATGTGAAAGGGATTTGTACTACGCTTGTGACACCACTAATATATAACTACAACACCCAACCATATATAACATTAATTAATAACAAACATTCTAAATCCATCACAAAATGTCGCTAAAACACGACAGCCCACGAAACATTTACATTTAACATCAAAACTGACGCCGTACTTAAATACTTAAATCCTAGAGCCCAAGAAAGGGACGTGGACCATCACGTATGTTAGAGTGAGACAGTGTTATGAGGGAGGAAAACCCCAATAGGGGTTGGCATTGTGAACAATAATTCTGCTGAATAGTAGCCAAGGTAATATTATTAGGGTGTTTTTGTTGTATTATGAACATTATGGCAGTCGGTCTATGGCTTTGTCGGTGGAGAATATCATTGTTTTAATATTGTCTATGGTTGTAGTTTAATTTATTAAAGTTGTATTTGAAAATAGTAATTCTTGTGTTTGTAATGTTGCCTTTGGCTTGATGTGAAATATTTGAGTATTTCAAATGCGTATTTTCGGCAAGTGGTGCACGGATTGATGATAAAACTAAAAGATTCGTCAGAAATTTCAAAACGACACGAATGCAGGGTAAACACTTTTCCTAAAATTACCTACTTAATTTTATAACGTATTCCAGTACACATTTTATAAATTTCATATGCTCGTAACAAAATGTCCAGACTCACAAATGTTTTCACACACACACACACACTTATGTTTTCACATTTTCGTATTTTAAGGATCAAACGACGGAATCGATCAGATTTTATTGTATTTCTCAAACGTTTAGTTGTTCTATTATATTTTGTATATTCAAATCGTGTATTTTGATATTCAATGGTCATCCTATTCGTGTGTCAAAAATCATGCGATGTTTCTAAACCAAACATATATGTATTAAATTATACAAGGATCAGAAATAATGTCTTTTTATGAATCTGGGTGTACTTTGTGCAGGTGCAGGTCTGATTTAATAACATAGTATTTTTATATTGAACTTATGTGTGTATTATGTAGTAAATTATCGCTCGCTTTAACGGTAATGGAAACATCCTGAGGAAATCTGCTTGTCTGGGAGTTCTACATAATGTTCTCAATGATATGTGAAATCTGCTAACCCGTTCTTGCCCAATGCGGTAAACTATAAGTCTTACCTGTCTCATATTGAAAAGAGGCCCGTGAGCAACCATGGAGCATTTTAAATACGGAGTTGATATTATTATTATTTAAACTATTATTATTATTTATGTGTTTGTTTTTTCTAAATGGCAAAATATACTAAGTGCTTGTTTTCTTTGTTCTAGATCTCCCTTGGATGTAGCAGAATGTGTTAAGTGACCAAGTGACTCAGTGGGAGTGTAGTGTTATTAGTGTGTCGAGTGTGACAAGTGTGATGGAGTGACAATGCGTGGAGCGCGCCGGATCACTAGCCCCGGCTCTGAATGAAAGCTACAACTGAAGGTACGTTGGTTCTATTCCCTAGTTATACAGAACGACTTGGTTCGATTCGAATTCACTCCAGCATTTAACTGCAAGGTAATAGTGAAACTGTTGTCGCCAGTGGCAATTCATCCTGCATTCTTCTTCTCTCTTAACCTTTATTATTCCCAAGTCACTTGGAGTTGGCTTTTCTGGTCTAACCGGATTTGACTAGATATCAGTTTTTACACAGAGCGGCTGCCACCTGACCTTCGCAACCCAAAGGCTAACGATACCCTAAGGCTAGACCAGTGTCAGGATATTAGAGGGTACTGACTTTCCCAATAACGACTGCCATAGATGTTCATGGCAGCCGGGACCAACGGCTTAACGTGCTCTCCGAGGCACAGAGCAGGCGATAATTGTCAATCAATACGCACATAATTTCGAAAAGTCATATAACTTACGAATGTCAGAGGTGCGCGACGTGGGTTCGAACCCGAGACTCTCTGCATTGCAGTCTGTTGGTCTCCTCACTGAGCTATCGCTGCTAATACTGAGCTATCGCTGCTAATTCATCCTGCATTGTGGGTTCGAATTTGTGTGATGCACAAATGGTTGGACTTCTTCGTAAATTAGAAGCTAAATATTTATAACTTGACTGTACCGATGACGTAACAGTAGAAGTGGTCGCCTCGCCATTGCGTGACTACGTCGTGTATTGTGAAGTCGAATCTCACACGGGACAAAATACTTATTGTGTCATGAATAAATAATTGGTTATTACGAGTATAGGAGTATTTTGTGTCCGTTGTCATTATTGAGATCACACAAATTTTTGTACCGCGTGGCATTGAACCCACAACACTTGCCGTACTTGGGGTGACTACTACGCCATCTATACAGTACCAACAGTGGCGTACCCAAGGTCTGAATAGTTCCAGCGGTTGTGAACTTCCTAGAATTGAAATGAATCACATCCTTTAAACGGCTCGTATGCTAACGATGCTATAAATAATATTCTTTTTTAATTCCTAGATCAAGATAATCGTGTTATAAAGGATATGAGTCATATATATTTGACTTCACGACTTAGTTTCAGAGTTCTTAATGGCGCAGTTCCTATAGTTAAGAAACGAGTTTATCTACGAATGATTAAATATTGACGTATTTTGAATAGATGTGTCAAAAATTAACTGTTCGGAGATAAAACTGCACAGATGGCGTAGTGGTTTATGTGTTTGCCACTGCCACTGCGCCGAGCGTTGTGGGTTCGAATCCTACACGGGACTAAGCTTTGTATCATCCACGAATGGTTGTTCCGAGTCTGGGTGTTATTTGTGTCCGTTGTTTGAATGTTTGTAAAGTTCCCCGCGGGTTTATAACGCATAACACAGGATTTATTCCTAATACGGGTGTTGACTTATAAATAAAACGACTCGTTTCTTGAATATAGAAACTGGGCCTAAAGTCTTCTGAAAGGACATTATTTTTACTGCAATATACTGGACAGCAATAACAGCCATATTATATAAATAGCTGTTCCTCACGGCTTCGCCCACTTTTATGATTACTGCTCGGTTCCTGTGGTTTGTAGCGTGATGTTATATAACCTATATCTTTTCTTAAATATAAAGTGATGAACGCAAAATGGTTTCTTAAAAGCCTATTTGATGTACACCTAGGCTTTTAATAAACCATTTTGCGTTAAATCGCTTTAACCAGCTCTACATAGGAAATTATTTTTTCAGCCTTATATTAAATATATTCCTGTACTATTCCTGCGGATTATAGCGTGATGTTATGTCTATGCTTCTTGTGAATAATAGCCTTTTAATGTTGCAAAATTATTAAAATCGGTTCTGAAGTTTCAGAATATTAGTACCTACTTATAGAAGCATGTCAATATTTTGCATATGGCTATCCAAATAATTTGCAATAGCCGATGCATTAAAATGTTTTTGGGTTGACTGAACACATTGCACGCAGTAAAAATATTGCCCGTTTAGAAGCCATCTGCTCGATTTTAAAAGACGATGGATTCTTTTACAATCGTATTTGCCATTTATCTCTAAGTTATAATAAAGGGACTTAACCATAAACGCTTAATGGAGGGAAATGTCGATTGGAATGGACATTTCACTCACACCACACAAACGCTACGCCATAAGATGTGATAGAAATGCACACAGCGCCATCTATCTCGTTATAAACAACGAGGTGAATGGCCGCAAGATCATTTGCATATTGTGTTATTTTCCTGCTCTTTTTGTATAAATACAACCAACTATTACCATAAAAAAACAACAATATGAAAGTGAAATCTTGTTATTGGCCTTTATTTTATTAACCTGTAAATTGTTGAAAACGAGACATAATTAAAAACATCTTGTGTCTGGCCGCGGGTGTGCCTCTGCGATACGAGCCATGAGCTATGCGAGCTGTAACCTATCCATAAAATTACAATTTAATCAATCATAAATGTCTTATATTTAAAAACAACCTTGGTTACTTAACATTCACAGAACTGGCTATGCCTCGGAAAAATTAATTTTGCCTGGATGAAAGCCCTATGCCCTTTTTAGTACCCCTGAAAATGTGTATACGAAATTTCATGATGATCAATCGAATAATGAAGGTCTGAAAGCGTAACAAACCAACTCACATTCGCATTTATGTATAATATTAAGTTAGGATTAGATTTTAGATGTCCTGCACGGATATCGAACTGCCGCTAGCGCGGACCCCTGCCCTTTGCCCCTCTTTGTAGGATGATCAATCAGTGACCCTTCTGCTCACATAATTTCATTGTCCGGTGCTTTCTCTAGACGTCAATCATTATTAAACCATTCACAAGTGAAGGGATAAGCAGTGTATTGTTGAATATTCTTTACTGGCTTTTGCCCGCGGTTTCCCTTGGCAACAGATGAAAGGTGCCCTATATCATTTTTTGTACCCCTGACAACGTGTATGCGAAATTTGATGATGATCGTAGGAGTAGTTAAGAAGGCGTAAAGCAGTTTTAATCATTACTCACTTCACCATACTTAGATCGTATTAAAGTATCCACAATAAGAACAGTGAGCTTATACAGTATATTATTTATTATATATTGAATTTATATACTATAGAACATTAGTTCCCAAAATGGTCCAGGTGGACCCCCGGGGGTCCACGGGAGACTCGACAGGGGCCTAAGAGAGCGTGACAAAAAAATGGGAGTCCACGAAAATTTATTTGCTATCGATAGTGATGAACTAAAATGTTGGCTTGACTTCACCTATCACTGTAGGCAGATAATATTTTAAGAAGCTCAGCGACTGTTACTTGAAAAAACTTGCATATTCCATATTCAGTACTAGTGGTTTACTGATTATTCGGTAGAGAATTTGGAAAAAGGAAACGTCGCCCGTAGAGATTTGGTCAAATATAAATACGAATGCCAAGGAATATGGTAGAAATGTAGCTGCAGGAAATTTTTAAAGTGATCTTCGGGAACAATAGTCTGGGGACCTCTGCTATAGAACGATAGTGTACAATTTTCAATACTATATTTATAATTCAGACTAGATTTTGCTTGCTATTTCTTATACGCAGAATTTGGGAGTAGATACTGTTTTTAAAATATTACATTTAGTTGTATAGATGTAATATTTTAAAAGTAGAGCAGCGATAGCTCAGTGGGGAGACCAACAGACTGCAATGCAGAGGGTCTCGGGTTCGAACCCACGTCGCGCACCTCTGAGTTTCGGAAGTTATATGACTTTTCGAAATTATGTGCGTATTGATTGACAATTATCGCCTGCTCCGTGCCTCGGAGAGCACGTTAAGCCGTCGGTCCCGGCTGCCATGAACATCTAAGGCAGTTGTTATTGGGAAAGTCAGTACCCTCTAATATCCTGACACTGGTCTAGCCTTAGGGTATCGTTAGCCTTTGGGTTGCGAAGGTCAGGTGGCAGCCGCTCCGTGTAAAAACTGATATCCAGTCAAATCCGGTTAGACCAGAAAAGTCGACCCCAAGTGACTTGGGAATAATAAAGGCTAAGAGAGAAGACATTTAGTTGTATTTAAAGTACTATCCTAATCCTAACTAATATTATAAATGCGAATGCAAGTTTGTTTGTTTGTTACGCTTTAACGCCTTAACTACTCGATCGCTTATAATGAAATTTGCATACACGCTGTCAGGGGTACAGAAAAGGACATAATATGGTTCCTTTCATCCAAAGAAAAAGTACTGTCACTGATCTAACCGAACCTGCATTTACGCAGACGAAACCAAAGGCAAAAACTCTGAGCCTGCCATATTCACACGTCAAAAGTTTGCTAACAAGATGGTGGCGATAAATTCCACTACTATTCTTGCTAAAATATGTCCAATAAGAATATACATACAATCTAATATTTCCGATTACAGTTTATCTGTTAAAATTCATGTGAAATATGTATCACTTGTACATACTCACGTTCGGGCTTGACACGTCGTCACTGATATCTTAAACAAACATACAGCGACACATATACATAGAATAATCAGTGAATATACCAAATTTTCACAATATGCGTGTATTTTTAAATATTTGTTTAACTTTACAACATTTCTGTGAGACGCAACGGAAACGCTACAAATTCTTCGAAATATTTTTCCGTATGGCAGCCTGGTTTGTCTTTAAAGGGATCGTATAAATGGCTGAAAGTTAGAAAACTATTTCTTGTTTTCTCTATACAAGCAAACTGGCAAACAACTGCTAAATAATAAATAATTTTAATAAAGCCCACTTAATAAAAATTTTGTATAAAACAAAAACCCACTTCCATGTATCTTATGTGGGGGCCCAGTCAGTGCAGACCGGCGACACTTCGACCCAGTGGGATCTTTTGTGTCGACACTCTCCCAATAACGACTGCCATAGATGTTCATGGCAGCCGGGACCGACGGCTTAACGTGCTCTCCGAGGCACGGAGCAGGCGATAATTGTCAATCAATACGCACATGTTTTGAAAAGTCGTATAACTTCCGAAAGTCAGAGGTGCGCGATGTGGGTTTGAACCCGAGACCCTCTGCATTGCAGTCTGTTGGCCTCCCCACTGAGCTATCGCTGCTCAACCCACTTCCATACTATACCTATAAGTACCAAATTAAACTAAAAAATAAAAATAAATTTTGAAGTTGGCTTTCGTATTTTTTTAATTAGTTTTATTTTAAAATTTTAATTG
The DNA here is from genome assembly GCA_930367265.1 of Catocala fraxini. Classification (NCBI taxonomy): domain Eukaryota; kingdom Metazoa; phylum Arthropoda; class Insecta; order Lepidoptera; family Erebidae; genus Catocala; species Catocala fraxini. The sequence goes on from OV884051.1 coordinate 1,245,362, forward strand.
GATATAATTACATATAATATTTTTAAGTTTATTGATCCGTATATGAAATATGGGTAACTAATCGCACTGCCCAAATGACAGCGCCGTTTGGAAGAAAGTAGATCCGGGTATATATTTTGTTTTTGTCGATTTTTTCAATCAAAGCGCTAAATGAATTTCGATAAAAATTATATGGGACCATCACCACTTAAGCATGATCTACCAAACAAAAAAGAATCATCGAAATCGATTCATAATTGCCGGAATGATCGCGTAACATACATACAAAAAAAAAACATACAGTTGAATTAAGAACCTCCTCCTTTTTTGAAGTCGGTTGATAATACGTGAACCACGAGTTTCGAATTTTGTTCCGGGTCTGGATGTTCTTGGTGTCCGTTGTTTGAATGTATATAAAGCCCCGCGACACAGAAATAAAATCAAGCGCTGTAGATGTCTTAAATAAAGGTCTAGACGGACGTTACTTTTGCAGAAAAAGAAATGCTTACATTTGTTATATTAACACGGTTATTTGTGGTCTTTCTAATTATGGTTGTTTAAGTTAATTACAACCTATTTTGTATAGATAACAACAACATAGCATCATTAATGTCTTTTAAAATACGACCCGAAATAGTGTTCGTCAAAGGGGTAAATGCGTTTACTAAATTTACTTAATTTACATTTATGTTCTTTGCAAGGTTCAGGCAAACTGATCCTATGAGAAAATATCTGCGAGAAACTTACGACCACTCTTAAATCTCCATCTAATTATAATTTCAGTATTTTACAACTCGTTTGTGTACAAGGTGTTGCAGTCATTACAGCATAATATTACTGTGCAGTGTGCAAATAAAATTAAAAATAAAAGGAAATGCAATAATATTAATATGAATGAATAATATATTAAACTAAGTAATTGTGAATTTATTAGACATACAAAGAATTTATTAGTAAACATTGACTGCGTTAGTTTTATATTTAATTTTATTTGTATTTTTATGTTAATTTAATTGTAATGTTTTGATGTTGACTACTGACTCGTTTTCACTATTTTTATTAATGTCTTTTTGATTTTATCTGAATTAAAGTTATTATTGTTATTTCAGGATTGCAGTAATATTTATCAGTGGTAATTTATAATAGAGCAGCGATAGCTCAGTGGGGAGACCAACAGACTGCAATGCAGAGGGTCTCGGGTTCGAACCCACGTCGCGCACCTCTGACTTTCGGAAGTTATATGACTTTTCGAAATTATGTGCGTATTGATTGACAATTATCGCCTACTCCGTGCCTCGGAGAGCACGTTAAGTCGTCGGTCCCGGCTGCCATGAACATCTATGGCAGTCGTTATTGGGAAAGTCAGTACCCTCTAATATCCTGACACTGGTCTAGCCTTAGGGTATCGTTAGCCTTCGGGTTGCGGAGGTCAGGTGGCAGCCGCTCCGTGTAAAAACTGATATCCAGTCAAATCCGGTTAGACTAGAAAAGCCGACCCCAAGTGACTTGGGAATAATAAAGGCTAAGAGAGAAGAAGGTAATTTATAATAGACAGTATGGCATGAGGACGCGTACACTTAGTAGTTTTTAAGTTAATTTATTACAAAAAAAAATACAAATAATTACCTACTTTTTATAATATTAGTGTAGATACCGGCAAAAGAAACAGCTGCAAATTAAAATATAATAATCTCACATTTATCAATATTAATAGAACATCAAATCAACAATTAAGTAACAATTTAACACCCACGCTTGACCAAAACTCGGCCAAAGCAAATTGACGATAACATTCATTAGTCAACGTTTACAAGGAGTTAAGCAACGTCACTCCATACGTAAGTGGGAGTGGTGCGCATTATCACGGAACACCATTGTGGTTCTTGTTAGGATGGAGGATTAGCAGTTGTTTCACGTACGAGTGGATAGACCACCTACGTGTGAGCAGGATGCACGATCGCCACGTTCAGGTGTAACGTTACGACTGTGTATCCCAACGGATAGGAACAAATGTATCAGGTATTCGATATGTAAGCTTTATTTAAATGTTCAAACAATTTTCTTTTTTAGAGTTCGAAAAACTCTTATACAACAGCTTTGTCCGTCCGTCCGTCCGTCCGTCTGTCTGTTATACAACTTTCAACTCAAGAACCGTAAGAGCTAGAGACTCGCGGTCAACGCCATTCGACTCAGCATAGTCGATATACCCCCGAAATAACTGACCTTTGACCTCAAGGTCACGTGGTATCACGTGACCTTTGCATATTAATTGAACCATTTTTTCAAACTAAGATTTACGGCAATTCATTGCCGATTCTCACTTGTTGTCAAATTATTATATTCTGCTTAGATAATAATATCGTAATAACTATAATAAATTTTATTCATAATAGAGAACTGCCGCTCTAGGAATTTTTACTACGTCAACATAAACTTTGAAACAACATTTGTCTGTACAGGTGGCTTAGTGGCTTAAGTGATCGCCTCGCACTGCACAGAGTGTTGTGGCTTCGATGCACACATGGGGTAAAAAATTGTGTTATCCACAAATAGTTGTTCTTTGTGTTCTCTCTGTCCGTTGTTTCAATGTTTGTAAAGTTTGCGATTCAGGAATTACTCTAAGCGTGGAATTCAATAGCAGAAATTAAAATAAAACCTGACTGACTTAAAGGACCGTATTGTTACGTGCTGGGCTCGACAGATAAGAATATAAACAATATTACCGACTAAAACACTTTTATTCAAACACACAATTCAATTTAAAACACAATAAACACTATACCACACTTTTTCACTGTACTGCTTCAAACTCCGTAGTATTTCCGCTTCCGTTCGCTTCGATGAACACTTGACCGCTTACGATTGTAAACTCACTCGGCGGTGCGCGTGCGCCCTATTTATACGCGGGTAAAGCGCTTCTAGAGCTTTCCAGCAACGCGGTACTCGGCGTGTAAACAGCACGATGATTCGAGAAAGTACCAGCATTCTCTCTAAGATTCTCGTACCGTACTATGCAGTTCCGTAAGATGTCAATAGATGGCGGTGTAAACTATTAGACGGAACCGCCGAGTCCCTCCCACAATGCCGAGAGATGTCACTGGGCGTAACAGTATAATAATGCTTTTAGGGGCTCCCACGGTTCTGTAGCGCATCAGGGATGTTTGCTGAAGCGAACATTGGTAGCTTTCAAGCTATCTTAAGAAAGAGAACTGCATCCCTGATGTCTCGGTTGCGGGGGAGCGCTAACAGCATCCTAAGCATTTTTGCAAACAGACTGGACAGCCCGTTCCTGTGGCACTGGACCCGTATGCACATGTATAGATCGAATGCACCAGGAGGGGGGCGTAGATTTTTAAACTAGAGATTTATATTTGTTACTAATATAGTTTTAAGGAATTTGTATGACTAACATTTATGGACAATACTCCGAAATAAAAGTTTATTATTATTATTCACTTTATTACTTTTTTTTTTTCTAATAATTACATTTTTACGTATATATATAAAATCTATACATATTTAAAAATATAAAAACTGAAATGACCCACCGACATCGGGAACAGGGTCCAAGCTGCCGGTGGTTAGGGCCCCAGAGAGAGGAATCTCCTCACAATACGCGCCGTGTCGAGTAGTATTATTCAAGTGAGAATCGGCAATGAATTGCCGTAAATCTTATAGTTCGAAAAAATGGTTCAAGTAATATGCAAAGGTCACGTGATACCATGTGACCTTGAGGTCAGAGGTCATAGTAATTTCGGGGGTATATCGACTATGCTGAGTCGAATGGCGTTGACTGCGAGTCTCTAGCTCTTACGGTTCTTGAGTTGAAAGTTGTATAACAGACAGACGGACGGAGGGACAAAGCTGTTGTATAAGAGTTATTTCGAACTATAAAATTGCTGGCGAAGCCTGCTCCTTCGGGGATATAAGCGTGACACTGCTATGTCAACAAAAAATGGTCAAAATGATAACCTTTTCAATTAATAATAATAATAATATTCTATCACATACACACAACACCATCTAGCCCAAACTAAGCAGAGCTTGTACTATGGGTACTAGACAATGGATAAACATACATATATACTTTTTTTTTTGTAAATAAATACGTATTATACATAGAAACACCCAGACCAAGACAAACATCCATGTTTATGCACACAAATGTTTGACTTGTGCGGGAATCGAACCCGCGACCTCAGGCGTGGCAGTCGGTTACACTAACTATTACGCCATCGAGTCGTCGATTTTAATTAAAAATAGATTTCACTAAACCCAATCCATTTACATATTATTATATATTACATATCTCTTCCTTATAAAGACAGAATCGAACTCACAGCATGCGCGATGACCACCATCGTACTATTACTAACTTTCGAACAACAAAACAAACTTTGAAACAAATAGTATTCGAACCCGCGACCCTACAGATGTACGAGACGCCCAGCCTCTCATTGTCTAACTCAATAAGCACAGCTTACTAAACAAGTACTTGTGCAATTCTTACTTCGTACATTTTAGTGATTTGAAGCGCGAGTAGTCTAGACGCTCGTTAAATATATAATACTAAATTTTGCCCACGCCTTCGCTCGCGTTGATGTGGGTTTTGTCAACAAATTTTATCCCTCAGGAACAGAATTATAGTAATTTTTTTTTGTATTATTTACTGAGATTCACGGTTGCAAAAGAGCAGCGGTAGCTCAGTGGGGAGACCAACCGACTGCAATGCAGAGGGTCTCGGGTTCGAACCCACGTCGCGCACCTCTGACTTTCGGAAGTTACCTATATGACTTTTCGAAATTATGTGCGTTTTGATTGACTATTATCGCCTGCTCCGTGCCTCGGAGAGCACGTTAAGGCGTCGGTCCCGGCTGCCATGAACATCTATGGCAGTGGTTATTGGGAAAGTCAGTACCCTCTAATATCCTGACACTGCTCTAGCCTTATGGTATCGTTAGCCTTCGGGTTGCGAAGGTCAGGTGGCAGCCGCTCCGTGTAAAATCTGATATCCAGTCAAATCTGGTTAGACCAGAAAAGCCGACCCCGAGTGACTTGGGAATAATGAAGGCTAAGAGAGAAGAAGACTGAGATTCACGGTTGAGCTTGCATTACCGTGAGTATGGCCGAGCGCTGCGGCGTCTCCGCCATCTATCTCAAAAACTATTGGACTTATGAAAAACATTTGTGAACAAAATTCGCTGCAAATTTTATGCTCTACAATTTTATAATAAATGTTAACATCATTGAAGCCATAGAAACCGAGATAATCACGAAAAACAGATTTTGCTTTGACCTTGAATAACTGACGGCGCAAACACGAGATTTTGATTTTCGAGACAACTTTTAGAAAAGTGAAGGTGTATACGAGTTTACAGCTTATCTTCTCTCATTCCGAGGTGAAACCCTTGATATGACTGGACTATATTTTTCAATTACAGTAAAGCATTTAGTTCATCACATGTCATGTTATTATTGAGGCGCTCATAGCCAGTTGCACTCACTGATCGGTAAACGATTAGCGAGGTTAAGCAACGTTGGGTGCGGTCAGTCTATAGATGGGTGACCGCTTAGTGGTATTTCATCTTAGCGTCTCCGTGCTTCGGAGGGCACGTAAAAAGTCGGTCCTGGTTGTTGTCAAATTGACAGCAGTCGTTAAGCCATGTCAGAGGCCTACGGGCGGCTTGAACAACTCTTGATAACAGGTTGGCCACTAACCACACGAAAAGTAAAGAGAAGATTATTGATTACTAGATTTTGCTCAGCTCTTGTAAATGTAGGTTAGTCGATTTACTTTTCTCTGGGGACAGTACTTTTTTCTGGATGCAAATTATCCTTTGTCATTTAATGTATCCCTGACAACATGTATGCGAAATTTCATGATTATCGGTCGAGTAGTTAAGGCGTTTTGAAGCGTAACAAGCAAACTCACATTTGCAATTATAATATTATTTAAGATCTATGCAAATTTTGTGTTTGTGTGTATGTAAAGGGAATTTATCTTCAGAACCTCTGCACCTCTCTGATATATTTTTTACCAATAATTACTTAGATTCAATTATTGAAATGTACATTATTTTAAATGAATATTATATGCTTGATATTAGCCCAGAGAACAGGAACTTCATTCATCTGGAAAATATGCACTGTCTCCGTTGGATAGAAATGTATTAACAAAATTTACATTAACGCAAGCGGAGCCACGTGTAAAATGTAGTTGTAAATAAAGCGTAAGTCTTACTTACTACAAAAAGAAAAGAACGTCAGTATTCGCAATCTTGTATTGTTGATAGGTATCTTTATACCTTTATTGCTATACAAGTTTATTTCATTTTGCTCAACATATTTATACAGTTTTAAGTGCAATACATACACATACAGGCAACATACACAGGCAAATGCAGCTGTTATATACTATCATATTACATTAACTCATTAATTCTGAGTGTCTTAATATCTATTATTACGCCTGGATATCCCAAAGGGAGTATTTAAAACACTCATTTTGTCAGTGATGTTTTGAGGTCCCATTTAATTGGGAGCACTGGTAAGTTCAGGTAATTGAGTAAAAACACCGAAACATCTATACAAGTTTTCAGATTCATAATATCGGTAAGTTATTTACAGACAGATCGACATATTTGAATACTTATAAATTACAGATTCTTACAATTAATCATGCATACAATATTACTGAGAATTTCTTTTCAGAAAACCTCAAGAACATTTTGCCTGATCATCGAACTTGGAACAGCGTACAGTTTGATTTACAGACTAAACTCAACGTCCGGGTTAGGTATTAGTGACTAATGTTCCAATGTTCTTAATAATCACCCGCATCAGGGATTATCCGTAATGACCGAGGCACACTTATTTTATTATTTAAACATACACAGTATGTATCTTTAATAGATATGAATAGAATCGTGAGATTATGAATGTATATATTACATCTATACTTATATTATAAAGAAGAAAGATTCGATTTTTTGGATGTTTGTTTGTTTGTAATGATTTAACTCAAAAACTGCACAATTAGATATTACCACCGAATAACATAGACTATATATTTTATTTTTAAGTACTACTAACATACTGTTACTAACATAATCTAGCCTATTTATACGCGTACAAGGCGCGTGCAAAAGCTAGAACATCCATAATTTCACGATTTTGTTCCCAAAGGGCTAGGCAGAGGTAGTGGGCACCCACACTCCACCAATTATGATATAAGTCCCACGTAATAGGGGCGAATTGCAGGGCTTTCCGCTTGCTGTGTTTAAAATTTTTGATGAACATATTAGTAGGTATCTCAGCGGGTAGCGTGGATGTTATCTTTTCAAGAAATTGCATTGAAATCAGTTTAGTCATAAATCTGAGCCATGCCATGTTGCGCACCAGTTCGAAGCGCACCAAGAGTATTGGTATTTGTAAATTTCTATCGATATTTTTATTAGCCAATACCCCTCACTACATGCTCCATGACCCCAGGGACGCAAAGTGGAAAGAAAATTAATAAATTACTAATTTAATGTTTGCGCACCAAGCGGATAGGCTGTGTGGAATACTGTTGGTGCGCTTCGAACGAGTGCGCTTCAAACTGGTGCGCAACATGGCATGCTTCGTAATGGAGGCCACTCGCCTGTTTTTAAAACATATATTCATAGCCTCAGGCTTTTGTCCCCTTAAGGGTAGGCGGAGATAATGAAAACTCACATTTCGCCAAATAATGAACGTAACAGTAAGTAGCCTTTTCTTCTCGCCTCGTATCTAATCGACTTGCACGGAAGTAATCTTTTTAAATAAATCATCAAAATCGGTTCAGCAGTTTAGCCATAAATCTTAACAAACAGTGTTACTAGCGAATTTATAATGTTTTTGCATACAAATAATAAATGCAAGACACAAAAATGTTATAACAACATTAATGACGATGTTTTTAATTAAATATGTTTGACCTTCATGGATATTATTGCTTTTATATTCACAGTTTTAATTGTTTATCTTGTTTATTTAATTGTAACAATGCATTAATTAACTAATGCACTATTCATATTAGTTGACGTAGTTAGGGTACCGTACTGAAATGGTAAAAACGGATCTCTTATGCGACTTTGTCTGCCCGTTTACCTGTATTTCACAGGTGCATATCTCAGCATCATCTCATCTCAACTTCTAATGCTCTTGATTTGAAGTGGTTATTAATAACAGACTTGTACAACTATATTGCGATAAAAAGCTAAAATATGTTATTGCTTCTTAAAAATGGAGACGAAATATCGTATTAATTAAGTTCATATTATATAAGATAAGATAAGATATGATAAGATAAGCTTTATTTGCATAAACATGTGTGTGTACATACAAAGAAAGTGCATACATACAAGATGACAAAATAAATTAAGTGCAGACATGTTTGTCACAATATGACGTGCAAAATAATTAGTTTATAAAATTATAAAAAATAAATAAAGATACATGTTACAATATATTATTTTCTTGTCCAAATTATTTAAATTTAATTAATTTATATTTAAATTATGTACAATTATTATGAAACTTGAAAAGAATTTTCGCAGATAATAATTTTTCTTTTAACTGTTTACTTATTACCTACTAACTTTTATTAGTCAATAAACAATATAATGTATACAAAATCTATTATTATGAAAATATAAAAATATCTCAACTGCATTACTAACTAAGAAGAAAAATCGGCCCTAGATTCTCGACGTCCATTACAATTAAAGTAACACATCTATATAAATTAAATTATCATTGGTAAAGCATTTTTTTTCTTTTTATAAAGACATCTCTTTAGGCATATGTCTTGTGTCGTGGGCACTTTATAAACCATTTGTGAATCGCACAAATTGTTGTCTCGTGTAGGATTCGATCCCACAACACTCGCCGTAATTGCAGTGAGGCGACCATTAAAACCACTACGCCAGTCATAAATATGCATATCACTTTTTAAATATTTGCTTATTTGTATTTAATTTGTAAAAATACTTAAAAATAAATTATTATCAATGTCGACATCCAATACCGTTACGTCATGACGAGGCGTTAGGTGCCGGTTTTACCAAATATCTAAGCAAACATGAGTCAGCGTCATACTATTTAACATTGACACGAATATTCTATAATATAGCATTATACTTATATATCTACGAGGGATTACGCAGAGGTGTATATTATGCATCGGACACCCACATCTTGCTATTCATCAAATAAGAGATTTTTCCTACACTTCATTTGGTGTTTCGCTATTAAATACAATGGTTCCTTGAACATTTAATTTTATATCGGGTATAAACTATATACAACATGTCACAGATATAACGCACAACCTCAAACACCCCAATTAGATTATTAAATCGTAATAATATAATCATTAAAATGTTACTTTTATGTACTTAAATATTTTAATTTAACGAATTGGTTCTCCTTATTGTGCGCGGATAGTTTGGGTATATTACAATAAATCTAAAATTATTGCCTTTATTGTATCAAAAACCTTATTGCCTTGAATTATGATTAATTTTCGTTTATTTCAGCTGTTTAATAAATTGGTGACTATAATTTACTTAATTAGTTTCAATTATTTCAGTGTTAAAAATTACCTATATTAAAAATTGCTGGTATTGGTATTGATTCAGTAACCGATTTTGAACAAACTACTTTCCGGATGTGCGTTTATTATGTTACATGTTGTATATATATAATATTGTATACACATAAAATATTGTTATGAAAAATCTATGTAAACATACTAATTATGATCTAAGTAGAGTCGTTTAGTGTTGTAAAAATAAGGCGAACCATACTTGGTTCATAGTCTATCAATAATATTTTTTAATATACATTATATATATTAATTATTAGGTACGTAAAGAGACAACTTTGTACCTAACTAACTTTATAGTCTAAGATTTGACATAGTTACAAAATTTAACTAGGTATCCAAAAATACTCTGTGCGAGCGATATCTATGTATAAAAAGGGGTATAAGTTTTTTCTTCTCGTTTATATGGAGAAGGATATAATTAAGCTAAATACCTAATAAAAAACCTATTGCTACCTATATGAATATCACTTATGAATAATACAATATACCTACCTAGGTATACACATAGTGAAAAAAAAACCGATCAAACCCGCAACCCTCATCTCATTGATAAATTAAGACTGCGCTGATAATTTCGCAATCGGCTCTTATTTAGACATCAACTTTATAACAGACGCCTTTTATATAAGCACACGTATAGGCAAAGACTATCGGTAGAGAATGATAGTCGTCTCTTTCCCACGTATTAAATCGTTTTCTAATTGTAAGTGGTCGTTTACACGAGTGATCCGAGGTAAGAGCTGAGACAATGAGGGGTCGATGACCCGCCGACCGGCGACCGGCGCCCGCGCCGTGACCACCGCGCGCATGCGCCGCCGACAGACGCGGACTTAGGCACTGTGCTGTCAATCGCCTCTCAGAGGACTAAGTACCTGCATATAAGAACTAGACTTATATAATGGTAAAAATGGCGTAGTTAAAACGAAAAACTAGGAAGGTATATACCATTATAAAAAGGGCTTGATTGTTTGGGTAGTGCAGTGGTTTGATAGGTCGCGTTGCTTCCAGTGACTGTTGTTAGTTCGATTGCCAATACGGGGCAAAAAATGTAGTCCGCAAATATTTGTGTTCAGTCGGGTTGTTCTTTGCGTCATTGGTTTTAATGTTTGTAAATACAGAAATTATTCTTATTTAAGTAGCTGTGTTTAGAAAGATTGAGTTGTCATTAATATAAATAAAAGAAAACTTGCGCATATATTCCAGAAATGTATTTATGTATACACTAATCGGTCAGATGCCGGTGGCTCAATACCGGTCTGTGTGAAAAATCTTGCGGGAGGCCTATGTCCAGCCGTCGACGTCTATCGGCTGAGATGATGATAAAACACTAATCAATAAATATCCTTAATTATTATGTAATACAATGATTATTACAATTATCTCGATATTTTAAATAGATATAATATCTTTATCAGATGAAATTAGTATACTGCCTCATATACTCGTCGAGTGTCAGTAGCACAGACCTGGTAGGTAGCTAGCCGTTAGGTACCCATAATCAAGTGCCGGTTTAGCCAAATTATTAATCGACGGCACGAAATTCTGAACAGCGTCCAAGCTTTAACCGAATAGCAATTGGAATTTACCGTGATGAAATCCTCTTCAGCGTCAACAATACGCTTACTAGTGTGAAATCTAACTACAGACAGTATGTTATATACCTGTCCACCCTTCGCTGCTACAACCGTGAGCGTAGTCTGTGTAAATTGAGAAACATCAATAGACTAAGTACCAAACAGACGGGACATAATTCCGGTTAGTTTTGTGCCTAATAGTTGTAACAGTAGGAAACAGTTGTCAGTTTCGTGATAATGGGCAATTATAGCGCTGCTATTACTGCTATTGTCGCTTTATATAAAGTAAAAGTTAGCTTGCAGCATGTTTTAACGACTTGTTTTGTTGGGTGCATGTTTATTTTATTGTTTATTTGGTTTCTTTATCGATAGTTACAATAGAAAGAAAGAAAATATGTTTATTATGCGTACGATTTGAAATAAACTATACTGTATATATATAACTGTCTACTGTGTATGTGTGTATACTGGGCACTGGCATCTTCCCAGCGTGAAAAAGGATTAGGCTATAGTCCACCACGCTGGCCCAGTGCGGCTTTCCAGACCTCACATATCTTCGAGAACATTATGGAGACCTCTTAGGCATGCAGGTTTCCTCACTATGTTTGCCTTCACCGGTAAAGCGAACGATAATTAAGTATTTAATACGCACATAATCTTCGAGATGTCAGAGGTGCGTGCCGTGAGATCGAACTCGAGACCTTTCAGTCCAATGGTCTCCTACCAGGCTATCGTTGCTTCTCATCATAGGTCTATTATACGAGACTTAGGCCCCACAACATACATATAATGATAAAAGCATGGCTTTTAATTTCGCATACATTTTGTCAGGTACAACATGTATGCGAAACTTCATGATGATTGATCGATTAGATAAGGCGTGAAAGCGTAACAAACATCTCACATTCATATTTATAATATTAGGACATGTAACACAAATTAAAGGTAATCTTAAAAAAATACTTTATGCTTTTCAGGAACCAGGTGTTAATGTTAAAGTTACGTAATTATTCTATGTTTAGAAGCTCTCGTAAGTTCATTGACGCGTCGAATGTTGCCAAATATTTAAGTTACCCACTAATATCTTCATTACATATTCCAACAAGCTTTGCTAATGTGTACAATTTTCGTCGTACCAAGCTACGTTAAACATATATTATAGTGAGCAATATTCAAGACTTAAATTGGTTACAAATTGAATAAGCAAGATCATTACCTTTTGTAAGTAAATAGGTTAGAATAGTCTTTATTTGGTTAAAATGGGATTATGTAAGGTTAAGATAGAATGTTAACTGACACGGTGGCGTGACGGCAATGAATGCTACTGCTGTGGATGAGGTCTAGGGTCGATTACCGGGACAGGCAGTGTTATTCGATTTTTGTCTAGAAATTCACAGTATCAGATCCTGTAACTCTGCTCTGTAAACGGTAATAAACTCATACCCTTAAACCATGATTATATATTAAACTATTCATCAAAATATTCATTTACAGTTTCCTCGACGCTGCAGTTGCTTTTTAGCAGCCATGGTCACGGGGAAACTTGTTAGGTTAAACATAGTTATAAATAGGGATTTTAAATAAGCCATGATAAAATCCGTATACGGTAGTTTAATTTCAATAGCCGTTTATTTAGGCAATTAACTGACCAGGATATCTTATCTTATTTTATGTGGGGGCCAGCCAGTGCAGACCGACGACACTTCGACCCAGTGGGATCTTTTGTGTCGATATTCTCCCAATAACGACTGCCATAGATGTTTATGGCAGCCGGGACCGACGGCTTAACGTGCTCTCCGAGGCACGGAGCAGGCGATAATTGTCAATCAATACGCACATAATTTCGAAAAGTCATATAACTTACGAAAGTTATAGGTGACCAGAGTAAGTTACATATCTACACGAATATTATAATCTTTGATGTCATGTGATACGGACTGTTCTGTATTGTACTAATGGATACCAAATTCGGTTAGTTTGAGGCATTCGGGGATCGAACGCCGTGTGGGCGGAGTCGTTATATGTGTGGATAGGTAATAGGCCTACAAGGTCCATGTGTAGTCGAAAGGCCATGTTACATTGTTAAGCTAAATTGTAGGAAGCAAGTAATAATAAGCATGGAATAGACTGGAAACTGGTTAAAATGGTGAAAAACTTGGATTGTTCAGATAGTTGAGTTTTAAAAGATAATTCTCGCAGTATATTTTCTATGTCGTGGTCAACTTTACAAACATTCAAGTAACGAATACAAACAAGTGAGAAACCGTAAATCTTAGAGTTCGAAAAAATGGTTCAAGTTATATGCAAAGGTCACGTGATACCACGTACCCTGAGGTCAGAGGTCAAAGGTCATTGTAATTTTGGTGGTATATCAATTATGCTGAGTCGAATGGCGTTGACCGCGAGCCTCTAGCTCTTACGGATCTTGAGTTGAAAGTTGTATAACAGACGGACGGACGAAGCTGTTGTATGAGTTTTTTTGAACTCTAAAATCTCATATGCTTGTCCCGTGTGTGGATCGGCTAACAGCTCTCGGAGCAGTGGCGATGGCGAAGCGAGCACTTAAACCACGAGGTCCGCGTCATCCGCCGTCACGTCGAACTTCTTCAATACGGTCGTTAGTGACGCCAATTTGTATTTGTTATGAATATATTTAAGTAAATCTCAGTCATATGTATACCAGCGTTGTGGATATACTGCAACATTGCTGACGCAGGACCTTATTTGTTCTACAGGTACTTTTGGTTGTGTTTCCTGTTACCTTATATTATGAGCGTGGAACAAATAAAATTATTTTCTTTCTATCTTTCGATATTAATACATACTTACTTATAAAAAATGTACTGTTCCCGAGGTATAGAAAATTGGGTGAAGGGTATTTGTCGCCTTTCGCCCCTTCAAATAATTCTAGTACCCTTTCGGCCCTTATTATAAGATCAAAATGTAAGGGTTAAGTTATGAATTTGTCAAGGCTTTTTTATACGAAAGTTTTTATTTAGTAGATGCGTTATAAGAATTAAAGTAATCAACCATTCTTTAATGATTAAGAGCCTTGTTATATGATAAACATTCGTTACTCATTTACTGATTGACATTACTGTACTTATTATCTATATTACTGTTGTAAAGAGGAAAGATTTGATTATTTTTTGTTTGTTCGTAAGGGCTTAACTCAAAAACTGCTCAACCGATTTTCAAAACTCTTTTAACATTAGATAGCTGTATTATAACTGAGTAATATTTATTTTATTTTATTGTGACATGGAAAACTTACAGCTCTCAGATATAGTAATAAAATGAACAACATACATAAGGCCAATAATAAATTTTCACTAATAGCTAAAAAGAAATAAATCACTTAGAAATAAATATACTTAAACAACACATAATAAAAATTAAAACAGACACATTAGAGCCGATTTCAGACAATAAACTCATTGCATAAGTTTTCCTTAATGTAGTAGAACTGGTGGTGAAAAGATCGATGTCTGCATTCCGGCATGTCACGTTGTATGTACGACATGCCCTCATTAAATAGGAGTTTCAACTATGATTTGTACTTACAAAGGGTACATGTAGTACGTTTGAATTGCGCAAAAATGCAGATGGTACACGGAGGCCAATTTTGCTCACCAACTCTGTTACATTAATCGAACCATTAACTATACTGAACAAAAACGCAAGGTCAGCAATTCTGCGACGTTCATGCAATGGTGGTAGTGAATGGAAATTTTGGCTACAAGCCCGTACGCCCCTTGACTTTCGCCCCTTTCATAGAAAGATCCCTAAGAGCTCCTATTTTTGGGTGCATTTTAAGAAGAAACCTAACAAATACCTACTTGGGGGCGAACCTTGAGGTGCGAACGGGCTCGTAACTGAACTTTCTGCAGCGATTTGTGTAATTTGGTAACACTTAAAACGATACAAAAATACATGTTACATAATTCGCACCCTTAATAAAACAGAGACTTATCTCAGTATTTTGGATTAAACAAATTTGAACTCTATTGCAAAGATTTAACACAAATATAATATTAGAATTTAACATATACAATTAGAGTTCAAATTGTCTTACTTTCAAATTTCGAGTTAAGTCGCTGTTTTATTAAGAGTGCGATATGTATGAACCTTGTTAACTTTACCTTGCGAATTTACTCTGAATGTTTTCGATTCGGTTTACGTATGTATCATAATACAGCGGATTCCACACTTGAGAGGCGTAGAGTATAAAGGCTATATTATATTTTAAATAAGTACCTACTGTTACTAAATGTGAATGGAACAGTCGCAAGAGGAAGACCTAGGCGAACGTTTCTTGATCAGATCGGAAGCGTTCTGGACAAAGGCCAGGTTAAGAGCACCTTGAACCGACGGGCGTGTATGAGGAATGTGATGAAAGTGAATGAAGCCAGAGAAGTGTGTCAGGATCGTAGCAAATGGAAAGCCGTAGTCTCTGCCTACCCCTCTGGGAAACAGGCGTGAATCTATGTATGTATGTATGTATGTTACTAACAACCTTACCTACTTTAATGCGAGCGAAGCCGCGGGCTAAAGCTAATTATTGATATTTTAATCGTGACCAGCAATCATCATAAAATGAAGTTAAGTGATCATTAATATAAGAATGAAGGCTCACAATATTCAACTATAATGCATGTCATTTAATGTTTCCACACTGACTCACAGTATCTTCTTCTCTCTTAGCCTTTATTATTCCCAAGTCACTTGGGGTCGGCTTTTCTGGTCTAACCGGATTTGACTGGATATCAGTTTTTACACGGAGCGGGTGCCACCTGACCTCCGCAACCCGAAGGCTAACGATACCCTAAGGCTAGACCAGTGTCAGGATATTAGAGGGTACTGACTTTCCCAATAACGACTGCCATAGATGTTCATGGCAGCCGGGACCGACGGCTTAACGTGCTCTCCGAGGCACGGAGCAGGCGATAATAGTCAATCAATACGCACATAATTTCGAAAAGTCATATAACTTCCGAAAGTCAGAGGTGCGCGACGTGGGTTCGAACCCGAGACCCTCTGCATTGCAGTCTGTTGGTCTCCCCACTGAGCTATCGCTGCTCGTACCGACTCACAGTATGTGTATCTTTTATTTAGTTTTAAGACTTAAGAATTTATTTATACTAATATTGTCTTCTGTTTACGCGAATATTATTCATTGAAATTAAACTGCTATATACGGATTTCATCGCGTTGTTCATTTGACACTATATTACATCATTTTAAAAACTGTTACACTACTACTACTAATTTTTTTTTTTTCTCTTGCCCTGGTCCCAATTTATTTGGGGTCGGCGCAGTATGTCCTTCGCTTCCATCCTTCTCTGTCAATCGTCATCTGATCATTTACCTTACATACATTTACATATATACACATATACATTTATACATTTACTTCTTCTCCCTTTTCGTCCCTCTACCCTCATATCCATCACTTGCTTACCTACATACGTATCATCTCTTCGCATAACATGTCCATACCAAGCCAAACGATTTCCTTTCACTTTCTCATCTATGGGCACCACTTTCAGACTACCTCTTACGTATTCATTCCTAATTCTGTCCATTCTCGTCACTCCACACATCCATCGTAACATTCTCATCTCTGCTACATGTAATCGTTTCTCATCCATCTTCTTAGTAGCCCAACACTCAGCTTCATACAGTACGACAGGCCTTATCACCGCCTTATACATGCGACCCTTTAATTTCAAAGGCAGTTTAGGATCGCACAATTTTGAAAACTGTTACACTACTACTACTATTAAACTTTATTAATAATGCGTAAATAGAAACACCAATGATTAAATTACGTTCGGGTACTTTGAAATAACTACACTGGCACATTGAGACAACTACCATCTTAGTCTCCTCGTGATCATGGCTGCTGAAAAGCAACTGAAACGTCGGAGAAAGTGTAAACTTAAATATAAGTTTGAATAGTTTAATTAGCTTAAAAATTACTAAAGTTTAATAGTAGTAGTAGTGTAACAGTTTTCAACATTATGTAATAAAGTGTCAAATAAACAACGCGATAAAATCCGTATATAGTAGTTTAATTTCAATGATTTATACTATTCTATTCTAATGTCTTAAATGCAGGTGTATTTTAGGGAGCACAAGTAATTGATAGACATGTGGCACTAGATGGGCGCTTTCAGTTACATTATCGATCAAGTCTATTCTCGTCCACTGAGCACTATTCCAGACACCGTGCTTCTACTAAGACATTCTTGACAGATATCAGCCTTTAGCAATGCAAACTGACCTACTGCCTACACACGGGCCTCTTCTCAGAATGAGATAGTCCACCAAATGTCTACCATGCCGACTCAGTACAGGTTGGCAGACTTCACATATCCTCGAGAACATTATGGAGAATTCTCCTGTGACGTAGTAATTAAGCCTTAGCTAATAAGAATATATACTGTATGACTTAGGCAGATGAGGCATTAATAAACTTAACGTATAACAATCAACATCTCTTTGATTTACCAAAGTCCCGTCCTTACATGGCGATCCTGCCAGGACATGCAGATTTTGTACAGATGTTTTCCTTCACCGTTAACGCAACCGCTGATATACCTACGCACGCCTTAGGATCGAACTGGAGACCTATGCGTGGCAGTCCATCGTCTCAACCTATGTAATTGCTGTTTTTACATGAATACCTATTGATGCCATGGCGTATGTATAGTACTGTCACCGATGGTTACACAATTTGTTAGATCGGAAACTAAAAGTATATTTTCGTAATAGATCTTGACCGTTGCAATGCTGTTTAACATCACAAATATATTGAAATTAAACTGCTATATACGGATTTTATCGCGTTGTTTATTTGACACTTTATTACAAAATTTTGAAAATTGTTACACTACTACTACTATTAAACCTTTTTTCACTTTTTTATTATTTAACACTGGAACATTGAGACAACTACCATCTTAGTCTCCCCGTGACCATGGCTGCTGAAAAGCAACCGCAACGTCGGGGAAAGTGTAAAAATAAATTAAATCTAAATAGTTTTAATAATAATTTAATTAGCTTAAAAATTAGTAAAGTTTAATAGTAGTAGTGTAACAATTTTCAAAATTTTGTAATAAAGTGTCAAATAAACAACGCGATAAAATCCGTATATAGCAGTTTAATTTCAATGAATAATATTCGCGTAAACAGAAGACAATATTATGTAAATCACAAATATAGTCAATGTAGGTACTCTATGGAGTGATACTGTGGTATTCTAAGAGCGTCAGCGTCTTGACTGATGCAATGCTGCTTAACCTTACAAATATAATCATTGTACTGCATAGTCCAAAACCGTCAGTTTCCCTTATACACATTCCAAAAATACCAAACCGCAAAAAAATGTCTACCAAAAGTATAACAAGAAAATATCCTTGTAGTAGAATCAGCTGTTCGTAACTTTTTTACTATAATTCATTCAGTGCACCTCAAGGTTGGCACAAGGATAATGCAATAAGGAAGAAGGGCACCCCACTGATTCAAGCCACCCGCGCAGCTGGCGGGAGGGGGGACCGGGAGTATTTTCGTACCACCCCCTACCTACTCGTATAGTATAAATATATAAGTAGGTATGTATGTCGTGTTGACCCAGGTCAGGTACCGACGTCAATATTTTTAAATATAATTATTTCTGTACGTGTATATGTGTGGGTGTGTGTGTAATGAGTTGCGTGTGTGGGTCTGTTGTTTGGTAATCGCTGACGTCACACTTGAGTCATCAGGTCGATAGCGTTGAACATAATAATATGGTGTTTAAAATTATACATTGACGTTAATTTCTTGTTAACAGTTTTAACTGTCTCGTTATGTTTAGTAACTCATGTGTAGTGACTGTTCATTGACGATCGCGATTTTGATTCCCGGGCCAAGTGTTAGTATAAGAAAATATTTAAGAGCCATATAAAGTATGGATATGTAATCCATACTTATATGGCTCTTAAATATTTTCTCGTTCCGTATTCTCAAATATAGCAAAGTCTATGTAGTTTGTTATTTTATGAAATGTGCTTAACATCAAGTTTTGAATAGTATAGCCTCGCTGATGTCAGCATGAATGTGCCGGCTCGGCCAGGGAGGGACTACCTTCACACAGATTATAGACGTGAAATAGCAGTATTCCTACTGTTGACTTTCGTTCGGTGAGTGAGAGTGCTGGAGGCCCAATCATTCTCTTTCCCCCTTCCCGCTCCATCTCCTTTCCACTTCCTTTTTCTATTCTTCCTTTCCTTTTTTGATTGGGTCGGCAACGTACAAGTGATGCCTCTGGTGTTGCAGGCGTCCATAGGCTACAGTGACCACTTACCATCAGATGGGCCGTATGCTTGTTTGACCCCTTAGTCGTATAAAAAACCCCTTTGACAATATAAAACGTTAGTTAAAATCCAAATAGCACTTTTCCCAACCCGGTAATCAAACTCGAGACCTTATACACAGTAGTCACATTCACTACCACCAAATCAGTAATGTGCTTACATAGCTACCGTAATGTATCCATTGCATGATACTCTTCTGCCTACCTTTCGAAGACAAACCGTCGTGATGCTATGCTTGGTTACAGTACAATGATTTAGTACATAGTAATTACTGGTCTACCAGTCTATTGCTAATAGTTGCATACTCGATAAATCATAAGATAAGTATCTACGTACTTTGGTAGTGGAAGTAGCGTAAAATAACGGCTCAGTCGCAGAATGACCACTTCTCATAATGACTACAGGCAGCAAAATATCCCATTCGCAAAATGTTACTTTCGCAAATGTTACTTTCGCAAAATGTCCATTTCGCAAAATGTCCCTTTCGCAAAATGGCCCTTTCGCAAAATGTCCCTTTCGCAAAATGTTCCTTTCGCAAAATGTCCCTTTCGCAAAATGTTAAGTTCGTCAATAATTTAGAATCTCGTCAATAACAGTGATGCGTGCGTGACCGTTTGCATTTAACTAAATAGTAAATTGGTATCTTAGTGCCGCAATTCAGTTATTAAAGCAATTATTATGTTTTTAATAGTTAAATAAACGACGACATACTGTTATTACTTTATTAGTTATACAATATACATATGGCTTCTTAAACGCTCTTCAGTTTTCTTATTTTAATGACACCTTGTGCTACTTACGTGTTAAATGTCAAAGATCACGTCATAACTAAACGGATGTTCATGTTGCTTATTACATGTCATTTTATATTTTACTAGCGACCGAAGCTGAAACCCCGTCTTCGCACTGGTAGTACAAAACCTTAACAAATTATACATCTAAACCTTCCTCATGAATCACTCGGTCTATTGATGAAAACCGCATGGAAATCCGTTCATTCGTTTTTGAGTTTATCGCGAATAGACAAACAGATACAGAACTTTTATGAATTATACGGGATCACTTTTAGAGTTCGAAAATACTTTTATACAACAGCTTTGTCCGTTCGTCTGTTATACAATTTTCAACTCAAGAACCGCAAGAGCTAGAGACTCGCGGTCAACACCATTCGACTTAGCATAGTCAATATACCCCTGAAATGACTATGACCTTTGACCTCTGACGAAAGTCACGTGGTATCACGTGACCTTTGCATATATTGTTATTCGAATTCTAAGATTTACGGCAATTCATTGCCGTTTCTCACTTGTTTAGATAGTAAGTTAATTCAGGACTTGGTCTATCTGCGTGTTAAATTGTGTCCAAATCCATTCTGCGCTTATTGAGTACCAAACATCTCCACAAACTTTCATACATATGTACATAGGCACACACACCTGTATCTCCAAAAAAAATAGGTGAAAGACACCCACATCTCGCCAACTGTGTATCCCATGTTTTAGGTAGACGACATAAGCGATGGTTATCGGACACGACCGGAACAGGCGCAGGAACAACGGCTTTACCTGCTTTCCAAGGCAAGGGGGTGTTTAACACCGCCAACTTCCTTACGCCGGGCTGATATTGAGATTTCCTAACAGAAAAACCTTAATAATCTTAGTTGGCCCGACCTGGAATTCGAAGCCGAGACCTTATGCACAGTAGTCGCATACCACTGCGCCAACGAACATATTAACAAATATAATATTGGTAGGATAGCGCTAGTCACGCATTAATGTTAGTTCGTGTGGGGCTGTACTAACATTATAAAAACGGATACTAAGTCATACCTCGGTCGAGTTTAAATATGGGCCCTGGGGGTCAAAAGACCCCCGAGATATAAGGCTTACATATTTTAAATGAGAAAATATTGACTTGTAACTTGACAAAAGACCCCCGAGATTTAGGGGTCACAAGGTCACATGTATTTTAAATGGCAAAATGGCTTCATTTATATGCAGAGTGGTGGTGTGCTGATTCGAGTTGGTTGCTGCTGTTTACTGTCGAGTTTTGTCTTGTGCTGCGTTTTGCTACACAGCATGCCCAACAGTGGACATGATGCTCATCAAAGGTCATAATGCCCAACAGTGGACATGATGGCCAACAGTGGGCATATTATCTAACAGTTGGTATGACGCCTAACAGTGGGCATCATGCCCAGCAGTAGGTAGCAGTGGGCATGATGTTCAACGGCGGCAATGATTGAAAAGTACATTAATTATTTATTATTAAAACATGTACATACTATATAAATATATACAACATTAACCTAAGTAAATGTACATATAAATATAATTGAAACAAGGTCACATGAAGATGAAGACGTTGAATCCTGGGTTTTTACACCCATGTCGTTGATTTAAGTTTTCAAAAACCAACCAAGCTAGTTTCTTGCGATTACTTCACTTATTATGAACACGAATCAATTTAATAACACATACAAAGGTATAACATTTCTAAACAAATTTCAAAAGGCGGAGGTTCTCAATTAGATTAGGTTAGATTAATTCGTAGCTTAGCAAAAGACTAAATTGTTTAATATATTTGAAGTTTATTTATATGTTATATAAAAATATTAATCCATGTTATAAACACAAAAGACACTGGAATGATTTTAAAATGTTTTGTCCATTAAAAAGTTCTTTATCTAGAAGTAAAATAGGCTATATAACATCACGCTTCGAGCCTCGGGAGCGGAACAGGTATTATAAACGTGAAACCGCGGCGGACACCTAGTCCTAAGTTAATATAAACGCGTCTGAGTTTGTTTCTTACGCCTTTACGCCTTAAATAGAAACTAGACCAATGATCGGCAACCCGCGGCTCGCGAGCCGCATGCGGCTCTTTGACTCCTCGGCTGCGGCTCTTCCGCGAAATGTTCAGTGCAGGCACCGAATATTATCTATTATCTTGCTTTATAAGTATGATACTTAATGTTATTCAATTTACTGTTAGTTAAACTAAGACATATTCGAAAAAGGCAAGCTCGAGAATGTTCTTTTCATACTAATTATTTCCATAATTATGTCTTATGCGCAAGCAAAGCTTGAGTTAAAAAAATGGCTCCTTGAATAAATTTCAATTGTGTACATTTGGCTCTTTTGGTCGACAAGGTTGCCGACCACTGTACTAGACCGATCATAAAATATCGCATATATGTACTATCGACTTGAGCGACGGATGACCACTCCTAAGGATAAAATCGCATAGCAAGCCAACACTTGGTCGGGCGGAGGGCGGAGTCACTTAAAGTCAACATGTACAAGGGAAATTTTTTCTGGAATGTTCAATCGTCGCTCAAGTCGATAGTACGTTGTCAGATAGAAAAGGGATACCTTTATATATAATGACGATAGGGAACCTTTCATCCAGAAAAAAAGTAATGTTACTAACTTAATCTACATTTACGCGAACGAAGCCGAGGGCTAAAGCTAGTTGTCCATAAATATAAGCAGTCGTTTCAGTTTCAGTACACGTAGTTAAACACACGCTCGTTAAAACAGCGCTATTGATAACTGCACTCAATGTAACGTACTAGATGTACCATCGTAGGACTGTTTTATTTGAATACGATTACTTTGCAATATGACTATTACATTTACCAAATAATTTAAAAAGACAACTATTGTTAGGAATAATTCTTCTGTTGCGGTGGACACAAACATTCAAACAGGACACAAAGAATATCCAATACTGGTCGCCTATTCATTATAGTAATATCAACCCTGTATATAAACTGTCCCACTGCTGGACACTGTCTTCTCACTGTGAGAAAGGTTAGGCTATAGTCCACCACGCTGGCCCAGTGCGGCTTTCCAGACCTCACATATCTTCGAGAACATTATGGAGACCTCTTAGGCATGCAGGTTTCCTCACTATGTTTGCCTTCACCGGTAAAGCGAACGATAATTAAGTATTTAATACGCACATAATCTTCGAGATGTCAGAGGTGCGTGCCGTGAGATCGAACTCGAGACCTTTCAGTCCAACGATCGCCCATCAGGGTATCGTTGCTTCTCATCATAGGTCTATTATACGAGACTTAGGCCCACAACATACATATAATGATAAAAGCATGGCTTTTAATTTCGCATACATTTTGTCAGGTACAACTCGCGTAAAAGTAGGTTAGGGCAGGAGTTCCTAAACGTTTAAGATAACGGAACACTCACCATATACCGGCTATTTCATGGAACCCCATATCAAATGATTACAAATCAAGGACACTGTAATTTAAATAAGAACAACAATTTTACTTCTCATTACATAGTTTGCGCTATTTCTAAATAATATTTGCACTTAGCTGTGGTATTATTTAACAGCCAAAAATAAATGATTTCGCGGAACCCTGGTGATTTTCCTACGGAACCCCTAGGTTCTGCAAAACCCACATTAGGAATCGCTGGTTTAGGGTATGTTAGTAAGAATACTTTTTTTTAAATAATTTGTAGCCTTTGTTACTCGGTGATAATATAGCTTTCTAATCGTAAAATAATTTTTAAATCGGTTGTGTAGTTGTTTAGTTAATCGTAACAAACAAACAAACAAAAATCATATCTTTCTTCTTTATGATATTAGTATAGATTAAGTAATCTATATTTAATTAAATTTTTCTTTAAAGAAGAAAGAAGAAGAAGTCTTGTATATTTTAACTATGGCGACTCTCTCGCGTATGCTTAAAAACGGGTACGTTTTCTCTTCATATTAATATATTTTGCAATATCTCCAGCAAAGCCAATGGTTTCATTAAAAACGTGTATCCATTGAGTAGTCGAGCTTTCGACCCTCATTGATGCGCCGCGCCACCCCCAGAGGGGGAGGGAGGTGCTATAGGGGCGCTGATCACGTAGAGTTCACCGTTATTGTTATTTTGTCGCATATAAGTTATGAATGATTCTATATATATGTATTTAGTTTAGCCTAGTTTTATTAAGTCTTATGCCTGCATTCTTGAAGGGGTAGGCAGACAACCCCTTTGACGTTCTTAAGTGTTACTTTGTGACCGTGAAGACCATGAAGTGAATAAATTATTTTTACTTTGACTTTGTATGTCACCCACATTTTGGCAAATTTCGCCAGTTATGTGTTTAAGACCCATGTTTATTTTTAAATACAATTCGCGCTCTCGTATTAAATCCTGTGTCATGGGGGACTTTACAAACATTCAAACAACTGACACAAAGAATACCCAGACTTGGAACAACCATTTGTGGATGATATTAAGTTTTGTCCGGCATGGGGATGAACCTGCAACCCTCGGCGCAGTGGCAGAGGCGAGGCGAGCACTTTAACCGCTACGTCATCCGTATTAGCCATCTTATTGCCGTCTACCGGACACAGTTCCAGACTGCAGACTGCTACTGAAAATAGCTTCACAGAAAAACCGATAACACTGCCGGATCAGAGAATAAAACCCGAGACTTCGTGCACAGCACTTGTATTCTCTACCGCACCGCGACAGTCCGCAAATTTCAGCAGTATATATATGTAACTGTGACCGACAAATAACAATATTTATTTATTTAAAATATTATATTCTGAATAAAGGCCAGGCTAAGAGCACCCTAAACCGGCGAGCGTCTATGAGGAATGTTATGAAAGTGAATGAAGCCAGAGAAGTGTGTCAGGATCGTAGCAAATGGAAATCCGTAGTCTCTGACTACCCCTCTGGGAAACAGGCGTGAATCTATATATCTTTTTCTGCCCAAGTCACTTGGGGGTCGGCTTTTCTACTCTAACCGGATTTGACTGGATATCAGTTCTTACACGGAGCGGTTGCCACCTGACCTCCGCAACCCGAAGGCTAACGATACCCTAAGGCTAGACCAGTGTCAGGATATTATAGGGCACTGACTTCCCAATAACGACTGCCATAGATGTTCATGGCAGCCGGGACCAACGGCTTAACGTGCTCTCCGAGGCACGAAGCAGGCGATAATTGTCAATCAATACGCACATAATTTCGAAAAGTCATATAACTTCCGAAAGTCAGAGGTGCGCGACGTGGATTCGAACTCGAGACCCTCTGCATTGCAGTGTGTTGGTCTCCCAACTGAGCTATCACTGCTAATGAATCTATGTATGTATGTATTAAAATATTATGCTCAAAATAGTACATCGATCGGCGGACTTAATATTTATCAAAATCGGTCCAGCCGTTTAGGAGGAGTTTAATTACAAACCTACGCACAGAATATTTATTGTATATAAAGATATACAATAGGCTAGCCCCGTATTACGATAGCTGATGCAATGTAGGTGTACTAAACCTTTGCTTACTCCTTTGGGGAAATAAGCGTGAGATTATGTATGTAGAATAATATAATATTCTATCACATACACACAACAGCATCTAGCCCAAAACAAGCAGAGCTTGTACCATGCGTACTAGACAATAGATAAACATATGTACATATATAATTTTATTTTTGTAAATACAACCATATTATACATAGAAACACCCAGACGAAGGCAAACATCCATGTCCATGAATACACATGTTTGACTTGTGCAGGACTCGAACCCGCGACCTCAGGCGTGGCAGTCTGTTACACTAACCACTACGCCATCGAGGCATTATGGCCTATGGACAATAATAATTTATTTTCATCTCTTACACGGAATTAGTAACAAAAAGATATTATATTTCAAGCTAGGTATTACATTATCAAGATGAATAAAGTAATTAAAAATTTTTTAATAATAAATGTTATAAACATTATTAAAATGCACCCGCCGGCCTTGACCCTGTTACCGACTTAATGTATTCAAACGGAGCCAATGTTATTTTATATCTAGAACTGGTTTTGTACCACAGACCACCTCTTAATAAACAATATAATAATATTTATTTATAAACATTACTACCGTGCAACTACGTAGAGACTATCGCTTTAACATTTATACCAATAATAAAGTTAACTTTTTTTATCTGAAATTCCCAAAAACTCTTTTTGGCACTACCCGGGGTACGAATCCGAGACCTTTTGCCCAGCAGTACATTACCGCACCGAGGCGCAATTCGTTATATACATAGACTAGTAGATTTCCCGCGGTTTCACCTGCGTAAGTCCCGTTCCCGTGTGAATATCGGGTTTCACCCCTTTGACCTCCTTCGGGGTGGAATTTCCAAAAATTCTCTCTTAGTGCTCCCCTACACTCTCCTAGGAACATACATGCCAAATTTCAGCTTCTTGCGTTCAGTAGTTTCGGCTGTGCGTTGTCTGTCAGTCAGTCGGTAACGGAAGAGTTTTATATATATAGATTTATAGTCACGATTTTGTTCCCAACGGCAATTAATTATTTTTATTGTTGGTTCAGTCAGTATCTTAGTAAACTCACTAACCTATATCATTATTTTGACGTTCATAAGTGTTACTTTGTGATCTAAATGAATAAATGAATTTTGACTTTGGGCATTCTTAACTTAGGTTCGCATTAGTCGGAGTGAGAAGGAGGCGATTTGCCCGCCTTCTCGCTCCTGTATAGTGGGGTCACTGGTACAGAGTCGGGGGACTCTCTACCGGCTTGCACGACCCCACACGTCTGGGGGATGGCCTTGGTGAGCAAGGCTGTCCCTCCACAGGTGCTGAGGCCCGGTCACCAACAGCTGGGCCAACCGCCGGGGCGGGATGGTGATTGCTAACGCGACCCCATCCCGCCCCACTCCGTCGGCGGAGGGACTGCTCACTCCAGGTTTTTAGTGAGTATACCGACCCCCTTCAGGGGCGGAGAGTCTCACATAACCACCCTTCCCCCCCCGGGGGAGGGGGTATCCATAAAGGATTTTCCTGGGTCAAAAAAAAGGTTCGCATTAGTCAATAATTATAAGAATAAGAGACATCTTTCATTCTAAAATTCATAAGACACATCTTATAATTAAAAAAATACATCTCTCGCACTAGAATTAATTTCAGTGCCGCGGAGGACTTCACAAACATTCAAATAACGCACCTGAAGAATACCCAGACTCGAAGAAACTATAAGTGGATCATACAAGTTTTTGTACCGTGTGGTTATGGAACCAATACTATGCACAGCACTCAGCACAGTCACCGCACGACTCAAACATTTTTGTGATTAAGAAACTGTTGTTGCGGTTGTAGGATTTTTATTGTATCCGTTGTTGTTTGTTGTATATTTGTAACTAGCTATATCCTTAACAAATTATACACCTGAACCATCCTCATGAATCACTCTGTCTTTTGGAGAAAACCGCATAAAAATCCGATTAGTAGTTTTTGAGTTTATCGCGAATAGACGCGGCGGGGGGCTTTGTTGTATAATATGTAGTGATACTAACCTTTAACTTCCTTCAGGGGCAAATAGGATATTTTTGAGACTAGTTGCATCCCACCGTAACCCCTGTGTAGCCAGGTTCAGTAGTGGTAAGCATGGAAAACACCGAGTTTTGACACTCGTGAAGTCCCGGGATCAGCTAAACTGTGTTGGGACCTGCCAAGACTTTTATTAGATGTATGTGTCTGCCTCATCGTCACGTCATGAGTTTGCACTCGGCGCAGTGGCAGTGGTCCCTCGTTTAAATCTTTATAAAATCCCACGTGACACATAATACGGAGTTAGACATAAAATACCAGCATTCGGTAAGCTTTTTTAAACATACGTGTGCCTAGTAATGGCGGTAAGTAGGGTTGCCACCATTATTATGAACAAATAGGGTATATCCAGTATCTGAGGTCAAAAAATAAAGAACGAGATCTCAAAATAAAGTATTATTTATTTAACTTGCTTTTTGTTACCATATTTTTCAACAACAAAAATATATTTATTTTTAGTCATATTATCAAGGAACGACTGAATCGGATCTTTACAATATAGGTATGTCTTTATTAAAATAGATATACAATTGTTTTTAATAAATTTAAGAAATATCTATAGCGCTGCTTTAAATAAACAATTAAATAAAACCGGACATAGGTAGAATAAAGTATTTTCGCGTATGTTATTTTCCTAATAAAGTATAAAGTAATTTTAACCGAAATAACATACAATACTTTATTACAAAGTACGGTTGCAATTATAGCGGTAAGCGATCTCAAACCTTTACTGCCGGGGGTTTAATAAACCTCTGCTTACCCCTTTGGGGATACAGATTTGTTTGTATTAAAAGTGTTTATTATAATATTTCAGGCGTGTTATGGACAAGGACGGCGAGGGCGGCGAGGCGGGGAAGGCGCCGCCCGATGGTCTGCTCGATGCCGCTGGACTATTTGGAGGTAAGTTCGATAAGTCTACGTTATATAGTCCAGCTTAGTCCTGGTCAGTCTTGTTGAGTTAAGGAATATGAAAACATTGAAATGTCAGAGAAAATGATGGGATTAGACTAAGTTTAAGTCACTATAAGTTACCTTGAGCAGCGATAGCTCAGTGGGGAGACCAACAGACTGCAATGCAGAGGGTCTCGGGTTCAACCCACGTCGCGCACCTCTGACTTTCGAAAGTTATGTGACTTTTCGAAATTATGTGCGTATTGATTGACAATTATCGCCTGCTCCGTGCCTCGGAGAGCACGTTAAGCCGTCGGTCCCGGCTGCCATTAACATCTATGGCAGTCGTTATTGGGAGAGTGTCGACACAAAAGATCCCACTGGGTCGAAGTGTCGCCGGTCTGCACTGACTGGCATCCACATAAGATACATACATACCTTGAGTCAAGGAATATGAAAACCATTGGTATAAACGTTTTTAGAGTATCGCGATTTGTACACATACTTAATATAATGCTAGACAACGGGTCTTAATCGCGATAAAGTATTTAAAAGGTAATAACTACCTATTGATTGCCCGACGTTTCGACCGACTTGCATCGATCGTGGTCACGGGTTGACTGGTGTGAGCTCAGCGGCGCCTTCGTGAAGTGCTGGTTTCGGCAACTACCCTCACTTGGTCACTATTATTTATATTCGCACTGTCGGTAACATTGGAAACATTGGAACGTCAGAGAAACTGATAAAAGAAAGTAGGGTTCGGTATCGCTGAAAATGCGGAGTCGGTATTATAAAATATATGTACAATATATATTGATGTTTTCCAGGCAGAATTTCGGTTACGACGCCTAGCATTTGCACAGGAGATATTATAGTGCACAAGTGTGTGCGAAACACAATTAGTGCACTTCGAAAAGTCAGAGATCGCCTTGGGATCGAACTCGAGACCTCTGCGTGGCAGTCCAACGGTTTTCCACTAGGCTATCGCTGCTATATACTGGTATCTTATAAAAAAATAAAAATAAAGTTATATATTTACACTTTCCTCGATGTTTCGGTAGCTTTTCAACAGCCATTGTAAATTGTAAATCTAAATTGTAGTTAAATTTGCAACTAGGTAACAAATACCTGCTACTAAATCAGAACTGCTACAATCTAGATGTATCTACTAGTCGTGGGAACATAAGCTACCGCGGTCACAGCCATAGATTTCTCTGACCAATAAACGAAAGGCCAACTTAGTGACGTCATAAGCACACAAAGGAACACATACTATAGTTTGGCGTAAACAACACTATTAGTTTGTCGAACATCGAACGTTAGCCTTCCAGTTAGCTCCCAGGACGGCACACGTACAGAATTTATTATGAGTCCGGTATTTCCATAGGTATTGCAGGTTCTGCTACTGAAAATTACTTTGAAATTAAACATAAATTAAATTATACAAAAGTGTAAAATGAAATCTAAATAGTTTTAATAATTGAAAAAGCTTAAATAGAAGTAAACAGTTTCCAGTAAAGTGTTTAATAATAATAGTTTAAAGTTTACAAAATTATGTAATAATAATAGTGTTTGATAAAAAATAAACAACGCGATAAAAGCCGTATAAAATTGTTTAATTTCAATGTATAACATTCGAATGAACGTAAGACAATAATTATGATAATTTCTTGACAGAAAATCCAATTTCCTTTGCCGCATCAGGGAAAACTTTGCCGCGTCAAGATTGGCCGCCGTGACCAAAATTTGGTCTGGAAGATATTATTATATGTTTCTCTTGCACGTGTATTTTCCTAATGCGTTAGGGAAAACCCATCCTTTTGGGAGGCTTTCATGAGGCCATGGATCCAACATGCAGAGGCCGTTCTCTAGTTTTAATTTAGAGTGAGATGGGACACTTACCGAGACACTAGCTGCGGCAAGTCTAGGAGACTATTGTTACATATGGAACCTAATAAACCTGGGCTATAGGGATAGGTGTTTGGTGGGCTGGTATAATGAAAACTATGGATAAAAAAACGACGTCTGCCTGATATACTGTTTCAGTACAAAGTCAGAATGTCAGAATATTATTATTATTATTTATTTGAGACCTAAACGGAAGCTGATGAAATGTAGGTGGAGTAGACATACCTACTCCTTCGGGGAAAATAGGCGTGAGTGTATGTTAAATTTAACTAAATATTTGTTTTACACTATTCAGTTGTCGGCCATCGAACGTTAGCCTTTTCTTTAGTTCCCAGGACGGCACACGGACAGAATTTATTATGAGCCTGGTATTTCCATAGGTTTAGTAACAGTATCGATCTGGGAATTATGTAGAGTTTTGGCGCCGGCCCGTGCGATATCGGTTCTTCGTTTCGTTGTTTATTTATTTACTTATTTATTTGGTTAAGACTGCGCCGAGCGAAATGTGCCAAAACAGGCGGTCACAGTTAAGTGAATAAAATCAAAACTTTTTGTTTAATACAAATATAAAATATACATTTACCATAACAATGAATGTGTTTACAATTACTCCGTGTAAAAAATTTTAAATAATTAATTTTTTCGCCTACAAAATTACGTAAATTTGCACGAAAAATGCAAAAACGTAAGTTCGCGTGATTTTTAGATTATACCTAACAGTAGAAATCTATCCTATTTTACAACTTAAACGAAACATAAATAATTATTTTACAATTTGTCCGTCCCAAATATTTAAGTTATTGGTTGACAATAAAGATACACATTTATCAAAAAAGCACTTCAAATCCTCCATACAATTTTAATATGGCGGGCGCGCGCCGATTTGAATATGCGCCGCACGAGCTCTGTCATTATCTGTCTTACGCTTGGCGCAGTCTTACCTCACAGCATATATATATTACAGTTTAGAGAAAAATTTGATTACAGAGTTATAATATATATGTCACTTACGAGCTAACACAGCATTCATAATTGAGACAGCAAAATTATGTTAAAGTTTACAAACAATATTCATAAAATGTAAACTTTAAATGTAAATTAACTTTAGACGGGGTTTCAAGATTTTAAAATGAGTACAAAAACATAAAAGAACTTATGTTACTAGCCTAACTTATGTAGGAGCTGGTGGGTGAAAGAAGGTTTTACTTTAATTTGTGCCAGAGGTGCCTGAGGCGACAGGCTTATGTTATTTCAGATAAGCTGATATTTCTATAGTGTATGTAGATTTTTATTTACGAGTTACGACCAGTTGTTAAATATTAACCTGTCAAGTCTTGGTAGCCAGACACATTAACTGCACGGATGTCGTAGTGGTTTTAGTGGTCCCCTCGTCACTGCCACTATGCCGAGTGTTGTGGGTTTGAATCCCACACGCGACAAAACTTTGTGTCATTCACAAATGGTAGTTACGAGTCTGGATTTTCTTTGTGTCCGTTGTTTGAATGGTTTTAGAGTCCCCCGCGGCACAGGAATTATTCCTAGTACGAGAGTTATCTTTATTTAATTCTTAGTGCGAGAATTATATTTATTTAAAAGCAAAAAAGTAAGTTTAAAAACTTATCGTGTCTAGCCGCCGGTGTGCCGCTAACTAAATAGGTTAATAGGTCTTCACCGCTTTGTCTTTCTACAATTCTCGCTTAGTGATAGTTACTGCAGAACATATTCATAACGTCTAAAAGTGATTGTGCATATTATTATGGTGACCGGCGCTCGTAAACGTCCAATGTATCATCATCATCAAGCTATAATAGTCCACTGCTGGACACAGCCCTCCCCTAATGAGCGCCATAGCGCCCTGTCTTCAGCTAGCCGCATCAAGCATCTGCCTGCAGTCTTTCGCAGATCGTCATCCCACCTGGTCGGCGGGCGTCCTACACTACGTTTGCCGAGTCGCGGCAAACGTAGTGCCAAATCCAATGCTTTCCCACAATTAATATAGCGACAAAATTATCTCAGCTTCACCATAACGATTTATTGAGCAGCCTAATCCACATGTAGCTAATGCGACTGCTGTACATAAGGCGTCAGGTTCGCTGCCTGGGTCGGGCCAACCTTTATTTTTTTTTATACAACTTTGTTCTCTAACAAGCATACCTGATGGTAAGTGGTCACCGTAGCCTATGGACGCCTGCAACACTAGAGACATGGCTTGCGCGTTGCCGACCCTTTAGAAAAGGAAGTGGGAAGGAGAAGGAGCGGGAAGGAAGAAAGGGGGTAATTGGGCCTCCGGCACGCTCACTCACCGAACGAAACACAACAGTTATAGGCATACTGCTATTTCACGTCGATATTCTGTGAGAGGGTAGTCCTTCCGGTCGAGCCGGCCCATTCATGCTGAAACCAGCGAGGCTCTACTACTTTTTAGTCAAATTTTTACTAGTAACACGGAGTCTAGAAATAGAGTAGATGGCAATAGGATCGCGCTATATTACGCGAATTTTATAAACTATATAATAGCTGGCGAAATGTCTAGCCCGTAGTCTTAACTATTTTTATCTATTTTTTATTTATCAGACAAAAATAAAACTATTTGAAGTTTTAAGAATAAAGCAAGGTCGTCTGACATTTGTCAGTATTATAAAAAGTCAAAAAAACTAATACTCTAAAATCTAAAAAACAGCTTACAGAATCACATTAATCATCTTTATCAACAAAATATTTAAAAAAAGGAAAGAAGATGCGGTAGAATATATCGATAGTTCAATCTTCATTCCGTTTACTCTTGCTTACTCTTGATGCTTTAAGCTAGCAATCATGTACGTGAACGAATTCGTCATGGTGTTCCTCTACATCGCCATATCGATATTGAACCGCACCGAGGCTTGCGGTAGGAAGCCCCGCCATGCCTGCGGGGACTCTGACTGCAGGCCTTGCTATGGCTACGCTCCAGGACCCGTGAAAGCTGTACCTCGGTAACTAATGGAGAAGACCTGGCAAGGGTTAGTGAGGAGTATGGGTAGCTTGATCTTGTAAAGAACGGGACAGTATAATGTGAGATGATAGCCATGTTGAAGATGAAATTGAAAACAGATGCTGTGACATCGATCTATCCTTACAGATAGCCATGATAATCCACAACAAGAGAATAAGACTGTACATGTCTAGGACATTCCTACTAATGACACCCGATTCACAGCTGGCATTCACCTTCTAAATATCCACGTCTTATAACTTAGATCTGAATCAAACTCCAAGGCCATAAGATCAGTCGCATTTATACCTCAAAGTGCAATGAAAAAGACAATGTTGGTCGAATCATGAATAACTTGTAGCATTGGCACAGTCAGTGAATAAGTCGATAAACATTTGTAAGATTTTGAAAATCTTTATCTTACATAATAATGGTAATTCCTGATCTTTTACTGCAGTAACGTAAGAAGAATCGTCATTTTAATCACAAAACTTTACTATAGAATAATAATAATAAATACATTTTCATTCATAAAGCACATACACAAAGGACATCATTCATTTCGTACCCAAAAATGAAAGTGCCGGCCAGAATAAAAGAATAGTGGATTCTTATCGGAAATAATGTCCTAAGGACTTTTTACTATTACAAGGAACGTCTACGATTAACCCCGAGGCTGCTATTTAAGTTTAAAGTGTAAGTGCCTTTAATAAAACATCTATACTGGAATGTTACGGGAAATAACGGCTATAGGATTTTTTTAAATGGCCAAACGTCTACTGTTACCCTGCTACACCGAGGTAGAATAAAAGAGCTTTAGCGCTCAAGTCTATTATACCTAAGTATACTAACGTACGATCATAGTAGGTAAGTAGTAAAAAATAACAACAAAAAGATTGGGGGAATCTTTTTAATATACATTTTTTTAAATATATATGTTTTTACATTTCAGTAGACCTTATTATAACATTTTCTAACCCTATTGCGGGTGGACTTACATGAGGTTCATGTCTTGCGAAGCTCATATACCATACCAAACACATTGTGTGAGAGCAGCAACCGACGGTTCGTTTGCCTACATTGCAAGTACAATAATAATGTGCTATGGCTTCCCGACCACTTAATCTTGTATTCCAGCCAATGTATACGTAATATGTTCTCGCTCTCACATGGCGAGACAGAATTCTTCCCCTTATTATTACTACATTTTCGCCCATCTCTTTCGCATGCTCAGTGAGTAAATTCGCTTCCGATTTCAATAATAAACTCTCCATTTGGGTTTAATTGTTCGCCGTAGTAGCTCCTCGCTTGTTTTATCTGGTATATACCAAGACTAAATAGCACCAAGTCTTCTTCCGTTAGCCTCGGGAAGTCATTTAATTCTGGCACAGCTGCTGATAATGAACGAAATTGTACTCGCGTTCTAATATAATTATGTCTTATGACTATATCTGCCAATATGTTTGTAAGAGTCAATCTTTTTTTTTTTCGTTCGTTTATTATATTTAAGAATGTTTGCGCATGAATATTATCATTTATTAACCTGTGATAGGCATGTATTAAACCGCCAGCTATTTTGAAGAAATCAAACATCTATATGTTTTTATACTATTATAATGTTCGGTTTATATATATGTTTCTCAGAAGCCGAAAGTCTCGTTTAAAACGTCCGTTCACCACCTCAACAACCCATCGGCAAATAGTGATT
The DNA here is from genome assembly GCA_930367265.1 of Catocala fraxini. Taxonomy (NCBI): domain Eukaryota; kingdom Metazoa; phylum Arthropoda; class Insecta; order Lepidoptera; family Erebidae; genus Catocala; species Catocala fraxini. The sequence continues at coordinate 1,280,759 of OV884051.1, forward strand.
AGACGGGATTTGTTTGCCTGGTCTGTAGTGACTTGCGTTTCATTTGGATGTTTGCTTTCTGGCATATGCACTGAGTAACCATGTTGTTGCATGGCTACAACAGCGACTCTGAAACCGCGGTCCAAAATAAAATCATCACCATTTCTGTGGAACCAATGAAAAACGCCATCGCCGGTGTCTTCTTCATTGTCTATTACATTATTCATTACTTGAGCATCTGATGTGGTGGCAGCATAAGGTCCAGACACTTCTATTATATGTCCATCACAACACACAAATAAAAATGGTTTTAAGAGGTTTCTGTATTTGTGATTACTGTATGATTTTCTTTGGAAGAAGTAATTGGAACTCTTCTGAATGTATATATATATATGAGCCATCACAAATCGTTATCGCCTTTCTTTCATTAGGTTAGGACTACCTGGATTGCCAAAGAGATTATCTGGCACAGTGAGGTTTCTCCGAGCTAAGTCTTCCCTGCTTAAGTGATCAAAGCCCAAGTGCAGCGGGAAAAAGTCATGCATCAGTGCAATACGACCAGTTTTAAGCATGCGGGCAAAAGAAGATTCACTTGTTCTAAATATTGTAGCTAGTCTCGCATTTGAATCTCCTGTCCGCAGTTTCACAAGTACAGTTGCCAATATTACGTTTTTATTACGTCTATCGTTGAGACTAGGAGTGTTTGCCAATAAATCTGTCTATTGGTTGTGAGTAAGGCCAGTCCAGGTATGAAACTCGTTTGGTCTTATTGTCTGGTATTGGGCGAAGTTCAAAACATCAGTTGTTACATGCGTGGTTAATATCGACAAGGCTCGTACTATGTGGGCAACTGTAAATTCCGAAATGTTGTTTTGTTGTACGGCCAGCACGTGCCATAAGTCTTCTTGTAGATGTTCATTACAAACACGACTGTTTTTGGATATAAGAAGATTATAACGGCCTAGCATCCTAAGTACAATATTATCCGGTATTTGGTACCTTGTGCTGTTTCCGCAATATTGGAAAACACACGTGCGCCTAGTGTCCGGAGTCCGCACATAACCAGGCAAAGTCATCTGAACTGGTTCACCGCTTGCAACTGGCTCCGCAGGAAGAGCATCACCGGCGTCGTCTTCTTGACGTGCTTCTCGTATATTTCGATGGTACTTTCTTTCTGCCCTTTGCCAACAAGGTCGACAAATGTATTCTGTAGGCTGAGCCTGAAAGGTAAAATAAACTTGTGAGATGAATTACATTGACTTCTTTCTAAAAACTTGAAAATGCCGAATAAGGACTACTTCTACACAATAAACTAAGACTACTGTACATAATTATTATAAGAGAGCGACATACTCTTGTGAAACAGAAACAACAACCCTACAACAAAACGTATGTTACATCAAAGAGAAGGTATATATATACCTGCTGCTCCAATATTTCTTGAATAACGATCTGCGCTATTTCAATGTGCTGCTCCTTTCTGGAAGCCCAAATGTATCTCCCTGAGGTCGCGGGTTCGATTCCCGCACAAGTCAAACATTTGTGTGCATAAACATGAATGTTTGTCTTGGTCTGGGTGTTTCTATGTATAATATGTATGTATTTCCAAAAAAAAAGTATATATGTGTGATCCATTGTCTAGTACCCATAGTACAAGCTCTGCTTAGTTTGGGCTAGATGGTGTTGTGTGTATGTAGCAGAATATTATAAAAAAAAACATTGTAGGTACAGAATAATTTTTTGTATTTTCTTACTCAAATAGCAGCCTGGGGGTTAATTGTAGACGATTCTTGTAATAGTAAAAAATCTTTAGGACATTATTTTCGATTAGAATCTAGTTTTTTTTTTTTGCCGGCTCTTTCATTTTTGGGTACAAAATGTTCGAGACTCATGTCCTTTGTTAAATGTTCAGCTACTTATGCCGCTGACTGTACTATATACTACAGTATATCATACACTGAAGATATGGTTGATGTGATACTGGCCAATAATACAAATATGTCAAAATAGAAATATTTAATAAAAATATACCAATTGATAACAATAACTTTTGTTGTGTTAATTAGTCATATTTACAGTACAGCGCGGACAACATATGTATGTGTGTCTTAAAACCTAACATACTCTGGTGGGCGGGCACCACCCACACAATTCTGGGCTGGGTACCTACGCCTCAACTGCCCCGCCAAAGCCTGTGGCTAACGGAGTATTACTTGACGAAGATAATATTTTCCATTCCATATTCTTATATAAAATAAATCATTCAATCGCAGAAAATCCTGCGCATATTGTTTATTTTCTTTTTTTTTAAATCAGTTATATTTACAGGCTGAAACGATTTTAGAGAAAAATCAGTCTCATTTGTAGTCTTTTGTACATTGATATTTCGTTTGGGCCCAGAGGGACAGCAATAGATCTGTTTAAACATTTTTTTAAATGTTTCGTTGCTCGTATTTTCTCTTAACCATATTATCAGTTGAAATTATAACTGAATGGCGATTTAAAAGAGCCGAGTGTCTTGCAGGTATCTTCTGGTAGGCTCAACCGTGTACCTAGACCTAGCAACTAACATAAATGTATATTCAGTTACTTCACTTAGGATCGGGTTGTTATATTTAGGAAATGAGGCGTTTTACCAACGGCCAGTTAATTTTTTATACATATTTCATGTAAAATATACATAAATATGTAAAAATGTAACTGTCCATAGCTAGAACACCTCGTTTCTGGATGTCGGAACTGGGCTTTGGACGTTCATTAGTGTTACTTTGTGACCTAAAATAGATGGTTTTTGATTTGATTTGACATTGACTTGAGCAATATTTGTCAAAGTTCAAAATATACTTGCTAGGATTGGTCGATTTGATACGTAACTCTATTTGTCCGAAGTGCAGCCATTTCTCAACATCAGTGTCGTTATGCAACGGCTAGTCGTCCACTGTCGACTGTACGGGTAAAGTTTTATTATTTCCGGAACCAATAAATATGTCGCGCATGCTTCTGATTTATTAGATTGTTATTTATAATTTGCTTGCTAATTATATCTGTATCGTGGTGCGCGTTTAGGTGCCGGGGTCGATTTCCGGGCAGTGTGTTTCTTGAACGTTGTCGTTTACAAAAATGTCAACGTTGATTGAAAAAATACGCAAGAACTCTTAAGCGTAGCGGGGAACTGACACATATGCTTAGCTTATATTTACGCACGCAAATAGTGTAGTGCACTGTTTCGGTTTTATTGTTGGCCTACATAGTCTATAAACCTATGTAGCCTAATGGGATACAGTTTGACTGTCATTGGTTCAGTTTTCGATTTCTTATCTTCTTAATCAATAAAATTAATCTTAGATTCAGTACTCGATTCTAGAAACGAATATCTAAAAAAAATAGGTACCTAAAATTTGATCTACTTATAATATAAAAACTTAATGTGCGAACACTCTTGCGCATATACCAAAGCTAAACAAAACCTCCGCCTTCGACCCCAGCTACCGCAACCCGTACTCTCCCGAATTTGCACCCCCGCCCGTCCTTTTCTTATCAAAGGTCATCAGCCTCGGTAGCGCGGCGCGCTCGACAGCTGTGTCAGCTGTGTGCGACCCGCGCAGTATCCACATTTTATGGATATTTTATAAAAATTTTCATAAAGGTTTTCTTAGCAGGTTACACAGTTTTTTTATTGCTTTTTTATTTATACGTTACATCTGACCATAAATTGTCATGTCCTTAAGTATGTACAATGTTTAACCAGTCACACTGCATAAATAATTAAAGCCGCCTACAAGACGGAATGGACACTATAACGCTGTAGACATCATATTTATGGTATTATCAACTAGACATCTGCACACACATGTGTGAACTCACACACGCACAATATTTTTTTCTGCCCAGTGTATTGTGAGTGACCGAAAGTGTAGTGTCTCATGACTAGGAGCGGTGTTCGGTGATTGGTGACCGCTTTCCGGTCGACTGGTAAGTGCTAATAAGTTTGTCTTTGTTACACTAGAGCCGCCTGCATTGTCGTTAAGGCGTACAGAAACACCGTTTCTATAGGGCTGTCGCTATCCTAACAATATTATAAATGCGAATGTCTGTTTGTTACGCCTTCACGTCTTAACTACTTGACCGATCATTATGTTATTTCGCATACACGTTGTCTGGGGAATAGAAAAGGACATTATAGACATAGAGTGTACCTTTCATCCAAAAAACGTACTGTTACTAAACTATCCAAACCTACGCAAGTGAAGCCGCGGGCAAAATTGTGTCTTTTTTATTTATTTTTATTAAACTAAGCTGGCAAACAAGCATACGATACGGCCTACCTGATGGTAAGTGGTCACCGTAGCCTATAGATGCCTGCAACACCAGAGGCATCACTTGCGCGTTGCCAACCCTTTAGGAAAGGGAGTGGGAAGGAGAAGGAGCGGGAAGGAGGAAAGAGGGTGATTGGGCCTCCGGCACTCTAACTCACCGAACGAAACACAACAGTAGGAATACTGGTATTTGACGTCGATATTCTGTAAGAGGGTAGTCCTTCCCCGGTCGAGCCGAACCATTCATGCTGACATCAGCGAGGCTCTACTACTCTTAAATCTTTAAAAAAATTATCTTGTATTCACACATAGTCTTACGCACAGAGCGTAAAAGTCAAGATATCTATGGGCTCTCACCTATATCCACTAAAGCGTAGGCGTAGGTATTACACTTCGCCCACATTCTACTTACTATAATAATAATAATATTTTACCGGTCCATCAAACAATCATCCCCATAGCCCAGAAGCATTAGAGTACATAATATATAGCAATGGTCCTACGCCTGCTGCGGCTTGTGCCGCCGTAGGTGTTCCATCCCACCTTTGATTAAAACTCTCGAAGGGCCTCTTCTTGGACCCATGTCTCCATGTAAGCCTCCCAAAGGGCCAAATATTTTCTAATATAATATGTTAGAAAATACCTATGATAAGAGAAACATAATAATATTCTATCACATACACGCAACACTATCTAGCCCAAACTAAGCAGAGCTTGTACTATGGGTATGGATAAACATGCACAATTTTTTTTTTGTAAATACATATTATACTTAGTAACACCCAGACCAGGACAAACATCCATGTTCATGCATACAAATGTTTGATTTGTGCGGGAATCGAACTCGCGACCTCAGGCGTGGCAGTCGGTTATACTAACTACTACGCCATCGAGGCCGACATGGTTGGTGGTGGTTGGACTATGGTTGTAGGTTCTATGTTATGGGAGTTCATACACCTTTCACTAATGTTTTTGGGTCTCATGTAATAACTTCTAACGGCCACATTTCCAGACTCCGTGCTGACACTAAGAAGTTTTTGACAGCGAAATCTAATATTAGTTTGGTCCACCTGGGTGTTGAACCCGAGACCTCATGCACGGCAGTTCCATTCACTACCAATGTCTCACCGGGGTAGTATATTTTATATTGTGATTTTCCATAAAAGCAATTGCCTCGTTGGACCTGTGGCAAAAGTTTGCGGCTGATTATCAAATCCTGGTTTTGATTCCTCGGTCGGCTATGACGGTATTCAGTATTTTTTTTAATTCCACTGTAGTAGTAGGACGGAGTTTAGAAATAAGATCTGGTAGACGCAACATTCGCTTCACACAGCTGGCGGAACGTGGATGTTATACAACTTACCTATTTGGGTAGTCGAACTCGGGACCACGCTATAATATACAGTTCTAGTGGTCGAAATAAGACCGTTAATCATTGCTTTTTAAAATAGATTTTTGTACGCCTTCTCCATATAAGCTATAAATATGCCAAATTTAACACTCTTCTGGGCAAAAAAGGGTACAATGTTTAACCTTTACGTATTAATATGAATCTATTTAAATCCTAAATGCACGCTACTACATTTAAAAGTAGTCACCTTTCTAAACCCTAAGTTGTCATCTGATATAGTAATATCCTTCAGACCGAATTTCGGCCATGGCGAGCAGCCAGTCTTAACGTAGACTGGCCAACTACGCAGGAGATATTATAGTGCACAAGTGTGTGCGCAAACACAATTGCACTCTCTGTTCCCTTACTCTCATGATCCGATAGGACGGTAATCTGACACGACCGGAGAGAGATCAGGCGCAGGACCAACGGCTTTACGTGCTTTCCGAGGCACGGGTGTGTCTTACACCGCCAACTTCCTAACTCCGGGTTGCTATTGAGATTTCTTAACTGAATAACCCACTGTTTGTTGGCCCGACCCGGGATTCGAACCCGAGACCTCATGCACAGCAGTCGCATTCACTACCGCTGCGCCACAGAGGCAGTAACTTACAATGCCAACATGACATCTGAATTTACCACGCTCAATCATATTTGAAATTATCCACTATCATTCTCTATCACGTAAATGTAATGTGTGAGCTCACTCTTCTTAATGTGGACACTTTCGTGCGACCTAAGTACTGTGTACACCTATAATTTAAATCTTTGGACTACACCATTAAATATTCGCCAACATTTAATCCTATGCTGCCAACCCTGTATTCGCGTGATATTAAACCATAGAAGCAAACTAGAGTTCACTGCCCGCACCCAGTACTCTTCAACCAACCAACTGACAGAGCAACCTCACTCTTATTTCTATTTAAATAGAGTAAAATTTCCCACGAAGGGCTCAAATCTGACACTTGCCTTACAAACAACATGATATTGCCGTCACCTTAACTCTTATCATCTAAGTCATAAAGATCAATTTTGATTGTGTTATGTACTCCATCCTTTTAAGGGTTTTGATTCCGTTTTTATTTGGATGCTCAGGTGTTGTAAGGTTTCAGGTATGTAGATTCTGTTTAAATGTTTCTTGGCGTGCGGACACCGATTTGATTGTACATACAGGATAAGTAACGTTATAGCGTATACAGGCTAAGTGATAGTTCCGCGAGCTAGTTTTAGACGGGTGACCAATGGAATATGTGCATGCTGTCTCGGATTTGTTCCTGGTGTTATTGGGTTTTTGTTGAGAACTTTTAGTAGTAACAAGGTGTCTGGAACTATGTTTAGGGTTTGCCGCTTATTATGTGAGACCCAGAAAGGTAGCTAGCGAAATATGTCTGTAATACACGTCTGCCTAGTGTGCCTACCCCTTCGGTGGGCCTATGTATGTAAAGGATAAACGACGATCCAGTGAGCCAGATTTTAAGAAGTCACCACTTTTAAATAAATAATAGTTTAAAAAACTAAAAAACACGCTGTATTACAAAAACAAACTAAAAATTAGAATATAATTTAATAATTTTAATGTAAAAAAGCGTGGGGTTATTATCGAAATATCTTAGAAAGCACCCTTTATACCTTACCTTCCTTTTTCAAAATTATTGTTTTGTCATCGGTCCTCGATAAGTGTGCAAAGTTTCGATCAATCCGTCGGTTTGAAAGGGGTGAAAATCACGTTCAAAGATTCCGTTACATAGATTCATAGATACATGCATACCAAGCTAATAACAGCGTGTTAAAAGAACTGCTTATACTTTTCTTTTAGAGATACCAGCATACATACATACATAGATTCACGCCTGTTTCCCAGAGTGGTAGGCAGAGACTACGGATTTCCATTTGCTACGATCCTGACACACTTCTCTGGCTTCATTCACTTTCATCACATTCCTCATACACGCCCGTCGGTTCAAGGTGCTCTTAACCTGGCCTTTGTCCAGAACGCCTCCGATCTGATCAAGAAACGTTCGCCTAGGTCTTCCTCTTGCGACTGTTCCATTCACACTAGCCTTATAAACTTCCTTAGTCAGTCTTTCCTCGTCCATTCTTTCTACATGCCCAAACCAGCTTAACATACCCTTTTCTATTCTTGTCACTATATTGTTGTTGGTGGCAATCTAACTAATAGCACAGTCATCTTCTTCTCTCTTAGCCTTTATTATTCCCAAGTCACTTGGGGTCGGCTTTTCTGGTCTAACCGGATTTTGACTGGATATCAGTTTTTACACGGAGCGGCTGCCACCTGACCTCCGCAACCCGAAGGCTAACGATACCCTAAGGCTAGACCAGTGTCAGGATATTAGAGGGTACTGACTTTCCCAATAACGACTGCCATAGATGTTCATGGCAGCCGGGACCAACGGCTTAACGTGCTCTCCGAGGCACGGAGCAGGCGATAATTTATTGTCAATCAATATGCACATAATTTCGAAAAGTCATATAACTTCCGAAAGTCCGAGGTGCGCGACGTGGGTTCGAATCCGAGACCCTCTGCATTGCAGTCTGTTGGTCTCCCCACTGAGCTATCGCTGCATATATAATAGCACGGTCATATACTTAGTAAATAAAGCAATTATGTATTAAAGAATATATTTATACAGAATATCCCGTAAATAAAGGAGAATCCTGAAACACGTAGTAGAGTTATTGAAGACAAAAACAATATGCATTAAAAAATTATTTCCTGGTAGTATTAATAAGTAATATGAAATTTACTCTTTCTGCATATTAATAGCAACTAGCAGTCGCCGAGTGCTCGAAATTCGATCAAAGTTTGCCCGTAAGATATTGCTGATATATGTCATTATATTGATATATGTAACCATAGTTAAGCGCTCCGACTGCGTGTGTCAAATGCATGGTTGTGTGCGTGTAATGTTTTTTCATTATTTTAATGTATTTCATATGAATATTTTATATAAATATTAGGATTCGGATTCCTTCTCCATATAAACTTTAACTGTGCCAAATTTCATACTCCTCCATCCGAGCATTCCTCATCATCCTCCATTCGTAAAAAGGGGTACAAAGCTTTTGCTTCGCGTATTAAAATGTTGATAACCTCTTTTTTACACAAGATAAAATAACGTATTATGTCATTTTGAAATCTGTACCAAATAAGATTTTTGAATTTTTTTTATACCGTAGAGCATAGTATTTTGAAAATTGTATCTACATAAATGACATATCCCAATTTGGAAAACATTTACTTTTGTATTTATTTTAGGTACCAGCGACTACTATAAGGATATGTTTTACGATTATCCATTCTTTAAGGGTCACCTGTATGGGTATATATAATAATAATTAATTATTGTATTATTAGATTGAGGTCACTATCACATTACCATTGATTACAATCGCTTTAATAGTGCCCATGCTTTGCACCGCGCGTAAGTGTTAAAATCTAGTGCTTGTACAATATATACAATACGTAATTAATTAATTTTGGATAATTAGATATAGATACTGGCTCCGTATCATTGCTGTGGTAATAAATGCGACTTCTGTGCGGTGTCAAGTTTGATTCCCGAGCTGTGAAAACTGTTATTGAGATTTTCTGTCCAGAAACAGTAGGTAGAAGTAGTCTGGAATTATAATATTTACGTAAGCCGTAAAACGATGTTAAGAAGTATTTGGGTAATACACCGTCTTATCGGGGATATAAACGTGAGATTATGTAGGCCAACAATAAAACTCTAAACTACTAAAAATAACAATAATTTCTTTATGATATAAACAAGATTTTAAAAAATTAAGTTTAGAATTCTTATTTAATACTGGCTTTTGCTCGCGGTTTCGCTCGCGTATAATTACGTTAGGTTAAGTCAGTAACAATACTTTAAAAAAAATATAATATGGCCTATATTACTCTGTGATCTAGGCTAGCTTTCTAGTGGTGAAATTTTTTTATATCGGTTGCGCTGTTTTTGTTTTCAATCCTTACAAACATACACACATCAAATCTTTTCTCTATAAAATATTAGTAAGATTAATTTATAATAGACAGGTGGACGGCATGAGGACGCAAACACTCACTTTGTGGCAGCGATGCAACTGCTAAATATCCATATGAGTTTGTAATACGTCGCGGACGAGTCTCCGACCACTCCGCGTCGCGTTGTCGTCGCGTTGCCGTCGCTTTGCCGTCGCTTTGCTGTCTAACCAGTGTGGCCTTCAGCTAATAAAGTATGCGATAATCTGCTATGTAACGTGTAGCTCACACACTCGATCACACAAACATTATACTCTAAAACATTTGTCGAATGACTCACGGAGCACTATTTCGGTCCGTGTCGGAGAATGTTTGATTTATGATTGTATGAAAGCAAATTCTGTCTGTCTACAAGGCTATCTACACATATACACGTGTGTTGTGTATACATAGTACGTACACCAATTTTCTTACTTTATAATATCAGCCAGCATTGTCCGTCCGTCCGTCTGTTATACAACTTTCAACTCAAGAACCGTAAGAACTAGAGACTCGCGGTCAACGCCAATCGACTCAGCATAGTCGATATACCCCTGAAATGACTATGACCTATGACCTCTGACCTCAAGGTCTTGTGATACCATCTTTCAACTCAAGAACCGTAAGAACTAGAGACTCGCGGTTAACGCCAATCGACTCAGCATAGTCGATTTACCTCTGAAATGGCTATGACCTTTGACCTCTGACCTTAAGGTCTCGTGATACCATCTTTCAACTCAAGAACCGTAAGAGCTAGAGACTCGCGGTCAACGCCATTCGACTCAGCATAGTTGATGTACCCCGAAATGATTATGACCTTTAACCTCTGACCTCAAGGTCACGTGGTATCACGTGACCTTTGCATATTACTTGAACCATTTTTTCGAACTCTAAGATTTACGGCAATTTATTGCCGACTCTCACTTGTTTCTTATTTATTACATTTGTTTTTTGTACTATTTCTTTTGGGTGACGTATAAGTAGGTAGGTTTGTTAATATTAAAAGGTCAAGGTCACGTGATACCATTTTTTCGAACTCTAAGATTTACGGCAATTCATGGCCTTTTCTCACTTGTCATATTTCGACCGATCATCATGAGATTTTGCATATACGTTGTCTGAGTAACTATATAAAAGGACATAGGGTACCTTTTATTCAGATAAAGTACTGTTCCCGGGGGATAGAAATTTATTGTCAAAATACTAACGCGAGTGATGTCGCGAGCATAATCTAGTTAATTATAAAAGTAGATGGCCCACGTGGTTTCATTTACGACAATGATTTGTAGAGTGATGTTATATACCCTGTAACTTTCCTCACGTTCTATGCAAAATTTAATGATGATCGGCCGAGTAGTTAAGGCGTGTATGCGTAACAAACAAACTCACATTCGCATTTATAATATTACTAGCGAGCTCACCCCCGGCTTAGCACGGGTAGTACAAAACCTTAACAAATTATACATCAAAACCTTCCTCATAAATCACTCTGTCTATTGGTGAAAACCAAAATCCGTTTAATAATTTTTGAGTTTATCACGACCAGACACAATATCATAACAGATTTATAATAGGTATAGATAACATATGAATTTCGAATACACGTTGTATGCGAAATTTCATGATGATCGGTCGAGTAGTTAAGGCGTGTAAGCGTAACAAACAAACTCACATTCGCATTTATAATATTAGTTAGGATATAAGCATTAATAATATAAGTTAGCTGTACACAAAACGATAGTGAAAGGAACATGTACCGGCCCGCGACGCTAATGAATCATTAACTTTTTTATCTCATTAACTTTTTGTAGCCATCATTCGGTTATAAGTTATAACAGCTGCGCGACCAACTTATGCAACTATATCTTTAGCTAACCGTCGTTTATTTAATAGTTAATTCGATCGCTTTAACGGTGAAAGAAAACATCGCGGGGAAACCTGCATGTCTGAGAGTTCTCCATAATGATTTTGAAGATATGTGACGTCTATTAACCCACTGGACCAGTGTGGTAGGTTAATGCGAACCTCATACTGAGAAGAGGCCCGCACCCAGCAGTGGGACAGTTCAATAGGCCTAAAAGTCAAATTCAAAAATCATTTATTCATTTATTGTCAACAAAGTTACATTTATTGATGTTAAAATTTATGAGTATAGTAAAGATTTTGAATTTCCATTTATGTTAATTGCTAGATTCAGGCAAAGGGTTATTTATGCTGACTAGGAAATACCTGCAAGATATTATATTTATACTAGCGGACCTGATTGACGTGGTCCTGTCCGTTGGCTTGCAACTCTAACGCAGCGCCACCTATAGTGTCCAATTGGGAAACTCAACCAATAACAAACACATAAAAATATTAAAAATCTTTTAAAGTTCTAACATACAGAATAATGATATATATTGTTACGTGCTGGGTTCGACAGATAAGAATGCAAACAATATTACCGACTAAAATACGTTTTATTCAAACACACAATTAAATTTAAAACACAACAAACACTATACCACACTTTTTCACTGTACTGCTTCGTAGGATTTTCGCTTCCGTTCGCTTCGATGAACACTTGACCGTTTATGATTGTAAACTCCCTTGGCGGTGCGCGTGCACCCTATTTATACGCGGGTAAAGCGTTTCTAGAGCTTTCTAGTAACGCTATACCTGGTATGTAAACAGTACGATGATTCGAGAAAGTACCAGCGTCTTCTCTACGATTCTCGTAAGCATACCTACTACGTAGTTCCGTAAGATGTCAATAGATGGCGGTGTAAATTATTAGACGGAACTGCCGAGTCTTTCCCACAATGCCGAGAGATGTCACTGGGCGTAACAAAATGAAGAAAATATTATGTATTCCAATGAGATTTTCGCGGGCGAAGCCTTCTGCAGAATCTAGCATGAACTTAATGACAGTTAGGCAAACATTTAACCATTTCCAATAATACTATACTTATCTAGTACTTTCTACGTTCGACACACGACTAATGGTGTCTAGTTCTCAGCGGAGTTTGAGGTGGATGCTGCGATTATCAGCCCACAGATATGATTAATCACTTTGTAGCGAGCGAGTACGTTCACTCGGCAACAGCTCGACTCGCGCAATGTACAGGTATATAAGCAGTAGCTCTACCATGAAAATGTTTGTTTGAAACTTCAGGCTGAACGGGCAAATAAGTTTCTGTTCTAGTTCATTCAATAATCGGCTATTACTTATTTCCAACTTTCGCATTAACAATATTAATAGGTTATCACAAAGAATGAGATCGCAGCAAATGGAAATCTGTAGTCTCTGCCTATCCCTCTGGGAAACAGGCGTGAATCTATATATGTATGTATCAAAAAGAATTATATTTGGCTCATTATTCAGGCTCCCAGACGGCCAAACTCAGACTAGAGAGCTCACACATTATATTGAAAACAATAGTGTACCTACTATTTTAAATATGCTTGACTATGATAATACAATATTTATGATTTCGATGTCTTGTGCGTCAGATGACAACATAACGTTCAGAAAGAGGACCATAATAAATTAAAAATAGTGGGACGCATCTATGATTTAAACCTTTGGCTTAGCAGATACCTACTTATTTTTGCCCGCAGGTTAGGTTAGTGACAGTACCTTTTCCTGGATGAAAGGTAGCACATGTCCTTTTCTGTACTCTTGACAACGCGTATGCATAATTTCATGATGATTAGTCGAGTAATTACGGCGTGGAAGCGTAACAAACGAACTCACATGCGCATTTATAATATCAGATAGGAAGATGAGATTCCAGTTGACATTCTGCTATTATCATGTACTGTGTCAGTTGTAATCGACAATATCTTTATCAATAGCTAATGTAAGTTGCTAGTAACATTTTTACATCGCTCGCTCAAGTGCCATGTCTATCCGTTTTATTGCCTGTTTCATGGTCACTACCTCACCTATGTTGTAGGTAACGCTGAAATTTACTTTTATGTGTGTTTCCAATAGTAACCACGGCGATAAACTGTTAAACGATTTGTTAGTTTGTTGGTTTTACATGTGATTTACGTTTTTATACTATACATACGACTATACATATGTTAGAAGTTTTTTGAGATGATGGTAAGATTAATTAGTGTTATTGGTGCCTGTAAATTGATTTAATTAAAATAAAATAAATAAATAAATTAGTACTAGGAATAATTCCTGGGTCGCGGGACACTATATAAACATTCAAACAACGGTTACAAAGATCATCGACTCGGAACAACTATTTGGGGATTGGGGATCCCATAAATTTTTTGTCCTGTGTGGGAATCGAACCCGCAACACTCGGCGCGGCAGCATATATACCATATGTTCTATACTATTTTATTTTATGCCGTATACAGTAATAAAAACTATTTAGGTCTGATGAGTCGTAGTTCTGAAGTTAGAGATACAAGGAACGCGTAAGTGCGTTTAAAAATAATCACCCATAAAAATCACATCTTGCACATGTGTTACAAGCCACACATAATTTAAATAATAGCTACCCTTTAAAAATTGCATATACATGCCAAAAAAGCTTTAAGATGAGTGTATTTGAAGAATTAGAGATTAAAAGAACGAAATGAAAATACATTGCTGAACGAAGAAATAAACTTCAACACGTCACCATTGCTTAATTTATTTGCCTATCCACGAAATAATTTACTTTTTTATTGTAACGAAAAAGGCGATATTAGCAGGCGCGCATGGTTACTAATAGTTTGATCGTTGCCAAACTTACCTGAGTACCTCGTGCTGAGGCGAAACACGTGTCGACGCATATTTAGTGTTCAAAGCAGAATACTGCAAGTTTGAGTAAGTGCGGATCCCACGACGACGCGGCTCTCTCTATCCAGTGGAGTTCAGTATTGTCAACATTTTTCTATTGCAATAGTTGTGGTTGGCTGCGGGTGCTATTTTCCCAACAATTTAATTTCTATAATTGCGGTTAAAACATCCGTGGTGTAATAAATTCGAGGTCGGCTTTCTTCTATAGCTGAATACATCTGAATCACTATAAACCTGCATTATAAAATTTTCAATAATTACCAACAATTTTCGTTGCTTTTTTATATCATGTTTATTTATAAACTGTCGCACTGCCGGGCAAGGGCGTTTTTTTAGTATGAGGATAGTTTGGCCTTAGCCCACATATCATTGAGAACATTGTGGAGGTCTCTTCACGATGTTTTCCGTCACCGTCAGAGCGAGCGATGTTTAACTACCTATAAAATACGAACTACATCCAACTGTTTTCCACTAGATTATCGGAACACGAGTGTTACATATTACTAGTGTTGTGTTAACCTATCCAACTAAATGAATTATTTGTTTTAGGAGTGGCACGCGTCGATCGTAGCGCCATGGATAGGAATTTAATCTATGACCTCCTGATCGCATAATCTTTATTTTAATCCATATTTATAACTAACAATCCCACTCACTACGACTAATCCAGTTTATGATATAGCGTTCCCACTACACCAAATTTTTGGTTATAATAGTGAGAGCCGCTGTACCTTTCTGTGGAGAGCATTACCGAGAGCACCTTCCGGGACCAGTTATAGACTGGTCTTGTGCCCAAATCTCGATATCCAATGCTCTTACTCCAGAGATCCGGTTCTCGATCTATAACTAATAGATAGATTTAACATTTTATCATGTTGTTCCAGCATACTGGGGACGCGATGGCGGCGCCGGCGCCGGCGGTGGGGGCGCGGCGGCTGCGGCGCAAGCGCAGGCGGCGCTGTTCGGCTTCGGCAGCCGGTACCCGCCGCCCACCACGCTCGGCGTCGCTGCCAACCAAGCTGCCTCTCTCGGTCTGCACCCTGCTGCCAGTAAGTATATATCTATCTATATACAGATTCTAATCTACGCTTCGGGAGACGTTAACGTAAACGCGATCGAAACATTTACCGCGTTTGGCTCTCTGATTGGTTAAGAGCTTGTAGTGGGCCAATCGAGCCCTGATCGTCATAAACGTGTCGATCGCGTTAACGTAAAACAAACTCGCACTGGGCACTCTGAAATTTTCCTGCCTCAAAGAATCAGCATTGCCATTCCACATGGCAATGCGGCCAGTCTTCCGGGCACTTTCCCGGTCGACAGCGATGTTGAGGAATTTTACGACACTTGCTTTTTAGAGTTCGAGAAAACTCTTATACAATAGCTTTGTCCGTCCGTCCGTATGTCTGTTATACAACTTTCAACTCAAGAACCGTAAGAGCTAGAGACTCGCGGTCAACGCCATTTGACTCAACATAATAGATATACCCCGAAATGACTATGACCTTTGACCTCTGACCGTGTGGTCACGTGGTATCACCTGAGCTTTGCATATTACTTGAACCATTTTTTCCAACTCTAAGATATATGGCAATTCATTGCCGATTCTCACTTGTTTCTTATTTATTTACATTTGTTTTTTATTTATTTACATTTGTTTTTTGTGCTATTCCTTTTCATTTTGGTGACGTATAAGTAGGTAGGTTTGTTAATATTAGTTAAGTTGTATGTTATGATTGTTGCTTATTACATGTAAATAAAAAGTTATACAGCCTTATTTGACAAATACCAGTAAACATTCACCAGTGACTTATTTAATGCCTTACTTAATCTGTCAAGTCTTACAATCCCAGACATAATTACAAATCTAATGAGTCTGGCCACCAGTGTGCTACTGTGACTCAATAGATTAAGAACTTTTGTTCAACTACTTCTCATAATTCGTTATTTGATTTTGTTTATACAATTATTGAAATTAATAATAATAATCTTTATTCATAATACGTTTTTACAGATTGTATGTAGTCCCTGGCTCATGTGCTAGGTGGAAAAACCTGTGTTACAGAAGCCAGTGCCCTCACCCAGAGTAATGAGACATATTTATCTTATAAAGTCACAATATACAATTAATAATATAAAATTAAAATACAAAAGGAATATAAAGCAAAAAATAATTTTATCTTTTATAGTTAAACTTTGCGAGTCTTGTCGATAGCGAGTAGTCCTTTCTTAGGATATCTCTGGTTTTGTCTATGAATAAAAATGTTTTATACTGATAGTATGATACGTAAAAGATTACGTTGACTACCGAACTTGAGGATTTAAATTCGATTGACCTGTTTTGACCTGTATTATTGCGATGTTATGCCACAGGGAATTGGTGGCTCTTATCGCACGACTAAGACTTAAGACTACACGCGGTCGCAAAAGAAACCAGCGGCGTAACCACACAATACACCGCGGGTGAAGCGAAGTTGTTAAGATATATAGATATTTTTTTTCTTTTTTTTTTGTATACAACTTACCTCTATCATTACAGGTAAACCCAATTTGATAGTGCGCTACATCTACATTATTTCATGTATATAACATGAAAATATTATCATAAAACTCAACTAAGTAACTAAAAGAAACAAAAATAGAACTAAAATAAAAACAAAAATACTAAAAAACTTTTAACTGATAACTAGAAAGAAAGAAAGAAAGAAAAAATATTTATTTTGGCACACAAGGACACAAGTATATAAAATAAAACAATAATAAAAAAAAAAAAGAAAAAGAAAAAAAAATATACACTATAAATTAAAAACTGCTCACTGGCAACACCACACCTTCCGCTTAACCAAACGGAAACTGCCTCCATTCAGTTCAAGGTCACGTCAGTGTGCAGCGATACAAACAATAATGAAATAAAAACAATAATAAAATAAAAGTATTAAAATTATAGTTCAACACAAATTGAAACAATGAAAAAATGTGTGTCCCATCAGTGCCAAAATTTGGACATCGCTCAGCGTACGTTGCGATTGTAAAATCGCAACACTGGTATTCTGCGAAATCCAAACTACTTACGATACTATGAAAAAATATAGGACACTGTGGAAATAATAATTTTTGGCAACTCACTAATGTGACAGCAAGATATGTCAACATTCTTGCTTATCATATTAATTACTTTAATAGACCTGGATATGGGACACTTTGCCAGTAAGTTGGTCCTGGCGTTTGGTACTACTAAGAGTGGTGGACGTTTTGGAAAAGTATTAAGTTTTCTATAAAGTGGTATAAGAAAAGTTGTTAAGTATGATGTAAAGAAGACACGGGTAAAAGGTTGTTAGTATTTTTTTAATTAACTCTGTATAAATAGGCAAAGAAGTGAAGTGTGTCAGGATCGTAGCAAATGGAAATCCGTAGTCTCTGCGTACCCCTCTGGGAAACAGGCGTGAATCTATGTATGTATGTGTAACTATGCAAAGATGAAGTTCAGTACCTTTTGTTCCTTTGTTTATCAACCGATTTTCTTTGTTTAGAAGTTATCGACGAGCTTTATATAAAGACAGTAGTCGTGTATTGTGTTGTTTAAAGAAAATGCTGAAGCACTTTGAGAATCGTTGTGCTATTAGCAGGAGATCTGCAATCTTTGTACCTTGACAGCATACTACCCCTTCAGGGAGTTTTTTAACGCCAGTCTATATACTAATAACTAGTAATTAGGTAAGTCTATGTTGCGTGAGTGTTTAACAGTGTTATGTGTGTATCAGGTGCAGCATGGTGGTCGATGGCGTCTCACCTGGCGGCGCAGGACTACCTGGCGCGGCTGCAGGCCTCGGGTCTGAACTTCCCCCCGCTGGCGGACCCCTACGCTGCGCTCTCTGCGCTGTCTGGCGCCGGACTTAAACAGCCGCAAAAGCCGGCTAAGCTCTCCAACCGGAATGAGAGGTATTTATTCACTACTAGTATTGGTTGTGGTCGAAATTCTACAAATCATCTGTAAATAATTTGATTAAGTCTCACACACGTTTATTACTGGTTCACTCCCGTGGCTCGTAGCGTGATGTTATGTAACCTAGAAGATATTGCCCGCGGCTTCGTGTTTATGTAGATTTTGTCAGTAATTTATGTCCCTAGGGCAGTGGTCGGCAACCTTGCCATACAAAAGAGCAAAATATAGACATTGTACCAGTGAAATCTAGTCAAAGAGCCATTTTTTTTAACTTAAGCCTTGTTTTAGCAAAAATTAGGGCTAAATCGGAAATCAATTATTGGTTCAGGCTACACGTCAAACAACCAGCAAGTTACAAAAGTTGAAAGTATTAGAGATCTCGGTGTTATATTCGACAGTAAACTTATTTTTGAGCAGCATATATACAATATTGTAAACAAGGCATCAAAAGCCCTAGGATTTATTATGAGAACCTCTCAGCCTTTTCGTTCTCTGAAAAGTATAAACATATTATATTGCTCTTTTGTGCGCAGTCACTTGGAATATGCGTCTCAGGTCTGGAGCCCACAATATGGTATATATAAGTCCCGTATTGAGGGCGTTCAAAAGAAATTCATGCATTACTTAGATTACAAAGCGCAACAATACTCAAAGTCAAAGCCAAAGTCAAATCATTTATTCATTTAGGTCACAAAGTAACACTTATGAACATCAAAATATATAGGTTAGTGAGTTTACTAAGTTACTGAAGCTACATTTAGGTTAGTTGCTAGGTTCACTCAATCTATGACTACAACCACCGTTGTAAAAGATATCACTTTCTACCTCTGGAATATAGACGGTACATCAGCGACATATGTTATTTAATTAACATCGCAAGTAGCTCAATTGACTGCCCCGAGCTTGTAGGTAAGTTAGAATTACGTACCAATTTAATTGGGTTTAGGCGGCGTACTTATTGAACCCTTGGCATCGACAAACTATAGGCGACATGCATTCGTTCAACGAGGGATGAAGGCTTTTAATCAATTGCCTATGAATTGGACATAGACCTATTTTGACATAAGAGCCAGAACAGTAGGTAGGCTTTTGGCTAATTCTTTCTTTGATAGTGGGTAGCGGAACTCAAACTGTGAAACTGTTAATATAATTGAACTGTGTCTGCCATTTGTTATTTTTATATTTTCTTAAGCACCTTGAACCGACGGGCGTGTATGAGGAATGTGATGAAAGTGAATGAAGCCAGAGAAGTGTGTCAGGATCGTAGCAAATGGAAAGACGTAGTCTCTGCCTACCCCTCTGGGAAACAGGCGTGAATCTATGTATGTATGTATGTATATTTTCTTTTCTTTTGTATTCTTTTGTTAGGTTATTCTTGTCCTTTTTTTGTTGTAAATATTCATATGTGGAGGCTTGTTATTAGCAACATGTGTAGCCATTAATGTATACTTTTTAGAATTATATTAGTCTGTAAGCCTTCCTAAGATTAAATACACAAAATAAATAAAAGTACACTTTCGAGCTTGGCTTTGTCAAAGTCTTAGTTTAACTACCAGTAAATTAAATAAAATTTGATATTATTTAATAAGTAATATTCCGTGCCTGCACTAAATATCTCGTGGAAGAACCGCAGCCGAGGTGTCAAAGACCCGCATGCGACTGGCGAGCCGCGGGTTTCCAAGCACTGCCCTAGGAAATAATATTTTTTTCTGGACGAAAGGGTGCTTCTCATCCATAAAAAAGTATTATATATGTTGTTTTCCGTAACTGATAACCTGTACCTATGTGAAATTTCTTAATTATTGGGCGGATCAGATTAATCGCAGGTTGCATGTACCCCGCGGTTTCATTCACGTTTATGGTTAGTCCGCTCCTGTGGCTCGTAGCTTTTGTTACTTCTAGATAAATTAATTTTCTTATGGTGAAAGCATAAACTTACTCATTACTAATACAATTAGTACGTAAAAAAAAGAAGTGTGTCAGGATCGTAGTAAATGGAAATCTGTAGTCTCTGCATACCCGTCTGGGAAACAGGCGTGCATCTATGTATGTATGTAATAAAATTACAAATTTAATATTTATTGTATTAGTGTAAGCGGCAGTTGCTCAATGTATAATACATTGGACTTGCGATCGTGAGGTCGCGGGTTAGAATCCCACCCACTGCACTACCGACGTGAACCCTCTCCTAATACAAGCGTTCTAGCTTAGCTGGAGAGGTTATCAGGAATACTAGTAATAAAAAATCCATATAGCAAAAACATCTTGAAAAAAGAATCAGTTGCATTTCTGCAATATCTATTCTGCAAATTTCATCTTGATGCGGCGGAATTCATTTTAGTAAGCATATGTACTGTACTGGCAGATAAAGACAATGCATAGAGGCCCATTGTTATGAATGGTCTTTCCTTTTTTGTAATCTGTATTTATAAGAGAACGAATGAAGATCTCAAAATAGCAACTGAATTCATTTTTATCAAGTTTTTGTTCATCAAACAAGAAAATAAACAGAAGTGGCGTATATTAAGCTGACTATTCAACATATAGCTTAGCAATACGCTATACGGAATATAGGTGTTAGCTATAAGCCGTTAGCTATAAGCTATATTAAGTGCAGCGAGACACAGCTTGACATTGATCGATGGACTAGCAGACGTGGCGACTATATTGCGAATAGACAATAGTTATATATACAATATATATGCATATGTATAAGGAGGAATTATGTTTTGTATATTAATAGGTGAAGAGCCTTGTACGCTTAATACGTGTGTCGTGGGTTTCACGGGATAAAAATTTACATACATGCATACATAGATTCACGCCTGTTTCCCAGAGGGGTAGGCAGAGACTACGGATTTCCATTTGCTACGATCCTGACACACTTCTCTGGCTTCATTCACTTTCATAACATTCCTCATACACGTTTGTCGAGTCTAGATGATCTTTGTCGTTTGTTTGAATGTTTTTAAAGTCCCCCGCGACACAGGAATAAATATCTAGGTCGAGAGTAGTCCTTTGAAAAAGGAGTATTGTCTTACGTTTACATAAATGTTATATATTGGAAATACTGAAAATAAGCTACTTTATACGTATTGTATCGCGGTTTCGTTGTAGAACACTTATGATTTTGAAAGTATTTACCTAGGTAATATTTCTATTAATCTTTAGTACTATTAAACTATTCAAATTATTAAACGTCGGGGCAAATGTAAATCTAAATCCTAACTAATATTGTTATGTGCTGGGTTCGACGGATAAGAATATAAACAATATTACCGACTAAAACACGTTTTATTCAAACACACAATTAAATTTAAAACACAACAAACACTATACCACACTTTTTCATTGTACTGCTTCGTAGTATTTTCGCTTCCGTTCGCTTCGATGAACACTTGACCGTTTACGATTGTAAACTGCCTTGGCGGTGCGCGTGCGCCCTATTTATACGCGGGTAAAGCGTTTCTAGAGCTTTCTAGTAACGCTATACCCGGTATGTAAACAGTACGATGATTCGAGAAAGTACCAGCGTCTTCTCTACGATTCTCGTAAGCATACCTACTACGTAGTTCCGTAAGATGTCAATAGATGGCGGTGTAAATTATTAGACGGAACTGCCGAGTCTTTCCCCCAATGCCGAGAGATGTCACTGGGCGTAACAATATTATAAATGTATATGTGAGTTTGTTTGATACACTTTCACGCCTCAGCTATTCAATCGATCATCTTGAAATTTCGCATACACTTTATCATGGGTATAGCAAAGGAAATAGGATATCGTACATCTAGAAAAAAAAAATAGTTCCCGAAAGAGCCAAGCCATGGGCAAAAGCTAGTAATTTAATAATATAAATAATTTAATAGTAGTAGTTTTCTATGTATACCTTTTAAGTAAATTGCGATATTTTGCATAGTTTAAGTTTATATAGGAGTACGGCAATCTATACTTATATTATAAAGCTGAAGAGTTCGTTTGTTTGGTTGCACGGTCTCAGGAACTACTGGGTCAAATTGAAAAATTATTTTAGTTTTGGATAGTCCATTTATCGAAGAAGGCTATTGACTATATAGCATCACGGTACGACCAATAGCAGCGGAGGATCAATGAAAAATGTTGCAAAACGGGGAACATTCTCTTATGTGAAGCAGACGAAGTCGCGTGGGTAGCGCGCAGCTAGTATAAAATATATATAAACGCAGCCGTGACCGAAAATTGGTTTGGCGGACATTATTATATATTTAACTAAAACGGTGTGTTGTACATTGCAGGTCTGGCAGAAGCAGTACATCATCGAGCGCGTCCACCAAGGAGAAGAGTCCATCGAGCAGTGCCAACTCGCAGAACATGAGTGAGTGGGGCACGTATCTCTCTCTACTTATTGCCTTCTCTTCTCTTATCTTCTCTAGTCTCTAAATAGTATAGAGAAGTTGCTATCTGCGTCTATCTGATTTTGGTCCGCTTATTTCTTTGAAACTACGCTACGAATACAGCTTTCACTATCATTTCTTTCTAATGAAAGCTTTATATATTATATAATAAAAATTTTGTTTCTCCTTTATTTATTTTGGGATTTTTATCCATAAGGATATGTCAGTCCCATTGTACCTTATAGCTAGATACACACATTAAAATTAAATGTACACTGTTAGATATAACCAGAGACAACTGTAGATTAGATACTAGAGATTAGAACTAAGGATAACATAAACATTGCTGAATTATTTTTATCAAATTACCTAGTTTTTTGGCAGCTTCTGACTTAGACTTCTAAATAGTAGAATGTCAGCGAATAATAACCAAGGGGCAATAAAATTTTTTACGGCCTTTTTTGTTTTGTGGTTACATGGAGAATTAAAGCAAAGAATCCGGGAAAATAGTCATTCTTGTAGATTATTAATGACAAAATTCTAAAGTCTATGATAAAATAAAAATGAATAATATTGCAATTTAGGAATCACGAAATTCGATATACAAAATATCTCCAAGACGTAATATTTAAAAACAGCCCTCTATAATTATGTATAAACTGTCTGACGGCTGAGCACGGGTCCCTTTTTACTGTGAGAAAGGTTAGGCCATAGTTGACCACGCTGGCTCAGTGCGGGTTGACAGATTTCACATATCTTTGAGAACATTATAGAGAACTGTCGGACATGCAGGTTTCCTAACAGTGCCCTTGGTTTCGACTAATTATATTTGTTCTAATTTAATTTAGCATAACGAGTTAGGCATATTTATTTTGTGTTATTAATAATTTGATATATTTATCTGTATATTATTATCTTTTGGTTACGCGAATGTTATTCATTGAAATTATCAACTACTATATAGGTACGGATCAAATAAAATTCAGCAGCGATAGCTCAGTGGGGACACCAACAGACTGCAATGCAGAGGGTCTTGGGTTCGAACCCACATCGCGCACCTCTGACTTTCGGAAGTTATATGACTTTTCGGAATTATGTGCATATTGATTGACAATTATCGCCTGCTTCGTGCTTCGGAGAGCACGTTAAGCCGTCGGTCCCGGCTGCCATGAACATCTATGGCAGTCGTTATTAGGAAAGTCAGTAATCTCTAATATCCTGACACTGGTCTAGCCTTAGGGTATCGTTAGCCTTCGGGTTGCGGAGGTCAGGTGGCAGCCGCTCCGTGTAAAAACTCATATCCAGTCAAATCCGGTTAGACTAGAAAAGCCGACCCCAAGTGACTTGGGAATAATAAAGGCTAGGGAGAAGATATTGATCAAATAAACAACGCGATAAAATCCGTATATAGTAGTTTAATTTCAATACTTAATTGGTTTTTGGCATACTATTTCAGTAGGCATAAATATCATTTAGGCTAATGCTTTTGCCCTAATTTTGATAGGCTTAAAGTTATAAGGCATATATAACTTGGGTACCATAGTGTAACAATAGGTTAGGGTGCGGCCGTCAACGTATTTATTTAATATATGAAAAGTATTTGATTAAATGCAAACACAACATTTACAAATATTCAAATTTGTGCTTAAGAATAGTATGCTTAACAAATATTATGCTTATAGTAATTATGCTTAAAAAAATTGTGCCTAAACAGTTATGCCAAATGAATATTGTGCGTAACTATTATATTATTAGGATAAGTAAAAGTATGCCATGTTAAATTATGACATATAATTTTATACGAATAAATAGGGAACCTTTCTAACGACGTTTTAAAGTGAAGTATATATGCACATAACTTAATTAATTGTTAAGTGCAAAGTTCAGAAGTGTTTATTAACCCTTATATGTTCGTTTGTCCCGCAGGATCACAATACGGTCTTCCAAAAACGTCGTCTCCGTCGAGCATGCACTCTCACTCGCAGTCTCTGTCGAGCCTGGCATCTCTCAACAGCCTGGTTTCTGCGCCGCATCAGAGCAAGCCTAGCAAGCCAACGCAGCCTCCACCCTCCAGTAAGTATCATCATCATCTCAGCCAAAAGACGTCCACTGCTGGACATAGGCATTCACCCGCTTCCCGCGACCCTTTCCAGGTCGTCGGTCCACCTTGTGAGAGGCCTACCCCTACTGCGTCTTCTGGTCTACCAGTATACTACACCTAGCTCGGTTACCAGGAGATAAGGAATGGTGTAATGGTTTAAGTGACCGCCATGCCACACCGTGTTTCCTGTGTCCCACTCTTGAACAAAGGCTTCTGTCATGGATTGCCAAATAACTGTGTTGTTTGTTATCTTGTTAAAGGCGTTGTAGTGTTGGGAGAGATAATTAAACACCGAGATTAGAGACAATACTCTCGTTTATTAATAAGGTATGCGATTATTATAAAGGTTACCCACTAACATATACAGGTATACAGTCATACACACTAACATATACAGGTATACAGTCATACACACTAATACATCTCTACAGCGTTCTCCCATGTCACCATTTACGTCTTTCCTGTAGTTGTGACTTCCATGTCTTGAGCTGTTTCGAAAATAACCATACGTGGTTCACAAATTTTGTTCCATATGGGTACAAAATTTGTGATCCACGAATTGTTATTTTGTGTTTTCATTGTTTTAATATTTGTAAAGTCTGTCCCGATACAGCGATTACTGCTAGCGAGAATTGTCTTTGTAAAAACACACCTTTACCAATTTGTGTTACGTATGACTAGTATTTTTATTAATGTAATTTTGAAGTACGTAAGCCTAACGTTATGATTATGAATTAATAAACGAAATGCATAATTATAGTCAGGTCTTATTGAAAATAGACATAGCATATTATACATGTTATGATGTTAGAGTTGTCTTAAGCCGTCCAGGCTGTACGACATTGCAAGGCTTGGTGGTAGTTTAGCACGAATTGTGCAAAACTACACGTTAAACACATCGATATAATTTGAGTGCAAAACGACCCCGTCTGACAAAGGTGTGCGAATCCACACCGAAACAAATATCATTTAAAAAACAAGTGTCGTGCCGCACATATCTTGTGAATAGAATAGAATTGTCGGCCTCGGTGGCGTAGTGGTTAGTGTAACCGACTGCCACGCCCTGAGGTCGCGGGTTCGATTCCCGCACAAGTCAAACATTTGTGTGCATGAACATAATAAGCATGTATAATAAGCATGTATTTACAAAAAAAAAAAAGTATATATGTATGTTTATCCATTGTCTAGTACCCATAGTACAAGCTCTGCTTAGTTTGGGCTAGATGGTGTTGTGTGTATGTGATAGAATATTATTATTATTATTATAGATTCGTGCAAAACGACCACTAAGGCGACAGGATTACTTTCAGGAAGGTGCATTTGTATCTACACGTTATACTATTATATGATATAAAATATAGAATACGTATATTGGGTAGGTACATAAATGTAATGTCAAATTCAAATAATAATAATATTCTATCACATATACACAACACCATCACCATCACCGTCGTTTCTATCACAAATCGTGCGGCTATTTTACTTACATACTTTGCTGGGCCAGTAACCCAAAGTGGATCATGGCTCCGATATTACAGTGCGCCATTTTTTTCCTATTTTATGCCGAGTGAAACAAATCGAGCACATTCATCTCTTTCAAGTCATTAGCTAGTTCATCTTATCAGCGGTACCTTGGGCGACTCACCGGACGACGCTCGGTGGGTCGCCCGAGATATGCTCTTTTAGCAGCTCGATCCTCTCCCATTCTTTCCACATGTGCGAACCAGCGATGTCGGGCATCTTTTATTTTCCTCGATGATATTCAGAGTATGATGCAAAGCGGGTATTTTATTAAATATATTTTGCTCATCAAAAGTTTGAAAGATGCCATTAATGACAGGTGAATGCAAGTGCACCCCCTTGCACCCTGCTGCTGGCGCTCATGACTAAGCTCATGATCCATAGAACACTTAAGGCCATTGAAGAAGGTGGTGTAGTAACATAACTGTTTGTTGCTTACAGAGAAGCCGTCGTCGTCTTCCAGTATGTCGGGCTCGAAGGGCAAGGAACGCGAGCTGGCGCTCCTCCGCGGTGACCTGATGTTAGCGCAGGCCGCGGCACACGGCGCCTACCATGCCGCCGTCGCTGCTGCCGCCAAGGGGAAGGTAATTATCAGCCCAGCATTACACTGTCCCACTGTTGGACACGGGCGGCGAAGAGGTCCACTGCGGCTTGAGAGACATCACATATCTTGGAGAACATTATGGAGAACTCTCAGATGAGATCTCCATGCAATTTTCCTAACGATAAACGTTTTTAGATTATCGCGATTTGTACACACGTTTAATATAACGCTAGATAACGAATCTTATTTACCTCTGAGTCTTCTTCGAAGAGGTTAATGAAAACACTATGTGGGTCTGTGTGTCTGTCTGTTAGTGACAGGCATAGCTCCGGAACCACTGAACTGATTGACTTGTATCTTGGTGTGCAGACACCTTGAGGTCATCCCTCGGTCGTGTTTGGGCCCTGTGGGTTAAAAGACCTCGGAGATATAGAGGTCACAAGGTCATAAGGTCAGGGGATATTGCCAACAGTGATTTGGAAGTCTGGAAGATGATGAAAAAAAGAAAAATTAGTCACATGAAGACGAGAGGTTGAATCCTGGGTTTTTACAGCCATCTCGTTCCATAGGTATTTGACCTTATAAATACTTTATCGCGAGTAAGTTCTAGTCCACTCATTTCCTCACGATGTTTTCGTTTTCCGTTAAAGCGAGCGATAATTATCATAACTGCACGGTAGGCGTAGTGGTTGCCTCGCCACTGCGCTGAGCGTTGTGGGTTCGAATCCCGGGACAAAAATTGTGTGGTCCTTTTCATTATAAGTCATTATCGCAAAAATAGCACTTAAATAACCATTCAACTTCAACGTCAAATGGCCATTCAACCGTCGATATTATAATTAGTAAGTCAAGCCAGCCTTTTGTGAGCGGCGAACTAAGAGTTTACAGTTAATGTGCTTCAGCTATTTATGGACTTATTGATTTTGCACGCGTTTTCGCTTGCGTAAATGTAGGTTACAGTATGTTAGTAACAGTACTTTTTCTGGATGAACACTATGTCCTTTCCTGTACCCCTGACAACGTGTATGCGAAAGTTCATGATGATTGTTCGAGTAGTTAAGCAATGAATGTGTAGCAAACATACTCACATTCGCATTTATAATATTAGTTAGGATATGTCTGATGTCACGTGGTATGTTCCAGAACATGTCGCCGCTGTACCCGTTCGGGCTGGCGGGCGCGGAGAAGGACCGCCACGCCATGGACTCGCTCACGGGACTGCCGCACACTATACTCAGGTATATATCAACTACATTAATACGTGATCACTTTGTCAACGTTTCAGTATCTGCAAGAAGGGTGTGCGATTTGGTGTTGTTTAGGGTGTGAGCTACAGTTGATATGAAGGAGAGATGAAGAAAACCATGAAAAGACATGGCTTCTAAAAACAGCGTAACTTAAATCTAAATTGTTTTAATATTTTAAATAGCTAAAATAGTACTGTAAATTTTAACAATAGTAGTGTAATAGTTACAAAATTATGTAATAAAAGAGTTAAATAAACAACACGATAAAATCCGTATTAAGAGAAATTTATGAAAAATAATGAAACTTAATTAATTACGGTCAGCATTCGTCTACTGGACGACCACCAGTAAGTTTGAATATCCTAGATTTAAACTAAAATACTTATATAACTTTATTCTTCAGTAAATAAGCCAGGTTGTCAGCATAAATATCAAACTGACTTTATCTGTTTTCACAGTTTTGAATTGTGTCTAATCTGCTTATCTCAGCCTTGTATATAAATTGTCCCACTGCCGTACATGAATATCAGATGTTATTTCAAATCGAGATCTGTGCATCCATCCATTCATTTAGCAATCAGTAAAAATTATTAATGGGTATTTAAAAATAAAATGTTAATTGAAACCCGAGTTTCACGTACATAACAAATTTCTCTACATGAGACAAAAGGTTAGGTGGAGGGAAACCTTTGATTGCGTGTTCAGAATGCTTGTTTATTTGATCATCACGAGAATATTTATGATACAATATAACGCATGTATGAGCATACACATATACACATGTCGAAACAGAAATATATATGACTAAGTAAAAATATTAAATTTCAATTCAGCGCAATTGAGTTATACAATTAAGATCGTAAGTACGTCTAAAATATTGAGGTGTTGCTATATGTGCCTACATAGGTATTCCTAGTGTTACAGACAATAGTCGTTCTGACTGTTTTAATAATCAATGTGTTTTGAAATTAATGTCTTTTATGAAATACTTGAAATAATTAAAAATAAACGTTATTTGTAGAGTCCATATACACCAGTAAATAATGTCAGATGGTTTCAAGAAACTAGTCAATTTGCCTATCTATACTAATACTAGATGTGCCCGCGGTTTCACCGGTTTTTATGGTTTTTATGGTTCCTGCGCCTCCCCCATGGGTCGTAGCGTGATGTTATAAAGCCTATAGGCTTCCTCGATAAATAGGCTACCCAACACTAAAAGAATTTTTCAATTCGAACCAGTAGTTCCTGAGATTAGCCTGTTCAACCAAACAAACAAACAAACTCTTCAGCTTTATAATATTAGTATAGATTATAAAGCTGAAGAGCTTGTTAATTTGTTTGGTTGAACGCGCTAATCTCAGGAACTACAGGTTTGAATTGGAAAAATTCAGTGTTGGATAGCCCATTTATCAAAGAAGGCTATGGGTTATATAACATCACGCTACGACCAATAAGAGCAGAGCATAGATAAAAATGTTGCAAAAACGGAGAAAATTCTCTTTTGTGAAGCAGACGAAGTTGCGCGAAATGAATCAGTCATGTCTTAGAATACCAGACATAATATAAAAAAAATTGTGTGTGGCCACCGGTATGTCGCTGCGATTCTATAGGTTACCAAAAACAATTTTTCTAGTAACTAAATACTGGTTTCTAACTATGATTATTTCTGTTCTCTAGCGCTGCTTTAGAAGGAGGGTAAGAAATTCATCACTATTGTCTTTCTACTACTTTCGGTCTTATTCATAAAACTAATAAGAAGCTTATAGCAATGTTATAAGAATAATTCAAAAACTATAGTTCATAAAAACGCTATAATTTTCCTATACTACTGTCCACTGACTAAAAGGCGTTAAGTGCACATGACCTAATGTATTTTTAGTTAGCGGACGGCATTATTATAGATAATAATAGATTTACAGAACGTTTAATAGACTTAGATCTAGCACTTCAACTATCCACTGTATTAAGCCTATACGGATTGTGTGTTTAGAATTAGGTCGTATATATCTGTACTAGGCTAGACCAGAAACACAGTTCTAGCCTAGGTCAGAAAAGTAGCTTACAATAATTTAAAATGTTAAAGTATCCTTTCTTGCCATAACTATGATTATTATTTTGGTTATAAACTAGTTTCTTAAGGCATTGAGTTATTATTAGATACTAATATTTAATTTTACCGTGGGAGAGCCACGCTTCGGCACGAATGGGCCGGCTCGACCGGAGTGATACCACGGCCTCACAGAAAACCGGCGTGAAATAGCGCTTGCGTTGTGTTTCGTCGAGTGAGTGGTACTGGAGGCCCAACCCTTCCCCCTCCTGGAGGTAGGGGAAATTTAAAAGGCTGGCAACGCATTTGTGACTCCTCTGGTGTTGCGGGTGTCCATGGGCGGCGGTAATCGCTTACCATCAGGCGATCCGCCTGCCCTTTGCCTACTACATCACAAAAAATAAATTTACGTACAGAATAAATTTTATTTTTATTTATTATAATATATAATTTGTGTGTGTGTGTTTGTGTGTGCAGTGACCCGTCATCAGTGCTGGGTGGCGTGCGGTTGCCGCCGGACACAGAGATCATAAAGTACACGTCGTCGCTGGCCGGGCCCAAGGTAAAGGCACATGTATGTCACCTTTGTTTATTAATACTTTACCTATTATTAATACTGGTTTGCAGTCTGACTGCATAGTTTCTCACTTAAGATCATAAAAAAATATTTAATAAAAAAAATATTTTCACACCACAATACAATTTAAGTAGGTACATTTGATATCAGACATAAATTTTGTTGACTTAGAAGTACTGTGGGAGACTGGTGGTAGACGGAGAGTTTGTGTTTCAGGACTTATTATTATTTAAAAGATCTGCTGTTATGTAATAAATCTACTCTTGTACTTAAGGTCAATTTAATAGCAATCTATTATTGCCACTGTTACTGTAACCTATCTCTCAAATAATTCACAAGTGAATTCGGTAGTGAGATTTTACAGAATTGCACAGGCTGTATCGACCGTTTTTAGTGAAATCTATAGTTAAATGTGATGCGATTCGAATCCATTTTGTCGGCCTCGATGGCGTAGAGGTTAGTGTAACCGACTGCCACCCCTGAGGGGTTCGATTCCCGCACAAGTCAAACATTTGTGTGCATGAACATGGATGTTTCGATTCCCACACAAGTCAAACATTTGTGTGCATGAACATGGATGTTTTTCTTGGTCTGGGTGTTTCTATATATAATATGTAAGTATTTAAAAAAAAATATATGTTTGTTTATCCATTGTCTAGTACCCATAGTACAAGCTCTGCTTAGTTTGGGCGAGATGGTGACAACACCATATATTATGATGATGGTGACACACAAGTGTATGTGATAGAATATTATTATTATTTTTTTTTTACCACCCAAGTTTCGAATCCATTTTCACCATTAGTTACTCGAGCCATTTTAAGGGTTCATTCGAATATCATTCGAGTCGACACTCGAGTGGCTCTCATATTACTGGAACACTCGGTAAATTCGAGTTTGGAATTGCTATATTATGAATAGATAACACAAAAGACGGTTGTTCTTGTTTGTATCGCTACTTGTCTCAACGCACGCGTACCCGTTTAAACCAGTTTGTTTGTCTGTAGGCTGAGCAGCGAGTGACATCAGCGAGTCTGAATGAATTAGAATCGATATTTTTTTGACCCGAATACTTGCTTTTACCGTAGTAACTCATGTCACTCGAATTAAATTGGAATCGAGTCGCATCATAAAGCGTGAGTGACTTAAGCGATTCTGAATGAATTCGAGTCGATATCTTTTTGAATCGAATACCTTTACCGTAGTAAATCGAGTCACTCGAGTAAGTCTCATTACTTATTGTTAATCTAATATATAAAATTCTTGTGTCACGGTGTTTCTGGTCGTACTCCTCCGAAATGGCTGGCCCGATTTTTATGAATATTTTATGTAGGTACTTATATTTGGTAGGTATAAGAATAAATAAAAAAATTAAATAATAATGTTTATTAGACACAAAAGAAAATACATTCAATGTGGGTACATGGTTAGGCACTAACTATACAGTACCTATGTATTTCATTAAAGGTATTGAGACTATTTACCAAACTAGGCAAGAGCCCGTATTTGGCTGACAGCGTTCAGTTGTAGGTCGTAAAGTATATTTCATACCTCTAGAAGTAATTGATATGGCAGAACGTGTGGCGCGTCAGCTAGTGACGTATATGTGGTGTGCCACAGAGCGGAGGGGGCGGCACGGCGCGCGGGCGCAAGAAGACGATCTCGCTGGACCCGCCGCACGTCAGCCTGCACCCCGCCGCCGAGCGCCCGGACCGGCCAGACCGGGCCGAGCGGGCCGCGCCGCTGCCTAGCAAGCGACCTAAACTGGTATGGCTGCTTCTCGTCTTGTTCTTATAGTCTAGTCTATTGTCTTAGTGGTAATAAATTCGTTATTAATAATATTTATAAGTTACACTACAACCACTAACCACAGATCCCTAACTAATAAGTAAGAGATCTTTAAATATAGGATTCGAGAAATTAGCAACAGATTGACGAAAAAAGATTTAGATCTCGCCTAAAATCGTTGAATGCGCATTAATTTTAGTTAAGAAGGACTGAAAGTTTAATGAGTTGAGTTAATTATATTTTGTTGAGCGGCACCATGCAATCATACATTTTAGATATTTTCTTGATCGGATAAGTAACCTCCCTTTTCACCTAAATTTTTCCATTCATTTATAAAATGATTATTAATGTACATGTAAGTGGATGGAGCCTATTTACCATACTGCTGCTTTAGAGGCTACCATCAAATTTTATTAAATGCTTGAGTATGTTCAGTAATAGTTCATGGAGAAATGGTTGCAGCACCTTACAGCTCTTATGATTTGTAAACAAAAACTTGGCGATTAAAAAGAGTGACCATGAGTTTCTTGCCCGTTCTTCTCATGAGCCCTACACCCTTGCTTTGCTGAACGTGATAGTAAATGTAAATTAGCAGGAAAAATTGTGTAACTGACATTAATAAGTGTTACCTTGTAACATAATCTGAATAAATATATTTAGAATTTAGATTTTTTTGAATTTTGAATGTGTCCAATAGATATTGCTTATTTCTTTCGAGTAGAAACCTTGAAATACGAATAAATATGTAACTTATTCCATTAAGTAAGTAATCATGTTAAAAATTTAACAAAACTTGTTTTTTTTTCTATTAATTTGGATTAGGAACTAACCCTAGTTGTAATAATCAGCACTCGATGTGAAAATATTCACTTTAGTTTCATAAAAAAATATTTTAATTATTTCTGTACATAATTGCACTAAAACTACTCATTTTAAATTTCAATAAACGTACATGTTTATTCTAATAATAAAATCACGCTGGCTGTGTGTAGGCATATATAGAATATAAAGGAGTTGGCTTACCCACATAGTTATGTTTAATTCAGAGGTGCACTCTGCCACGCAGTCTAATGGTGTCCGTCTAGATTATCGCTGCTTTCTAGATATATCACTCAATTTAGAAATAATATTTACATTTACAAATGTTTATGTGCGGTAAATTGTTCTATTAGTACCTATTATATTAATATATAACGTATGTGTATCTCAGGACGAGTACGGCAACTCCCGCTCGTCGGTGGAGGTGATCCGCCTCCCCAACAAGCCGGAGCGCGCCGGCGCCAACTCGCTCTCCGGCACACCACCGCCCAACCTCTCTGACTACGCAGGTTTGTACCATACCTATATAATTATTATAGCAACACCTCACTGTTATTAAATCAAATCTTTGCTTTCCGGTGTCTAATTAATGACCCCCAGACCGAATTCCGGTCTGGCGGCCAATTCTAACGGAGACTAGCCATGTGCGCAGGAGATATTGTACTGCACTGTCTGTTCACTAACTCTAATGATCCGATGGTGCGGTAATACGACACGACCGGAGAGAGATTAGGCGCAGAACCAACGGCTTAACGGTGTCTAGTTATTGAGTCTAAAAACTAAATGGGTAGTGAAAAAACATATGAGTTGTGCATGAGGCCTCTGGTACGAATACCGGATCGAGCCATCGAAAGGTTATTGAGGGTTACTTCTAAGAAATTTTTAATGGAAGTTCGGAGTTATATAGTTTTTTATATGGGTTGAGTAATAGTTTGTTTTTCTCTGGGTACGTATCTTTGAAATTTTCTAATTTATTGTTAGTTGTAAAATTGTATGCAGCTGGCTTGATGTCCGTGCGTAACGGTGGTCTCCATTGAAAATCAGCGTTGCGATATCACATCGGTTTTATCGCAACATCAATGCTGAATGGAGACCATTTGTTGCCACAATAGCATAATATGTATATATATATATATTTTCTTTAATTACTAACTGTTTATTTAATTGTCTTTTTTATTATTTTGTCTATTTTGTAAGAAAAATATGTAATCATATTTCTTTGTGGCAATAAAGAATGATTTCTTTCTTTCTTTCTTTAGTTAAGAAATCTTTGGTGGTCACATAAGTTTCCCCATGGGTCTCCGAGGACAATGCTATAATATAATGTGTTCGGTTGCGCCAGGCATATCCCGCGAGCTGCTGCAGACGATCGCCAGCCAGAGCGGCGTGAGCCTGGCCGCGCTCGAGCGCCAGCTGGCGGGCGCCGCGCACCACGACTACCGCGCCGGTGAGTGCCCACTCGAGCACCGCGCCTCGCCGCCAAGTCCAGTACGGTCAAATCTCCGTGTAGGGCGATACTGCCACGGCGATACAGAGGAGCGTTTCTGAACGAGTATAACTTCACGGACTTGTGCGTCGCGCAAATAATACTTCTATTATTACAAGCAATAATAGACACTTACTTACTAAGCGCTCGCTACATTATTTATGTAAAAATAATTAGAAATGGTAGGTCTGAAGCTTGTTCGTATTAAATGATGAGTGGTGGTGTTTGTTCGGCAGAGTCGGGACTGAACCTGAGCACGAAGGCGGGCGCGCAGTCGCCGCTGGGGCTGGGCGCCAAGGCCGGCGCCGACGACGACGCGCCGCTCAACCTCTCGCTCAAACCGGCGCCCCGTACGTACTGCCCGACTCGGCGACCTCACCGAAACCGATTTACATAACTCGTTTAACTAGAGAAATGTCAGAATTGAATGGACATTGTGTACTATATGCACACACGTACGCTTACTTTTTTATAATTGTCTATCTGTCATGCTTCAATTTGAATACCTATTACGGTTACTGAACAGCACATCGATACAAAAATTTGTTAACATTAGTTGTTATTGGCTACTATAACCTTTAGGGTTTACTTTAGGAGAAATGTAGATATAATTAGGAAGTACAATGAGAGAAGGTATAACCAATACACTTTTAATGAATTAAGATACAATTAAAAGAGACAATCTTTACTTATTGAACTATAGTCAGGGCGTGGTTCGCTAAAGACTTGCTTCGTGGTCCTTGTATAATCAGGACACTTAGCTGGGAGTGTGAAGCCGGGCCGCAAGGAGCTGCGACTGACGCCGTCCGTCCTTATATAGTGTCGCACCACCGGTCGCGAGAGGTGGCTAGTGACGTGCGCCCGCGTTCGCCGGGCGTCTAGGCGATTATCGTCACACTACTTAAATATAAATATACTATTAAACTTCTGTCATTGCTTCCAGTGCAATGGTTATTTACAAACGTGTTACGTCACTTGACAGTGAGTTGTCAAAACGTTTCTTTCGGCAAATGACGTAGAGATGTTATAAATACAACGAAACAAACGTTTTGATAGATAAAATAATAAATTCATGTTGTTAAGATATTTTTCTCATTAAATACTTAAAATACCACTAAATAATATAAGATAGTTTTTAAAAACGTCAAATAACCAATTAGCGAACCAATCAAATCACTTGATTTGAGATTGACTTATAAATGTAATCGTTCGAACCGGGAGTAATCTGGTCATCAAAAAAATCGGCCCACCTGTATTTTCACTGCAAACTACGTCTTTTCACAAGCGAAAGAAAATAAATTGTTTGACAACTGAAATTATTAACGAAATTTATTTATTTACACCAACTTAAGCACACCAATCCATTAAAATTATAAAAATATCCGTTAAATTTCCTTTAGAAGTGAAAATCCTAATTTAACATATTTTTTATATTAATTTCAAACATAGTGCATTTTTTAGTCTTGAGAGTTACGATCACTATTTCTTCAATTTAATATTCGGTATTCCCTCCTCTTGCTCGAATAATGGCCTGCATTCGACGTTTTAAAGAATTTATCAAGATTTTAATGGTCTCTTGAGGAATTCGCTCCCATTCATCCTTGATAGCGGTTTCAAGGTCTCTTAAAGTCGTAGGGACTTGATTACGAGCTCTAACCTTTTTTAAGGTGTCCCACATGTGCTCTATAAGGTTCAGATCGGGGCTTCTTGCTGGCCACGGTATAGCGTGAATACCGACCTCTTCTAAGTACTGAGTGACTATGCGCGCTACGTGTGGCCGTGCATTATCAAGCATAAGCTCCAAGTTTTCGCCAATGTAGCCAGCTTACGGCACCACATGGTCTTCCAGAATCTCTGTTATGTACCGTGCAGCAGTTAAAGCACCTCTCCTTGTGAAAATTAGTTCCGTACGTCCAGTTAAAGAAATCCCACCCCAAAACATTACAGAGCCCCCTCCGTAACTGACTGTTTCCCTTAAGCAGCACTGAGCATAACGTTCACCTGGACGTCGCATGACATTACGGCGTCCATCAGAACCGTATAAAGTCATTCGACTCTCATCACTAAAGAGAACTGATTCCCATTGGCATATGGTCCAGTTAACGTGAATTCGCGCAAATTAAAGTCTGGCTTGTCGATGAGCTGTGGTCAATTGAGGCCCTGTTGCCGGCTTGTATGGTCTTAAATTCTGTTCACGAAGTCTCCTTCTAACAGTGCTATCGCTTATAGCCACACCTCTATCTTCACGTAAGCGTCGCTGAAGATCGACACCGGAGAAGTGTCGATTTCGTAGAGCACATACCACAATAAAGCGGTCGTCCCTTTGTGTTGTCACCCTATGTCTTCCAGACCCAGATCTTCTTCGATACTGCCCAGTCTCTAGAAACCGTTGATATACTCGCCGAACTGCAGAGCGACTGAGATTCAACCTTCTAGCCACAACACGTTGACTTAATCCTTGTTGCAGTAAAGCCACCACTTGGGCCGCCTCAGCTTCAGTAGTATCCATTATTTTTAGCTTAAATTATTCAAAACTACAGCCTCAGTAAATAAACTTAACTTGATTAACAAGAGATCACGAGAAAAGTCAGTTTTGAACTGGGAGCACGGTCCTAATTTGTTCCCACGTAAACCGTTAAATGATTACTTATCGGTATTTTGGCTAAAAAGTTGTCAAGTGCCTTCAAGTGCATTAAGATTTACGGCAAACCGAATGTCAAACATCTTGTCCGACCCTTAAAATACAAAACAACTGTGAAACAGCTTATCTGTGAATCAGTCGATGAATAGTAAATAAAAACAGGGTGGGCCGATTTTTTTGATGACCAGTGTATTTTATTATTTGCTATTGTATTAAATGGACTGTTTCGTGTGTTGCAGCGAGTTCGCAGGCGTCGGACGCGCTGTCTCGGCTGACGTCACTCAGCAGCTCACTCAGCGCGTCGTCGAGTCACGACAGAATATGTGAGTACACACATCTTGTATTTTATATATCTATATTAATTGTGAATTTGCTGAGTCCAATATTTTAAAATAATGATCATTATAATATGAAAGTGTATATGTTATTATGAAATACAAATGTTTATTTTTAGCTAAATATCTTTAAATTATTGTACAAATTATGAGACCATTAACTTTTGTTCAAAGTACCTGATTGTATTAAAAAAATGTCAAATTTTGTGAAAAACATACTAATTTTTATAGAAAATATATAATCAATCACTTCATACTAAAATTGCATCGATATTAAGGTTCTGTTTTTCTAAAATATACTCACAATGTACGTAGTTATGGGAGACCGAAAACAAATTTGAAAACAGGTACACAATTATAGATGCGCGTATATAGCGATCGAAATAAAATATAGTAACGGTTCTTATAAGTTGAGGCACCAATGTGAGTTATATGCGTCATGGAAATAAACGATATAAGTGCTTTCATGCAAGTAATTCGTATTCATTTTGCGAATATAATACGCACAAATAGGTTGCTTGCATACGCAAGATATTCGGATGGGTAACGCAAGTTAGTTACTTGCATCCCATACAAGCACCATAATTAAATAGTTACTTATTTTAAAATCTTACAAATGTTTAGCGACTTATGTCGCTGAACATTTGTTACTTTTAGAGTCCGAAAAAATTCTCATACTACAGCTTTGTCCGCCTGTCCGTCCGTCTGTTATACAACTTTCAACTGAAGAACCGTAAGAGCTAGATACTCGCGGTCAACGCCATTCGACTCAGCATATGCGATATACTCCCGAAATGAATATGACCTTTGACCTCTGACCTCAAGGTCACGTGATACCATCTTTCAACTCAAGAAGTGTAAGAGTTAGAGACTCGCAGTGAATGCTATTCCACTCACCATAGTAGATTTACATCGAAAATGACTGAACTTTGACCTCTGACCTCAAGGTCACGTGATACCATCTTTCAACTCAAGAAGTGTAAGAGTTAGAGACTCGCAGTGAATGCTATTCGACTCAGCATAGTAGATTTACATCCAAAATGACTGACCTTTGACCTCTGACCTCAAGGTCACGTGATACCATCTTTCAACTCAAGAAGTGTAAGAGTTAGAGACTCGCAGTGAATGCTATTCGACTCAGCATAGTAGATTTACATCGAAAATGACTGACCTTTGACCTCTGACCTCAAGGTCACGTGATACCATCTTTCAACTCAAGAAGTGTAAGAGTTAGAGACTCGCAGTGAATGCTATTCGACTCAGCATAGTAGATTTACATCCAAAATGACTGACCTTTGACCTCTGACCTCAAGGTCACGTGATACCATCTTTCAACTCAAGAAGTGTAAGAGGTAGAGACTCGCAGTGAATGCTATTCGACTCAGCATAGTAGATTTACATCCAAAATGACTATTACCTTTGACCTCTGACCTCAAGGTCACGTGATACCATCTTTCAACTCAAGAAGTGTAAGAGTTAGAGACTCGCAGTGAATGCTATTCGACTCAGCATAGTAGATTTACATCCAAAATGACTGACCTTTGACCTCTGACCTCAAGGTCACGTGATACCATCTTTCAACTCAAGAAGTGTAAGAGGTAGAGACTCGCAGTGAATGCTATTCGACTCAGCATAGTAGATTTACATCCAAAATGACTATTACCTTTGACCTCTGACCTCAAGGTCACGTGATACCATCTTTCAACTCAAGAAGTGTAAGAGTTAGAGACTCGCAGTGAATGCTATTCGACTCAGCATAGTAGATTTACATCCAAAATGACTATGACCTTTGACCTCTGACCTCAAGGTCACGTGATACCATCTTTCAACTCAAGAAGTGTAAGAGTTAGAGACTCGCAGTGAATGCTATTCGACTCAGCATAGTAGATTTACATCCAAAATGACTATGACCTTTGACCTCTGACCTCAAGGTCACGTGATACCATCTTTCAACTCAAGAAGTGTAAGAGTTAGAGGCTCGCAGTGAATGCTATTCGACTCAGCATAGTAGATTTACATCCAAAATTACTATTACCTTTGACCTCTGACTGGGTCAAGGTCAATCAAGATTTACGGCAATTTCTATTATAAAAAGTAACCATAGTTTTTATGTTTTATAATTAGGAATTTTTTAGTCATACATGAATGTTACTAATTGATCTAATGTTAGCCTGCTTATGTCGCTGACTGTTTAAGCGTGAGTGTACCTGTTCTTACGTAGTATTCAATCGACCTCCTTTTATACCTGTGTGTGTACTGACTTGTGATCCGGATAGAGTAGACTAGAAAGCAGGATATCCGTATCCGCGGCTATCTGAGGCATAAGAAAGATCCGGTTTCGTTGCTTTTAGATGAATTTTGTACGGATGTTTTACATTATTAAGTGTGTATTAACGTGTGCGTGCGTGGCCAGCGCGCCGCAAGCCGGGCGCGCGGCCGCGGCGTGCGGGCGGCGAGGCGGGCGCGGCCGAGTCGCCGCGGCCCAAGTCCAGCGGCAGCGAGGACAGCGAGTGTAAGTAGCCCGTGCATTACATACTACGTAGCTACAGGTTGGTTACGTGACGTCACAGTATTAATGACATTACAGATTACAAAAAGAAATACAGCCGTAGCAGGTACCGACAAACGCTGTAATTAAGTGACCAAGATCAGAAAGCCAATAACCGTAACAAAATATGTTCAAAATAGTTCTGATCTAGTCTAATAAACGTTAACCGAAATGCCATTATTATAGCCTTCTAACTTTCTTACACTGCGGAGGGGCCCGTGCCCAGCAAAAAGACAGTTTATATATACGATATTATTACTTATATTATTTTTAATGTTCGTATTTTTATTGGTATTTCCTTAGTACATTAGGCCCTTGCGAGGCTAACGCGAAGTTATGGGTCCAACGTCCAAAAACCCTTTGAGAGTTTTAATGTAAAGTGAGCCGCGGCAAGTGTAGGAGACTATTGCTACATATGGCACCTAATAAACCTGGGTTATGAGTTTGAGAAGCACCTAGCTATGTGTTTGAGGGGCTAGTATAATAAAATCTAAATCTCAATTCAATAAACTTAATTATATCAATCTTTATATACTTCGAAGAGGACAACCAAACATACAATACCTCTATTTAAGCAGTTACTGTAGCATGTAAACACTTATACCTTCAGTACCAGCAGCCACTACTCTGGCAGCGCAAACGCCACTGGTAACGGCACAGCAATACTGAACTACAGAACAGGCAATCCACACCGCAGGAATACCACTAACTACTTTATGTTTAATAAAGTAGTGTAAGATGAACATACTGCTCAGTCAAATCTACTTTATCAAGAGACGTCGGCCGTCTGATACTAGCGTTCCCTCAGAGAAAGTACTTTTTCTGTATGAAAAGTACCCTATGTCCTTTTCTGTACCCCTGACAACGGGTATGCGAAGTTTCATGATGATCGGTCGTGTAGTTACGGCGTGAAAGCGTAACAAACGAACTCGCAATACGAATTTATAATGTTAGTTATGTTTTATATAATACTAATGTAATATAATATATACTTTTATTAAAAATTACATTTACATATTATACAGTATTTTAACCAGTACACTAGTAAAAAGGAATAATAATTATATTATAATAAAATATCACCTGTGATACATAGCTGTTATTTTTATTTGCTGTTCGATTTATTCGTTATTGATAGATTTTAAAAACTGTTTAATCGATTGAAATTAAACTGCTATATACGGATTTTATCGCGTTGTTTATTTGACACTTT
The DNA here is from genome assembly GCA_930367265.1 of Catocala fraxini. Taxonomy (NCBI): domain Eukaryota; kingdom Metazoa; phylum Arthropoda; class Insecta; order Lepidoptera; family Erebidae; genus Catocala; species Catocala fraxini. The sequence goes on from OV884051.1 coordinate 1,322,441, forward strand.
ATTACAAAATTTTGAAAATTGTTTCACTACTACTACTATTAAACTTTACTAATTTTTAAGCTAATTAAATTATTATTAAACTATTTAGATTTAATTTATTTTTACTTTTACACTTTCCCAAACGTTTCGGTTGCTTTTCAGCAGCCATGGTCACGGGGAGACTAAGATGGCAGTTGTCTCAATGTTCCAGTGTAGTTATTTCAAAGTACCCGAACATAATTTAATCATTGGTGTTTCTATTTACGCAGAATGAGCTCAAAGTATCATGAAGTCTAGCTGTGGTTTGCTTCTTCTTGGGTTTGACTATTTTTATTACTGGATCCCAAGCTGGTGGTACATTCCAACCATCTTCTCCATTAAAATTAGGATGTTTTTTGATTTCAATAGCCTCGCGAAGCATCCTTGGTAGGAATCGGTGTTCTTTAGCGAGACAAGAAAAGAAAAGCAACCGAAACGTCGGGGAAAGTGTAAAAGTAAAAATAAATTAAATCTAAATAGTTTAATAATAATTTAATTAGCTTAAAAATTAGTAAAGTTTAATAGTAGTAGTAGTGAAACAATTTTCAAAATTTTGTAATAAAGTGTCAAATAAACAACGCGATAAAATCCGTATATAGCAGTTTAATTTCAATGAATAATATTCGCGTAAATAGAAGACAATGTTTAATCGATATTAAATGAAATAAAATTACTTTATAATCTTTTATTTTGTGTTAATCTTAAAAGAACTATATTTAATGATAATAGATAAATAAGTAAATATCAAATTGTCACGTGACGGAGCAGTGACTAAGTCGCTTAATGTCAGTACTAAATCCAGTGCTCTTTAAAAAAATAATAGTATTAAAAATTATTGGTCCGCAGCTACAGTTGGGTAGTTCACCACTGGTAAGGGTTCTAAGATACCTAGTTCCTGCTCTATCACAGCAGTGTCTAAGCAGTCTAATGTAAACACGCATTTATATATTAATACTTAATTCTGTGTGTGAAGATTTGTAATATATGTGTTTGTTGTATAGCGGTAGCGGGGTGGGCAGGGCGCGAGGGCCGGCCACGCAACCTGGGCCGCGGCGTGAGCAAGCCCAAGAAGAACACCGTGGCGTCGCTGCTGGCGCAGAGCCGCGCGCTCGGCCTGCGCCCCGCGCTCGCGCACCAGCTGCTGGCCGAGACCGACCTGGTAACCACTCCACACTAGTTATAAGAGTGCCGATTTTATCACCTGCGATACTTCACTATGGTGATTTAATTGATACCCTGTATATTTTAGGGTAACGGGTTTAAATAATATACCGCCTGCCGATTGTATCAGCTACGATACTTCACTACCGGCTGCCGGTTTTATCACCTGCGATACTTCTCTACCGGCTGCCGGTTTTATCACCTGCGATACTTCACGATGGTGATGAAGTTGGCATCCTGTATATTATAGAATACCGGGTTTAAATAATATACCGGTTGCCGATTGTTTCACCTGAGATATTTCACTGGTGATAAAATCGGCACCCTATATATTATAGGGTACCAGGTTTAAATAATATACCGGTTGCCGATTGTATGACCTGCGATACTTCACTATGGTGATGAAATTGGCATCCTGTATATTATAGGGTACCGGGTTTAAATAATATACCGGTTGCCGATTGCATCACCTGCGATACTTCACTATGGTGATGAAGTTGACACGCTGTATATTGTAGGGTACCGGGTTTAAATTATGTACCGGCTGCCGATTTTATATAAATTGGCAACCTGTACATTATTCGGTTGTCGCTTTAATCGTTTATGATACTTGCGATACTTCAATGTGGTATACTATAAATTTGAATAATTTATTCATAATTGTATCGCAAAAAATACGAAATAATCTAATCGGTGTTCATATCAATCGAACATAGATGCGCGCCTATTGTAGACTGATCCGATGCATTATATCTGTGCCCCTCGTCGGCACAGGAGAAAACAACTGTCGCCTACATACTAGTTATGTAGACACTGTTTCCGCAGCGCAGACAAGCACGTTTACACTTGTTGGCTAAAACATGTCCTATATTGATGTGTTGGGTTCATACACTTGTTAGCTTAGACATGATTTACTGAGTGTAAGGGACAGCGTACCGAAAACTAAATCAAGACGTCTTTCTATAGGTACTTATCTCGGCGCAAACTTCTATTAATAAAAAAACGCAAGGTTAAAATATTATATTGATTAATATTATTACGCTGTAATAGCAGCGATAGCTCAGTGGGGAGATCAACAGACTTTTCGGGTTCGAACCCACGTCGCGCACCTCTGACTTTCGGAAGTTATATGACTTTTCGAAATTATGTGCGTATTGATTGACTATTATCGCCTGCTCCGTGCCTCGGAGAGCACGTTAAGCCGTCGGTTCCGGCTGCCATGAACATCTGTGGCAGTCGTTATTGGGAAATCAGTACCCACTAATATCCTGCTACTGGTCTAGTCCCAGGGTATCGTTAGCCTTCAGGTTGCGGAGGTCAGGTGGCAGCTGTTCCGTATAAAACTGATATCCAGTCAAATCTGGTTAGACTAGAAAAGCCGACCCCAAGTGGCTTGGGAATAATAAAGGCTGAGGGAGAAGAATATTATTACGCTGTACGCAATGGATTGCTTCCAATACAATGCACCGCTCGTGCCGGCGGGAATGACCTCTACGTTCCGCGCGCATAAAAACAGCTGATCTGTTTGAATCACGATGATTTAATTACATTGCTGTATTTTAGTACAATGTGGTATTCTTTGATTTTTATTTTATAAAACTGATGGTTTATGCATTATGTTATGAATCGCAGTTAGAAAAATGAAAAAATTGCATAAAAGAATGTGATTTTTTCTGAAGAAAATTCCAACGACTTTAACTCGGAATAATGGTCTGAATCTACTTTTCAGTTTTCGGTACACCGTCCCTTACATCCAGTATATTGATGTGTTGGGTTCATACACTTGTTAGATTAGATATGTGGTTTATTGAATGTGTTCGGTTTACAGGAGAAGCTTAAGGCGTTATTAGGCGAGACGGCGAGCACAGACTCTGAGTGTCCGTCAGACAGTGGTCCCTCCGATTCCGACGCCAGCGATACAAGCCGTCGGCCCAACGATGCGCAGCTACGCCTGCCTCTCGCGCTCGGTACATAATTATTATATAGTTACCTTTTGTTTTAACGTTACATTAGAATAGTGCAATAGTAATAATAGCCATAATCTTTATTAAATTCTGCAAAATGGTGTAGATAATGCACTTTTTGATTTATACGAACCATTTTGAGAAATCCTGTTTAACAGCAAGATACTAAGTCAGTGGTAACTTGGTAATAAATTTAGAAATATATATGAACACGTCAAATTTCCCGTAATCCACAGTTTTATGTGCAAAATTAAAACATGCACTGTAAAATAGATCTGCATTGAAAACATATTGGCAATATGCTTTTAAATGATTTAAACATTTAGACTATATGGGATTAGTATTTAGGAATATGATTGGCACAGAATGTAGATTATAAAATTGCTGGCCGCTATTTTCAGCAGTACTTCTAGAACAACTTTTTGACGACACATCTAAATTTCACACCTGTAAAAAAATGATCCGTGTTTATATGTGTTATTCGTGTACGGACATAACACGTCATGTCATGGTATGCAGGTTGGAAACGCGTGACAGTGATCAAGGGTCTGTCCCGCAACTGCAGCATCAAGGGTGACGTCACGTACTCGCCGCCCGACCCGCACGCCGGCGTCACGCTGCGCTCCATGCAGGACCTGCACAGCGTGAGTACACACTACACACTACGCACTACACACTACACAGTACACACTACACACTACGCACTACACACTACACAGTACACACTACACACTACGCACTACACACTACACAGTACACACTACGCACTACACACTACACAGTACACACTACACACTACGCACTACACACTACACAGTACACACTACACACTACGCACTACACACTACACAGTACACACTACACACTACGCACTACACACTACACAGTACACACTACACACTACGCACTACACACTACACAGTACACACACACACACCAAACAATACAACAATACACATATTTCTACATTATTGGTAATAATTTAGTTCTAAAGAGGTTTTAATAGCCAAACTATGTTACTAGCACTTAATAAAGAGTCTAGGTATGAAAAAAAAAGTTAATTCCAAATTTGAAACTTTTGTTTTAAAAAATATGATTATCCCTTTTTCAGTTAGTGACTTTTTAGTTACCTACTTTTCGTGGGTTTGCGGTTAAAAGGTTACTAACTTTTCGTTATTTTTAGTAGAATAGTTTATGTTTGTCGCATAATTCTGTCATATTGTGACTTCAAACAGATATCTTTGTGTTTATTGTAATGGCAGAAAAAGCAATGAGCTAGTAAAATTATAGCGCTGCTGGAAGAGGAGTGCAGCCAATGTTACGTCTCATATTAAAATACCATAAAAAGACTCGTAGTTTTAATTTATCGTAGTTATATCCATAAAAATTACCATTTAACACGACTCTCAGTTTACATTGACTAAAACATCAATTCCAGGATTAAAAACTATATTCTCATTGATAATAAGACATTTCTAGTCATATTTGCTAATGACATACTAAAATATTAATATTATCCATAGAAGAAAAGCTAATGACTGTGAGGTGCCCGTTCTTTTTTAAAGCAGTGTATACAGAGCGCGGGCCGTGCGCCAAATTAGCCTACGCAGCATGCATTAATGTACGCGTTCGTACAGTTGATACATAACAAGTAACACCTCTATATGTGCAGTTCCTGGAGTCGAACCCGTGCCCGCCGCTGTGTGCGGACAGCTTCAGCTTCAGCGCGCGGACGGTGCTGGGCGAGTACGTGCAGCCCGCCGGCGACGTCGGCGAGCCGCTCGTCTACAACGAGAACGAGATTAATAAGCGGTACGGACATCGGAAACACTCAACATCTACGTTGTGTCGACAGATACTTTAGCTTGTCCTCGGAGAACGCTACGCACAAATCGGCGTGACATGTAACTCGTATTAAAAACATGTCACACCGATTGTCATGAAAAATTTTCTCATGGAATATGTGGACGGATAATAAATACAGGCGGTGTAATTTTTTAATTGTATGGTATCACAACTACCTGCTTGCAACCTAACGAAGCTATTTGTCGGGTTGTCACAAATTACTCGCATCGCAAGCAAGGTCGGGGGACCTCACCAGATTTGCTGTATGCCTAAAACAATAATTATGACAAAGTATAATTATACCAAAAAAAATAATTTATATATTAGTAAGAAAAAACAATACGAAAAAAAAGGGATTTCCATGAATACCAACATTTCATCACGTATGTTTGTCACGGGGTTAAGCCCGTGACATGTTGCAGAGATAGAGGCCAGCTTTATATAGATACTATGAATGGAAAACAAGTCTTTTAGAGCTGTGCTGTATATTGTTGTATTATCAATAGATACTTGTTTCGGTTTTACAGAGCATGTTTTGTTAAAGCAACATAATATGTAGTTGAGTACTTTGCTACTGCCAAAATCGAACAGATGTGATAATGTCCATTGTTTTATTTCAATATCTATAAAGTTGCCGTACAAGTACGGAGCAACCGAACGAATTTTCGTTGGCGTGAATGACATAAAATCTGGTAGTGAGTGACGCGTGACATTATCCCGTCACAGGTTAGAGGAAGCCCGCGCCCTGTCAGCGGGCGGGCGGCCCACCCCGCCGCCGCTGGACCGGCGCATGGAGCTGGCGCGCCTGCAGCAGGCCGCCAGGGACGCCAGGCGAGACGCCAGCGCGCGCTCAAGAGATCAGGTAACCCACTATGTGAGTGACATGCGACGTCCCCGGGCGCAGGTTACAGGAGGCGCTACCGGCCTTACCACTACACTACTCCCGCCCGGACTGGAGAACTTTGGTTAAACAAGTCTCCTCCAACAACTCTCCTCCGAGTGTCGTCGGTCTAAGCTTGACTCTAGACGCGACGAACTGAAAGCCCGACCACCTGTGGCGATCAGTTACAACTATGAGAATGGCGTGCTTACTTGTCCGCAATGTATGCGGACCTTCTCTCAAAAGATTGACTACAACAGTCACTTGAGTGCACATCAACGACAACTTTCTCCACGGATATATAGCAGTCGCCGTAACCGAACTCAGTCGGAAGGTATCATTAATCATATCCACTAAATAAATCATGCAGTGAGGTTGCAGATGGCCAAGATAAGTATCAACAAACTGCTTACCCATGTTCTCTGTCACCTGTTGACTACATTTACATACACTACGTACGTACGTACGAATTAATTTTAATATTGTGTCTGTACCTCATTAATCCTCTACAATAAGTTTTCGCTTACGCATCAGACATGCCTGTATGTTCTTTAAATTCAATTCTTGGATTGAGCACGATGTTATTGGGTTTACGTTAAGACATTCTCAGTATCAGCACGATGTATTGAAATACCAGAATATCTTTATTCATTTAAGCTAATTAAAGTATAATATGCATTTACATTTACCCGTTGTCACGTTCAGCAAAGCAAGGGCGTTGAACCAATACGATCAGTATACTGTTATAAGCTAACCTTATTTCATTGACTATAAAAACATAGCCAACAAAACATGGATATAATACGTCTCTATCTACCCTTCTTAAAACATAATTTAAATCTAGGTATATATCTGCAACTCTTGAATTAGAATTTCTTTCTCATCTCTTAGCCAATAAATTTACGGTCAGTAAGATATTTCTGAAGAAACCTTCCATCATTCACATAATATCCTGTCTTCTCTCATGCATAGAAAATATAGCGCGTATCCATTAAGGAAATTATCATAAAAATATTTTTATTAGTGTCACAAGACACAAAAATAAAATTAAAATGTTAAATAAAACTAACAAGCTATATTTGTGTCACACGCTCAGTTAAATAAAACTAATAAGCTATATTTGTGTCACAGGCCCTGTTAAATAAAACTAATGTTACAAGGCTCTGTTAAATCTAAAACGAATAGGCAATTTTTGTCTAAAACCTGTAAAATTGCAAACAAGCAAGCGATTTTTGTGTCAAAACCCTGTTCAATCTGAACTTCAAGCTATATATATTCCAAAGCCCAGTCAAGTCTAAAACTAGAAAGTTATTTTTGAGATAGAAGCCCTGTTAAATAAAACTAATGCACTATTTTTGTGTCCAACAGGCACGATTGGAACGGTCAGAGAAGGCCGAGCTAGCCAAGCGCGAGAAAGAAGCTCGAAGCCAACAACTTCTAGAGGTAACTCACTCCTGCACTCACTCACGTTCTCGCTGTGTGGGAGACTTCTTAACTGTTCAACACGTTCTCATATCATAGTGCCATATAGTCAATGATACCACATGGTCTAAGGCCTTAATTTTGTAGATATAGATATGCATGGCTTAAATTTATTGAGCTGTGGAACGTATAATAGAGTAGTATGGTCATATTGATGTGTATAGAGACACGATAGAATCAATATTACTAAAATTATAGAATTTATAATAATCTAGTTGTCCCGATTTCTCCCACGTATATGATTATTGCGCCGCGCCCGTATAGCTTATGTCACTTCTGGATGTAGTGTTTTAAATCGGTCTTGTAGCTTTGGAGTTTATTCATTAGAAACACAACTACAAATCTTTCTTCGTTATAATATTAGTATAAACATAGATAAATTAATTTAAAGACAAAATCAGCACTATTAAAGTCCAACTTCTATATTCAAGAAACGAGTCGTTTTAGTTACGAACAGTTTATTTTAGACACATTAATGAAAAATGTGTCAATATAAAACTATCTGTAGCAATAACTTTTGAATTAAAGAATCGAGCCTAAGTGTCCCACGGTAGTTGCAAAAGGTGTCCAATTTAGCATTTGCCAGACTGCTAGGACTGGTGCTGGTTTTCATCTGGACCCCAAAGTGAACACGCGGTTATCATACCAGTCATGTTCACAAAATATATATTATAGTCTTACCTTTCAAGTTAATGCATAAACTCATGGCCGTTTATCTCTGTAGGTGTAGACATGTGTATTATATCCATATTTCGACAGCCATGTTTGAGGTACCATGGATTAGGGGGCGAACGTATTGTAAATTTTGTGTTGCCATTGATAGTCTAATAGAAATACCCAATAACATTACTTGATCAAGGATATAAAGTTGGGATGCTCGAACGGTTGTAAGCACAAACTTATACTAAAGGATCAACGAATTTTAATCGCAGTATTTTTTTTTCACAATGCATTTTATTTTATTTGGATAACACATCTTTAGTAGATAATATATTTTAGTTTTCACGAATAGTGTCAAGTTATTAACAAAAATCTCTATGAAATAAGTAAAAATAGTATAATTTCAATATTTTTGTTTTCTTGTGTACGATTATTTATATTTACTACTTATATATTTTAATGTGTAAAATGAATTAATAACGAAAAAAGAATAAGATTTAATTTTATTCAAACTTTTGTAACAAATAACTTCTGAAATTTCCTGTTACGGCATTTGTATCTTACATGATATATGACCACGCTAATCTGTTACACGTTGACTACTTTACAGTGGTGTGACTGTATACATGTGTTAGTCAGCATGTTTACCCGTCTGAGAGCCTCTATAAATGTGCATTGTATCCACTAGTGGACAACTGTAGCTTTATATTATTGTCCTGATCAAGTATATACATTTTATCCCAGTATCATTGACCTTCATATTTTGTTTGTCTGTCTGTCTGTCTATATACGTTTTTTTTGTGCTAACTATAATATGGGAACTATGTGTCTTTAGTTTTGTATCTATGTTTTAAAGTTTATGTGCTTGTGTTTGTTTTTTTATTTTTTATTATCAATTTGATGCTTGGCAACATTGTGCTCACCACTCGTATTTGTAGACTTCTTTATACAAAAGCAAAAAGGGCCTTTTGGGGTTGTCAACGTGAAAATTGGTTACTTTTTGCTTTTATTTTTATATAGTAGAAAGCATTGGAATTCTTAGCTTTTTAGTTGGTAGCTGAGCTGTGTGTCTAGTATTAGATCTGGTATATTATATACTTCTTTATATATTTATGTAAAAATCTTCTATTGGGTATAAGAATAACACGAACAAGAACCGCCAAAGGTACCTTGACAATGTTGTCAAAACCAAATTGATAATAAACGAGAGACAAAGTGAAAAGCAAAAATAAAAAAGTAATGGCAAACAAAATTCGAAACAGCATATCAACAAGAACCGAACGCAGCTGACCATCGAGCCGCTACCCGCCACCAAGACCCCTCTCGACGAGTGGAAACCGCCAGACCTGGCCGTGCCACCCGCCAGGGGGCGCGACCGGGCCCTGCCTCCCATCAGCCTCTCGCTCATACCCGTCGCCGGCCCCGGGCACAAAGACCCCCAACACCCTCAACACCCCCAACACTCGCCCATAAAAACCATCAAGTTCGACCAGTCCGGCTGGAAAGAGGATATAGAGGAATACAACGCCTTAGACAAAATGAAAGACTTCGCCGAGAAAGCGGCGTTTGACCTCCCCAAACGAAAGGACAAACAGTACGACTTCTCTATAAAGACTGTTGAGAAACGCTTGAAAGCGCCGGAGAAAGAGAACAATTTAGAAAAACTTATAGAATCGTACTCTAGAATAACAGAGTTCATTAACGGTTGCGACTGGTCGAAACTTAACACCGATAAGAAATCTGAAGACCCAATATCTTTGGAGCAGAAATATTTGGACGCTAAGAACGAATTCATGTCTCAAAACTTGATGTTGATGCCAACAGACAGTCCAAAATCTGTCTTCAAGGAAGTGATAGACTTGAGCGTGGAAGATGATAATATTTTGACAGATATAATGTCGAAAAAGATAAATAAAGGGACGTTCAGTGTGGGGAAAGATGGCGCCTTGTCGATATCCGTCCACCCACTCGGCAGTAAGGACGCGGCATTGGTACGTGTATCACAACTAAAAGTACTAACTTTCGGGATACTGTCTCACTAACCGCACATGCTTGGGCTACAGGTCTAACCGCTTGGAGGGTACTTCTGTTTTATTTGTGGTGGGTAGGGGCAACGTTGCGTTAAAGTAGGCTGGTATTATGCCTGTACTTATTAGCTGTTGAGTCATCTTATCAGCTCTTGAATGACAAGGTTATATTGTACTAGCTGTTCACCAGGTTTCGAGCCACTCGGCTCTCGTGCTGTTATATTATACAGGGTGTACGGTAATTAATGGATAACCTTGAAATGTCTTATAGTAAAACTGATGGCCGTTCAGACAAAAATATGAAATAAAAATCTATCCTAACTATTACCAGAGATATGATTTTTTTTTAATTACCATAATTTTTAACTTTCTTGTACACTACAACCATAAATGAATTAATTCCATCGGTTTTTTTTGTTTTATTATTAAACACTAATTATGCTAATAGATAGACAGTCAAAAGTATGACTAGCTATTGCACAATTCTTTTTGTTTTTCGTTTCATATCTTTTCTTAACGCCCATCAGTTCTACTAATTTTTTAAATCAATCCTTCCGTTTTTGAGCACGGACAATATACAAATCTTTTTTCTGACTAGTATTAGTGTAGATGTAGATAAAAAAATCGTTTGAAGTTAGACTCGAATAGTATAAGCACCAAATGAAATTTTGTACTGGGATCGTACTGTGCATTTGAGGTTGAAATGAAGGTTCTAGTTAAGCGGTTGAAGCTGTTTCAATTGCCAATGACATCTGAAGATCAGTAATTTATTAGGAATGTAGCAGTGTTAAAGATTTGTTAAATATGTATATCCAGTTTAGGAAAGGAACTGGGAAGGAGAAGGAGCGGGAATGGGGGAAAAGGGGTGATTGGGCCATCGACACTCACTCACCGAACGAAACACAGCAGTAGGAATGCTGCTATTTCAGGTCGATATTCTGTTAGGGGGTAGTTTTTCCCCGGTCGAGCCGATTCATGCTGACTTCAGCGAGGCTCTACTACTCAAAACAACTCAAACTTATTTAGTTTAACTTTGTTTGAACGGAATGTATGCGCTGGGCGTTCTCTTAGCTGGTTTCTATTCATATTTTAGTCTTTTTTCAACCACTACGAAGCCATTATTGGCTCCGTACATTTGTGTATATATGTGTGATTTCTGTCAGTCGCTATTAGGAGAATTTTGCAGGTTTAATTCCGTTCTAGATGTGAATGTGTGGTACTTAATCTGGATACCTCAGATTATGATGACATAAGATAACTGCACGTAGGGGTAGTGGCTTAAGACTGCGCCGAGCCAAATGTGCCAAAACAGGCGGTCACAGTTAAGTTGATAAAATCAACACTTTTTGTTTAATACAAATATAAAATATACATTTACCATAACAATTAATGTGTTTACAATTACTCCGTGTAAAAAACTTAAAATACTTAATATTTTCGCCTACAAAATTACGTAAATTTGCACGGAAAATGCAAAAACGTAAGCTCGTGTTACGTGATTTTTAGATAATAACAGTAGAAATCTATCCTATTTTACAGCTTAAACGAAACATAAATAGTTATATTACGATTTGTACTTCCCAAATATTTAAGTTATTGGTTGACAATAAAGATACATATTTATCAAAAAGCACTTCAAATCCTCCATACAATTTAACTACGGCGGCCGCGCGCCGATTTGAATATCGAGTCTGTTATTCACTCCAACCGCGTCTTACGCTCGGTGCAGTCTTAAGTGGTTTTTGAGGCATTGCCACTACGCCGAGTATTGTACCCGTGTGGGGTATCGAGCTGACAATACCTGGCACAGAAATTTGTGTGTTCCAAATAGTTATTGCGAGTCTAGGTGTTTGTGTTTGAATGTTTGCATAGACCCTCAAGACACAGAAATTATTGAAAGTACGAGAGTTGTATTTCAGAATAAAAGGATTTTCAATGGATATTTCTGATCACCTTTCTAACTTTGTAATTATCGGAAGTTGTTTTGAAAGTATCGTCGTTAGAATATTTTAAACATAGCGTAGATTATTTTCTCATAAGATCAGTAATAAACTTGTAGCTTCGTTCGTGATGGAAGTCTCCATCGGTTGTGTTTACATAGTTCTACCACCGACAAATAAATAATATATTAACTATATATATTTATGTAATGCACGCCTGTACGCTTAACAATATAATGTTGTTCGTCTTGGGAAAATGGAATGAAGATATTCTTTTAAATATTTATAATAATAATTGTGGAGTAGCTCAGTGGGTAGACCAACAGACTGCAATGCAGAGGGTCTCGAGTTCTAACCCACGTCGCGCACCTCTGACTTTCGGAAGTTATGAATTTTCGAAATTATGTGCGTATTGATTGACAATTATCGCCTGCTCCGTGCCTCGGAGAGCACGTTAAGTCGTCGGTCCCGGCTGCCATGAACATCTATGGCAGTCGTTATTGGGAAGTCAGTACTCTCTAATATCCTGACACTGGTCTAGCCTTAGGATATCGTTAGCCTTCGGGTTGCGGAGGTCAGGTGATAGCAGCTCCGTGTAAAAACTGATATCCAGTCAAATCCGGTTACACCAGAAAAGCCAACTCCAAGTGGCTTGGGAATAATAAAGGCTAGGGAGAAGAAGAATAATTGTTGAACAATCATAATAAGAATTTATTTGATATGTCTGTATTTAAATCAGACTACCTATCCAAAAGTCTCGGGTTTGAATCGTAACTGTTGACATTGATTAGTATAATCAAGTATTAAAATTATTTAATTAGTGTAGGTATATGTAAATCGCACCTTTGCAATGTAACATATAAAACACTTGGTTTCTCTTAATATATTTACTAAGTACCACTTACATTTTTTGTTCCATGTTACGCTGTTTTATTATAATTTGCTGTACCGCTTTCGATGTTGTTCGCACGTTCGTATATGAAGGCTAAAAGGAGAAAGCAGGAGGAATTGGAGAGACAGAAGATCGAAGAACAGGCCAAGAGACAGCAGGTTTGTGTAGAAAACTAGCATGCTAGTCCACTTGCGTATACGTAGACGTGCTATAGTAAATATGTATTGCTGAAGCCAATCTATTAGACTGCTTATTCTATACAAAAATGTCTGATTCCTATTTTACGACTGCTAATTTCTAATGTTAATCTTACAGTCAATAATATACAGTTATATTCCTTTTAATATAATATATTAGCATAATATATTTTATATTGTGCTTTAAGGCTGTTTGTGATTCAGCAAAACATATTTACGATGAGAACTAAGTAAGAACCGTTGTTACAGGAGAGAGAGTTGAAGCGACAACAAGCCATCCTTCTTAAGGAACAGGTCAGTTTACTAGATCATGTTTACATGTCTTGTTGTTTGTAACTAAAGGTTTAAATCATAGATGTGTTAACGAACTTAGATAAGAGGAAAATATGGACAAAGACATCAATATGTTAAAAATATTTTAAATTAGCTATTCTCCGCGGTTTGATCCATGTTTATGATTACTGCGCGTTACCGTGGTTCGTAACGTGATGTTTAGCCTATGATAATTCTAAACAAAGATGCGTTCTAAAGGAAGAAAAAAGGATTCTGTAGTGAAAATATTAATCATGTTTTTTTTATCATTAGTATATATATTGAAATTAAACTACTATATACGGATTTTATCGCGTTGTTTATTTTACACTTTATTACAAAATTAAGAAACTGTTACACTACTACTATTAGATACTATTAAACTTTCATGAAGTCCAGCTGATTTCATGATACTCTAAGCTCATTCTGCGTAAATAGAAACACCAATGATTAAATGATGTTCAGGTTCTTTGAAATAACTACACTGGAACATTGAGACAACTACCATCTTAGTCTCCCCGTGACCATGGCTGCTGAAAAGCAACCGAAACGTCGGGGAAAGTGTAAACTTAAATATAAATAGTTATAATAATTTAATTAGCTTTAAAATTAGTAAAGTTCAATAGTATCTAGTAGTAGTAGTGTAACATATTCTAAATTATGAAATAAAGTTTCAAATAAACAACGCGATAAAATCCGTATAAAGTAATATAGATAAATAAATATATTGTCATTTTTGCCAAATAGGACCTAAGGAAGCCTGGCGCTGGTATTTAACTATATCTCTTTGTCTCCACGAGCGCTAAGATCTGGTAATAAAATATAAATAACATATGAAATAAAAAAATAAAAACACACTTTCCACTTTTGATTTTTCAAACATAGCTATAATAAATATTAGATCGCAAGAAAAATTGTCCACACTAGATAGACTGGGCTCACACATTACAATTATATAGAGAATGACAGTTTTCATTCTTTTTTTAAAATGCGTTTTTTGTTGTTCTATATTTATAATTCAGATGTCATGTTGTCATTGTGTGTCAGATGACAACTTAACGTACAGATACGTGACCATATTTATAGTAGCATCTATGATTTAAATCTTTGTTTTTAACTAACAATGTTATGGAGTTGAACTATGTTTATGGATTTTAATTGTATATTTAAACAGAGTAGCATTTAATTAAAATTTAAATTACTACTACATGTATTTACAGAGTTTTCCAACCTTCTTAATTAAATAATTATTTATTAAAGCCACTCAATTGCAATGAAATATTTGGTTTTGATAGAGAAGTAATCGTCGTTAGTCGCTTACAACGTTTATCTCTAAGCATGGTGGTTTCATACTACACTCATCGCGAATTTGATGTTTGCTTCCGTGGTTATCTCTGACGATCAAAGCTAGTCAAAACATCTTTATTTCTATAAAAATGTGTAAATACTTCTTGGACACATCAATAAATTTATATATTATATAAAATTATTATAATAAAATAAAACGGGAAAATTGCATTGAAAACTTTGAATAGTAGAGCTCCCATGAGGGAAGATGGCAACAAACTATTTTCAATTGTCAATACTTTAAAATATTATTTTTAATCAAGTACATAAATTAATTAATTCAGTTTGAGAGTTTAAATTAGTTGAGTTTAGTTCAATGTTTTAAATTTGGAATTTTTAGATCTTAATCTGATTAATAAATTATTTATTATTCTTAATGTCACTGAGGTTTTGCAGTCTTCAAAAACAGTTTATAATTATATAAATCCATAAAGACAGTACAATTCCTGTGTGTTTATGTGTTTAATATCTGTATGTTTGTGTGTAACACTGTGTTTCTCTTTTACAATCGTCGTCGACGTCGCGGTCCGCAGCAAAAGTATATAACTGAGGTAAACACCTGCCGATCACATAGTTCACATAGTTACGTAGACACAGCCGCGCTTATGTAGTACCGCGCCGTAGACAACGCTTACTAACACCTTATATACTTTCTTATATCTTACTTGTCCTATTTACTAAACAAATCCTAAATTTTCTACTGTTGTTGTCAGATGACAAAAAAAAACTGTACTTAGAGAATGATCTACAGGCAGCCTGGATCTAGAACTTTCTAGATCCGGGGCTGCCTGTAGATCTAACTACTAGCTAACCGGGTATGTATCCCGAGCGGCAATACCAGTGAGCTCATACATGTTTCACAAAGCGCCTAAAACCCAGCGCATATTGTTCTATCGACTATTCACGTGTTATTATAATTAATAGCTAAGCTAAATAGTTTCCAGCGCTGGCGCAAGGATCGCCACTCTCAAGTTAAGGCCCCGGTTCGAAAATATTCTAGATCCGTAACTGTCTTTAGTATTCATTGAAATTAAACTACTATATACGGATTTTATCGCGTTATTTATTTTACACTTTGTAACATAATTTTGAAAACTGTTACACTACTACTATTATTAAACTTTACTATTTTTTAAGCTAATTGAATTATTATTAAAACTATTGAAACTATTTAGATTTAATTTAATTTTACACTTTTTCCGACGTTCCGTTTGTTTTTCAGCAGCCATGGTCACGGGGAGACTCTCAGTCTCTCCGTGACCAAAAATTTGTAAAGTTTAATAATAGTAGTAGTGTAACAGTTTTCAACATTATGTAATAAAGTATCAAATAAACAACGCGATAAAATCTGTATATAGTAGTTTAATTTCAATGAATAATATTCGCGTAAACAGAAGACAATATTATGTCTTTAGTATTGTCTTTATATCATACTAGATTTTGGGCGCGTCTTCATTCGCGTTCATATGGATTTTGCCAATAAATTTCTATCTGCGATCTTAACGTATACTGTGTTTGACTCTGATTGGTTAAGAGCTTGGAGCGGGCCAATCGGAGCGCTGAACAACTCGCACTAGGCACTCTGAATGAAAGACAACGTATATGCGACATTTCAAGATGATCATTTGTTACGCTTACACCGCCTTAACTAATCGACCGATCATCATGCAATTTTGTATACACGTTGTTATGGGAAAAAATCATAGGACATATCATCCAGAAAACGTACGATTTCTGAGGCAAAGAAATTTGAATGATAAAATCTAGTATTTAATTTATAAGAAAAATAAGCAAAAATCGTGTTTAATTAATCTAAGTGTATGCTTTAAAACAAAGAGTTTCTTAAAATATATTTTCTCACAAGAAAAGCTTATCATGCACTAATATATTGATACTAGGCTTTTTATATACATACCTATGAAATAACCTGGGGCCTAATATACCTACATATATAGGGTGATTGGTAAAAGACTGGACATATTGGAGGAGGGTATTCAGTACACGATTCTGGACACGGATATCTAAAAAAATAGGTACTTAAAATTTTACCTAATTATCCAATAAAAACTTAACGTGTTGACACTCTTCGCATATACCACAGCTGTGTTACAAACGATGACCGATTGGCCGTGTAATCTTGGTAATTCCCGTTATATCACGAAACGACTCAGTACAGTAACCAAAACCTCCGCCCCCGGCCCCGCTACCGCACCCCGCACTCTCCTGAATTTGCACCCCCGACCGTTCTTTTCTTATCAAAGGTCATTAGCCTCGGTAGCGCGGCGCGCACAGCTTTGTGCGACGCGCGCCGTGTCCACATTTTATGGATATTTCATACAAATTTTTATAAAGGTTTTCTTTGCAGGTTACACAAATTTAATTTTTTTTATGCTTTATGTCTGACCATAAATTATCATGTCCTTAAGTACGTACAATGTTTAACCAGTCACCCTGTATATGTCGTATATTTAAAATGTATAAGCTTGTCTATCGCTCTAGGTTTTCAAATGTAATATTAGATGTAAGCTCGATTATAATAGCAAATAAATATGCAGGGCAGTTTTGGAATTGCGCGCTAGGCTCCAATGATCATAGTCATTGTATTAACGTTGACATAGTAAAATGAAATATGACGGCATTGCTTAAGAATTTAGAGCGTTCCAAGTGGAAACGTCGCATTTAAATGTCATATATTGAAGTTTTAAATGTATTTAATTAAATGTACTTTATTCTAGTATTGTCCCCAAAATGATTTTACCCTATTCTTAATACTAAGATAAAAAATTTATCATAAGTATCGGATAAGTACCTACATTTGCTGTTGCTGTGCATATTACGCATTTTAAAACGTGCCGATTCACCATTTGAATAGTAAAAGGACTACATATATAATTATTTGGTATCTATAACACACTTTTTATCTTTGCCTTAGAGTAAACACTCTTTAGAAATGTAACCGAAATAATCAATTAGAACTGGGCCTTGTGAATTGATTAGTCCACTTATAAATATGCTTACGACTGCGCCGAGCGATATGTGCCAAAACAGGCGGTCACAGTTTAGTGAATAAAGTCAACACTTTTTGTTTAATACAAATATAAAATATACATATACCATAACAATGAATGTGTTTACAATTACTCCGTGTAAAAAACTTAAAATCATTAATATTTTCGCCTACAAAATTACGTAAATTTGCACGGAAAATGCAAAAACGTAAAGCTCGTGTTACGTGATTTTTAGATTATAACAGTAGAAATCTATCCTATTTTACAGCTTAAACGAAACATAAATAGTTATATTACAATTTGTCCGCCCCAAATATTTAAGTTATTGGTTGACAATAAAGATACATATTTATCAAAAATGCACTTCAAATCCTCCATACAATTTGACTATGGCGGCCGCGCGCCGATTTGAATATGCGCCGCACGAGCTCTGTCATTATCTGTCTTACGGTCGGCGCAGTCTTAAAATAGTTACCCAAATATTATAACTAAAACTTAGTCTTACTTAGTAGTAGTAACTAAACTTATGTTTAGTTATAACATAAGAAAATACAGACTTTATACTTAAATAACTTAACCTACGTAAAACTTGTAACACAGATTTTTATAATATATGTATATTATACGGTTGAGGTGTACTCTTTGTACTATTAAAAGTACTGCTAGCACCAGCCTTTTAGCTAATTCTAGGTATACTAACTACCAATGGCCAACTACCTATAAGTTTTTTTTTGTAATAATAGTAATATCAGGCCTCTATGTCTGTCACTGTAAATATCTCAGCGTGAAAAGGATTCGACCGTAGTCCAGCACGCTAGCCTAGTGCGGGTTGGTAGACTCCACATATCTTCAAGAACATTATGTGGAACTCTCAGATATGCAGGTTTCTCTAACGAAACTTCATTTATATATCGCTTGCTTAAAAACGGTGAAGGAATGTTTTCCTTCACCGTTAAAGCAAGCGATAAGTAACTAATTAATACACACGTAACTTTGAAAAGTCCCGAGATATGCGTGTCTTGGGATCGAACTGGTGACCTCTGCATGGCAGTCCAACGATCTCCCACTAGGTTATCAGTTCAGGTTGCTTAGTTCGATTTAGAAGCCATTATCTATATACATATTATGTTTTGTTTTCCCCAGGAACGCGAGCGAAGACGGCAGCACACCACGTTCATTCGGCAGCTGGACTCTCGCAGGAGATGGGAGGAACGAGAGAGGAGAAAGCATCAGAACTTGCTGGACCGCCTCCTCGCTAAAGAGAAGAAGTTGCAACAGAGGAGGAAGGAAATGGAACTGCTTTCTGAACTCAGGTGTGTGGGAGAGACGGTATACCGTACTCGTTATCGCATGAAAAATACAAATCTTTTACTAATGTCTTCTTCACAAAATATTTATAAAAGAGTCTGTACAGACTGCACACAAAATTTTAAGTTTAAAAACAATAAAATTCAGCTGCTTAAAAATTGTATGTGCCTCCGCGTTGTATTGTTTGGTTACGTCGCTGCTTTTTGCAGCCACGTGTAGTTAATGCGATTGAAGCAACGAATTTTAGAGTAGTGGAGCCTCGCTGATGTCAGCATGAATGGGCCGGCTCGACTGGGGAACTACTACCCTCTCACAGAATATCAACATCAAATACCAGTATTCCTACTGTTGTGTTTCGTTCGGTGAGTGAGAGTGCCGGAGGCCCAGTCACCCTCTTTCCCCCTTCCCGCTCCTTCTCCTTCCCACTTCCTTTCCTAAAGGGTTGGTAACGCGCAAGTGATGCCTCTGGTGTTGCAGGTGTCTGTAGGCTACGGTGACCACTTACCATTAGGTGGGCCGTATGCTTGTTTACCACCTGAGTTGTATAAAAAAGAAATAATAATAATTATAAAAAGATTTAATATTTGTGTCTCTGCCAAAAATCAAAAAATGATTGAAAGATTACCCCTGTATTAATGTTCATGACACGGCAGGGCACTACAGTAGTTAATGTAGCGATACTGCTGACGCGTTAGTTTTGTGTAGTTAGGCGCAAGTGTACAGTAGCGCCGCGCGGCAGTCGTCTCCCCGCAACCACTGTATTAGGTCGTAGCCTAATATGTACATATATTAGTAATTATAACTGGTACCAGACAGTATATATATTCATATTGTATATCGAGTTATTTCATTTGAGTATCCACACAAGAACACTTCTCAGTTATCCCAACAGTTAATGATGACAAAACAAAACCTATCCGTGTAACCATTGTCAAACGTCGTTTTTACTTGACACATTTTACCTACGCGTGCCATTCTAAATTCAAGGATGGTGTAGTGCCTTGCCATCAGCCAATACGCCCAGTACAATACTTTGCATATTCTGGTCTCGAGCCCAGTGTTGGATTCTAATCCCACACGAGCAAAATATTGTGTTCCATAAATGGTTGTTCCGAATCTTAATGTCCGTAATAACTAAATTACAAACGTTGCTCGAGCTGAAAATCGAACCGGACCCTCATGCAGAGTAGACGCATTCACTACCGAATCATTTTTATATGTATGTTTATATAACAGTATTCTTATCTATGGTGTAAATAACTGTTTACCATCAGGCGGCCACAAGAAGACTCGTCGCTGTCGGATCAGAAGCCGCTGCCGACGCTGAATCGCATCCCGGGCCTGAAGCTGCCGGGCCAAGCCATGGCCGACCTGCTGCAGGTCTACGAGTTCATACACAACTTCGGACAGACCCTCGGATTCGGTCAGTAGACAACATCTATACTAATATTATGAAGAAAGTTTTTTTTTGTTAATTCTCAATCATATAACAGTTGCCCGAGTATGCAACTGTTTTATGATAATATCATTCCGTATATAGACTATTTGACTGCTGGGCACTTGCCTTTTCTTATACTCAATTCAAATAGGCTTGAGACAAAAGGTAAACAAAGAAAGCAATGTTTCTCAATCAAATGTGCACTTTCGTATCAACAAGTTGACAGGGAATGAAAATGACGGCTATAACTCGACTTATAACAAAATGATACATTCACTGCAGAACATTAAAATTTGTACTAGCCGTACTTTTTGATTTAGTGGTACTATAATGCGTTCTAACTTTGAGAATCATTACATTTTTAGGTTCTTTTTTATGTCACCTTTTTAAACTAGTGTATTTAAAATTCTCGTAAAATAAGTAAAAGAATTTAATACATTAAAATGTTATGTATTTTAATAATACATTGAATTTTAGTATATATGCTGCTTTTAAATGCAATACAATCAATCTATATATATAAAAATCAATTGCTGTTCGTTTGTCTCGCTATAACTCGAGAACGGTTGGGCTGATTTAGCTGATTTTTGTTTTGAAATGTTTGTCGTAGTCGAGGGAAGGTTTAAACGGTGAGAAAATATAGAAAAATTCGTTAGAATAGGTGATACGAAGTACACGGGGTCATCTAGAACATTTATAAACATTATATTTTGGCTAGTTTGATTTTTATCTAACTTTATAATATTCACATTCAAACGTGACGTATTAAATAACCTTTTTTATTGTTTGTTTACATTTTGTCCCAAGACGAAATGAATAGAGTATAGTGTACTAAGTTTCAGGCCATATTCCACCACGCTGAAGGAAGAAAACTTGTCTAGGAATTTGCATGTCTGAGAATTCTCCATAATTTAAGATATGTGAATTCTGCTAATCCGCACTGGATCAGCGTGGTGGGTGATGGCCCTTATTATACTGAGAGGCATGCCTACCAGTGAGACGCTTTATATACAGCGCTGATATTACTATAGGTAGCAAATGACTCACTTAAAATGGTAAAAAGTCTCCATAACCTGAAGATTCTTTTACCAGGAGAGGTTATGTATAATACCGATTAGGTCGAATAGCAAGAAGATCCTGTGTAACATAAAATGCGAGGCTCGTGTAGGGTAGTCTTTGAAGACACGAGAGCGAAGCCACGGGTAAACGCTTAGGACACACTAAGACCTAAATCATAGGGTTCCCTATTTATTTGCATAAAATTATATGTCATTTATAAGCATAATTACTATAAGCATAATACATACATACATACATACATACATACATACATACATAGATTCACACCTGTCTCCCAGAGGGGTAGGCAGAGACTACGGATTTCCATTTGCTACGATCCTGACACACTTCTCTGGCTTCATTCACTTTCATCACATTCCTCATACACGCCCGTCGATTCAAGGTGCTCTTAACCTGGCCTTTGTCCATATAAGCATAATAATTGTTAAGCATACTATTCTAAAGCATAAATTTGAAGTTTTGTTAAATTTTGTGTTAAAATAAATATGTTGGCGGCTTGGAGGTGGCCCAAGGGCCACCCCCGCCGCTCCCTAACCTTTTGTTACACTATGATACCTAAGTTGTATATGCCTTATAACTTTAAGCCTATCAAAATGAGGGCAAAATGCATTAGCCTAAATGATATTTAAACCTACTGAAATAGTATGCCAAAAAACAATTATGTCAAAGAATAATTATCCCAAAAAAAAAATATGCCTAACTCGTTATGCGAAATAAAATACGAACAAAAAAAAAATTGTCGAAACAAGCAAAGTGTTCCTAAATCATAGATGTCCTCGCCGTAACTTCATCGCAAGAAAGTATCCACACTAGAAGAGTGAGCTCACACATTAGATAGAGAAACATAGTGTGCAATTTTCAATATGAGGGCGCGTAAAAATACTATATTTATAATTCATGCTGGTAATAAGTGTCAGATGATAACTTAATTAACGTATAGAATATATTCAAACGTAGTAGTAGGGCGTAAAGGTAATAGGGCGTATCTGTGATTAAAATGTTTGTGTATATATATTATGTTAGTTACGCCAGCTGTCTTTTTTAACCTAGCAAGAGACAGCATGCGATTTAACTTTCGG
Source organism: Catocala fraxini (assembly GCA_930367265.1). Classification (NCBI taxonomy): domain Eukaryota; kingdom Metazoa; phylum Arthropoda; class Insecta; order Lepidoptera; family Erebidae; genus Catocala; species Catocala fraxini. The sequence goes on from OV884051.1 coordinate 1,345,079, forward strand.
ATGCCTTTTACTTGATAGTTGTGAAACTGGGTAAATCTATGTATTTTTTTATATTATACAGTTATTATTATAGATACTGTTGTTCCAGACATGGAGGCGATCCCCACTCTGAACACGTTCCAGATGGCGCTGCTGCCGGACTGCAGCGTGGAGGCCGAGGAGGAACTGCTGCAGGTCCTCACGCAGTTACTCGTCACCGCCATCGGTACGACAACTCACTTATACATATCTTGGTTATTCACAGATTGTTCCTTTCGCAAAATATCTCTTGTTTCCAATTCCTTGGTATTGTAGGGTATCTTTGATGTGTGGGTGTCCAAATGAAATTACTCTTGGTCGTATAAATGGATATATGTTAACTGGTACCAGATATCTATACTAATATTATAAAGCTGAAGAGTTTGTTTGTTTGTTTTGCTTGAACGCGCTAATCTCAGAAACTACTGGTCCGAATTGAAAAATCTTTTTTGTGTAGTATAGCCCATTTATCGAGGAAGGCTATAGACTATATAACATCACGCTACGACCAATAGGAGCGGAGCAGCAATGAAAAATGTTGCAAAAAACGGGGAAAATTCTCTTATGTGAAGCAGACAAAGTTGCGTGGGTCAGCTAGTAACTAATATAAATACATAATTGAGCTACGAGTTAACTGAGTGGTTGCGGGGAGACGACTGCCGTGGGCGCTACTGCATACTTGCACCTGGCTATGAAAAACTAAAGCGTCAGCAGTGTCGCTACGATGTCAATGGAAACACGATCAAGTGCGGATCAGATTTGCGTACAAAGGGTAATTAATATTATAAATGCAAATGTGAGTTTGTTAAGCTTTCACGTCTTAATTATTATGAAATTTCGCATACACATTGTCAGTGGTACCGAAAACTACACAAGGTACCTTGCATCCAGAAAAAAGGACAGTTACTAACTTAATCTAACCTACATTTACGCAAGCGAAGCCGCAGGCAATATCTAGTAGTAATATATTATTTTGATAGGTATTAATACAAAAACTATAATAAAGGATATACATTATACATATTTATACTATTCTATCGCATATCCACAACACAGTACTATGGGTACTAGACAATGGATAAACATACAAATACCCTTTTTTTTTGTAAATACATACTTATTATACAAAGAAATGCTTACATTATATAGTAATGATGTACAGAAAGGGAAATTTTGCGACTGAGTCTTATATCTAACAAGCTGACCCGACAGACATTGTCCTGTCTTAGATAAACTGTCAAACTCACGAGGTTAAAATAGTCGTTAAGTTTTCTGAAATTATCCAATTTCCTGCGCAATTTCTTTACCTTTCCTTGCCGTGAGAACCTTCTACAAAGTATTACAAAACTTAATAAAAATGATGAATGAAATCGGTAAAGTTCTTCTCAAGTTATGGCGTGACCAAGAGAAATGGCGATTTATTTTTATATATTATATACGAATAAATAGTTAAAGTGAAATCTCATTCGCAACGATGCAATTGAGCTATGATCCTCGCATATCTTTATTGATTTACTTAGTCTCATTACATTCTTAGATTACTCTTAACCAGTAGGTCTGCCATAAAAACGTCTTTCCGAAACTTCGAACCGAACGAAACAAACTTACAATAAAGGTTCTCAGGATTTCTTTCAAGCTAACAGTACTCTTTTCTACGGACTGCTACATGTAAGGGTTTAGGGCTATCAATATGTAACGTGCTGGAATGCAGGACAAATTTCGGAATAAATGTGTTCCACGATAGTCGGCCCGAAACTTCGGCATTAACATTTCATACTGTTCCTAAGTGCCCGTTCCAGTGTAATGTAAGCAGAATTTATCCTTTTAACCTCCCTTCTTCTCTTCTCCTATTGACTGCAAATAATATATACATCTAAAATAAGAATAGCTCGAAGACCCTCCAACCTCTAATTGGTGTTTACTTAATGCTTGAACGGTCCATAACCAGGAAGTCTATCATGTAGTCAGAGAGTGACTAGGAACGTGCCTAAAAGACTGGCAGCATTGTCACGGTAAATGGCAAAGCTGGTTTCTGCTATCTGGTCACGCGAACTGTCGATTAGCCGTTTAGCCAAATCTTAGAAGAGAACAAGAGCCAAGAGATTTTTGCGGCTGCAGTAGCGGCGTTAACACAACCCACTGTGTTAAGAGCGTAGTCGTCGTAAGTAAGTCTTGTAAATTTCTATCCTGTAGTGATTTTTTCTGAATGAAATAAGTTTCATTCATGTGTCCTTTTCTTACCCTTAACAACGTATATGCAACACTTCATGATGATCGTTCGAGTAAAAAGACGTGGAAGTGTAACAAACAACCTCACATTCGCATTTATAATATTAGTTAGGATTTTTCTCTACGTGTTTGTCACTGACCTCTTTATCGAATGGATTGATGTAGGAGCAATTTTTTGTGGTCTCTAGGACATTTTTACCCAGCTAGTTTTTCTTGGCTGTAGTTGCACCACCGCCTAAGCTTACAGTGTTAATATCATTTTTTGAATTAATAATTTAGTGTTTGTTATATGTATGTACAGAGGATCCGGGCATTCCACACCCGGGACGTCACACGACCCTGCTCGGCCACGCCATCCGCATGGGTGACATCACGCCACACAACGTCAGCGAGGTGCTGCGCATATACCTCTACGCCAACGCCACCGGGGAGGTCAAGGCTCTCACCGGTACGTACCTTACACTAACCTCTCATATACCACACGGGTTAGGTACCAGATAAATAATCTGTAGGTCTACAATGAAAATGTCTATCCGAAATTTCGGGCCGAACGAAAAATGCTTACAATAAAGTGCTTCGGATTTCTTTCGTTGTTGAGACTGCTGACTGCTTTATAAAATGATTTAGGACGATCACGAGGTTTTATGTTGGGGTCGCTTTGCTATATACAGAACATACATGGGCCTGCGTCATACCTGTCGCACATCATCATCAACATCTCAGCGAAAAGACGTCCACTGCTGGACATAGCCTCCCCCAAGGTTTTGCCGCACATAACAGTATTGAAATCGATATTTGAATACTATTATGTGCGGGAAGCGGTTGGATGCGGGTGTTCGGTGTCAGCAGTCTATATATAATGTCTGTGTGTGTGTGTGTGCGTCAGGTCTGACGGCGGAGCGCGAGCGCGAGCGGCGCGTGGCGGACCACCATCAGACCCCGGCGGAGATGCAGCTCACGTGCGCCAACTCCAAGAACAGCGCCTACTACGAACATCTGCACGCCAACGCCACCTACAAACTCTCCGGTAAGCAAACACACACTTGCTACTTGCTACTCTTTCTACTGACTTAAAAAACGTACCCATACCACGTGAATTTAACAATTTTTTCTCCGCCTTTTTTTCTTGTAGACCACCCGTCGAATACGCCAAGACCCTCGCCTTTTAATTTTCACGTAGTAATTTATACATAAGGCTTTAAATATTTTTTTGCAAACTGAGTTAAAATGAATAATTAGGCTCATATTTGCCGCTTGTTTTCACCTATGTAATGTCAGACCGAACTTTCGGTTTCGGCCAAGTTTGAGCAAAAAAATTAGTTTCGGCTTAGTTTCGGTTTCGGCTGTCGTGCAGCCGAAACAATGGCCGAAACCAATAACTGAATCCGGTTTTGCATTTAAAATGTTTAGTGGTTGTACTTTTTAATTTTATTGTAGTTGATAAACAAGAGTGTCATACAAAATGACCACAGTTTAGAAGACTTATTATTAATTATTATTTTGTTTTTACGATGATATACTTAATTGTTTTGTGTACCTAAACATATTAGGTAACAAGTTATTTTTTTGACTTTGTACCTTTTATGTAATTATGAAATAATTTTAAAAAGCAGTAAGTACGTATATTTATTAAAAAATAGCTCCATATTTAAAAAAGTATAAATCACTTATTTGAAATTAGCCGAAAACCGAAACTGTGACCGAAGGCGAAATTTGGTTTCTGTTTGGTTTTTGAAAATTATAACGACGACGGTCACATCGCATCAGCTTTCGTACCCGTAGGTTTACGACTCTCCTATCTGACGAAGACAACTGTCCCGACGGCATTTCTCGCCTTTGCCTATAAGTTCGAGAGTCTTGGGCTAGAGTTTAGACTCCCTATTCTTGTAATTTGCGAAAATCCACCTTCTAGATAGTTCTTGTAGCGGTCTGACCACTGTGTCGGTTTTTCCGTCGACAATGCCTGTGGTTTCTAGCAAATCGAAATGATTTTAAAGTTCCAATTGAAAGATTGCGGAAAGTTTGCGGAGCCTAAGGCTATTTTACGGTACTAAATATATGAATTTAGGTAGTAGCAAAACGCTATTAAATTTTGGTGTTTTCATAACGTCGAGGAGTTCTGATTTTTACCATATTATGCTTATACGAAATATTATGCTCTTTCTGATGGTTCACAATGAATGACTTAAAATATACAATCGTGTGTATGTGCACGTATTGTCTTTATAGAAGGTCATAAGTGCGACGCGTTTGTATGCTATAACTTTGTGTGATTGCTACTGCATTTCTGACCGCGATACTAAATATTAATAAAACAAAATTGCTAGCTTTTTTCTCTTCTACAAACCAGTTGCCGTAGGAAGCTAATATGCATCTTGCCAGTTCTTCTCATTGGTTCTACGTTCTTGCGTTGCTGAACATGGCAATATGTAATGTAAGTGTAAATTCACATTAATAATTGCAACTTTGACGGTCATAAGTGTTTCTTAAATAATATGTTTATTCATGTAGGTTTTAATTCTCTTCTGTTCTTCTCACTTGACTAAGCAGACATGTTTTTTGTTTACGACAAAATGTATTTAAACAAATACAATTAATATAATTATTCCGCGGCGTAAGTAATTTTCGATAAGTGTGTCGCGAGTGAATCGTAATTATTGTTTACAAACTATAAGCATGAACTAATTGTATATACTTTGAGTGACTAATAATGTGAATCTATGTTAGTATGTCTAATCCAGGATTTAGTCCGTTTAGCCGTAGTCAGTTATTACAGTGTAGTCTTCCACCAACGCCAACACAACAATGCTATCCTGCAGTGGAAAACCCACCTTTGTCCAAAGACAACGAAATACCCCTCGAAACGGTATCTACGCCGGAGATCCAGAAATGGATAACGACCATTGACACCCTATTAGATTAATTTATTTCTGAACAAACATACATTTGTGTTGAAAATTCTTAAAACTAACACGACAAGAAATAGAACAAAAACAAACTACAAAAAAAAAAAAAATTATAGGAACACAAATATAGATTTTATATCGAACTTACAAACTATGATATGCTTATTATTGTTGCCTTATATGCATAAGCCTTTATTTGCATCCTTAATATAATCATCCACGCTGTAGTAGCATTTTCTTAAAAGAAATTCCTTAAATTTACTATTAAAAACCTTATGGTTTACTGTTGTTTTGAATTCGGAGCAGTAGTCGCAGAGGGTAAAATGAACTCGGACCAGAAGCTCCGCGTCACAAATAATTGCCGTAAGGTCATGTCTGGGACATCTCAGATGGCGGTTTTATACCAGTCTCTGAAGCAGAAGGCTGTCCTTGTTCATTCCACCATAGAGCGCCTCAGGAACAGTCAGATATGTTGATTTCGCTCCAACAATTCAAAGACGATGTAGTCGATAAGCTCAGCCCACAAGAAAATACCTCATTTGCCGACATGGTAAAGAAAGGTGCCGATAAGTTTGTCCGTCCGAGTAACCTTAGTTTGCTTGCTATTTACCCCTGTGACAAGACTATAACTAGCGACGATATTAAGTCTTTCGTCCAAAACATTTTTTCGCCTGAAGAACTAAAAATGGAGGTGTTATTATTAGCACCGAATCTAAAGAGGACATCGAAAAACTAAGGCAGTCAGAAAACTTATATCATCAGGCCTTACTGTAAAAGTACCGACCACACGCCGTCCTAGGATCACTGTCATTGGTGTGCCAGTAGCTCTTAGTGAGAATGAGGTCATGCATATAAGAGCAGAATCTGGCCGACAAGTTTCCGAACTCTACTCGCGAGTCCTTTTAGGTACAATTAAGCTGAGCCTCAAATCAGGTAAGAAAGATCTTTCTACATGTAACTATGTCTTGGAGGTACCCGCTGACATCAGGAAAGCTCTTATTAACCAAACTCAAATTTTTATAAACTGGACGTCCTGTCCAGTGAGAGACTTCACACTGGTGACTAGGTGCTTTAACTGCCAACAATACGGACATGCAGCCAAATACTGTTGAGAAAGCAGCCCTTCTTGTAATCATTGTGGAGAAGTTGGACATTCCTTTAAGGAATGTAGTAAAAAATCATCTTCACTCATTTGTGCGACGTGCAAACGTTTTAAGAGAAAATGTGATCACCAAACTGGTGATGCAACTTGTCGGGCACGCAAATACGCAGAGGACAAGTACATCAATTCTGTAGATTATGAAGGCGCCTAAGAGCGCCGGCTATTGTATTATATTAGCACTTAGACACTAGATTATCTTTTATATATGTATATTTGTCAGTTTTTAACAGTCATGTCTCATCAATTACTCTGTGACTTAGATAGTTTTTCTATATCTGAAGTAAAAAATTCGATCATCAAACTGTTTTACTGAATTTACAATTATCAATACCTAGAAATAACTGCATGCTCAGCTACACTAAAGTCAATATAAAAACACTTGAAAGTGACATAAATGGCATTAATTTTGACTCCGTTTATAATTCAAACGATACAAATGTTTAGTTAAACTATTTTATTATTTCGATGCAAAGTGCAATACAAAAAAATACCTATACAACAAACCTGCCTAGAAAATATAAAAACATCAAATCATGGGTTACGCCCGGTCTCGTTCGTTGCATAAGACACAGAGACAAACTGCACCAAATGTCTAAACTCTCATCTGATAATACAATACTTTCAATATCGTATAAAAGGTACAGAAATTACAACAATAATATTTAAAAAAATCTCATCATGAAAAAATGTGCTACAAAAGGCAGGTAAAAATAGTAAACTAGTTTAGAAATTTATAAAATCAACTACATACCAGACAAAAACCGCTGAACAACCGTTTGAATTACTTCTTACGGCATCTAGCCCATCCGAAGCAATTAATAAACTCTATAACTATTTTGCTAACGCTGGTAAAAACCTCGCAGGAAAAGCCTTACACTCTAGGAGCTCTTCTGCTCTGAATTTGATAAGGTCTTCTCCTACATTAAATTCCTTTGTTTTGTTGGATACCGATGTCGATGAAGTCTTAAGTATTATATCGGGGTTACGAGACGTTTGTGCCGTTGGGTGTGATAACATTTCCAATAACATATTAAAAAGATTTAAACATCAACTTGCTCTTCCATTAACACATATTTTGCAATTATGCCTATAAAGAGGAGTGTTCCCTAAACTGCTAAAAAAAAGTAGTGGTCGATCCTATATTTATATCCGGGGACAAACAAAGTATGAATAATTGTAGGCCTATCTCAATTTTATCAGGCCTGTCCAATATTCTAGGAATCATTAACTCTAGATGAGTAAGATACTATATATTAGTAAAAAATCAACTAACCAAGCAGTACATCAACTAACTAAATATGTAACTAGCAATTTGTATAAGGGTATGCACTTGATTGGTATCTTTCTAGACCTTGCTAAAGCGTTTGAAACTATTTCTTGCTTTATACTATTGCACAAACTTGAAACACTTGGAATAAGGGGCACCCAACTTAAATTATTTGCTGATTATCTTAGTGATCGCTATCAGTACGTAAAAATTGGTCAGTCCACAAGTTCTGAACTAAAAAATAGTTTTTACGGAATTCCTCAAGGTAGTATTTTAGGGCCTACTCTATTCCCTATCTATATAAATGACCTCTGCAGCTTGAAACTACAAAATGGTATCATAATGTCATACGCGGACGACACTGCGTTACTCTTCTCAGCAAAATCACGTATTGATGTATATGAACTCGCTCAGACTGGCTTTAACATAGTAAATAACTGGCTTCACAATAATTTACTAACCTTAAATACAGATAAAACTAAATACATTTTATTTACAATGCGGAACACAAACATGCCAACCACTAAACCAAACATATACGCACATAACTGTAGAATAAACGCCGACATTGCATGCTTTTGTCTCACTTTAGCGAAATTAAATGATATCAAATATCTAGATATCACTATTGACACAAATCTGAATTTCCGTAAACACATCGATTTATTATGTACAAGAGTACGTAAATTAATATATATATTTAAGAATCACCGTAATATAGCCGACTACACATTAATAAACAGGTATATTTAGCTTTGTGTCAATCTATACTAACATACTGCATTACATCCTGGGGTGGTACGGCAAAGTCAATTTTACTCCCTCTAGAACGCGCTCAAAGAGCAATTTTAAAGGTAGCCACCTTTCGCCCTTTTTTATTTCCAACACATCAGCTTTATACGACATGTAAGGTACTAACTGTCCGACAATTATTTATTCTACACACAATACTGAAACAGCATTCTGAACTCCCTTTTATCCCTACACCTTCAGATAACAGAAAGAAATACCAGATTTGTAACAAATTTCAAACTAGGCATGCATTTGTTTTAATAAGTTACTAAGCATATACAGCGTCAGTAATAAACATTGTAATGTTATGATAACGGAATATTTAAGTAAACTCAATTATGCAGACACAGAGAATTTGTTACAAATATTAAAATGATGTAATTTTACTTTAGGTACCTAAGTATTTTATTGTATGACACAATTGCTTGTACGTGTACAGGCAGTTTTAGCCAAAGTTTATATTTAGTTATATTATTGTTTCAAACAGATTGATTTAACAGATTTAATTAAACAGATAACTTAAACAAATGTCCACTTTTAAAATAGATAGACAAGTGATCGCCTGAAACACAGGTCTAACCCAGTTCAGGCAAGTAGCTTATAATAATTTAAAGATGTTAAATTATCCTTTCTTGCCATAACTTTATAGTTATGGAAAGAAAGGATAAATTATTATTTATTATTTTGGTTATAAACTAGTTTATTAAGGCATTGAGTTATTGTTAGATATTAAGATTTAATTTATAGTTGATTTAAGTCCACTACTGTACTCCTTTTTTAGCCGAATTAATTTTATTATACTTGTTATTAATGATTACAAAAATACACGAGTTGCTATTGCGCCTTGTTCATAACAACTTTTCCGGTGCATTTAGGCGGTATATATTAACATGTGGTATCGTCAACAGAGGCCCTTCGTGACAAACCTTTCCTGGCATTGAACGCGACTACGAAGGCACGCATCCTGGCCTTCGTGTGCGACGAGCTGCTGCAGAACAAGGCCGTGCTGCGTCAGCTCGACGCCGCGCTCGAGCACCTCAACCTGCTCAAGAAGGAGCGCTACCTGCTCGACATGAAGATACGGAAGTAAGTGCACTCACACCGAGTCTCTAGGTATAATATGACGACGACGAGCTGCGGCAGAATAAGGCCGTGTTGTGCTAAAGTCATCTGCGACACAGGAAGTATTCGTGGTACGAGAAACGTAAAATAAATGTAGGGTATAAAATAAAATAATATAAATAAAAAATATCCGAAGTTGCGGAAGCCCATTTTCTTCCGGCACGAATTTTCTGGAAACCATTATTTAATTTTTATTTATTTATTTATATATCGAAGATTCGTATACCATTTGTGTTCGAACCGAAGTTTCGGATATTCATTTACGTTCAGCACGAATTTTCAGATATTCATTTTCGTTCGGGTCGAAGATTCGGATATTCATTTTCGTTCGGTTCGAAGCTTCGGATGGCCATGTTAATGTCAGAGCTACAGATGTATAGTAACACGGTTCCTGTTGGCAGGGTGCGCGTGCTGCAGCAGCGCAAGGCGCGCGCGGAGCAGACGGAGCGGCAGCAGGCGCTCGCGCTGGAGCGCATGCAGCGCCTCGTCGACGAGAGCGCCGCGCGCTGCAACACGCCGCAACTGCCGGACGACGGTGAGGGATATATACATATATGTAGAACTTAGGGTGCGCGTGCTGCAGCAGCGCAAGGCGCGCGCGGAGCAGACGGAGCGGCAGCAGGCGCTCGCGCTGGAGCGCATGCAGCGCCTCGTCGACGAGAGCGCCGCGCGCTGCAACACGCCGCAACTGCCGGACGACGGTGAGGGATATATACATATATGTAGAACTTAGGGTGCGCGTGCTGCAGCAGCGCAAGGCGCGCGCGGAGCAGACGGAGCGGCAGCAGGCGCTCGCGCTGGAGCGCATGCAGCGCCTCGTCGACGAGAGCGCCGCGCGCTGCAACACGCCGCAACTGCCGGACGACGGTGAGGGATATATACATATATGTAGAACTTAGGGTGCGCGTGCTGCAGCAGCGCAAGGCGCGCGCGGAGCAGACGGAGCGGCAGCAGGCGCTCGCGCTGGAGCGCATGCAGCGCCTCGTCGACGAGAGCGCCGCGCGCTGCAACACGCCGCAACTGCCGGACGACGGTGAGGGATATATACATATATGTAGAACTTAGGGTGCGCGTGCTGCAGCAGCGCAAGGCGCGCGCGGAGCAGACGGAGCGGCAGCAGGCGCTCGCGCTGGAGCGCATGCAGCGCCTCGTCGACGAGAGCGCCGCGCGCTGCAACACGCCGCAACTGCCGGACGACGGTGAGGGATATATACATATATGTAGAACTTAGGGTGCGCGTGCTGCAGCAGCGCAAGGCGCGCGCGGAGCAGACGGAGCGGCAGCAGGCGCTCGCGCTGGAGCGCATGCAGCGCCTCGTCGACGAGAGCGCCGCGCGCTGCAACACGCCGCAACTGCCGGACGACGGTGAGGGATATATACATATATGTAGAACTTAGGGTGCGCGTGCTGCAGCAGCGCAAGGCGCGCGCGGAGCAGACGGAGCGGCAGCAGGCGCTCGCGCTGGAGCGCATGCAGCGCCTCGTCGACGAGAGCGCCGCGCGCTGCAACACGCCGCAACTGCCGGACGACGGTGAGGGATATATACATATATGTAGAACTTAGGGTGCGCGTGCTGCAGCAGCGCAAGGCGCGCGCGGAGCAGACGGAGCGGCAGCAGGCGCTCGCGCTGGAGCGCATGCAGCGCCTCGTCGACGAGAGCGCCGCGCGCTGCAACACGCCGCAACTGCCGGACGACGGTGAGGGATATATACATATATGTAGAACTTAGGGTGCGCGTGCTGCAGCAGCGCAAGGCGCGCGCGGAGCAGACGGAGCGGCAGCAGGCGCTCGCGCTGGAGCGCATGCAGCGCCTCGTCGACGAGAGCGCCGCGCGCTGCAACACGCCGCAACTGCCGGACGACGGTGAGGGATATATACATATATGTAGAACTTAGGGTGCGCGTGCTGCAGCAGCGCAAGGCGCGCGCGGAGCAGACGGAGCGGCAGCAGGCGCTCGCGCTGGAGCGCATGCAGCGCCTCGTCGACGAGAGCGCCGCGCGCTGCAACACGCCGCAACTGCCGGACGACGGTGAGGGATATATACATATATGTAGAACTTAGGGTGCGCGTGCTGCAGCAGCGCAAGGCGCGCGCGGAGCAGACGGAGCGGCAGCAGGCGCTCGCGCTGGAGCGCATGCAGCGCCTCGTCGACGAGAGCGCCGCGCGCTGCAACACGCCGCAACTGCCGGACGACGGTGAGGGATATATACATATATGTAGAACTTAGGGTGCGCGTGCTGCAGCAGCGCAAGGCGCGCGCGGAGCAGACGGAGCGGCAGCAGGCGCTCGCGCTGGAGCGCATGCAGCGCCTCGTCGACGAGAGCGCCGCGCGCTGCAACACGCCGCAACTGCCGGACGACGGTGAGGGATATATACATATATGTAGAACTTAGGGTGCGCGTGCTGCAGCAGCGCAAGGCGCGCGCGGAGCAGACGGAGCGGCAGCAGGCGCTCGCGCTGGAGCGCATGCAGCGCCTCGTCGACGAGAGCGCCGCGCGCTGCAACACGCCGCAACTGCCGGACGACGGTGAGGGATGTATACATACACTACCGTCCAAAAGTTTGGAATCACTAGGGTAATTTTAATTAAAACGACTAAAATATTTTTAAAGTATACTTTATCACACTTAAATTTTAATCAAACTTTAGATTAGCATTCAGTTAAATAGAATCAGTACAAATAAGAACAAAAGTATACAGCCTTCGTTAAATTTTGGCTTCGTCAAAATGGCCACCCTTATTTCTTAATTATTTGTTCGCAAATTTTACTTTACATTCTTTTGATTAATTTATTGAAGTATTCGGAGTCCAGTGACTTCCATTCACTCTGTAAATATTCCTACAACTGTGCTGAGCTCGATGGACACCGGTTCTTCACTTTTTTATCCAGTTCATCCCATACTAATTCAATCGGAGACAAATCTGGCGATTGTGAGGGCCACTTCATAATTTGCAGAACTTTTCCACTTCGTTTTTGCTCTAAGAACCGCTTTTAATAATTTGGATGAATGCTTAGGGTCATTGTCTTGTTGAAAACCAAAATTTTGACCGATCACATTAATTCCAGAGGGAATGGCATTTTCTTCAAGTATTTTCAGATAGCCTTCTTTATTCAGTTTCCCAGTGATTTTGATCAGATGGCCGGGTTTATTATTACCAAAGCATCCCTAAACCATCACACTACCACTGCCGTGCTTAACAGTCTGCACAGTACACGCTTCTAAAGCCCGCTCCTCTTTTGATCGGCGCACAAAAACTCGTCTATTAGATCCAAAAATTAGAAATTTGGACTCATCCGATTTTTCCACTTTTTCCCAGTCTTCTACTGTCCAGTTTTTATGTGTTTTGGCCCACTCCAGTCTTTTTCTTTTATGAACACTTGTCAATCTGGGTTTCTTGGCTGCTACACATCCTCTTAGACCAGCAGATAGCAAACGCCTTTTTACAGTTGTTATTGAAACTGGCTTTTCTCGGGTTACACGTCGATTTCGATTTCGTTCGTTCGTTTCGATAACGTCACAACGTAGTTATCTTCCTGCTTTTTCGTAGATTTGGGACGTCCAGATCTCTTCCGGTCTTGATTTCCTCCAGTAGCTTTTCGTATAAGAGTATAATGTACACCTTTGAATGAAACACCGACCTTTTCTGCGATTTGGCGCATAGAATAGCCTTCTTCGCTCAAAGTACAGATAGCACTCCGCTGTTCAAGCGAAATCTGTTTCCTTTTTGCCATTTTATGAGCTTGCGAACTTTTGTAACTATCACATGAACGTCACAAATCACACTGAACTCTAAACTGATAATTTTTGCAATAATGCACCCATATTCCAAAGATTAGACACTACTCATTACTACAACAATGCTTAAAACCGCCAATTCTAAGAAATCTTCAAACAGCGGTGTCGTAATTTGAGTGGTCACAAAACACGTGTGTCGGTCTTTTTTGAAAACAATGGATAGTTGATAAGAAATTTGTGTTTTTGTTAAATGTTATTGTTAGAACGGTCGTAAAAATACTAATCTCCAATAACAATACGTTTTTTGATGGATTTATTGCGGTATAGTTTTTCTGTCGACGAAAATTAGGGTGATTCCAAAATTTTGGACGGTAGTGTATATGTAGAACTTAGGGTGCGCGTGCTGCAGCAGCGCAAGGCGCGCGCGAAAATATTTTAATACAGGATGTATAGAAATTAACCCGGCCCATTAAGGGCTTATTTATCTCTTGACAAACACGCTAAGAAAAATAATAAAAAAAAACTTTATCATCGTAAAACGTTTACATATTTTTTTTAAATACTGTTTTGATCAGCATTTTCACCCTTTTACTGAAATTTCGCTTAGACTAATAACACTCCACTAAACCGCGGCTTCTATGATGTGATTATTTTTCTATTAAAATTCGTCGATTTTTTTCAATATCAAACGTGCCGCCTCCTCGCGCGGTGCATTTGTCTAGGTACAAAGATGTAATCCGATCAAATAAAATATCTAAGTATACAATTTTAAGATTTAGAATTACTCTTGCGTGCAAAATTCAAACTTTATGTAAATATACGTTTTTCTTTAGATTAAATAGATAAAAAGGAATACATACATAGACTCGCGACTGTATTCCCGAAGGGTTGGGCATAAGTGTATTAATTACACCACGATTTACCAGCTAAGTTTTTACATGCGGTTTACCGTACACATTTTACGACTCCATAACCTAAAATTCTGAGAAAGACGTAACAAACAAAAACAAATAACATTTTGCGCGACCCCTTAATCCAACCTGAGACCCCTCGATCGCACTCGCCAATTTATTCAATAAAATTTTATTATATCGCTGACTGGCGATATTAATAAAATATCGATAAAATTAAAGCCCTTGCTTGTATCCCTAGCTATTATTATAGTATCCTTTAACGCGTGCCACAATTTTGTTGTCAGTCGTGCGCTAACATTATTTTCGTTCAGATTGCCGCCATTGAGTGTTTTTTCTATTAGCTATGTCGTATTCAAACGTTAAATATTTTATCATGTTCATGTGTTTAGGTAGGAGTGAATAGAATTATGCAGCTGCGCGTAGGTTTAGCAGTCCCATCGGATCACACCTTCGTACACGCGTGTCCAATACGAGCACTGTTCGTTGTTATTTATTAAAATGGTGCCGAATGTGTGTTTACGTTGGAAGTGGATATGTAGAGTACGACCAACGCAGCTTACAACAAGTTAATTTTTTTATTAATTTGAAACTTAGATATGATAAGGTTAAATTAAAATACTTTTGATGTCTTAATAAGTTTGAGGTCGTTTATATCAATGCAATAATCAGCTAATGCGTTCAGTAGGTTACTATGCTATGACGTCGGCATGTGCAAAGCAGCGAGCGGATTATATCAAAGAATTAGGTATTACTATCGTCTTCGACCGGTGCCTTTGACGGATGCCGAACTTGCCGGCAAACTTTTGTGTCGGCATATATCAAAGTATGCGGCGTGGCGCGCGGCGGCGTCGGTGAATCTCAATGAACTTTAGTGATACCTATTTATTATGATTTATAAATTGTCGGTTTTGCCATGAGTAATCAATAAATATATTATTTTAAATAAATAAAACCTACTGGAGTTTTTTTTTACAATTTTTATAATAGGATTTATTAATTTATAGTTAATCAAAACGATACAAAACCATTTACATTAATTAACTTAGAAACACTGACACATTAATTACAAAATAATAATAGTAAAAATAAAAACAAAAATAGTAATGTAATGTACCTATAACAAATAGTGACAATTAAAAAAACCGGGCCAATAATTACAAATTAACATGGAACTGTAGATTCTCTATTATACATATTCTCACAAAATAACAAGCATTCTCGCATGATCTTCCATTCATCCACCATCAAATCACAGTTAGGGCTGGCATACAGAAGAGCATTGAGCACCTCTAAGGTGCGGCACACAGGGGACTTGGCTCTGGCGAGAGTATGGCATGTCGGCCGTGCGAACAATTTATGCCGGTGACTCTGACGGAGTCCAAGGTTTTTGTTGGGCACATACAATCTACAGAATAGCTGATGGAGTTCAGGACACTTGATTCGCCCGTGAAAGATTTTACAAGCTATTGTGAGCTGATCCAGGCCTCTTCTCACCTCCAACTTATTAAAACCCAACATCCCTAAAAGGTAGTTAGTTGGATACATGTATCGATACAAGAAGTAAAGCCTTTTATATAGGAATCTGAGAAAAGTCTTTTGCACCTTTTCAAGAATTAGTCTGGGAGGCTGTAAAAGGATTCCAGACACAGGCACTAGTCTCAAGCTTACTTCTGACGAGGGTGGTATAAAGGAGCCTTACAACTTGTGGATCTTGAAAGTCACTAGCATTACGTAAGACAAAACTTAGCCGCTTAAAAGATTCCTTAGCAAGAATGGATATATGATCCTTGAATGTAAGACCACAATCGAAGGTCACTCCTAAATCCTTGATTTTGTCTACTCGTGTTATGTCTTTACCATTCAGCGTATATTTATAATGTATTGGTTGCAGCTTTCGACTATAGGTCATTCTCATCGTTAAAGAGTAGGTTATTTCCATTACCCCATTGATGGAGGGCATCGCGATATCCCTTTGTAAATTCGTGCAATCGCCAGTAGATTTGATTTCCAGTACTAGTTTTAAATCATCGGCATATAAAAGGCATTTAGCTGATTTGATTTCAGTAATTAGATCATTTATCATAACTAGAAATAAAAGTGAACCTAACACTGATCCATGACTTACACCTGAGCGAGTGTTGTAGGGCTTAGAATCAAAGCAACCATGTCTGACGAACTGTCTACAATTTCTCATATAGTCGGCAAAGAAATTGAGAAAGGCTGGCGTGAAGCCAATCTTTCCCAATTTCGCCAGAAGCACATCATTGTCGACCCTATCGAATGCTTTAAGAAAATCAAAATAGAGCACATCAACTTGCCCTGTCAACGCCAAACTTCTAGAAATAAAGTCCGTGTGGATCAAAAGGTTTGAGTTTACAGAGAGACCGAGTCTAAAACCGTGCTGAGCATCGGATAGGTGCGCGTCTATTTGTTGGTAAATGGTAGTATGAAGTACATGTTTGAAAAGCTTAGCTACAGTTGGTAGAATAGCGATTGGTCTATGATCCTGTACCGATGTCTTATTAGTGGTTTTGGGGATAGGAATAACTCGTGACAGTTTCCACTGTTCAGGGTACACACCAGCCTGAAGGGCTAGGTTGAAAACATGACAGAGGAATACCTAATGTTTCCTTGCACTCTTTAAGGATGTAAGCAGGTACACTGTCAGGCCCTATTGAGTTACCAGATTTGAGCTTTTCAATTGCCTTTACTACGTCCTGTACTGTTATAACGGGAATGGGAATTTTACCTCCTCCAGTACTAAATTTTATATTATATGGATCCAATTTAGGTGTATCAAGCAAGAAAACAGAGGCAAAGTATTGGGCAAATGCTTCAGCCGCCTTAACCGCGAACAGGTCATCCCATTATATATAACATTTGCCTCAAATCCACCTTTGGATCGCAGGTTTCGTATGTGCTGCCAAAACTGCAGTGGATTCTTTTTATATTATTTTCCAATGTACAGCAATATGACTACTATGAACTCATAATAAACTACTGTATAACATCTTAAACGATCGGACAGGGTTTATTATACACACTGTATACATAGAACTTTCTACAGTTGTTTAAACATTTGTAAATTAAAATAATATTGTTTAATGGTTTAAAGTAATTGTTAAATTTTCTACAATCGTCTTAAGCTGGTTTGAGTATGAAGAAAGAATGGACGAGAAAAGACTGACTAAGAAAGTTTATAAGACTAGTGTGGATGGAACAGTCGCAAGAGGAAGACCTAGGCGAACGTTTCTAGATCAGATCAGAGACGTTCTGGACAGAGGCCAGGTTAAGAGCACTTTAAACCGGCGACCGTGTATGAGGAATGTGATGAAAGTGAATGAAGCCAGAGAAGTGTGTCAGGATCGCAGCAAATGGAAATCCCTAGTCTCTGCCTACCCCTTTGGGAAGCAGGCGTGAATCTATTTATGGATGTATGTCTTGAGCTCGATTCTTATATTAAGAAGCAAGTCGTTTTGCGTTCGAAGCTACGGTAAGGTAAATTTTGACACATATTCTATATGAAATAAGACAAAATTTAATTCCTCGTAAGTAAAACGACTCGTTTCTTGATATCAGAACTGGGATTTATAGACTCATTCTCTTGCATAAACCTGGATACTATACTGTTGTTAAGCTGACGTTTCTAAGTGGCTACTTTATTTACGCTTACGTAAATATTGAATTTGAATATATTACACAAAATAAACATAGCGCACAGAACCAATGGCCGTTGGGGCAGAAAGGTTCTGGAGTGGTGGCCACGCACCGGAATACGCAGCAGGGGTAAGCCTCCTACAAGATGGACCGACGACATGGTAAAGGTCGTGGGAAGCAGTTAAATGCAAGTGGCCCAAGACCGGACTGTGTGGAAGACCTTGGGGGAGGCCTATGTCCAGCAGTGGACTTCTTTCGGCTGAGATGATGACACAAAATATTAAAAACAAATCATTGTTAAGTACAAATACATTGCTTTTGTACACAGCATCTGACAATATTAAACTGGCCTAAAATTACGCCACACGTCAAGAGATGGCGCATTATACAATTGCACACTATTCCGTAGACTCCTGAATCTGGCAAGTAAAGTTTACATTACAAGTTACTCTATATGCAAATTAGGCCGCGTATAATTACGCAAACTGATTGGAGCCGCTACAACCTAAAAAAATAATTTAACAGAGGAAAGACATGCTTTTATAAAATATATTAATTTTATAGGCTGTGAAATTATAGTCCTATGTTATTTATTTTATTTACCAAAAATATACATTTTAATTAACGATTATTTACTCTCGCTTATTTAAGATATTCGTTTCGTACAGTTGTTAAAAAAACTAACTTAAACATACATATATGAAATCGCACACACAAACATAACTAATACATAACATTGTCTTACGTTTACGCGAATGTTATACACTGAAATTCAACAACTTTATACTGTATTTCTTTGTGTTTAAACCACGCGATAAAGTCCTTATAAAAACAATGCGATAAAAACCGTATCCAACGTATAACTATAACAATTATTTATCCCACAGAAAACCAACAAACCCCAGAAAAAACTGAAGCTCCTAAGAAATCAGACAAGGAATCGTCCCCACCGCCCGTTGTAGCGAGTGTGGGTGTGACTGTGAGCGATAAGCCGGCCGAGCTGTCACCGTACGAGAAGGCGGGCGGGGGCTCCGACAGTGACAAGGAGGCGCTACCGGAGCTCCCCGCGCCCAAGAGCAAGGAGCTCCTTAATAATAACAAGGATGAGTCGCCGCCGCCCGATGTCAAGCTGGATAAGGATAGTGTTAGCGGCGACTGCGATGCGATACTCAGCGACCTCGAGAGTGAAGGCACGCAGCCCGAGGAGGTACTCTATCTATCTCAACTACTGACTGTATCACCACTAACCATGTCACGTACTACCCATATCTTCTATTACCCATATCATCTACTACCCGTACCTATCACCTACTACTCATATCACCTATCAAGTTATATTACCTTCTTACCCATATCACTTACCCATATTGCCCACTATCCACTGCACCTTATATCCATATCACCTGCACATCTCAATTATAATTTGTAACACCTACCACCCATACCACCTACTACCTGCCTACCATACATATCCAGGACGATATTCGAATGCTGCTATCCGCTAGACTAGATTATTCTTTTTGTATACGATTTTGAATTCTATTTGAATGGAATAAGGTTCATATTTTATTAACATTGCAATAGTATTAAGACTGTTTTTTGCTCAATATGGGTTGACTTTAAAGCTTGTGTTTTAGGCTCTATTTTAATGGAATAAGGTTCATATTTTATTTACATTACAAAGAACTCGAACATTCTGCTGCTCGATCAGTGTTGACCCTAAAGTTCATGTTTTTAGAGTTGTGCTAGAGATGGTGGTTGTGTTCCAGGACGAGGACAAGAACTTGTCGTCGGAGGAGCTGTCCCGCAAGCTGGACAAGCTGCTGAAGCAGTCGGAGCAGCAGCTGCTGCAGCTCACGGCCGCCTCGCACGCGCTGCGTGCCACCTGCTACGGACAGGACAGGTACTGCACCATTCAATCATGTTCTATTTTAAAATGCAGGCGAACAGATACTCAAATCGCCAATTTTTAGATTGGGCGTTGCCATTTGTGAATTGCTACATCTGTATCTTTCATTTTCATAAAATAACTAAAATTCAGGCCAATGGATAATTGGAGTTCGCGGTTCCGAATCCTACCCATTCATTACCGACGTTTACCCATTTCTAACATAAGTATTATATAGCTTATGTGGAGGGATTAACAAGTCAATTCATTAACCACCATCGATGCAAGTCGGTCAAAAAGTCGGGCAATTAATAAGTATTCATTACCTTTAAACACTTAATCGCGAATAAGACGCATTATCTAGTATTATATTAAGTATGTGTACAAATTGCGAACGTCAAAAACGTTTAAGAATACTTGTAATTTGTAACTCAAAGTGCTAGAAATGTTCACAAAAGAAAACGACGTGATATACTATGACTGGAATTGAATTGAGCATGATTGTCGTGTGCAGGTACTGGCGACGCTACTGGTCGCTGGGCAAGTGCGGCGGCATCTTCGTCGAAGCGATGGAGTCTGCGCAGCCCGAGATCATGCACTACCACCAACAGCTTGAGGCTAACGCACTCAGGGGCGTAGCACCCCCTGACACCAAGAAGAAGAAGAAAGGTAACATACATAATATCATAAAACTCTTGCAGGTATCTTTGTGTGAGGTCTCGAGTGCGATCCTAAGGCGATTATTTCTGACTTTTCGTAGTTATGTGCGTATTAAATAGTTATTAATGGTAAAGAAAAACATCGTGAGGAATCCTGCATGTCTGAGAGTTCTACATAATGTTCTCGAATATATGTGAAGTCAGCCAACACGTACTGAGCCAGCGTGGTAGACTATGGGGCTAGCTAGAAGAGGCCAGTGCCCTGCAGTGGGACAGTTTAATACAGGGCTGATATTATTATATCTTTGTGGCGACTCCGCACAGACGAAGAAGCTGTAACTACATCCAACAGATGGCGCTGTACACAATAGCTTAAAATGACGTTTCTCATATTTATGTTAACAGTATTGTAACTCGGCTCTGTCTTTGAAATAATTACCTACAGCCGAGCGGTACGCAAACACGCGAGAGGGCTGCACACCTACACTATTTTAATTTCATCTACCTACTTGAGTTTCTTTCTAGTTGTAAATATTATGTATTTTATTTCAGAAATGAAATTTGTTGTGAATGAAATAGGAAGTGTTCAATATAAATCACATTGTATTTTTGTATTAGTAGATTTAAAAAAAAACAACTTTATATATTTGGGACTGAAAAATAATTGCTTCTCGACTGAGACGTACGGAAAGTTATATTGTTAAAAATAGTATAAAAAAACAGCAGTTAATTAAATATACTTTTGTTTGCAATTGCACTTTGCCATAATTATTATGTAAGTACTTATTTCAATCAAATATTAATAAATCACACGCTTATTGCTGACAAAATCATCACACCATCCGTTCGTCACGGCACGTCAGGACGCATTCGCGACTGGTTGTGTACCGACTGTATACCGACCTCGAGGCGCGTAGGTATGACTCGCGTGCCGACCGTTTGCATGAAGATAGAATACTGTTAGATAATATTACCACGGCACAAGTGATATTTATACAGCGACTAAGTATATACAGCCTTGGCCAAAAGTATTAGGCACCCTATAAATTACTGCATATTTCAGGCTTAGAGAGAAATAAAACTAATTGTAATGATTAAAGTACTTTATTTCCATTAGAATATTGTAAAAACATCAATATTTTGTTGGGCCACCCTTTGATTTTATGACAGCAGCAACTCTGTGGGGCATACTACGTACAAGTTTCGCACATTCCTCTGGAGAAATTGCATCCCATTCTTGCACTAACGCGTTTTTTAAAGCAGTTTTTGATGTTATCGAGTGCTCTTTTATTTTTCTCTTCAAATTACTACACAAATGTTCAATAGGATTGAGATCCGGGGACTGGGCAGGCCAATCTAACAGATCAATACAATTTTCAGTAAACCAGCCATGCAACCCCAAATCATTACACTGCCTCCGCCGTGTTTTATGGTTGGTACTACGCAATCTGGGTGATATTCTTCGCCTTTGCGTCGCCTCACAAACGTCACACCTGGTGTTCCAAATACCTGTAGATTCCAAAAAAAAGCACACATTACAAACTTTTATAACATTTGAGTTTGAAGACAAACACAACAATGATCGTTGTAATTGTGGTATAGACTTCACTAAAAAAACTTACCTCAAAGTTTGATTCGTCAGACCACAGCACAATGCGAAATGTTGGTGTCTCAGAGCCCAATCAAGTCGTTTTCTTTTATTGTCTGCGGATAGCCACGGCTTCTTCCTAGCTTTGCAACCTTTTAAGCCGGCTTCTACTAGCCTTCGTCTTGCAGTTCGTGCGCTTATGGGATGTCCAGTCTCTTCAGTTAAAGCCACAGCAAGCTCCGAAGAAGTTTTTTTTCTATCTTTCACAGACTCTCGGATAAGTTTTCTGTCCTGACGGCTAGTAGTCACGCGTTTTCTGCCTGTTCTTGGTTTATTTGCATGAGAGCCAGTCTCAACAAAACGTTTGATAGCAGATTGAACGGCGCATCGCGAACATTTCACCAACTTCGCGATTTCTTTTTGAGTCTTGCCTTGCTCATGTAAAAGTTGAATTTTTACACGATTTTCAATACTAATTTCGTTTCGTTTTGGCATTTTCAAATGAATTTCTTCTCAATTAATTCACAAAATCACAAATGCACTGTCTTTACACTAAGACTTCCAAATGGTAACTGACGAAACATTAAAAATAAATTTTGGAAAAAATAAAATTTTATTACTGACGCACCAGATGTTTTACGACTGCTTAAAAAATGCCGCCTATTGTCTTAAATAGTGTTTTATGACACCGGTATCGCAGTTCTATAAAATATTGTTTAATTGTTCAAATAGCACAGGTGTGTGATAACTATATTGGGGGTGCCTAATACTTTTGGCCAAGGCTGTATATACAAGTTACCGACACAGTCGCGCAGCGGCCAAGCACGATCATCCAGCTGGGAATTCCCCTCTTGGCATAATATTTAAGGCAGAATATAAAATTTATGCGAAAATGTTCGCATACATTTTAGTAGTAGTAGCATTTTACTGCCTTCGTGGCGCAGCGGTAGTGAATGCAACTGCTGTGCACGAGGTCTCGGGTTTGAATCCCGGGTCGGGCCAACAAAAAGTTATTGGGTTTTCTGTTAAGAAACCTCAATAACAACCCGGTCTTAGGAAGTTGGCGGTGTCGGACACCCCGTGCATCGGCAAGCACGTAAAAAGCCGTTGGTCGTGCGCCTGATCTCTCTCCGGTCGTGTCGAATTACCGTCCCATTGGATCATGAGAGTTAGGGGACAGAGAGTGCACTTGTGTTTGCGCACACGCTTGTGCACTATAATATCTCCTGCGCAAATGGCCAGTCTCCTTTAAGATTGGCCGCCGTGACCGAAATCGGTCTGGAGGACATTATTATTCGTAGCATAATAATACTTAAGGTTAGCATAAGCATAAGGCATAATTTGCTATTCTGGTGGTAACATAGTTCATGGGTATAATGGCTGCAACACCTTGTTGATATGTGTTGTTAAATACTACAATTATATTTTACATTGAAAGTTACTAGGCCATAAGAGTGTCACATACTTCTGCTTACCCCTACGTGAGATATAATATCTGTCCTGTATTAAACTGTTCCACTGCTGGGCACAGGCCTCTTCTCACTGTGAGAAGGGTTAGGCCATAATCCACCACGCGGGCCCAGTGCGAGTTGGTAGACTTATATCTTTCAGAACATTATGGAAAACTCTCAGACATGCAGGTTTCTTCACGATGTTTTCCTTTACCGTTAAAGCGAACCATAATTAGCTATTTTAATACGCAAATAACTTGGAAAAGTCAGTGATGCGCGTCTTGGGATCGAACTCGAAACCTTTGCGTGGGAGTCCAACGGTCTCTCACTAGGCTGTCGTTGCTTCTTCTAGAGAGATAAACCCAGTGTAATGTGTTGCAGCTCCTCGAGAGAAAAAAGAGTCGTTACCGTCAGAGGCGGATCGCGGCGCGGAGAGCGAAGCAGGTGAACGGCAGAAGCAGGAAGAGGCGCTGAAGAGCGAACTGGAGCTCAAGAGCATCAAATCAGAGCTGAACCTCAGCGACCACACGCAGATCATCAAGTACGAGCCCAACGTCAAGCACGGCGCCTGCAAGGTTGAAGGTACGTCACGTAATAACAGCTGAAACAAGCAACAGCTGGAACTAGCAACAGCTGGAACTAGCAACAGCTGAAACTAGCAACAGCTGAAACTAGCGACAGCTGGAACTAGCAACAGCTGAAACTAGCGACAGCTGGAACTAGCAACAGCTGGAACTAGCAACAACTAGAACGAGCACTAAGCAGTCTAGGAACCTACGTTAACCTCCAGTTATATAGATTATATTTTATCTTATGCGTGCTTGGTTATATAGACGCGTTGACATTTACTCCTCGTCGGCGCTTAATACCGTCAACAATATGTATGATATACACATATATTTCTTCACAGGTTCATCAATAAAAATGGAAGAGAAATACATTCAGCAGAAACAGAACAACGAAGAACAAGACATGTTAGACATTGAAGACTCCATCCCCACAGCCTTCCTCGTACAAAAACCTACACACAAACCAATGTTCGCGACACAGGCCGAACCGATGGACAAGCCACAGGAAATCGTCAAAGTAGAAAACATCGTTAAGAACGAATCCGAAATTGAAGACCAGGAGGAAACCAAAGACCAACTCGTAAACAATTTAGAGGAACTCCGCAAGATGGCGGAAGCCGTCTCCTCTCAGCTAGATGCTGCTAAGAAAGCGGAAGCGGAAGTCAAAGAGGAAATCAAACAGGAGCCCTTAGACTGCGCCTGCGCACATCAACAGCTATACACCAGAATATTAGAAGGGAAATGGTTCTCTATCCTAAGGCACGAGAGCTCATTTTTGAATAATATTAACGATACAGATAAGTCTGATGTGCCAGAATTTTGTGATAACGAGCATACTTGCTCTGAAGTGATATTGTGTCAAGGCCACAAGTGGGACGTCTCGAACAACTTGCATCTGCTGAATGATCCGAGTCTCTTCACTCTTAACAGTATGGTGACTAGCGTGCAAGTGCCTTCGAATAACATCTACACAGACTCGAGTCTGACCATGTCAGGTCTGGACCAGGATATGATAGATTCCAGTTTTAACAAAGATGGCAGCGTCCAGGAACCTGATGTTGAGGAAGAGAGTAAGGAACAGGTATGTATTAAATGTTCAAACTAAAACGACGATGGTATTTAAGACGGAGCTAGGGCGGCAATGATGTTTCCTCATTGGCAATTCGGACGTAATCTAAATTTGCTGCCAAATGAGCTTGTTCTGTGAAGGTCGTGGGCCGATAAATGCGCGGGAGACGTTCAGTGCCGTTCATTAGTTTTAGCTCCATTACTGTGTAAAAATATTGTGTTATACAAAAAACATAGTTTAAAAATGGATGCAATTGATTTTATTGCTGATTTAATAAAATATATTTGGGTTGGCGGTATACTAAGAATATCGTTGTATAATGGCTCCGTCGGGTTGGCAGCCGGCGCGTTACGCTCTCGAGTTACGTAAAAGAATGTTCTTTACTGAATATTACACCCCAACATGGCTGTTTAACATGACGTTAACGCAATAGCGTCACGGCGTTTACTGGAGAAATAAAAAGTTTTTTTTAATTTTGATTTAAATTTTTACGGCGTATCAAAACAGTTCGTTCTCTTAATAAAACAAAGACTGAAATCGAAATTTGGAAGTCAGGCAATTTGAACTCTCATTTTCACACTATTAGAGTTCAAATCGCTTAACTTCTAAATTGCCACTTAACAGGCAAGGCTCTGTTTTGTCAAGAGAGCGAGTTAGTATGAACATGACTTGTTCCACAGGACAACGATCTGGAGAAGGAGCTACGCGCGGACGCTTTAAAGGCAGGCGCATTACTCCAGCGCGCAAAGGCACACAGCCTCTCAAGCCTGGGTCTGCTGAACTTCAACGCGCTGTCCACGTACGTGACGTGCGACTCTCCGCCACCCATCCAGATGTCGCTGGACGAGCTGGAGCAGCTGGACC
Source organism: Catocala fraxini (assembly GCA_930367265.1). Taxonomy (NCBI): domain Eukaryota; kingdom Metazoa; phylum Arthropoda; class Insecta; order Lepidoptera; family Erebidae; genus Catocala; species Catocala fraxini. The sequence goes on from OV884051.1 coordinate 1,370,971, forward strand.
ACTGCAAGCTGCACGGCTTGCCCAAGAAGATCGAGGGCACCTTCGTTCCAAGAGAGCTCAGGTATACTCCAACTACTATACATTACTGCCGTCATAAGGAAAAAGCATTTGTTAGAATTTTTATCAAATATAAAAATTCTGGCAAGTACGTCCTTTTTCCCTTATGGCGGCAGATTACATGATCTGTTTAGGGGTAAATGGTTTGAACTAAATAATTTTGTTTATTGTAACAGAAAGTAAAATCTTCAAAACGTTGTAAACGCAAGAATCGTTGTCACCTCTTGCGGCAAATAACGTTATCACATCTTGCGCCAAGTAACGTTGTCAAATCTTGCTGCAAGTAACGTAGTCCCCTCTTGCGGCAGCTAAAGTTATCATCTCTTGCGGCAAGTAACGTTGTCACCTCTTGCGGCAAGTAAGGTCTCTTGCGGCAAGTGACGTTATCACCTTTTGCGGCAAGTAATGTTGTCCCCTCTTGCAGCAAGTAACTTTGTCACCTCTTGCGGCATGTATCCTTGACCCATCTTGCAGCAAGTAAAGTTGTCCCCTCTTGCGGCAGGCACGGGTGGTGGCGCATCACGGAGGCGGAGCAGCTGCGCGAGCTGCTGCACGCGCTGCACCCGCGCGGCGTGCGCGAGCGCGAGCTGCAGCACGCGCTCGCCGCCCTGCTGCCCACGCTCAACAACAAGGTACCGCGCCACCCGCTACACAACACTCGCTACACTCCACACGCCACTCGCGACACAAGAAATATGCTACACGCCATACACGACACGACATATTTACTAACTACACAGCGGCTTACGACTGCTATGCATCAATCTGTCACCGATTAAATCTCTGCTCGAATGATGCTATTTCTGCCACTTAAGCTCATTTGTTATGTATAGTACTACCTCTTCATCAAATTTTTAGCACAAGTACAGTTATTAATAATAATATTAAATGGATCAGATTTTTTGTGAACCCATTACTATTAAAGTAAAATATCTAGTGTATAATATCATTGCATAAATTAATGTTTGCCACGAGATAAGTACTCATAGAATAACATATTTCTAAACTCAGTACGCCGTCTCTTCACATTATACATATATTATGTGAGAAAGAACGAACAAACGTATGACTGAATAAACGAACTAACAAAGGCACGAACGAACGAAGAAATTAATGAATAAACGAACGAACGACCGTTCGAAGAAACAAACGAATGATTATTTATTTATTTGCAAAACATGGATACATTAAGGTCTTAGTTAAATATTGTCCATGCGAAGTAGTGTGATATGTTACGCAGGTGTACATCGAGGCGGGAGATATCCTCGCGACTGAACTATGCGTATCACACCTGGACCGTGTCATCGCGCAGAATGGCGGCTTCCCATCACCCGACTCTCCGTCCTCTTACTCTGCGCATACGGCGCGACGCTGCGATATGCAGATACTGGCCATGGTGAGTGTGGTTTCTTATTTCTTACTTGCTTTCCCTCGCGGCTTCGCTCGCATAAACTACCGAGTAACATAGACAATATTTTATTTAAAAAAAGTACTGTTTCTGACAAGTAGCAGTACTTTTTTTTAAATAAAATATGTTCCATGTTACTGGTGATAATATAGGTTTCTAATGGAGAAAGAATTTTTAAATCGGTTTGTTAGTTTTTGAGTTAAACTCTTACAAACAAACAAACAAATCTTTCATCTTCATAATATTAGTATAGACTAGCTGTTACCAGCGACTTCCTCCGCGTGGAATTTAACAAAATATATATTTTTTTGTTCAAATCTAGTTTTTCTAAAAGTCATAAGTCATTTATTTCAGAACAAATTACATTTGTGTTGAAAATAATTTCGCATTTAGTAAAAAAAACCAAAACAAGCACATTAATATTATGACAAAGTTAAATACAATTGAATACAATATAATAAGGTCAACAATAATTAAAAAAACCAATCCCATTCATTTCATGACAAAAATAAAATAATATAATATAAAAACCAGTCAGAACAATGTAAAAAAAAAAAAAACATTAATAAATAAACGCTAGAATATAATATAATTTGCAATGTCAATATAAATTCAAAAATATCAATATTATAGTATATCCTTATAATTACTATTTGAAAAGATAAAAATAAATTTAAATAAAATAGAAATCACTACAATATATGGTCTTTATCATTTAAAAATTCATTTATACTATAATAGCATATTTTTAGTAAATATGTTTTTAATTTATTTTTAAATAGAATTGCATTTTGTATAACTTTTAGTTCTATTGGTAATTTGTTGAACAGCAATACAGCTTGATATCGAGTGCTATGATGAACTATATTTAGTTTAGGTTGTATTATTGTAGGAAGGTCTTTTCTGCGAGTTATTAATCTATTTTCTCTCTGTGTTTCTGTTTCAAAACTATGAAGGTGTTTGATAAAATTCCCCAATAACACTAAAATATAGAGACTGGGTGCCGTTAAGATTCCTAGTTTCAAAAAGTGGGTTTTACATGACTCGGTTTGTTCTAATCGTAGCATCGTTCTTATAGCCCGTTTTTGTAAAATAAATGCTGCGCTTATGTTATACTTGTAGCTATTGCCCCAAAACTGGATACTATACCTAAGCTTGGATTCTACTAAAGCGTAGTATAGCATCTTAAGTTCGGCTACCGTTAATTCCTCTCTGAGACTTGGAATCGCATAGCAAGCTGAACTAATTGTACTAGTAAGTGAGGCTATTTCTTATTTATTTATTTATTTTAAACTTTATGCATAAAATTATACATCGGCGGACTTAATGCCAAGGGCATTCTCTACCAGTCAACCTTATTACTTACCTTATTTCTTGTTTCCAGTTCAAGAACGAGTCAATTATAACTCCCAGAAATCTGACACTTTCTACTACATCAATTTTTACACCCTGAGACATAACACTTAGGCTGCCACTATGTCTTGCTGTAAATTTAAAAAGTATACATTTTGTTTTATTGGTATTAAGTATTAGGTTATTTGCCCCAAACCAATTTCCAAACGCAGTAAACACTGTGTGTAGTATAATTTCTAAATTTATTATGTTATCTGCAGATACTATGGCATTGGTATCATCAGCAAAAATTACTAGTTTTGTCTCTGGTTTACCTTTCCTAATGTACTCTGTCAGATCATTTATAAATAAAATAAAGAAGATCGGCCCTACTACAGAGCCCTGGGGCACACCACGACATACAGTTGTTAGATTTGATTTGTATGTATGTTCAAATTCTTCCACAACCGATTTAATTTCGACAAATTGCTTCCTATTTTTAAATAGGAACAATACAGTTTTAAAACATTGTCTCGTATTCCATAGTGTTCGAGTTTTCTTATCAATATCGCGTGATCTACAGTATCAAATGCGGAACTAAGGTCTAAAAATATACCAGCAGCTTTTTCCCTGTTATTAAGTTTGCAAACAACATCATTAATTAACGTTTCTATTGCTATATAAATATATAATAAATATTATATATAATAAATATATATATAAAAATATAAGTCGCCTAAATTACTCCTATAACATCAGCTAGTTGCCAGTGAAAGTATTGCAAAATCGGTCCAGCCGTTGCTTAGATTAGCCTGAAGAAACAGACAGACAGAAAGACAAAAAATCTAAATTATATTTTTTTTAGGTATCGTATATATTGTCATATGCATTCAGTAAAAAGATGTTATTTGGACATTACAAACATAAATTTTATTTATTTGTATAGATTTATTTTATCTAAAAAGACAACTCCCACACTAAAATCTTTTCTGTGTCTGTGGGACTTCAAACAATTAAACAACAGACACAAAGAACATCTGAATGTTTGTTATTGTTCCGAGTCTGAACTCGGCACAACCATTTGTGGATCACACAAATTTTTGTTCCGTGTACGGATCGAATACACAGCACTTGGAGCGACGACTTGTGGTGAGGTGTCTGTTTAAATTACTACGTAATCCGTGCAGTCGAGTCAGTTTATTTATTCCTCGAAATTTATTTTCTCATGAATCGAACCAGACGAAACGTCATTAAATTTATATTTATTAAGGTAAATTAAAAATTAAATTACTGAGTGTGTAAACACTCGATTGCTTTTTTGTACTGTTGTTTTTCAGCTATATTTTATACTAGCTTTTGCTCGCGGCTTCGTCTGCGTTTTTTTTTAAAATAAAATATAGCCTACGTTACTCGGTGATAATAAAGCTTCGTCAGATCGAACGATTTTTTTTAAATTAGTTGGCTAGATTTTGGGTGTAATCATTATGAAGATACAAACGAAAAACAAGTCTCGCTTCTTAAAATATTAGTATAGCTGTACAGCTATACTAATATTTGATATAATAAATAAGAATGTATATGGCAATGTACCGGCCGGCTGGTTGGCCGCGGCCCGTGCGCAGGTGGCGGCGCTGGAGGAGCGCGTGGCGGCGGCGTCCATGCAGGTGAAGGGCTGGCGGCCGGCGGCGCGCGGTGAGGCGGGCGCGGCGCGAGGCGAGGCGGGCGCGGCGCGAGGCGAGGCGCCCGACGCCGCGGCGCGCGCGCGCCAGCAACTGCAGGCGCTGGAGGCGCACATCGAGCGCCGCTACCTCAAGCCGCCGCTGGCGCTCAGGTACGCTAGGTAAGCTCTCGCCGTGCCGACCGACTCGCGCGACACTCATTGGCCTCTTTGTTCCAAATTGCACCGCAGCCCGCGCCCCGCGCCCCGCCCCGGCGCAGCGTCGCCCGTCGCCCGGCGCGGCAGCACTAGTCTAAGTCTTGGCTTGGCGCCCAAAATTTAGACTAAACTGTCAAAGTATTCCTTGGAAGGATGCTTGGCCTCGCACCCTTGAAGTATGCAACGTTTTTTTATTTTAGTGTAAGAAAATTCATCGTTGGCTTCTGTATAAAAATACACGTGATCTACGTCGGTGTCTTTGTATAAAATACAATTGACCAAAATTATGCAACTGCTTTATTTGGTATTAAGATCTATTTTTCAATCTTCAGATACATTTTACACAATATACGATGAATGAAAAATAAGAGAAGATATAAAAAAATTGATATAATTTATTTGATAATTTTTATCTGACGCCTGAAAAATCGATCTTTGCAACTAAAATATAATAAATTATTAAATAAAATATGTATATATTTTGATAAAAATAAGGTATCCTTAAGTAACAATTAGTACATCTCTTAATATTGGTAATGAAATTGATATCCATCAAATATTTTATAAAATGTAACTTTCACAATTATTGTAGAAAATTTACTGAATATTCCAATATTTATCAAATTATATCACTAAATAAATAAATAAAATAAATTTATGAAATATGATGTAGATTTTACCAACAAATTTTAAAATTCATCTAGGTAATAATCATCAACATCTTAGTTAATCATTAGCTATATTAAGCTAACAGCACATAATTATAAGCTAAGATATTCGAGTACTTATAATCGACAGATTGTAAGATTGGCCACGCAGGCAACGTTGTTAAGTTGACCGATCAACTTTGACGAGTATTTAACGATTTAAAACCAGCTGATTTAATCAGTAAAAATATAATTAAATAATGATTTAATACATTTGTATCGTAATTAAACAGCATAGCCCTCATGCGTGCTAGCTCATACAAAAGATAGATATTTAAAAAATCTTTTGTCTCTCAAGTTCCAAATAACAAAAAAATTGCGGCGTCATGGTGTTGAAAGGTAATGTAAAGTATTGTTTCCAGAACGGCATCATTAAAATATTATAGTACGATTATATTAATATCGTCAGAACTTAAGTTTATGTGTAGTCTTTTAGCACTATGTGTGTGGTAAAGTGCTACGTGTATAGATAATTATTATGATATATGTATTTGGTATGTGCAGTAATTCTGAAGTGACACTGGGAGCAGTGCTTCAGGCTGAGCACGGCAATGCGTCAGCGACATCACCTCAAAACTGCGACAATGAACGAGCCAGCGACGGAAAAGGTAACTCACTTATAATTATCACAATCGGCTTATGGTAAAGGCACAAGTATAAGACTGCCTGAAAGCATCGTTAGTGAATGCGACTGCTTGTGACTTTAAACAGACTTGAAATTACTTTCGAGTCTGGTTAATGAAATTACAATGAGATTATTAAGATAGGTTTTACTTATACTTCTTCCTTCTTTGGTTTGGAATTGCTTACATTTAGTTTTATTTATATTAACACAGATTATGGCAACTTAACCAGTTTACAATGTCATAAATAGTTTTATTTTGCTAATCGTCGTAGTTACAATTAGAATCGATATATCGTCTGCATAAAAAATACATTCATGTGTTGTCATCGAAGGAAGGTCATTTAAATATAGAAGAAAAACAAGTGGACCATGAATGCTTCCCTGAGGAACACCAACTTTGTTGTATCTCATGTTTGATTTGAAAGGCACCTCTTCATGTTTCGAGTTAAAATTTGTAACTTCCACAAACTGTGTTCTGTTACTTAGATAACTCATTAGCCAATCATATGCAAAACCAATTCCATAGTGACTACATTTTGCAGCAGTAATTCATGCGATACGAAATCGCCTTCGATTGGCCTTACTCATCAAAAAAGATTGCTGTAACAGCCTTTTTGTTTAATGTTTACTATGTTGTTCATTAGTTTAAAGGTAGCTAAAGTAGTCGATTTTGTTTTCAAGAACCCAAGTTGCTGTGAGCATATTGAATTTGTTTAAGAAAGTTACTAATCTATAGTAACCTTTTCGAATAATTTAGCAATGGAAGAAATTATGCAATGGGACGATTATTATTTGTGTCCTTTGTATCATCTTCTTTATGAAGTGGCCAGTGGTGGTATTCCAAAAATTTCATCCATGAACAAGTCGAACAAAATGTTTGAATCGTCAATTTGGAGGGACCATGGTTTATGGTGGATATTTTTGAAATGATTAATTTTAGCGACATTCAAATACAATATTTTAAAGGTAAAATTAAGGTATTGTAATACTGAATAGGTAAGATATTCATGTGAGCATTCTATCTATCTGGTGTTCAAGTCGAGGATCAAATCATTATGTATATATAGAGGTAGCTAAAATTATTGAATAGATAGCAATTATTAGTTCAACAGAATTAAACTTATATATGTAGGTGTTATGTATGTAGGTTGGAAATCTAAGACTTAGTTCCTTCATTTTGACGGACACAATTTGTTGTCCAGCCTCACATTCCAAGAATTCCAGAGGTGACATTTGAGTGAGTATGGAGTACGCTTGTAGTGACGTCATTGACAAAGGGGTTCCTTCCCTTGAATATGTCGAAGTTTTCTATGGATTTCTCTCTCTCGTTTTCAGAGCTTTAGGGAGTTATTTTTTTACTGTTTCAAATTTTCGGTGTCCACCTTGTGTCCTTTTTTGAATCATGTCAGCTAATGTAATGTGTGGATGTGTGTGTGCAGACAACAAGGGCATAGCCCGCGGGCTGGCGACGTGGCGCGAGGCGGTGTCGCGCTGCAGCACGGCGGCGCAGCTGGCGCAGCTGCTGCAGGCGCTGGAGGCGGCCGTCGCCTGGGACAAGAGCATCATGAAGGCGGTACGTATGCGCCATGTACGTATTGCTGCACTCTACCATCACGCTACAAAAAGAGTAAAGCCCGCGGGCTGGCGCCAAAACTTCCGCTACAACTAATATGGTTGTATAGTTTTGAGCATTTAACGCATACAGGTACAATTCTTTACGTAGACTTTTATGAGGCATTTGACACTGTTTCGCAGGATCTGCTATAAAATTTAATTGTATTTTATTGTTATTGTGGCGATTTATGGCAATGGTTTTAATTCTATATCTTCAATAAGACACAAAAGTTTGGTGAAAATGGTTTTCAATTGAAATCTTTAACAGTAACGCAAGGAATGCCACAAGGCTCATTCTTAGGTCTTATTTATTATAATTAGTGATATTGACTTCGATTTTCGTAATTTAATATATTCCATTTAGCATATGATCTCTAAATATTCAGGCTTGTTTGAACTATCGCGTTAGTGACTAAGTTAACTTGACTATTCTTGATCAATACGGATTCTTATTTGGACTAGGTATTGATTAACTCTTTATTATTAATAAAGTAAGTTTATTTTAAGTAGGAATACAAATTCGATATTAACCTTGTGTAAGGATTTATGATTTACTTACATCCAAATATCATAGTGCTGTATAATACCTTTAATAATAAAAAATACTGCCTGACTGTGCCAGAGGTCTAAGTACTGCATCACTATGCTAGTTGCACTATTGTTGCAGAGGTTAATGCGGCCGCCTGACGACTGCTAGTGTGCCGAGTGATGTTGGCAATTTGCGAATCGTCATCCTCACACAGGACAAACATTTGTGGGATTCACAAATAATCCGTTGTTTTAAAATTTGTTAAAGTCCTGTGAAACAGGACCTTAAAATCTTATTTAAAAAGTCTAATTAATCAAATTAAAGATAAAATACTGAATTAACATTTCAATGCTTCTAAATTATGTATAATGTGCGTTCGTGTGTGTGTGTGCTGAACTATCTAGTGACGTATATGTTGTTTTGCAGAACTGCCAGTTCTGTCTGAGCGGTGACAACGAGGATCAGCTACTGCTATGCGATGGCTGTGACAAGGGGTATCACACCTACTGCTTCAAGCCGCGCATGGATAAGATACCTGACGGAGACTGGTGAGTTACACAATTATTATCGACTGTCTAATTACAGCTTTCTGATTAGGGTTCGTTTCAGTATTAAGTAAGCAAGATTTAAGACCTTTTTGACCTCTCTCATGAGTGTGTGCGATATATTATAAACTAGAGTATGCTCGCGGCTTCGCTCGTATAAATGTAGGATATTGTTAACGAGTTAAGGTTGATTTTAGATAAGATTGCGCTAACTGTGAGTTTAGAAAAATAAAAGCACGGGTTCACTTGCAAGGTCTGTATTGCGACTGACTAAATAACTAATTGTACACTCTTTATAAGCAGATGTAAAAAATTACGTAAACATCCCGCCCACAGAAGGGCGAAGTCCTTAACTAAATATAAAAAATAGCCTGTGATTGACTTGTAACAACATCTTAAACAATAGAGAAAACAAAACAAAATATTATAAAATTAATTTAAGTTCTAGCACAAAGAAACAAATACAGATACCTACTAGAATTGTAATTAGCCAGCAAAGTCAATAGGAAAGAGTCTAAATGAAATATCTTAGTGTACATTTACAAAGTTATTGAAGTAACTAAATGATTTTATATAAAACTATCATTATCTAATCTGTGTCTATTGGTAACGGACAAATTCTTGACAGTGATCTTTTAACAATACCACTACGACATTTAATGCTGTACACTCTAGTTAGATTGTCTTCTCCAGGATGTTTAGCTACGATACGGCCAATAGCCAATATGCCCGGCGGCATTTGGTCTTCTTTCAAAAGCACAATGTCACCAATTTCATATTCTTTCTGCTTCTTCACCCATTTAGTACGAGTCTAAAGGCGAGTTAAATACTCGTTCTGGCATTTATGCCAAAACCTTGCTACTAGACGTTGTGTATGCTGCCATTGTGATAATTTGCTTAGGCTGACATCTTGGAGGTTTGGATTAGGTATAGAAACAGGTGCTTCTCCAATCAGGAAATGTCCGGGTGTCAAAATTTCCAGTTCCGTGTCTGACGTGTCTATAGGGACCAATGCGCGAGAATTAAGGCAAACTTCAATCTGGAAGGTATAGTGGTGGTTTCTTCAAACGTCAGATGAGTGTTCAATATCCTTTTTAGGTGAAATTATGTCGACTTCACGGCCGCCTCCCATAATCCCCCAAAATATGGGCTAAAAGGAGAGATGAACTTCCATTGCGTACCATCTGCTGCCAGTATCTCTACTAAGTGACCAGGTAATTCGAGTTTGGCTTCTTTCCATGCTTCTTGTAAGTTCTTGTTTGCGCCAACAAAGTTTCAGCCATTGTCTCTCCAAATGTGTAGACAGCGTCCCCGTCGTGACAAAAATCTGTCGAATGCTCCAATAAAGGCTTCTGAAGTGAGATCGCCGACTAACTCTAGATGTATGGCCTTTGTGGACATACAAATGAACACAGCGATGTATGCTTTATTGGTTTTAGCTCCTCTGCCCTTTGACATCAAGATTTGCAAAGGGCCGGCAAAATCAATTCCGCTACAAATAAATGGTCTGGATGGCGTGGTGCGTGACTTGGGAAGGTCTCCCATGAGCTGGGTTTTCGCAATGGATTTATATCGAGCACATATGATGCATCTATGGATGTGCCTTTTTATCAAGTTCTTCACTCGTATGATCCAATACTTAGACTTAATGTAAGAAAGCATTAGTTGGATACCGCCGTACAATGTTTTTTGATGAGCTTCGGCAACGATGAGACGTGCGAAATGACATCGAGTCCCAAGTATAATCGGATGCTTCTGACCGTTGCTCAAATCAGCATTTCTCAATCTACCGCCCACCCTGATCAATCGGTTTTCATCCAAGTATGGATTGATATTCCTTAAACTGCTTTCTCTTGCTATATTTCTTTGCTTTTGTAATGCTTCTATCTCTTTACTGAACTCTTCTTCTTGTGCAATTCTGATGCATTTTATTAAGGCATTTTCTAATTCATCTGTCGTAATTTGTTTATCTAAATTTTCTGGACTATTCTTCGAATTTAAAAATCTTAAACTGTAGACAATTATTTTTAAAAGTTCTTGTAATGTATTGAATTCTTCATTTATTAATTTTGGTTTATTCTCTTCTAATTGTACATTTACTCTTATTTTCTTCATCTATAAGTCTGTTGTTGGAAAGTTCGGTTTTGAAAAATTTTCATTTTTTCCTTAAGCCATTCTGGCCTTTCCCATCATAATTTGTTATCTATTAGGCTATCTAAATTCATTCCTCTTGACCCGATGTCAGCTGGATTTTCTTTTGATTTGACATGGAACCATTGGGTGACCGAAACGTTGTCCAAAATTTCGACAACTCTATTGTTTACAAATATTTGCCATCTGTTCGGGCCACCCATCAGCCATGACAAAACGATCGTTAAGTCTGTCCATGCAAAGGTTTGACTTTCTTTCAATCTCATAGCCTCTCTGACCTGCTTTAACAGCTTAGCCAAAAGCACAGCACCGTTTAACTCCAAGCGTGGCAGAGATATAGGCTTAAGGGGAGCCAATTCAGTTCTAGATGCAATGATGCCTGTCTTGATATGCCCTGTCTGGGATAAAGATAAAAGATAAAGATTTATTTATTGCATAACTGTGTACATTGACTGAACTGGGTTTCAACTCTGTAATAAACAACAGCACAATATCCTTTATTTGACGCATCACAGTATCTGTGTAAGGTTATTTTACTTGTGTCTTGATTTGTATATATCCATCTTTCAATTTCTATTTTATTCATATTTCCAAAACTCTCACGTAATTTTAACCATTCTTCTTCTTCTTTTTGTTCTACTATTTCATCCCAATTGAGTCGCTGTTTCCAAATATTCTGTATCAACATCTTTGCTATAATAATTGCCGGTGATACCCAGCCTAGTGGATCAAAAAGGCTTTGAATGTCTGCTAAAATTGTTCTTTTTGTAATAAATGTTGGTTTTAGAGGTAATTTCGTGTGATATCGAAATGAGTATGTTGTCATATTCCAAGTTAATCCTAGAGTTTTAATTGTGCTCTCATTGGTAATTCCTTTTTCAACGCTGCTGCTTCTTAATGATTGTGGAATTTGATCAAGAAATTCTTACTAATTGATGCCTATTTTTGTAGCACAAATCCACCCTTCTCTAGCAATTGTCGAAGCTGTAAACTGCCTTCTATAGCGCCCTCTAGCGTGAAATCTTCGCTCAGGCAATCGTCAACATAGAAATCTTCTTTAAGAATTTCAGCTCCGATTGGAAATGTGTCATGTTCATCTTGTGATAATTGTTTTAAGGTTTTGATGGCTAAATATGGCGCGGAGGCCGTACCAAATGTAACACGTAGCATTCTGTAGTCTTCAACTTCGTCGGTAAAATGTTTTCTACACAGTATTCTTTAATCGTCAGCGTCTTCTTTCTTAACCAGTACCATGCAATACATTTTTTGAATGTCGGATGTGTAGCATATTTCTCGCATACGCCATCTCATGATTAGGTTTCTTAAATCTTGCTGTAGCTGAGGTCCCACGTACAACAAATCATTGAGTGAGGTGTTGTTCGATCCCTTGCACGACGCGTCGAACACAATTCTGACTTAAGTTGTTTTGCTATCTCGAACTACAGCATGCTGTGGCAAATATATTGCGAAATTATTTATTTCTTCTTTAGGTACCTTTTTCATATGGTTTAATTGTATGTATTCTTCCATGACTTTCGTGTATTCTTCTTTCAATTACGGATTTTTCTCTAATTTTCGTTCTATTTGTTGTAATCTCTTCAATGCTATGTCTCTTGTCTGTCCTACTTCATGTGGTGATCGTTTGAACGGTAATTTCGCGACATATCTTCCTTCGGTTGTTCTAGAATACTTTTTCTAGTAAATATCTTCACAAGTTTGTTCATCGGAAGTAAAATTTCTGTGTTTTGTTTTGTCGTCTATAGCTCAAAGATTTTTGAGCAGGTGATCCATATCAATATCTTCCTGATGATGCATGGAGACAAGGTGAGTGTTTGTTGATGAAGGCTTATTTATATTTCCGAAAAGTATCCAGCCAAGGTTGGTTGCTTGTGCTATAGGTGAACCTTGTGGACCTTTGACTAGGTTGTTCTTCACAATCTCGGTGTATACATCAATGCCAAGCAACAAGTCAATTCTACTTGACACGAAGTATTGTGGGTCAGCCAGAGTTAGGCCATCTAAGTGTGTCCAATCTGTCTTCGGTTGTATAGTAGGGCAAGGCAATGCGGATGTGATCGACTTCAGTACGTATGCTTTCACTTGCATCGTATTTTGATAGAAGATTGAACTGGACTGCATAGCGTACCGCAGTGGTTGTGGAACCTACTCCAATAACTGAACCTCGAATTGGGAATTTTTTGAGCTTAATAAGTTGAGCTGCATTTTCACTTATAAAAGAAGCCTGAGATCCAGGGTCAATCAGGGCTCTTAGTAAAATCTCTCGGCCACTCTCACTCTTGACCGGTACCAATGATGTTGCTAGCAATGCGTTCTTCTGCTTTTGTGCAAAATTCGTTACTATTGACTCATCCTGAAGATTATCTTGTGCATCGTCATCATTTGATTGTGTTGAGGAAATTCCAGGTGATCTTCTCGGTGTCCTGTAAACCCTCTTCCTTCTTACAGTAATGAAGAAGTGAGTAATGACGCTTTCCACAAATTTTACAAGACGTCTTCTGTTTGCAATAATAAATAGGAAGGCCTGGGGATAAGCAGTTGTAGCATAATCGGTTGGTTTTGACTACCTCGCTTCTCTTCTGTGGGTCAAGCTTAGCAAATCCCTTACAGTGGCAAAGAATGTGTTCTCCGTTACATAATTTGCAAATCACACGTGTGCTTAAAGTATGAAAGGTGCGTTCTTTGTTTGTTTTCTGAGTGTTAGATGAAGCTTGAAAGGTTACCTCGAGTGTTTGTATTTTATTTTCCAAAAAAGTAGTAAAATTGTGTAAAGTAGGTAGGTCAGTTTGATATTCTTGACTTACATGAGTTTCCCATTCTTTGTGTGTGTCAGTATCCAATTTTTGCACTGTTAGGTATATTATAATAGGATCCCAAGTCATTGTACTAATATCCATTGATTTTAAACTGTTTAAACACTCTTTTGTACCATCTCATTTGTTACTTTACTCATTTGTTACTTGTATATGCTTGATAGTATTTTTCGCTTCACCCTCCAAACACGACTTCAAGTAGTGCAACTTTTGTACGTTGCATAATGATTTGTGGGTGTGGATTAATGCCTTAAATGTGTCTTCAAATGATTGCCAATCCTGATACGAAAACGAATAAGTAGGTAAAACTATCCGGGGAAGCTTGACTTCAGTGGTATACGAACCCTCTTTTTTGGGCGAGTGTGATGATGCATCTCCGTATTGTTATGAAGCTTCTCTGTCTGTAGTGAATAACTCGAGCGCGTCCGCCATGTCCGACTTCAAATCTAAATAAATTTCTTCACATTTACTATAGTTCTCTTCTTTGAAATGCTTTATAGTCTTCCTTTTCTCTTTACTAGTAATCTTTATTAACGATTGATGTGCTTCTTTAAATGATTTCCAATAATCTTCCAACGATTGAATTCTTGTTTCTAAAAATCCTATAGTAATTCTCGGTTTAGGAGCCTTCTTATACTTAGTTTTACATTTCACTATCAAGTGATATGTAAAACTATATAAGTCTTCTAAATTCTCCATAATTTCGTCCGGCTTCGCCATAATTATTCACTTGTTATTTTATTTATGTTAAAACGTTCGATTCGCAATAGTCACTTCAATGCATCAACATGTATAGGTAGTATAACCGCGTTCGAATCGTCCTTTTGTTCACTAATTAGCTTCATAGAGAAAAAACGGCTCGGCGACAATCGTTATCAGTTGGGCCGACCGGTTATAGCGCGCTAGTATGCGGTTCGAATAGGACCATTATGGTAACGAGTTAAGGTTGATTTTTGATATGATTGCGCTAACTGTGAGTTTAGAAAAATAAAAGCACGGGTTCACTTGCAAGGTCTGTATTGCGACTGACTAAATAACTAATTGTACACTCTTTATAAGCAGATGTAAAAAATTACGTAAACAGATATGTTAATTTTTTATCCCTCGTAAAAGTAGTTTTCTGGATAAAAAGTACTTTGTGTCCTTGTCTGTACCCCTCACAACGTGTATGCGAAATTTCATGATGATCAGGTAGTTAAGACGTGAAAGCGTAACAATTTATTTTCTTTTCTTTTAATCCAACTGGTTTTAAAAATTCTTTTACCCTTACAAATCTATATTGTCAAAGAGCAACATAGGCCATAGTTTATTTAAAAAAAAGTGCTCTTACTAAGGTTACATAATCTAACCAAATCTACTTTTAAAAATGTATGTATGTAATGTGTTTGTATAAATGAGCGTGTGCATTTAAAAGTGAAAAGGAGGGAAGTCATTGCATCGTGTGCGATAAGTAACAGACATGCGCGCGCAGGTACTGCTGGGAGTGCGTGAACAAGGCGCGCGGCGAGCGCGTGTGCATCGTGTGCGGCGGCGCGCACGCCGGGCGCACAATCCCGTGCGCGCTGTGCGCGCGCGCCTACCACCAGGACTGCCACTACCCGCCGCTGCTTAAGGTACTCGGCTAACTACTATCTAGCATCCACGTGTCCTACCAGACTACTGCTGGGAGTGCGTGAACAAGGCGCGCACGCCGGGCGCACAATCCCGTGCGCGCTGTGCGCGCGCGCCTACCACCAGGACTGCCACTACCCGCCGCTGCTTAAGGTACTCGGCTAACTACTATCTAGCATCCACGTGTCCTACCAGACTACTGCTGGGAGTGCGTGAACAAGGCGCGCACGCCGGGCGCACAATCCCGTGCGCGCTGTGCGCGCGCGCCTACCACCAGGACTGCCACTACCCGCCGCTGCTTAAGGTACTCGGCTAACTACTATCTAGCATCCACGTGTCCTACCAGACTACTGCTGGGAGTGCGTGAACAAGGCGCGCACGCCGGGCGCACAATCCCGTGCGCGCTGTGCGCGCGCGCCTACCACCAGGACTGCCACTACCCGCCGCTGCTTAAGGTACTCGGCTAACTACTATCTAGCATCCACGTGTCCTACCAGACTACTGCTGGGAGTGCGTGAACAAGGCGCGCACGCCGGGCGCACAATCCCGTGCGCGCTGTGCGCGCGCGCCTACCACCAGGACTGCCACTACCCGCCGCTGCTTAAGGTACTCGGCTAACTACTATCTAGCATCCACGTGTCCTACCAGACTACTGCTGGGAGTGCGTGAACAAGGCGCGCACGCCGGGCGCACAATCCCGTGCGCGCTGTGCGCGCGCGCCTACCACCAGGACTGCCACTACCCGCCGCTGCTTAAGGTACTCGGCTAACTACTATCTAGCATCCACGTGTCCTACCAGACTACTGCTGGGAGTGCGTGAACAAGGCGCGCACGCCGGGCGCACAATCCCGTGCGCGCTGTGCGCGCGCGCCTACCACCAGGACTGCCACTACCCGCCGCTGCTTAAGGTACTCGGCTAACTACTATCTAGCATCCACGTGTCCTACCAGACTACTGCTGGGAGTGCGTGAACAAGGCGCGCACGCCGGGCGCACAATCCCGTGCGCGCTGTGCGCGCGCGCCTACCACCAGGACTGCCACTACCCGCCGCTGCTTAAGGTACTCGGCTAACTACTATCTAGCATCCACGTGTCCTACCAGACTACTGCTGGGAGTGCGTGAACAAGGCGCGCACGCCGGGCGCACAATCCCGTGCGCGCTGTGCGCGCGCGCCTACCACCAGGACTGCCACTACCCGCCGCTGCTTAAGGTACTCGGCTAACTACTATCTAGCATCCACGTGTCCTACCAGACTACTGCTGGGAGTGCGTGAACAAGGCGCGCACGCCGGGCGCACAATCCCGTGCGCGCTGTGCGCGCGCGCCTACCACCAGGACTGCCACTACCCGCCGCTGCTTAAGGTACTCGGCTAACTACTATCTAGCATCCACGTGTCCTACCAGACTACTGCTGGGAGTGCGTGAACAAGGCGCGCACGCCGGGCGCACAATCCCGTGCGCGCTGTGCGCGCGCGCCTACCACCAGGACTGCCACTACCCGCCGCTGCTTAAGGTACTCGGCTAACTACTATCTAGCATCCACGTGTCCTACCAGACTACTGCTGGGAGTGCGTGAACAAGGCGCGCACGCCGGGCGCACAATCCCGTGCGCGCTGTGCGCGCGCGCCTACCACCAGGACTGCCACTACCCGCCGCTGCTTAAGGTACTCGGCTAACTACTATCTAGCATCCACGTGTCCTACCAGACTACTGCTGGGAGTGCGTGAACAAGGCGCGCACGCCGGGCGCACAATCCCGTGCGCGCTGTGCGCGCGCGCCTACCACCAGGACTGCCACTACCCGCCGCTGCTTAAGGTACTCGGCTAACTACTATCTAGCATCCACGTGTCCTACCAGACTACTGCTGGGAGTGCGTGAACAAGGCGCGCGGCGAGCGCGTGTGCATCGTGTGCGGCGGCGCGCACGCCGGGCGCGCCATATGTGTGTATGTATGTATATACACTGTATCGCACCAAATTTGGTGCGATACAGTATTCAAAAATTAAGCCATCTATCATTGAATACTACCCTCTTACAGAATATCGACGTGAAATAGCAGTATTCCTACTATTGTGTTTCGTTTGGTGAGAGAGAGTGCCGGAGGCCCAATCACCCTCTTTCCCACTTTTCCACTTTCTCCTAAGGGTCGACAACGCGCAAGTAATGCCTCTGGTGTTGCAGGCGTCCTTAGGCTACGGTGACCACTTACCATTAGGTGGGCCGTATGCTTATTTGCCGCCGTAGTGATAAATCACGTAAATTTTATACTCGGAATAGCAAATACTCTTAAAGAGGAAAGGGTCCTAAGCCTAAGCCCTGTGGCACTCTCATTGTCACTGGTAATCTAGAAGATGTACTTCTGTAAATTTTTACATGTTTTTGGCTACAGTTTAATTAGATATCACCTAGTTCGTGTGCAGTATCCTGGATTCTACTATGCCTGAGTGTTCACAATAACATATAGATTTATAAATCAGAAGCTTTTGATGTATCTTGCAGTCTTCATTGTTTTTTGTTTAGTAGCTATTAACGAACTTTAGTGCTATAAATAATAAAACTCGGAAACAGTGTACATCTTCCAATTTCTAAATAAGATTATGATAGCATTTCGACTACAGGGCGAACACCAATTTTTATAAATAACTTAATGATACTTTAAGTTTGACCTAAATTGTTCTCAAAATCCGTATCTTAAAAGCTGTTAAGGCAACAAAGAGCCGGTCCGAATAATGAGATGTTTCAAACATTTCTGAACCCATACCCAACTTAATATATTATGCTTAATTTCACGTAGTAGTTTTAATTTTTTTTTGTCTGTCCTTTTAATAGATTTTTCTTAATTAACACTGTGTCTTACGAGTACTACTTACGTAATTATTTATAGTGTGCGCGAGAACGCTGGTACCCTAAACACAAGTTGAATCTTATTCTGGGTACCAGAGTTTATCGTAAATACAAAATATCGTGTTTGTGACGCTGTTATTGTATTTTTGTGCCAAGTTAAGTTAAGAAAAAATAAATCTCTATATAATCTCTCTTATAATTCGACATAATCTACCTATAACGAAAAAATTGTTATATTAACTAATGTATGACGTGAATATGTGTAGAACCCCCGCGGCAAGTGGTACTGCTCGCAGTGTATCTCGCGCGCGCCGCCGAAGAAGCCGCGCAACACGAAGAAGCGCGACGCCAAGCATCGAGACCTCAGCGCCAGCGCCAGCGCAGACCTCGACCAGAACATGGTGCCCAGGTACGTGCGCACTCATACGTACACATACACAGGTACATGTACGTGCACGTATGTGTACGTGCACATATTTATGAAAATTTACGTATACGTACAAATATACCCACACATATAGGTACGTACATTCTTACCTGTATATCACGGAATTATATTGACAAAATGTGTTATATTCACATTTTGATAATTATGTTGATCTCGCGATCGAAAGTGTTTATGCCTTATGGATTGTTCTGAAAGGCATTGTCGCAAATTAGTGTAATATTTCGAAGGTTTTAAATGTAATTAATTAATTTGTGCTGTGTATCAGCCCGGCGGCGTCGCACGCGTCCACGTCAACGACGGCGGAGGAGTGCACGGGGAGCGCGCTGCACACGCCCGAGAAGCACGACGACAAGCTGGACGACACGCTGGCCGACAGCGAGAACGGACTTAACCATCACGCAGGTAACCGACTCACTAACACAACATAAGATAGCCCGGCGGCGTCACACGCGTCCACGTCGACGAGGGCGGAGGAGTGACAAAAGCGTAAAGCGATGGCACGGCTCAGGCATGGAACGGATAAAGGTTATAACACACATCAACTCGAAAACGAATCGGCATCGTATCAACTCGAGCCGTGCAGTATTCTTTGTATGAAACTCCTTTATTCTTTTTTATTTTTTTGACCCAAGTATATCCGTTATGGATACTTCGTCCTCTGCGGGGAGGGACAGGGGGGGAGAGGGTCGGTATACACACTAAAAACCTGGAGTGAGCAGTCCCTCCGCCGACGGGATGGGGATGCGTTAGCAATCACAATCCCGCCCCGGCGGTTGGCCCGGCTGATGGTGACCGGGCCTCAGCACCTGTGGAGGGATGGCCTTGCTCACCAAGGCCACCCCCTAGACTTGTGTGGCCATGCAAGCCGGTAGAGAGTCCCCCGACTCTGTACCAGTGACCCCACTATACAGGAGCGAGAAGGTGGGCAAATCGCCTCCTCCTCACTCCCGTCCCGTCTGCGCCGGAAAGGGTCAGCGAGAAGATTGTTCTCCCTGACGCTCTCCGCGGTCTCATTCTGCACCATGACTGCCTCACAGAAGGAGACCACTGCCTGCCACGACCTCTCGCCGCCAAGCATGACGTTGATCACACTCGGCAGGGAGAGATCCCCGCCTATTATGGCCGAAAGCAAGTGCCGCTGCGGCACCCACGCGGCACACACCTCCAGCGTGTGGAGCGCCGTGTCTTCCAACTCCCCAGAGTTATGGCAGGCCGAGATCGCCTCACGTCTCGCGATCTGGTGCAAATACTTTTCGAAGGATCCGTGCCCGGAAAGCACCTGCACCAGTCGGAAGGTCAGCGACCCGAATCGCCGCCCTATCCACCTCCGGAGGACCGGGCGAAAGGCCTCCACCGTCCACTGGCCAGGGACCGGTCGAGCCATCCATCGCCTCATCAGGGCGGCCGCATGCGTGCGACCTCCTCTCACCCCAGGGGCCCCCCGTGGTACCTTCTCGCCGCCACAAAGTGGTAAACTTCGGCGAGGATATTCGCTTGTAGTTCCCAGGGGGGTCACTGGCCAGCACGCACGCCGCCGTCCAGGACACCGTTCCGTAACCGCGTATGGCCCTCGTCGCGATGACCCGCTGCGAACGTCGCAGCAGGGTCTTATTGTCGCGACTGAGGGCGTCCGCCCAGACCGGTGCCCCGTAAAGGGCCATACTCCGGATCACTCCGGAGTACAGTCGGCGACAATTGGCGCTCAGGCCACCCACGTTGGGCAGCAGCCTCCCCAGGGCGGCCGCCACTCCCAGGACTCTTGGGGCCAGCTGGGTGAAGTGTGTCCCAAAGTCCACCTTCTGTCCAGGATGAGACCCAAGTATATCATTTGGGTCCCAATCCGAACCAGGACCCCGTCCAGGGCCACTCGCGTACCTGGAGGAGGTCCTCCCCGAGGCCCATGGAACAATAGGGCCTCGGTCTTGGAGAGGGCAACCTCCAATCCCAGGGCGCGGATACGGTCGATCACTAGGGCAGCGCCCACCACGGCCAACCGCACCGCCTCCCCGAGGTTCCTCCCCTTGACTACGACTAGGGTGTCATCGGCGTAGCACGCCACCCGCATACTCGCGGAAAGCGTGCCCTGAAGCACCCAGTCGTAGCCAACGTTCTACAGGAGCGGTCCCAGCACCGACCCCTGTTGAACTCCGCAGGATTCGCGACGGCGCCTCAAACCGTCGCGTCATTCCACCGGGACCTCGCGGTCCTGGAGGTAGTCGGCCAACAGCCTCGGCAAATACAGGGGCACTCCGTGATACCGAAGCGCCTCCTGTACTGTTCCATGCGGGAGGCTGTTGAAGGCGTTGGCAATGTCCAGCGAGACAGCTAACGCCTTGTTTCCCCCCCACCGACCGCTTCCTGCGTCCAGTCTTTGAGCCGGAGCAGGGCGTCTATCGTGGACCACCCCGCTCTGAACCCATACTGGGCCTGCGATAGCGCCGGTCCAGTCCTCTCCAAGTGCTGGATGACATGGGAAGCCACCACTCTCTCTAGCAGCTTTCCCGTGTCATCCAGCAACACGATTGGCACAGGCCATGCGGAAAGTGAGGTTCAGGTTCAGGCACAATCGGCCGTCCATCCACAGCTTCGGGAACCGTCCAGACGTTAGGCACGCGTCGAACAGCTCCCGAAGCGAATCTGATCTATCTATCTGAGGGCGATCCGGAGGACCTGCCCCGGGATCCCGTCTGGACCCGGTGCCGTCCTCTGGCCACCTAAGTGGCTGACGGCCGCCTCCATCTCCGCCTCCGATACAAGCGGGATGGAGGCCGGGTCATTCCTCCGGGAAGGTGGCGCGAAAAAGCCCCACCAGCACCCTGCCCAGGAGCTCCGGCTCCAGGGACTCCGCGACAGAGGGCGTCAGGCCCCGGAACTTGTTCCGGGCAGCACTGTACGGACGCCCCCATGGGTCCTTATCCAGGCCCTGCAGGGCCTCACCCCAGGCCCAGGACTTGGCCCGGCCGGCCGTTTCCGCGAAGCGGTCACGGCCGTCTGCGACGCGGCCATGCCGCCGCCGCCGCTTACACCGCATGTAGGGCCGCCGCGCCGCCGAGCAGGCGGCTCTGAGATCTGCGATCTCTGAGCTCCACCAGTACACAGTTTGCCGGGGCGGCGGCGGGCCCTCGGCACGGCCGCATTGCAGACGGCCGTTTCCGCGAAGCGGTCACGACCGCGACGTTAACCTCCACCGTCCCCCTCTCCACCGAGAGCGTGGGAGCAGCCAGCCACGCCTGGACGATGGCCGCCTCTTCAGCCAGCTTGGCGTCGAGGCAACTCACCGACCAGCGCGGAAAATCCGCCCGCAACACGCGCCGGGACGCTCCCTAACAGTCGGAGGTGGAGATCTCGAACCTTATGTATTTATGGTCCGAGAGCGTCTCCACCTCCGACATCACCCTGGAGGGAGCATGCACGTGCCCGGGCCTGGTGGCTCGGCACGTGCCGCGACAGCGGGGCTGGTGAACGTTAGGTCCACCACGGACCCCCCACACCATCGCACGCACGTGTGGTCCGACCCTCTATTGAGGAGGGTCAGTCCTGTGGCAACCGCCCACTCCCTGACTATCTCCCCTCGAGTGTCAATGGAGCGGTTGCCCCATTCCCGGGCCTTGGCGTTCAAAACATGTCTCGTGATACGTGGTATCACGTGACCTTTGCATATTACTTAAACCAATTTTCGAACTCTAAGATTTACGCCAATTCATTGCCGTTTCTCACTTGTCGTATATCGGTTCACTCGAAACTACAGAGCTAAGCTACTCTAACGAGGTAAACGAGTAGCATCGCTGGCATCGTCGGATATTTCGTTCACATCGTTTGTATCGCTGTAGTTCGGGGTGCGAACCGAAGTATGAAAGGAGGTGAAACGATCGCTCGCTCGCTAGTTGGCGGTGTGGCCTACGCTTTAGAATTATGATGAAGGGGTCGCTCGATTTTTTTGCGATTATAAGTCTTCTTCATAAGTACTATATAACAAGTGACATGCCTCTAGCGCTTGGCTCGTGTGGCGCCTGCAGGAGGCACGAGCAGTGCTCGTGTATCATTGATGTAGCTACTTCTCAATTGAACAGCTCTTAAGTTCTTGATCAAGAATTCATTTCTGATAATTTTCATCATCATATTATTCAATTAACGCTATAATTAGCGTTGACTGGTTATTAAATAATTAAGTAAAAGTCTGAGGCGCTCATAGCCAGTTGCACTCACAGATCAGTAAACGATTAGCGACGTTAAGCAACGTTGGGTACGGTCAGTCTATAGATGGGTGACCGCTTAGTTGTATTTCATCTGAGCATCTTCGTGCTTCGGAGTGCACGTAAAAAGTCGGTCCCGGTTGTTGTCAAATTGACAGCAGTCGTTAAGCCATGTCAGAGGCTTGAATAATTCTTGACAACAGGTTGGCAACTAACCACACGAAAAAGAAGAAAGAAAGAAGTAAAAATCTAACTTACAAAATGTACTCCTTTTGTATGTTTAATTTTTCCAGCTTGTGCTAATTAATATTAAACTATCTCTTTACTTTTACTATAATTATTATATATATGTATTGACTAGTAACTCCAGCTTTTTGAATTGAGAATAACATGTTAAAAACGACTTGAACTCAACTTAAGTATTACTTAAATTTTTTGTTTCTATATGAAGTTTCCTGAAACTTTAATAAAATTTGAGTATTTGGACATCACATATTTAAGTAAATACTCGATTGATAGCGGTTTGATGAAATTCGATTCCATAGAAATAATTGAGATTTTATATCTCAATGCGGAAACTGGGGGTATATAAACAATGTCTACGATTGTATTCGAATAAATTAGTCACACAATGCATATTACTACGTCATAATATAGTAGTTGTGACGTGTACTTACCCCTGGTTCGTCCCCCAGGCGAGCTGAGCGCAGAGGAAGGCCCGCCGGAGAAACGCCGCGCGGTGCACTACGGCGGCAACGGCGCGCTGCAGCACGACGATACTGACCAACTCGACGGTAATGCACAGTACACGCACCTACAACAAAGTACTATTATATAGCCGTATATATACTGACCTACTTCTGGCCACGAGCCTCTTCTCAGTGTAAGAACGGTTGGCTCGTAGTCTACTGAATATGCTATAAAAAGTAATGCTATAAAACATTGTTATAATTATGAAACATATAGGCAAACGAAATCTTTCTTGTTTCTACTTATATTGCTGACTATACATACTGTACATATATGTGTGTTGTATCCAGCGCCATCTCTCGTCTCTTGTAAATTCTCATGTGTGGCATCCGCTACACTCTATAAGTGTAAGGTCACTGCTGACGTTCGTCATTAGTTTTATGTAGTCAAGCACGAGTAAGCGATACTTGCCGCGATCGTAGGTAGGAGAGCCTCGCTGATGTCAGCATGAATGCGCCGGCTCGACCGGGGAAGAACTACTCTTTACTCCTACTGTTGTGTTTTGTTCGGTAAGTGACAGTGCCGGAGGCCCAATCACCTTCCTCTTCCCTACCCGCTCCTTTTCCTTCCCACTTCCTTTTTCTCCTAAAGGGTCGGCAACGCGCAAGTGATGCCTCTGGCGTCCATCATCAGGTCATCAGGGGTCCATAGGCTACGGTGACCACTTACCATCAGTTGGGCCGTATGATTGTTTGCCAACATAGAGGCATAAAAAAAAATTGCCGCTTGGTAGTCACCTCTCCGCAATCACTCAGTTCGTAGTTCAACAAGTTTTGATTTTACATGTAATCGGTATTAGTAAATATGTATCCATATGTATCAAGAACTAGGTTATTTGACTACCCACAAGCACACATAACATTACCTCTACAATTAATGGTTGTGTTGCTTGCAGGCGAGGAGCGAGGTACAGAGAACGTCCCGCTGGTGTCGCGCGCCAAGAAGGAAAAGAACTCCGCCAAGAAACTCGTCAAGGACCTGCAGTTCTGCAAGTGAGTGCACCACGCTATATATTGGTGTCAAAACGAACAGTTATAGCTAGCTTATTTGAGCTAGTTTTAAAACAGGTAGCCTTACTGCTTTCTTTCACAATTAAAGTAGCCTGCAGCTAGTATACTGGATATATCAATAATGGAAGAAACGCTAGGAAACATGTGTTTTTGCTAATTATTGGCGTCGCGTCGTTAATCTTAAAGATAAATGTTTATATTTTATTTTTCGTTAGTGCAATACACTATGTAAGAAACGACGAAATTTTCATATTTCACTATAATTTGCGTTGCGTCGTTAATCTCAAAAATAAATGCGTATCTCAAAATACACTTTCGCATATTACAATTTTGATTTAAATTATTATTTACCAAAATATATATATATATATACATACATACATACATACATAGATTCACGCCTGTTTCCCAGAGGGGTAGGCAGAGACTACGAATTTCCATTTGCTACGATCCTGACACACTTCTCTGGCTTCATTCACTTTCATCACATTCCTCATACCACGCCCGTCGGTTCAAGGTGCTCTTAAGCTGGCCTTTGTCCAGAACGCCTCCGATCTGATCAAGAAACGTTCGCCTAGGTCTTCCTCTTGCGACTGTTCCATTGACACTAGCCTTATAAACTTTCTTAGTCAGTCTTTCCTCGTCCATTCTTTCTACATGCCCAAACTAGCTTAACATACCCTTTTCTATTCTTGTCACTATATCAACTTTCATGCCGCATCTCTCTCTAATCACACTATTCCTTATTCTATCTTTCAGAGTCACACCACATATATTTCTCAGCGCTCTCATTTCTACAGCATTTATTCTGCTCTCATGCTTCTTTTGCCATACCCAACTTTCACTTCCATACATAAGTGTGGGCACTAATAGTCCTCTATGAACAGCCAAACGTGCCTTTTCGGAAACATTTCGACTGTTCATAAAAGCGCGTAGAGCTCCATTCACTTTGTTTCCCGCAATCGTTCTCCTTTCAATATCTCCCTCATGTTTACCATCCCTTGTAAACAAAGTACCCAAATATACAAACTCTTTCACTTGCTCCACATCGTCACGCACTCTTCCTTTTCAAATACCATTACTTTCGTCTTGATTACATTTATTTTCATTCCTTTACGCTCAAAAGCACCATGCATAATAGTTACCATCGCCTGCAACTCTTCTGCTGATGACGCAAGTATTACTTGGTCATCGGCATAAAGAAGACATTTGACAAGTAACTCATTCATTCTTAATCCCCATTCACAATCTTTTAAATCTTTTAAACAATTGTCCATGTATAGGTTAAACAGCCAAGGCGACGCTACACATCCTTGTCTAACACCTTTTTCGATGCTAAACCATTCTGTGTAGGTCCCATTTATCCTAACACAAGCTCTGGAATCATCATAAAGAGATTTCAGAACTCGCGTGAGGGTGCTATTCACTCCATACATGGACAAGACAATATTATATATATATATATATATATATACATATATATATATATATATATATGTATATATATATATATGTATATATATATATATGTATATATGTATATATACATATATATATATATATATACATATATATATATATATATATATATATAATATATATATTGTTTGTTATTTACCAAAATGCAAAGAAATTGCCATCATTACATGTCAACCCAATCATATAAAGTCTAATATTCAAAACTATCAATAAAAAAAAAACAGTAATGGTCAGTCCCACAACTAAGATAAACCGCATGCTGTCTCACTCTTGTTAGGTTAAAGAAGAGAAATGGCGAGACTTTTATCTTATAGATAAATGCTATTTGGAGGTGGTGGGACAAGTCCTAAAAATATTTTATTTCGATATCACATACATAAGTACTTATATATAGGGATGGAGCTATCCTTTTAAGTATAAAATCTTAACTTAAATAATGTATCACTACTGATACTCTGGTGATGTGTTCCTAGGAGTCTGTTATGCGAGATGGAGTGCCACGAGCACGCGTGGCCGTTCCTCCTGCCCGTCAACACGAAGCAGTTCCCGCAGTACAAGAAGGTCATCAAGTGCCCCATGGACCTCTCCACCATCAAACGAAAGCTGCAGGACAACTCGTAAGTATTATATCACTACCTTTAAACTGCAAGGCTGAGTGTAGGTTCGAGTACCATAGAAAGCAATTATAAGTGTGATCCTTTTATTACCTGAGTTTGGATGTACTTTGTGTTTGTTTAATAATAATAATGTCCTCCAGACCGAATTTCGGTCACCGCGGCCAATCTTAACGGGGACTGCCATCTGCGCAGGAGATATTATAGTGCACAAGTATATACGCAAACACAAGTGCAGAGAGTGCACGTTCCCTAACTCTCATGATCCGATGGGACGGATAATCCGACACGACTGGAGAGAGATAGGGCGCAGGACCAACGGCTTTTCGTGCTGTCCAAGGCATGGGGGTGTCTCAGGCGTACGGCACACTGCCAGGGTCGAGTATGCGTGGCGGCACAACACAGGCGAGCTCGCCTCTCTGCATCATTGAGATGCAGAAAAAAGAGCGTAGGGGATAAGACGGACCCCTGAGGCACTCTTGCATTGACCTGCATAAATTTGGAAGCGCGACCGTCGCAAAGGATCCGTATACGACGCTTCTGCAGGAAACTTGCAATCCAGGTGCACAGTTGAGGGGGCAAGCCATAGGCCGAAAGCTTGAAAAGAAGAGACCGGTGCCAGACTCTATCGAAAGCATTGGCTATGTCAAGGCTGATATCCAAAGACTCGCCAGTCGCCGTGCTTGTCCATAGCCTCACCCCAGAGTTGCGTGACGAACGCTAGAAGATCACCCGTTGATCTTTTAGCCCAAAAGCCGTGTGGCGATCATTGATCAACGAGTGATCCTCCAGGTAGCGGACAATTGGGTGTTTATAATTCGCTCGAGCACCTTGGAGAGCACCGAGGTGATAGCTATGGGTCGATAGTTGCCTGGCTCGGAACGGTTCCCCCTTTTTGGGAATCGGTTTAACGTTCGCCTCTTTCCAAGCCTCATGCACAATGCCTGCGGCGTAAGACGTCCGGTATAGGCGCGTAAGTGTGGGAGACAACTCCGCTGCACATCTTTTGAGGAGCACAGCTGGGATGCCGTCAGGTCCACTGGCTTTCCGAACATCGAGAGACTGCAGTAACGACGCACGAACGTCACGTTGCTTGATATGTATATCAGGCATGGTGTAGCCGCGGTTGGCAATGTGAACCGCAGTCATCGATTCGGGAGTTGGCCACAAAGAGATTTGCAAGCAGATCTGCTTTCTCCTGCGGCCGATGAGCCAGTGATCCATTTGGATATCTCAGAGAGGGCAGCGAGGTCTGGTAGAAGTTGGACTGCACGGCTTTAGCCAGGCGCCAATAGCTACGACTGCCTGTAGGATACGCCATGAGTTCCTGGCCGAACCGTGCGACGCGCTGGGCATTCGGTCTTAAGTATGCCCTCTTACAGACCTTTGTGGCTTGGTTGAAAGCTGCCTTCAGGTGTTCTACGTTAGGCTCGTGGAGAGCGCGAGCCCTGGTCTAAGCGCGGTACGCTGTTTGTTTGTGTTTAACAGCATTAGCACATTTACGATCGAACCAGGGCCTTTTCGTGACATCACTGTATAGAATATATATTCCATACCCAGGGTGATTTCACCAGCGACAGCAGTAGCGCTCTCTGATGGATCCCTTTTCTCAAAGCAGCGTTGAGCCCAAGAGATGGATGCGAAGTACTCCCGCATTCCATCCCAGTCTGCTGACGAGTAGTGCCACAGTCGTCGTCTTGCCTCCTCGGGTCGTCGGGGCGTAACAACAACAGACTTAGGTGCCCAGAGGAGCACGAATCGACACACTGTTCAGGTTCGGGTTACTCGTTAGCAGCAGATCGAGCAGAGAGGGCGCCTAACCAGCAATGTCCGGTATCCGGGTGGGCTGGAGTACCAGTTGAGCCAGGTCATGCGTGAGAGCGAACGCATAGGCAGTTCGTCCCGCGTGGTCTGTTTTGGGAGAACCCAACCAGGTCTCATAGTGGGCATTGAAATCTCCCAAAAACACCAACTCATCGTTCCACCGCTCCGCAAACCGGTCCTGCGCATCGTCTGTCGCCTGACTCAGGTAGTCTAAGAGAAAGAGCCATGATCTACGTGTACCCAAAGGACAGAGAAGGAAGGGCCCTTTAGGCAGTGTAGACGGCAACAGCAAATATCCGCCCTAACAAACAAGCATACCCCACCCCGGCTTTCGCGAGGAAACATTCCTCTAGCACGTAGCCGGGGTATCGCAGGTAGTTCGTGTCTGCAGGACGGCGTATTTGTGTCTCCGTTAGAAAAAGCATTGCCGGCCGAGCCGTCTCCTGGTGGTGATGGACAGCATTAAGGTTAGCGTGGAGTCCTTTGATGTTAATAAACTTCACGACACAGGAAGAGGAAGCAGCGGTGGGGTTACGGCGATTGGCTGCTGTTGAACAACAATGCTTTGTTCGTACCGCCATAGAGTGAAAGGAAGGGGAAGCGTGAAAAAGAAGAGGCGGCTATTCTCGCAGCAAAGTGGGGCAAGGCGCAGAGCAGGTTTGGTCATATTACTGTGTGGTATGGCGATAGCCGATCCGACGGATGGAAGGACCCCCGTACCCTCGCGAAAGTGCCCACCGACCCACCCTCCGGTCACCATCCGGCACGACGAGCCACCTCGAGATTATGTGCGGCATGATGAGGTAGCTAACCAAGTTGGTTAGATTCGGTTGGGCCTCTGGACTATACCGCGGGCGGCCAGCAGATCACCGTTTCTACGGCTCGCCCTGGCCGCCGGGTCGACTCCCGCCACCCACACAATGATTCTACGGATACTCTGCAGGTCTCTCATAAGCTGCGAGAATCGTCACGTCATGCTTAAGCCTTGGGCGCTATCATTCACCGAACGAAACACTGTGGTTTCACGTCGATTTTCTGTGAGAGGGTAGTACTTCCCCGGTCGAGCCGTACCATTCTTGCTGTAATTATTATTAGTATAGTAAAATAGTATAATAAGTACCCTAAAATCAACATAATCTTTCACATACCATTTTGTAGAACTAATTTGGGTCGGCAGTCACCTATACCTACATAGTTTTTAATCAGTGCAATATTATCCGAACATGCAATCTAGACATTGACATTTTTGGTCATTATTATAGAAAATTCAAAACTGTTAATACTTTTGTTCAAACTCAAGAATTGTATAACCATCCTTATTAACGTTATAAATGCGAATGTGAGATTGTTGTGAAGCTTGACACACAATTTTCAACTAATTCTCTATTTCACACACTTGAAATCTTAAGACATTTTATCAATGTCGTATACACGTTATCAGGGGATCATACATAATGTATCTTTTATCTAGAAAAAAGTAGTGTTCCTAAGTAAAAGCTAGTATAAAGTATAGGATTATGGTATGTATGTATGTATATATAAAGCAGCGAGTGACGTCTGTCGCGCAGGTACAAGTGCAAGGAAGAGTTCGCGTCGGACGTGCGGCTGATGTTCAGCAACTGCGAGGTGTTCAACGAGGACGACAGCCCCGTGGGCCGCGCCGGACACAACATGCGCCACTACTTCGACGAGCGCTGGGCGCAGCTCTGAGCGAGCACTCGCGCGTGTCTGTGTACGGATATATGTTCTCGTCTTATTTATACATTTCATTAGCATATAATACAAGTACTCATTGTGTTATACTAAATAACGAAACAAAATACCACATTTATCCGTTACACGCTATGTATTAAACGACTCGCAAATATACAAGGAAATAAAATATGACGCTAGAACTTATGAACGAGTGCTATCGATGTAGAGTCGAGCACTTGAGTGATTTAAACTTAACTATGACGTAAAAGTATGTGGTACATTATCATGTAATGTTGTATCTC
Organism: Catocala fraxini; assembly: GCA_930367265.1. Classification (NCBI taxonomy): domain Eukaryota; kingdom Metazoa; phylum Arthropoda; class Insecta; order Lepidoptera; family Erebidae; genus Catocala; species Catocala fraxini. The sequence continues at coordinate 1,401,415 of OV884051.1, forward strand.
TAACATACTAAACAATGTTTTACATAAAACATCACAACATACTCAATGTAAGGGTCAAATAAAACTGATCTTGAAACCATGATAGTAATAATTATTAAAAATCTTGATTATCGCTACTATCGATTTTAAAGGATTGTTATTATTGTCGATAAATATTTGCAGTTTTATCGGTAATATAACATCTGATTGCTGATTATTTATCGAGTTACAGTCCAACCTAATTAAAAATCGATATTTTGTAATCTTATCGATGTGGCTAATTGTCAATTTTTGTAGCTAATGAGACGATTTGATTAATATTTATTAATAATAATATCAACTAGGTATCCAGTAGATCTTATTATCAATATATATATAACAGCATCAATATAAAATAAACTTGTCGTAAAAATCCATTCCATCAATGAGAAAATTCCAAAAGATTATATCTTAAATGTGATAGAAAACATGGGTAAACATTCCAAGCGCGACATTCACCGGATATGACGTCAGAATCTCATGTAAAAAAAATGTATTTCGATTGTGATCTTTATATAGAAGAAAAGATAAAAGGATTTTGAAAGAAAAGAATGGTAAGCAACGCACATACTATCGTTGTTGGTGTATTTATATAGGCGGTGTAAATAGTAGTTTTAACTATCAATTAATACAAGTATTAGCTGGAAGTGTATGTTAAGGTTACAGTTACAAGTTTTCGAATATTATTTTTATAATGATTTGCGCTTGCAACGAAGCAATACGGTTAATAATTGCGCATTTGTTTAATTGTACCTTAGAGTCGTGCGTTTGGTAAACATTCTTATATAGAAAAGTCAATTAATTAAAAAAAGATATGTCCACTAGCCGACAAGCGCCACAGTCAAGTTAAGTTTTCTTGTCGTAAACTTTTTTTAGGATTGCAATATTAGCATTATTTCTTGTCTAAAATAAAAATCTATTATTATTGAGAATATACGTAGTATTTTTAGTAAATGTTTTTACCAAACACGCGACTAGAAAGAGACAAAATATAAATACTCTAATTTTCAATTCGGTGGCCAGTTAAGTAGTCCAACGTGTACAATGATATGTGTGTAAAAATTATATAGTTGTGTCTAAATTGTGCACTAGGCGGGAATAGTGCGCCACACCACCCGTCTCGGAACACCGCTGAGCCATCATGATACACTTTATATAAAAACATTTACACACTAATTGTTCCCTGCAGATTCCTACCAATGTTTGTGATTACTGCTGTTATATAGCCTATGTTACTTGTGAATAAACAAGTTCTCTAAAGGTGCAACAATTATTAAAATCAGTTTAATGGTATTGAGTTTATTCATTACAAACAAACATACAAATCTTTTCTCCTTATTGGTACGAGTGTTATCTGTTTGTGTAATTATAATTCCTAAACGAATTAACACTTTTCTTATTTCGAATCCTGGCTTTTCCGCAGTTGTTGTTAGCTACGATTAACTAAACCAAATATTTATTGATACATAGAAGACAGAATAGATTTACGTCCACATTCTTATAAATATAAAAAAAATGCTTTTCCATTGCCTATAGCTGTCTCTCGCGGTTTCACCCAGGCTTATGATCACCACTCCTCTCATCATATATCTTATAACCTTGCTTAAGAATTAAACTATTCATTCCAAAAGTAATTTTCCAAATCAGACTGGTAGTCCCAGAATATAGCTCGTTCAAACAAGACTCTAGGTTATCTATGCTTATATTATGAAGAGGAAAGATTAAATTCTTTGTTTGCAACGGTTTAACTGAAAAACTACTCAACCGATTTTAATTAATAATTATTTCACCATTAGGAAGCTGTATTAAAATCGAGTAAGGTACAAAGAAAATATTTTATTTTTAAAAAATAAGGGTTTCTTACCTAGATCACAACAATGTAACCCAAGGTATCAAAATGTTGCCTATAAAATTCATTATTTTGAGTGCGCTGTGAAAACTTTTAACGTAAAATAGTGTACTTTCGATATACATATATAAATATGAATCCCTGTTTCCCTTGGTCGCGCCATAACTTCAGAACTACTTTACCGAAAGTCTTCTAATACTTTGTAGAAGGTTCTCACGGAAACAAAAGTTTAGAAAATTGCGAGAAAACATTGATATTTTCGGAAAACTTAACGACTATTTTAGCCTCGCGAGTTTGACAGTTCGTCTAAGACAGGACAATCTCGGGTCAGCAAGTGGATATATAAATATAGTGTGTAAATGTTTTTATTTAATGTTTCAATTATGACTAAAAAGTTAATCGAGACAGTATTCGTAAGGCATTGGTGATTTTCCGAGTAGGGTAGTGTAGGCTGTAGTACAGGCCTATGGGCCTATAGGCCAGGGCATATAGGCCTAAGGCTAGCGAGCGCCTCAATAGCGAGGCCCAGCTCGTTCTGACTGTGTTGTGTATGTTGGGGGGCCTCACTTGATAACACAATATGTAATCATGACTGTATAACAGATGTATAAAACATTACACTACTTAAACATCGTTGGCTAAACAAAGCCCCGTGTGGTTGGATTCTGCTTGACTCTTCAACGATTCTACCTGTGGTATGTTATTTCTACTGTAACTTTAGTTGTAGTGTATGGGACTGCTGTGCATGGGTCCTTGTCGATTCCCGGGTCAAGCAAATGTTATTGTAATTCTCTGCACGGAGTCAGTAGGTCTACCATGAAAACGTCTATCTGAAACGTCGGGCAAACGAAATATTACGAATATATCTATCGTAAAGTATCTCTAGATTTCTTTCTTTGAAAGTAACATTAGTCCGTTGTTCGGACTTCACTGTAGGGTTTAGGATGGTTAAAGCGTTACTTCATGTATTTCATGGTACTCATTTTACCAAAAATACGCTTGAAACTTCAGCATTTACGTTTCACGGTAGGCCCTGTAAACGGCTCTAGTCTCGGACCCCTATTACGTGGAAGCTATAAGTAGAGCTATCGAAATGTGGTTGTAATACTGTCCCACTCCTTCGGGGATACAGCGATGATACGATGTGTGTATAATTGTTTATTAGATTTAAGTTTTTGTATTATTGTGTCACATACGTAATTTGTTATATGTATGAAAAACTGATTTGATAGCTAAAAGCAGAAGTTGTGCGCTTTCTATTTGCTGGCAAATACTTACACGGGTTTGATTCTCGTTTGGACAGACAGAGTGGAACTAAATATGTCTGGACTTAAGAGTAAACGTAGAGCGTTAGTAAACGTTTACTATCCTGACGTCAAGCCGCTAGAAAGTCTCTGACCACACGACACTATAAGACAGTAATTAGTTTCTATAACAGAGTTTTATGTTTCATATTTCGATAATGTTTCGTTGACGATGCTGTCATATGTTAATAATATTGGTTTTCGTACAAAATAATTTGTTAACATTCAAGTAAGGCCACTCCAACTTTAATAATACCTAAATAATATAATTATCTGAAACATTAACAATAAGTGACGTAGGGTTGTAAAGCAGGGAGTTTGTGATCTATTTGTTTATTAGATTTTATGTGTTTCGGTACAGCTATTTTATAATTTGTTACATCATAATAAACATGTGACTCGTCACTTTGATATGGGTGTCTATACACTACTGATTAATCCTCTACAATTAGTAAGCGTGATGTTATATATCATCACAAAGAAACATCAGTGGAAAAGGTTTTTTTATTAAATAATGATTTTTACATATAATGTTATAACTCGCTTTAACGGTGCAGGAAAACATCGTAAGGAAATCTGCATGTCTGAGTGTTACTAGGGTCTCGAAGGTCTCGAAGATATTATGTGACGGACGTCTTAGCACTTATTCTTTTCATCTGTCTCAAAGAAGAATGCTTAAGAGTTTCAGTATGTAGTTTACCTAGGTGATTCTATTAAAACCTTTATGGATTCCCTACGTGGGTTCCTTCTATAGAACCCAGCTTACAAGTCAGGTTAGGTGTTGTTTATATATTTTTAAATTAGGTATATGTTATATATATATATTTTTATGATTATTATTTAAAAACGGCAGTATTATAAGGTAGCTGTATCGAAATTTATTTCTCAATCAATAATAAATTTAAATAATTTTGTTACAACTTGAACACTGAATTTGAACAAATAAAATACGAAATTAATTATAATCTAATAAAACTTGTAGTCAAAAAGTCTTAATATGTAATTAGAAAAGTCCAAATTCAGTGTTGCGAGTACTAAAAACAGTAAAATAATCTTTCTTCTAAATGTAAAAATTAAATTACAGTCATATTAGTGTTGTTAGGTTTCATTTTCTATTTATTTTCGCATTATTTATTTACAATTGATTGTTTTAAGCCAAAATGACATTATCAGATTATTGGCGAACGCAGGTAGTACTTACTTTAACAGATGCGCTCACTGCGAGCGACATATTGCTGCGACAAACACATTATTATTAAACTCTAACATTCAAAAACATGTAATTTTAGACAGCTTTACTTGAAATAGGCTAAATATATTTTTATAAACGGGCCCTAATTTTATTCAGAATAAAAGTAAAATTACACAATTCAACAGTGTTCCACGGCAAATGTTCAAACTGAGCAATATGTCGGCGCAGTGACGTTAAAACTACAGAGTATTTTAGCAAAAGTATTAATTTAGATAATACATTGATAATTCAGCTTTTTATAATTATAATTTGTGTACACGAGGCGCGGGTGTACCGACCGACGAACGCAGACGCAGGACTTTCAATATAATTATTGTGTATCTAGTTTTTAAATGTATGTATACTAAGTGTTGGTGACGCGTTTTGGTGAAAGCGACCCACTGCCATCGAGATAAGGTCCACTTTGGCACAAAACGTGTTCGCAAAGAACGCATCTTTCGTCCGAGAGCGTGGAAGGTCGTATTATGATGTTTATGTTGTGTGCAACGGTTGATTTTAATTATAAAATGGATATATAAATTATATATACGAATAAATAAATAATTTTTGAAGCACTCCCTTCTTGTTTTATTGTTTAGTAGTTATCCAAAACTTTCTGGATGATGACTAACACTGTTTTTATGCTGAGTGTTGTGGGTTCGAATCTCAGACGGGACAAAAAGATGTGTGATCCACAAAAAGTTCGAGCGTTCTCTGGGCTCAGTAGCAGAATGTCCACTTCGCAAAATGTCTACAAGGCACAAAATATATACAGGGCGCAAAATTTCCATTTCCAGGATGTATCTTTTGTATGTATCTTATGTATCTTTTCGGAAAATCCCTTTTCCAAAACGTCCCTTTCGCAAAATGTCCCTTTCGCAAAATGTCCCTTTCGCAAAATGTCCCTTTCGCAAAATGTCCCTTTCGCAAAATGACGCTTTCGCAATATGTGCCATTCGCACATTTCCCTTTCGCAAAAGGTCTCTGTCGCAAAAAGTCTCTTTCGCAAAAAGCCCCTCTCGCTAAAAGTGCTTTTCGTAAAACGTCCCTTTCGCAAAATTTCCCTTTCGCATAATGTCCTAAATGTCCCATAAACTCACTGGTAAACAACGGCCAAGTACGAATAAGATTCGCGTACAGAGGGTTTCATAGGAATATATTATGCAAATAAGTATTGCAAAAACTATAATTAAGGATTTGTTTGTAGAGACAATGAGTTATTCTTACTGATTACATTCTATTTCTATAGGTAATAATTTTATATTCTATAGGTTTTCAAAATAAATGTAGCAAACTATTTATATAGTTTCTGGACGGAGTTGGGCTGGCTATCTCCATAACCGGCCGACTCTCACGCATAATGGAACTTGGAGTTCAAATGTGGAAAAGGGAGTCCAATTACAATTACCCCGATGCTCTGCTGGTGGCTGGGCTGTTTACTGCTTACGGTGGTGCCGGTGAAGGTAACGTGACGGTCGCCGGTGAGCTGCCAGTCGCTGGTACCACCGCCGTCGCTGGTCAGGTGGCTATCATGGGCGCTGTGAACTGTGGTGGTGATGTCGCCGCTGCTGGTGCCGTGTCCATCGCTGGCAAATGCACTTGCGGTTGCGGAGCTCCTTACATGTATTAAATTCCCTGTTGTTAATAATACAGCTTTATTGTCGTACGACTTGAAGTAAAATCAACAAAAATATATCGCATCCTTAATAAAACAGAGACTTATCTCAGTATTTTTGATTAAACAAATTTGAACTTTATTGAAAAGATTTAACACAAATATAATATTAGAATTTAACATATACAATTAGAGTTCAAATTGGCTTACTTGCAAATTTCGAGTTAAGTCGCTGTTTTATTAAGAATGCGATATATACATTTCAATGCAATAATATCGTTATTTTATTCGAATATGTTTAGAAATACTAAATAATAATTTTAGAAGTCGCTTACCACGTTAATTATTATGGATTAGACCAAAATCAATTACATTTGTGCCTTTCTTAGTCATAATAAGGAGAGCGCAGAAAGGAACCAGTTCCCTCAAGCCACTTGACTTACGAATTTATTATTCTACATAGGGATGCGTATTCGAATGACATTCGAATACAGTTCTGCATAACATGGTAGGTAACTACTTGCCATCACCTATCGCCAGTCAATCAACGCACAAATTAAACTGCACAGTCTAAATAATTTATACAGGCTGATTGGTAAAAGACTGGACATATTGAAGGAATATTCAGTACTCGATTCTGGTACCCGAATATCTAAAAAAGATAGGTACTTAAAATTTTACCTAGTTATCCAATAAAAACTTAATGTGCGCTCTTGCGCATATACCAAAGTCCCCGAATTAGCAACCCCGCCCGTCCTTTTCTTATCAAAGGTGATTAGCCTCGGTAGCGCGGCGCGCTCGACAGCTGTGTCAGCTGTGTGTCCACATTTTATGGATATTTCATACAAATTTTTATAAAGGTTTTCTTTGCAGGTTACACAGGTTTTCTAATTATTTTTTTATTTATACGTTGCGTCTAACCGTAAATTATCATGTCCTTAAGTATGTACAATGTTAAACTAGTCACACGGTATTTATTCTTTAGCAACATACATGTGGCGCCATCTATTGAATAAATTCATAACTATAGCAATCTGACGATCGACGACGATCAATCGTCTTTCACTCTAAACCTATTCTACACGGTCGGGTGAAACGCCCAACCACCGTGACCTTACTCAACCAGAATCAACCAAACTGCTCGGCGGTTCTACACTATCGCGTGGTTGGTAACAACTTTAGTTCTAACGTGAGCGGCGAGTAGTACGCACGTCGGTAGCACCTCTTTCAAATACGCAAAACAGTACCTACCCATACTGTCTATCTACCTAATAAAAAGATTGTCTATAAAAACCTTCATTTAATAAATACCTACTTACATAATCTATTATGTAGGTACTATATAATGATATTAATTTTACTTATCTTCTTCGCTTTCCTTTTGTAAGCGGTATGCATTCATGTTCTATACGTTTTTTTGTGTGCATCAGAATGGCGGGTGTAATGTTACGAATCAGCATGAAATAAGAATGTATAAAATCTACCTTGAATCTACCTAAATCTACATATAAAGAAAGCAATTCTACCTCTTTGAGTTCAGAGATAGCTCAAAAAGAAAGTGAGGGCCAACCGACGTCAGGTCCGCGGGTGTATTTCTGTTTCTGAACGAAATACCAATTGTTTAAGTATGGATTCACTTCCATATAAATCTACCTGTATACTACCTTACAATACTACAAACAAATATTAAATTTAAGGCATTAATAAAGCGGAGTTTAAAAATAATATTTAGAAATTATTAAGCGCCTGGAAAATTGATGATAGCAATTAGTGAAGAGACAAGCAGGAATCTAACGTTTGCTATTGCCAATTTGCCAGGTGCTTAATAATTTCTAACTATTATTTTCAAATTCCGCTTTATTAATTCCTTAAATTTCATATTTGTTTGTAGTATTGTAAGATAGTATACAGGTAGATTTATTTATAGCCTAGTGGTAAACTGTTGGACTTCCACGCAGAAGGTCTCGAGTTCGAACCCAAGGCGCGTATCTCTGACTTTTCGAAGTTATATTATTATGTGTATTTAATAGTTAATTATCGCTTGCTCTAACGGTGAAGGAAAACATCGTGAAAAAACCTGCATGTCTAAGAGTTCTCTATAATGTTCTCAAAGATATGTGAAGTCTGCCAACCTGCACTATGCCAGCGTGGTGGACTATGGCTTAACTCTTCTTACAGTGACAAGAGGCAGGAGGCAGGCAGGACAGTTAAATACAGGTCTGATATTATTTATAATCATGAGAACTAAAGTCCCACAGACAGGGCAGATCTCTGTAGAGTTCTAAAAACTCCGACAATGTTGCACGCTCGCTCGCCATTACGCGTCCACTTCGCTCGACGCCTCGAACAAAATGAATACGCGCGGTCGGGCAACAAGCTTCCACACGTTTGGTTTGTCAACACAACGCCGTCTATACGCCCTTTGTTGCTAGCGCAGCGCTGGCGATCAAAGTCGTTTGGATGTCAACTCAATTTGGTTGACCGACTAACGACCACACGACCAATTTTGGCTTCAACTCAACCAAATTGACGTGGCCCTGGTTGAGTTGGGCGCCTGACACGACCGTGTAGAAGGCGATTTATTTTAAAAATATCGATGTCTATTGTCTTTGCTTCGTGCCAATTTTTTAACTACATATATTATAATATTATCTTTGGTGAAATCCACTGTAGTGGTGGTTAATATAGCATATTATAGCGTCATCACATAGCATGCTATATTTACTCAACGCATAGCGCGTGCTACATCGTTTCAATATCTGCGCTAGAAATAGCGACACGCTAATATGCCTAGACTGTTATGCATATCGTGGGTATAACGATTGGCGAGCGACGTCTAGCGCGCTAGATACGCGTCAGTCGCCGCGTGCTACTGCTCGCTGTATGACGTATTATCGTTCTTTACGTTACTATGCCATTCCGGCCGGCTCATGCTAGTTACGTATTAATGAACTTTTAAATACGTCGATAATTGCTTTATTATTATAGAAACTACCATTTTCATTATTCAGTAGTCACACAATTATAGACAGTCAAACAAACAATTATAGACAGTCCTAAGCCTCAAAGTATGAAGGAGAGTTCATTGAATTTATTTTGCCTATTACTTATTATTTGAACACTATATATAATATTTTTACGAAACACGTTCGCTAAAGTAAGTAGTGCATTTCAAGGTTATATTCTCCACGGCACCGCGCTACTATATTCTGTGACGCTACTAGCGTCCCTACGCAGCGCGCCATAAAATAACGTATAAAATAGCACACTTGAAAAATATAGTTTTTAGTCCGTAGTGTGCTATTTTAATATAGCGGATTTGAACACTACTAATCGTAGACAGAGAAACCAAGTTTAGTTAGTTTTTAGTTTCTCTGTCTACGCTACTAAACCATTGTTCTAAGTAGGAACACCACTACTGACAACTGTCAAGTGTGAAGTGTCATTTAATTTTGACGTCTCTAACCAAGCTCACGAGTTTACGATTGGCTAAACAACAAAATAGTAAATACTTCAAGTCTTTATATAATTTCCTTGTAACTAAAATGATATAGCGTGAAACTCCTTCACAAATAGTGTAGTTTTAGGTTTGTGTATCTAATAATAACAATATGAGTAATATTTACATACAAGAACCGCCCGCACTTGGCAAGGTAAATTTACGATCGTAATACTTCATTATTTTCCTAATAATATTTCAATCAAACTAAATATTTAACTGCCTTTGAAGAGTTATATTTATTATGATTAAAATATATATATATATATATATATATATATATTTTATCTTTATTGATCATATATATATTAATTATATATATATGAACTTTATTAATATTTGTAAGCTCTCATTCGTTTTAAAATTAGAATGATTTTATCGTTTCTAAACTATTCATCATTATAAGCAAATTGTTAGTTCTAAGCTACTATCTTTAGTTACTTTAAACGAAGGTAACTGCATAAAAACATACATAGAATGTCTTTTGTACAGGTTATAGATATTTGAGGTAGAGATCATAAAGAATGGCCAACAAGGCAAAGTCTGCATGTTTCTATACTTTCTTTTAATTTAAGAGTAAAGTAACTAATGACCTATCAGCCTCACTATTTTTAAGACAAAATAGTCCAAGCATCGTGTGTGGAGACCGATGCCTGTAAGCCCATGGATTAATTAATTATGTTTAGTATTCTGATTGTATTATATTTGTAACTCCTAACACTGATATAAACATGTTATGCTGTGGCTAGTTTACCCTACTGTATCTATAAGAATCCACTTGTTGTAATGTCCGCCAGACCTTTTTATTTAATTTCAGTCACAGCAGGCAATTTTAACAGAGACTTAATATCTGTAGGAACCATTAAAGTACACAAGTATGCATGTTAACACAAGTGCACTCTCTGTCCCCTTACTTTTATGACCTAATGGCAAGGCAAATTGACATAATCAGAGAAAATCAGCCACTGGACCACCAGTATAACATGCTTTTTTAATTTGTCTAACACTGCCAATTTCCTAACTCCAGGCTGCTATTGAGAATTTGTTAGGCAGAAATATTAACTTTTTGTAGACTGCGGTTTCTAACCTCATACACAACAATTGCATTTACTACCATTGCACTTACTTATATAGATAATGATTAAATTTAAGATATTGTTCCCTACTGGTCGAAATTCAACTGATATATAAACATTTTTGCTTTCTGTCCTCCGTTTTTGTATAAACATTAACTATGCCAAATCCGACACTACTCCGTGTGCCCAATATGCTTAAAAATCAAGAGCAAGTAACAAGTATTTTGCATGTTTTTCGAAGCACATGGTCTCTGCTATTAAGATTTTTTTACTGAATAACCTAAAACATGATCCAAGAAATTTTCAGAAAGTGTATAAAGTCTACAAGATCACAGACAGACCTATAAAATAGTGGGTACATTTATAAACAAAGATATTTATATTAATAATTACAGGTGTTGCTGAAGACTACCGCAGGTGAAATTGACATAGAGTTATGGACAAAAGAGGCACCAAAGGCATGCCGCAACTTCATACAACTTTGTATGGAAGGATACTATAATGGTAAAATTTTTATGATTTTAGAGCTCCTTGCTAAAATACTTAGAAAGGAACCCCTGCAGTGTGACTTTGTAAATCCGTCTGTCATTCTATCATAGCGGCTGATCACGATATCTAATGCTGTAGTCTAATGGTATTTGGAATTTCATTATAATGTCCTTCAGACCGATTTCGGTCACGGCGGCCAATCTTAACGGAGACTAGCCATCTGCGCAGGAGATATTACAGTGCACAAGAGCGTGCGCAAACACAAGTGCATTCTCTGTTCCCTAACTCTTATGATCCGATCGGACGGTAGTCCGTCACGACCAGAGGGCAACCAGGAGCAGGGCTTTACGTGCTTTACGAGGCACGAGGGTGTCCAGCACCGCCAACTTCCTAACTCCAATTGTGTTCCTTCAATGAGAAAGATTTCCAAACAGGGGGTCAATCAGCTCTCAGATGCTGAATATTATTATTTTATCTTTGTGTTAGCAGTCCAGCGACTCTTTCAATAGGTTGGCAACACTTATAAGTTGGTGTTGCAAGAATCCATAGAGTATAGTTATAGCTTACCATCAAGCAAGCTATATAAAAATATAGAATTATCTCTGGCTTGTCCAACACAATTGTTTTTTTGCCATGGTTGTAAAGAGCAGTGCTGGCCAGAGTTTTAAGATGGAACGTGATTCGATTATAGTATCCCCTCTGTTCGCTTCTAATATCCCTAACAAATAGTATAAATGCAATTGTGAGTTTGTTTGTTTCGCTTTCACGCATTAACTACACGACCAATCATCATGAAATGTTGCATACACATTCTCTGAGGTACAGAAAAGGACATAAGGTACCTTTCACTCAGATAAAAGTACTGTTACTACCCTAACGTACATTTACGCAAGCCAGGCTGCGGGCAAAGTCTATTATACATATATTTATTTTTCTTGCCACCGAAGCACCACAATCGCCCTCTCGGGTCAGAGGCCTGATGGAGCCAGTTTGCCCTGTGGTAGGACCGGCTCTGATAGAGACTATATGACAGCAATGTCCTTGTAAATGTTTCAGGCACAATATTCCACAGAGTGGTACCCGAGTTCATTGTGCAAGGTGGAGACCCCAATGGTGATGGAACGGGTGGGGAGAGTATCTATGGTGCGCCATTTAAGGTAATATACTCATAACTGAAATAGTGTTCTCTGTTGGTGTCGTAAAATAAGTGAACATGTGAAGATGAGGTCCTGGTTACAATACCCAGATCTGGCAAATACTAGGCATTCGTGTTAAGAAATACTTCTTGTCAGAAGCAGCGGTGTCTAGCTATGTCCAATAAACAGCAATAGTTCCCTACTAAAATAATATCAGTCATGTATAAAAACTGACCCACTGCTGACACCGGCCTCATTATTTTTGGAGGAGGGTTAGGTCATAGTCCATTACGCTGACCTAGAGCAGGTTGACAGACTTCACACATCTTCGAAAACATTACGGAAAACTCTAAAACGTGCAGATTTCCTCACGATGTTTTCTCTCACCGTTAAAGCAAGCGATAATTAACTATTTAATACGCACTTAACTTTGAAAAGTCAGAGGATTGTGCCTTGAGATCGAATTCGAGACCTCTGCTATCGCTGTTAAGTAACATAAATGTAAATTTAGTAAGCTCACTAACACCTTTGACATTCATAAGTGTTACTTTGTGACTTAAATGAATATATTATTTTTGACTTTGACTTTGCTTTCAGGATGAATTCCACTCCCGTTTACGATTCAACCGGCGTGGTCTCGTCGGCTCAGCAAACGCGGGCAAAGACGACAATGGGTCTCAATTCTTCTTCACATTGGCTGCAACACCAGAACTACAGAATAAACATACCATCTTTGGCAAAGTCACAGGTAAGAACATTCTATCTTTCTTGCAAAGACATTTTCCGTCCAAGAGGTTTTGTATCCGGTAGACATCGAAAAGCCCGCTTCATATCCTACGTAGTATTAATTTAGGTAGTCGCCTCGCCTTTGTCATTCCGAGTCTGTGTGTTCGTTTTGTCTGTTGTTTGAATAGAAGTATAGTGTACGGTTTCGTATGATAAATGAAAGATAAACTGATAGAATAAAAGTAATTATATTGCATGAAAAGAATTAAACAGATTTACAACGGATTTGATAATTCAAATTCAAATTCTTTATTTCAGACAAGTGTCCATAGTGTTAGTAACAAAAATACCTTAAAACTATTGTTAGTAATATAATAAAATTCATCATTTGGTGTGGATCCTTACCCAGTGGCGCAGCAGGGGGGAGTCCCACCGATCTATAAACACGCTCAAGAGACCGTTGGTGGCGGAGCGTACCCGTCCAGCCAAGGAGGCGGTCCTCTTCCGTATTATGGCGTAAAAATCGTCTGTGCGCGCTTCCGCAAACATACTGGACGCACTGCATCTCCACGATCGCCCCAACAGTATCCTGAACGCGTTATTATATTGGACGCGCAGGTCGCTGTATGTCCTTTGCGTAAAACTGGTCCAAAGACTGCACGTGTAAAAAGACTGGCAATAAGCTTTAAAAAGAGAGACTTTAACTTGACTCGTACAACGTGCAAATCTTCGAACCAGCATATTGCAACGTACAGCCAACGACCTGCGCTCCCTCTCTATATCTATGTTGTCTCTAAGATCATCAGTGACCCAGTGACCCAAGTACTTAAATTTGTTCACCCACGTCAACGGAGTGCCACAGAGCGAGACACTAGGAAGGCTTGAATAATTAAAGGCATTCGCTTTGAACATAATGAGTTCACTTTTCTTTACATTGTACTTGAGCCCATGGGCCACTGCATAAGACTCACAAGTAGCAACAAGTGACCTCAAAGCGCCAATCGATGGGCTCAGCAGCACCATGTCGTCAGCGTAACTAATATTATTCATACATACATCATCGATGTGACATCCGACTCTGCTGCTGCTGAGCCCACCAATCAGCCTGTTTATGTACAGGTTAAATAGGCGGGGCGAACTTAACCCACCTTGCCTCACCCCGCATTCCAACCCGTACACATCCGATTGAGCGCCAGCCCACCTGATACTATTTCTCTGATTATTATACCAGTATCGAAACAAGGATGTTATTTCACTCGGTAGTCTGGTATCTTTCTGTAATTTATCCCACAGGACCTCATAGGATACTAGGTCGAACGCCTTAGAGAGGTCCAAAAAACAAGCAAAAACTGGTGTTTTTCGCGAGGTATAATATTGAACAGTTTGCTTGAGGCACAGAATGGCACTCTCCGTGGATAAACCAGGTTTAAAGCCATACTGCGCGTCGTGGAGTTCAATGTGCTCAGCCAACTGTTGATCAAGCAAACTGTCCAATACCTTGGCGACTACCGTGGCCAAAGAAATAGGCCTGTAATTGGACACCTCAGACGCGTCCCCAGTTCTGTCCTTAACAATAGGTATCACCACCGTACGCATAAGGTCCTGCAGTAAATAACGGTGACTAAGGCAAAGATTATAAAATAAGGCAAGAACCCTATACAGGTGTGGTCCTGCATGCTTGAGGTGCTCGACGCTAAGGCCGTCGTGGCCTGGTGACTTACCTCGGGTCATTTTTTCGATGACAGTAGCAACCTGTGTAGCTGTAAACATTACAGTCAACTCACCAGACCCCGAAGATTCCCCCACGTCGAACACCCTTGCACCAGTGTCCAAGTCAGACTGAACCCGGAAGTGTTTTTGAAAGAGATTTGCGATATCCCCTGGGTCACTCATGCCCCCCACACTCGCAGGGAGACTCGGTTTGGCCTGTAATTTGTTGGTTGACTTCCAAAACTTACAGAAGTCTTTTTTAGAATGACTTTTTGCCAACATGTCTAATTTAATTTGTTGTTGGTTTTTTTGAACAAATTTTAATTTACTCTTAAAAGTCTTACGTGTATCCCGCATTTTCTCATAAACAGGCCCCTGCGTAGGAGTACCATGCAATAGCCATGTTTGATAGTAGGTACGAGCCTCCCTGTGAGCGTCGCTGACATGTTTGTTCCAGCCCGTGACATATTTTTGCCGCTTAATGCGATCGCTACCGACATAAGTGTAACGGGCACTCTCTTGGAGCGTTGAAACTATTTCCAAATACATATTGTTAATAATTTTTAAGTGGTCTTCATTCTTACACATTTTGTGAGAACATGTAACACATTGATCGGGAAAATCTATTAATTTTAATTTATCATTACAATGCTCATAGTACCTATTTATTTGTTCATTATTTCTTTCACCCCATTTTATTTTATTACTTAACAAGTTCTGTGTTAATACCTTCTGATTAATTTTAGTTAGGTTACACTCAAATAATACAGGGTAATGGTCAGATTGGTAAACCCCATATAAGACAGATGCCTTAGTAATTAGATTTTTAGCACCAGTTGTTATCACACAGTGATCTAGCCACCGTCGTGAGCCACTCGCTTGACAAACAAAAGTATGAGTATCTTTCGGTAACAGCTCATAATCAGCGCAAAACCAAGTCTGCTCACTACAAACCGTTATAAGTTCATTGAAAAATCGCGAGCCGGGGTTAGCATTAAAATCCCCCAACATAAGTACACACTCAACGTTATTACTTTCAATAATAGCTATAATCTCGCTGAGGGTTTGTGTAAACAGGATCAAATTGTCACTCTTACCGTTATCGTAGGGCATATATACGGAAAATATCAACATCGGACGGTTATCATATTCAACTCTTATCGCCACTAATCGATCACTTAAGCACTTCACGATAGATACCGATGAAAACACAGATTTTTTCCACAGTAGTGCCACACCACCGTACGGTCGACCTGAGATCACTTTGACAGAGGTGTCAATGGCTGACTTGCCGTTGTACGCGAAGTTATCGTCTAGGTTTCCTAGGAATCCTATGTCGTGTGGCCAAATCCAGGTCTCTTGCAGGGCTACAATGTCAGCAGTTTTGCATAGGTTTTTCACACAATCCACCGACCTGTTCACTCCTTTACAATTAAAATATACGATACGCCGCGATACGCGGCGAAAGAGTAAATTGTGCGATAGATCGCCCGGAAAGGTGTTTGCAACTACTACTGAAATATCGTTGATGTACTAATTTATATGTAATATGTGTTTCGCTGCGCGTCGATGTCAGCATAAAACTGTAACTATTAATATGTACGGGTTTGCTCGTACATATAGTCTCCGCGACACAGGAATTATCTGCGGTGCGGGAGAAGACTTTATAAAAAACAAGTGAGAATCGGCAATGAATTGCCGTAAATCTTAGAGTTAAAAAAAAAGTTCAAGTAATATGCAAAGGTCACGTGACACCACGTGACCTTGAGGTCAGAGGTCAAAGGTCATAGTAATTTCGGAGGTATATCGACTATGCTGAGTCGAATGGCGTTGACCGCGAGTCTCCAGCTCTTACGGTTCTTAAGTTGAAAGTTGTATAACAGACGGACGGACAAAGCTGTTGTATAAGAGTTGTTTCGAACTAAAATATTTTTACAAACATTTGTGTAAATCTCAAGAAAAGTCAGGTTCATCCCAAGAACTAGTTAATAGACAATCAAATCACCTCTTACTTTGACATTACTCGGTGATAATATAGCTTTGCAATAGTAAAAGAATTTTTATAATCCGCTTTTTAGTTTTTGAGTTAAATCACACAAACAAACAAAAAATCAAATCTTTCCTCTTAATAACAAGATGGGTGTAAAAACCCAGGATTCAACCTCTTCGTCTTAAATGTAAAATGTGAATTTAAAATACATGTGACCTTGTGACCCCTATATCTCGAGGGTCTTTTGCCCCACAGAGCCCATATTAAAACTCGACCAAGGTATGATCCCAAGGTTTCTGCACACCAAGTTACAAGTCAATCGATCGGTTTCGGAGTTATGCCAGTCACTAACACCAATCTGTCACTAACACACAGACCCACATTGTGTTTTCATTAATCTCTGAAGAAGACTCAAAAGTTAATATTAGTATATATACATAAAAAATTCTAATCCGATCAGGTGAGACAATCTACAACGTCCTGAAGCTGTCCGAAGGTCTGATCGACGCGGACGATCGACCAGAACACCCACACAAGATCACGAGTACAACTGTGATCATCAATCCGTTCACCGACATAGTGCCGAGGGTCCTACACACCGAAGCTGAAGAACTGCCCAAGAAGAAAAAGAAGGAACGTCAAGGGATTAAGTAAGTTCATTTTTATACTCAAATTATAAAAATTACGGTTCTTGAGTTGAAAGTCGTATAACAGACAGACGGACGGACAGACGGGCAAAGCATATGTAGGTATAAGAGTTTTTCGAACTCTAAAAAGTACCGTTACTAACCTAATCTAAGCTACATTTATACGAGCGAAGCCGCGGGCATATATAGTTCTCTATCCAATATGTGAACTCGCTCATCTTAATGTAAATACTTTTTCATGCTATCGAAGTACATACAGCATATCTATGATTTAGATCTCTGTCAATAACAACATTATGGTCTTCTTACCAGGAACTTCGGTCTACTGTCCTTCGGCGAAGAAGCTGAGGAAGACGAGGGTGAGGCCCAGGAATACCGCGGAAAGCCCAAGTCTACCCACGACCTTCTAGAAGACCCTAAGCTAAGCAAGAAGACTGCTGCTGGTCAGTTTACTATTGTAGTAATAATAATGTCCTCCAGATCAAATCTTAAAAGGGACTGGTCATCTGCGCAGGCGATATTATAGTGGATCACACGCTTGTGCACTATAATATCTCCTGCGCAGATGGCCAGTCCCCGTCAAGATTGGCCGTCGTGACCGAAATTCCGTCTGGAGGACATTTAGCTCTCTTCACTCCTTCTCCATATAAACTTAATAATATCAGCCCTGTATTAAACTGTCCCACTGCTGGGCACGGGCCTCTTCTCAGTGTGTGAAGGGTTAGGTCATAGTCCACCACGCGGGCCAGTGCGGGTTGGCAGACTTCACATATCTTAGAGAACATTATGCATAACTCCTAGACAAGCAGGTTTTGTCACGATGTTTTCCTTCACCGTTAAAGCGAGCGATAATTAACTATTTAATATGCATATACCTTCGAAAAGTCAGAGATGCGCGCCCTGGATTCGATCTCGAGACCTTTGCGTAGCAGTCCAACGGTGTCCCACTAGGCTATTGCTGCTTATATCAACTTTAACTATGCCAAATATCACAAAACCAAGCGCGCTATATTCTTCAAAATTGGTACAAAGTTTTCGCTTCGGGTATTTGAGTGGTAGGGCCATGCTGGTTACAGCATAAATGGGTCGGCTCGGCCGGGGAAGTACCACCTTCTCACAGAAGATCGCTGTAAAATAACAGTATCTGTTTGTTATGTTTCATTTGGTGAGTGAGAGCGCCGGAGGCCCAATCACCCTTCCCTTCCCAAACCCTATCCTGCTCCATTCCACTTTTCCTTCCAGTAGGCAGCGACTTGGTTGTGTTTTTTTGACATTGCTTCTGTAATGCTAAGAAAACAGCCATGTATATTAGCCACGGTTCTCGCTTACTATCAAGTGGGCCGCTGGCTGGGCAATCAAAGAAGAAGGCAAAAAAAATAATTATAAAAATGTTGGTTGTACCCAAGTTTCTGATTATGGCTCCGCTACCGTGTCGTGGTGATATATAGCTTATGTTATATTAGAAATAGCCTATGTAATCGGTGGTCCTCTACTACCAGCTATAAAGTAATTTTTAAATGACGGAAATGTTAAATTAAATTTTTACCGTGGGAGAGCCACGCTTCGGCATGAATAGGCCGGCTCGACCGGAGTGATACCACGGCCTCACAGAAAACCGGCGTGAAAAAGCGCTTGCGTTGTGTTTTGTTGAGGGAGTGACAGTGCCAGAGGCCCAACCCGCCCCCGTCCTCATAGAGGGGACGGGAGAAATTTGAAAGGGCGGCAACGCACTTGTGACTCTTCTGGTGTTGCGGGTGGACACCACTCCACCACTCATGGACATGAGCGGCGGTAATCGCTTACCATCACGCGATCCGTCAGCTAGGCTGCCACCAATACCATAAAAAAACATTACTGTTAAATTGCGTTAGTCCGAGGGAGATAACAAGATGTCCGCACTAAAAGCGCAGTTTTTTTATTATTACATTACTATTTGCACAAAAATATTCTCTTCGTTCCTGGGACAGATATAATTGGCGATGTGCCCATAGTAATATATTTAGGCTTGTGACTGTACATATACATATGTTCTTCTAGAACTAGAAGAAGAAGCCCAGAACGAGAGAACAGAAGAATTGACAGTAATTGACGAACAGAAGATTATTGAGACAGCGGCTACAGTCAGTAGTATTAGAGATAAACTCAGCGCTAAACGCGCTAAGAGTCCAGATGGAGATGGCAAGAGAATGAAAAAGGAAGAAGAGAAGGAGAGTTCAGAGGAAGAAGAAGAGTATTATATTGGAAAAGATAGAGATGATGCGAGGAAGAAAGAAAAGTGAGTGACTTTTTTACAATTTAATAGTAAATATTTATTATACATATGTATTTTTCTTTTAAATAATATTTGAAAAACTATTATATCTGGCCGCCAGTGTACCGCTGCAACTGTTGAGTCGTCGAGAACCAATTTTGATACAGTTTGCACAAAAAGATTTATTTGCAAACAGTATCAAAATTGGTTGCAAAATAAGGGCGTAAATTTAAAAGTAGTAGAACCTCGCTGAAGTCAGCATGAATGGTCCGGTTCGACCGGGGAAGGACTACCCTCTCACAGAATATCGACCTGAAATACCAGTATTCCTACTGTTGTGTTTCGTTCGGTGAGAACTCTCCCCTTCCCCTTCCTCTCTCCATCCCACTTCCTTTTTCTCCTAAAGGGTCGGCAACGCGCAAGTGATGTCTCTGGTGTTGCAGGCGTCCATAGGCTACGGTGACCACTTACCTTCAGGTGGGCCGTATGCTTGTTTGCCATCTTAGATGTATAAAAACGGAATTTGGATATAACAAGAAGTGGGGTCCTAGTAGGGATGTCTTGCTATCTTCCGCGAAGTTGTGTTTAAGTAGCCGTTTCTTCATAGTTAGTATCGTGCATCCTTCTGTCATTTGATAATTACCCACTACTATGAATATTAGACTCTAGAGGCCTAGGCGTAGTGGTTAGTGTAACCGACTGCCACGCCTGAGGTCGCGGGTAAGAATCCCGCACAAGTCAAACATTTGTGTGCATGGACATGGATGTTTGTCTTGGTCTGGTTGTTTTTTTGTATAATATGTATGTATTTACAAAAAGAAGTATTTATGTATGTTTATCCATTGTCTAGTATCCATAGTACAAGCTCTGCTTAGTTTGGGCTAGATGGTGTTGTTTGTATGTGATAGAATATTATTGTTATTATTTTAATAGCTACACGTTTCAGTCCCACGTATTAGGACGCGATTCTATAGCCGTTAACCAGCTACAGTTCCAGATATCGTGCTGCCAATTTCTTGACAAAAAACCTTATTAGTACGCTTTGTCGAACCCGGAAATTGAACATGAGACTTCATGCACAGCAGCCGCATTCACTACCGCTACATATAAAATCGAAAACCGCTGTTTTTAACTTGAATTCAGTACTTATTTAAATTTTTGATTAGACTTATTATTAAACATTTAATATGTGAAATTTTAAAAATTAATATTTATAGCGAATATATTTCTAATATTAATATTTATTTATAAATAATTCGACTCATGTGTACGATAGCCTAATGGAAGACCGTAAGACTGCTACGCAGAGGTCTCGAGTTCGATCCCAGGGCACGCATCTCTGACTTTTCGAAGCTATGTGCGTATTAAATAGTTAATTATCGCTTGCTTTAACGGTGAAGGAAAACATCGTGAGTAAACCTGCATGCCTAAGAGTTCTCCATAATGTTCTCGAATATATGTGAAGTCTACCAACCCGCACTGGGCCAGCGTGGTGGACTATGGGCTAACCCTTCTCACACTGAGAAGAGCCCCGAGCCTAGCAGTGGGACAGTTTAATACAGGGCTGATATTATTATTGACTCATGTACATACAATTCGCCAGCAAACAACCTTTTAGATCCCACGTAGTAGACCTTATGCCGTCCTGCTACATTTTTTATAAATTACCAAATACAAAAATCTGATTACATTTTGCCCGGCCTGAGCATTGCACCCGAACCCATACGACCGCAGTATAAACGCAACTTACACCACAGAAGCTACATATAAACCAATTTAAATACTTAACTTTTATAAATATTTTTTTAGAGAGAGAATCCAGAATGAAATTAAACAACTCAGAAGAGAGATGAAAGGCTCTAAAGAAGACAAAAGCAAAGAGGCAGCCGTAGAAAAAGTGGCAGACGGTAAGAAAGAAGAAGAAGATAATGAGATGTACAAGAAGTATGTAGAAGAACAAGAGAAGTACAGAAAGATAAAAGAAAAGATTCCAAAGAAGGGATCGGCAAGGTAACAAATTATTTTCATTTATTTTACTTGTACTTGTACTTTACATAACTAGCGACCCGTCGCGGCTTCGCACGGGTAGTACAAAACCTTAACTAAATATACACCTAAACCTTCCTCATGAATCACTCTGTCTAGTGAAAACCGCATGAAAATCCGTTCAGTAGTTTTTGAGTTTATCGCAAACAGGCAGACAGACCGACGCGATGGGGAACATTGTTTTATAATAATAATGTCATCTAGACCGAATTTTGGTCACGGCGTTCAGTCTTAACGGAGACTGGCCATTTCTACACAGTGTAACCTTTAGGGTTTACTTTAAGAGGAATGTAGATATAATTAGGAAGTACAATGAGAGAAGGTATAACAAATACACTTTTAATGTATTAAGATACAAATAAAAGAGACAATCTTTACTTATATAACTATAGTCAGGGCGTGGTTCGCTAAAGACTTGCTTCGTGGTCCTTGTATAATCAGGACACTTAGCTGGGAGTGTGAAGCCGGGCCGCAAGGAGCCTGCGACTGACGCCGTCCGTCCTTATATAGTGTCGCACCACCGGTCGCGAGAGGTGGCTAGTGACGTGCGCCCGCGTTCGCCGGGCGTCTAGGCGATTATCGTCACAACAGGAGATATTATAGTGTACAAGTGTGTGTGCACTCTCTGTTTCCTCACTCTCATGATACGATGGGACGGTAATCTGACATGACCGGAGAGAGATCAGGCATAGGACCAACGGCGCAACGTGCTTAACAAGGCATGGGGGTGTCTTACACCGCCAACTTCCTAACTCTGGGCTGCTATTGAGATTTCATTCTAACTGAAAAATCCAATAACTTGCTGTTGGCCCGACTGGGGATCGAGCCCGAGACATCATGCCCAGCAGTCGTATTCTGCTTACACTACCGCTGCGCCACATGTGGGCTTAGATTAAGACTGTTTACGGCTTATGGCCCGTTCCAATGGCAATGTTGCAAATAAGTCTCACATTTTAAGGTTTTTAACCGGTCGTATACCGCCGGCTCGCATACCAGCCGGCAGATTTGTACCCGTCGTAGGCCGGTGGCTCGCATGCGAGCTACCAAATTGGTTTTACGTTAGCTTAAGCTAAAGCGAAGGCGGCGCGCGGCGTTTTGGCGCCAATTTGGTGGCTCGCATGCGAGCCACCGGCCTACGACGGGTACAAATCTGCCGGCTGGTATGCGAGCCGGTGGTATACGACCGGTTAAACGTAATTTATTTATTTAGAATTAATTTTTAATTGTTTTAATACACTATAGATAAAGGTGAAAGTGTAACATAGATCATAGATGGAATATAATTAATATATATGTTGGCCTGTTGCCTCAGTAACCCCGTCGATAGACATAATGCGGGCGTACAATAGGGTGATCGAGCAAAGTGAAACAATAAATGCACACTGATCACTTTTATTGTCGTTACAATAAATTAACACGAATGTCTTGCACGAAACGAATGGCACTCTAATGATTCCCCGGCGAATATAGGGCGCCTCCATTTAAGGGCCTCCTATGCGCCAATGACCTTGAGCGTTTAACGTTTGCGACTCGCTTCTAAACATTTTACGATAATTTACTGCCACGTAGTGAGATGTAGCTGTACTATGATAATTTACAGACAATCCAAAATAAAGAAATTGTCCTATACTACTATTAGACTAATTCTAAACTATTTATTATCTTAGGTTAATCACATACACTCAAAGATTGATAAAATTACGTAAATATATGAGAGCGTTTTGGGGAAAATATTGCATACGTCCATCCGTCACAAAGGTTGGCGCCGTATGCCGCCCGTCGCCCGCGCAGCGACCCGCTAGAATGATTCGACCGAAAAATCGAGAAAAGCAAATTTTTAAATGAAAAGTCATCATAAATAAAAAAAAATTGCACGCAATTTACAATAAATGTATTCTCTACATATAAATGTGAGTTTTATATTCATACTTCTACAGATGAGGAAGTTTATACATAAACTTTGTGAAATCAATCATTTTTAATATTGCTTGTATATCTCATAAAAAATAAAATATAAATAATATAAATGTATGGAATTAAAGTTTATAAATCGAAGTATTGTTTAAATGTTGTTTGAGAATTTTGGGACATCATTTAAGGTACTAGATACGTGTTGAAAATCGTATATTTTTTACGTTTTATGGTAGGAGGCCCTTAAGTAGGCTCTGTCGTAGCACGGGAAGTTAGCTGCGTGTTGACGTCATCGCAACAGGGCTGCCACATCTTCACTAACGTGCCGCGTTTCGTAACCGTACTAATGACCGTCTCCGACATATATATATATAATATTCTATCACATACAACACCATCTAGCCCAAACTAAGCAGAGCTTGTACTATGAGCGCTAGACAATGGATAAACATACATATATACTGTTTTTTTTGTAAATACAAACATATACATAAAAACACCCAGAATTATATTTGTAGTAATAATAATATCACTATGTAAATTAAGTATTAAAAATGTTCGTGCCAGTATTATTGCATAGTAAAAAAACTACAAATAAAGCCGAATCCGTACCGCCAAGCTATTTTATGCGGAGCTTAAGTAAACATTACAATCTAATTTACTTGTGTACGTAATTAATATTAAGTAATTTGTGAAGCAGCGATAGCCTAGTGGGAAACCGTTGGACTGCCACGCAGAGGTCTCGAGTTCGAACCCAAGGCGCGCATCTCTGACTTTTCGAAGTTATATGCGTATTAAGTAGTTAATTATCGCTTGCTTTAACTGTGAAGGAAAAGATCGTGAGGAAACCTGCATGTCTGAGAGCTCTCCATAATGTTCTCGAAGATACGTGAAGTCTGCCAACCCGCACTGGGCCAGCGTGGTGGACTATGGCCTAACCCTTCTCACAGTGAGAAGAGGTCCGTGCCCAGCAGTGGGACAGTTTATTACAGGGCTGATATTATTTATATTATATAATTTGTGAAGCAGCATTATGTATCCAAGATGAAATTTATTATAAATAAATTTTATACTTTAAAGTTTGGCTTGGCGATATTCAAGATAATGACAATAGCCTGCACCAACTTTAGTCCAAACTTCGAACGGATAGTTTAACGCAAAAAACTCCATAATCATATTAAAATTTGAAAAAAAAACCTTACCTACTTTTACTTTTGTAATCAACAAGACGGCCTTAAACGTTACGGACCGCGTCGATCATATTATTTAAAAATACAGACCCCAAATGAAAGTAATTGGTGACCCCTGCCATAGAGTGTATAGACTTATGCGGGCTTTATCATGCGTTTTTATTGTGGCGTTCGCCTAGTGGTCGAAATTTAACCATAATCATTATTAAAACTTTAACAAAGCATATTATGATATTAAAAAGCAACGAAATTATGTACATAAAAAAACGACCACTAATTTCTTTTATAATATATTATCGGATATTATCGAAACATCATAACACTTTGGAGATATTCAATAGCCGAGTCGCAAAATTTAAAAGTACTGTACTGTGTACTGGTATGATTCTCATTTTATTTTTATTTTCTTTGCTTTATGATTCATCCGCATTTTTTTTTTTCGTATTTCTTGTTTTATATAAGTAGATAATTCACGTTCATAACGTCATTTTGTTGTTGGCAACACAGTCCATTGTGATCATTGTATACGTAGTTTGGAACTTAGTTTAGAACATAACTGTAATATGTATTTATATTCAAACCGACTTGTACATTGCTCTGTATTGGGAAATAAAAAAAAATTCTAAAACAAATAATCGGTTGACAAAAAAGCTTTAAGAGATACTGAACTGTTTTCTATTTCGCGTCGCGATAATTTTCCACGTCCACACTTGTGTAACAAAAATATAGACACCATAAAATGTTTATACTGTCTTAAAAGAATTTTAAATTATTGCTTGGGGCACGTAAATATATCACGTATGTTACTCGCACTCCGTGTCTGGTCATAGAGATGTAGACGCTAAGAAACAAGGGTCTAAACATCCGATATAATGTAAAAATATCAAACACTATTTTCAGATACATATATAATATCAGGCTCTGTATTATCCACAGCCAATAAATTATTTCCGCAATAAATACTACTCTCGGATACTGTTGTTGAAAGGTCATCCTCATTCGAATGCGAGATAATTTCGACTTCTCACCGAATCTAAAAATCAATCAATATTCAATCGATATTTTTTACTTGTAAACTACGCATAAATTATTTTTATAAATTATCAGGCCCGTATACGAACTGTCCCAGTGCTGGACACGTCCTATTTTCAGTGTGAGAAGGGTTATGCCATAGTCCGTTACGTTGGAGAACATTGCGAAGAAAATAATGTCCCATGCGTTCCTTTGCAATATCCCTTGCCGCTAAAGAAAGCCTTCCGCATTATACAAACCAAAAAAAATGACTTGGGAAAACATCTATTTTAAGTATAGCACCCTACTTCTCAACAAACATCACAAGAAGACAACTAAACTCAAGACCATCGACTTTCAGAAGCGGCCGCCAGAAGAACAAGAAGGTTCCCCGCAGAAAGCCATGGGTGAAGAATTTATATGAAAACAGAGAATATCCAGACAACCACACCGATATCCAATTCCTAAAAGAACTAAAGAAAAACTTAAACATTAAAAAAGTGACCTTAAGTCAAGCGGTACAAGGTTCATTTCGGGTTGTATTACGGATATGTATATGTGTGTTATATGCTTTAATTTTTGTATATATGTACAATGACTGGGTGCACACATATACAGTTATATACGTATCCATACTAGCCAGTTTTATTAGCTATTTACTTTATATAAACTTCGAAGAGAGCTCTTTTCCTAGACACGTTAAAACTGTTCTAATATATGTAACAATTGGTTACTTACTGTCTCCTATTTTACATACCCTGACCGATACTGTCAGTACAGACACGATATACGCCTGGGCTGTAATTATGATGGGTGTGCATTTAATTTTTTTCGACTATAACGTACCTGCGGCAATAGTTTCGAAGTCTTTGTCGATAAACGCAGCGATTTTCGCTTCGGTATGTTTAGTATCGCGATTGTCGACGCCTTTCGATGCTTTTATTCTACTAACTATATCGGTTTTGCTGTTTGTTTTAAGCCCTCAGCTATTTAAAGCGTGTTTAAACACGAAATTGTTCAATAGATTGTTTTTCGTTGTTCTGTTTTTGACGGTAGTCGGTCTGTTTAGTGTTTCGAAAACATTGTTATGTTATTTTTTGTTGATTGTCGCTGTGATATGTTTTTATTGTCCGTATTTGTTTGTTAGTTGGCAGAAGTATAAGGATAATAAGTATGGACCGTGGGATGAGGCTGTCATCAATGATTCCGATGATTTAGATGAATGCTTGTATGATGTTAAATGACAAAAGATTTTGGAGGGTAGGTAAAAATTATAGTCATAATATGCGCTAGAAAATTATTAGACTTAGTAGCTTGTTTGTGTTTATATTTGTGGTCTGTTATGAGCTTCCAGGTTCAATTCCAAAGTCGGTCAAAATGAATGAATGAATGAACAATTTACTTTGACTTTACCTAAATTTAATATTCTATTTTTCTGTGAGGCAATTCTCAGTAACAGTAGAAAGTTCTTTTTTTAAGACTACCTAGCACTAGGAATAATTTCTGTGTCGCGGGTAACTTTACAAACATTCAAAGAACACCCAGATTCGGCACAACCATTTGTGGACCATATGAATTTTTATCCTGTGAGACGACCACTTTTGCCTCGCTGATTTCAGCATGAAGGGCTCGACCGGGGAAGGACTACCCTCACACAGAATATCGACGTGAAATAGCAATATTCCTACTGTTGTTTCGGTGAGTGAGAGTGCCGGAGGCCCAATCGTCCACTTGCCCCCTTCCCGCTTCTTCTTCTTCCCACTTCCTTTCCTAAAGTGTCGGCAACGCGCAAGTGATGCCTCTGGTGCTGCAGGCGTCCATTGGCAACGGTGACCACTTACCATCAGGTCATCAGTTTGCCACCTTAGTTGTATAAAAATAAAGCCAGTTCACCATACTGCAACACATGTTTTTAAAATTCTGTATTCGATATTCTATTTGGAAATTCTCAGTTACAGTACGACGTTTGAAAATATGTTTTCATAGGTAGCAATGGGTTCATCACCCCTATAAAAAACTATACCTATATAAACCCCTATACCTATATAAAAGGTGGCGCAAATGTTATCACATTAATTGATACCACATATACTACATGGTATTCTTTGACGATTTACAAATGATGAACCAAATGTATTCAGTAGTTTAGCACCAGGCCATTCTTTTTGTTTTCATAATTTTGAAATTTTAGAACATCATGTAATGCAGAGATAACTGTACTTAGGTGTCAAAGACCTTAAGCAGCGATACTAAAAAACCTCCGTATTGTATCGGGTCCAGGAATTTCCGGATCCTAGCGAGTTGACAAAGACGATTTTTCAGAACATAGTGACCATTAACGAGCTGGCTACAGCGCACTATTGGTTACAATGGTGTTCCAATTCGTGCCTAATTTTATTTTATTTATTTTGTTTAGGAAACTTATTTCTTAATTTCTGCGAAAATAGGTTTTTTGTGTATGTTAACCGTCTTATATCAACCAGCTTATATTAGCAGGGAGTATATAATTTAATGTGATATCATTTGCGCCACCTTGTATAAGTAGGTATATATCAAAATTATATTTCAAGATTTTGCCCACGACTTTGCTTGCGTAAATGTGGGTGTTGTACATTTTTATATCCCTTGGAAACAGTACTTGTTTCTGGATGAAAGGTTAAGGAAACCCTAAGTTCTTCTCTGTACCCGTGACAGTGTGTATGCGAACTTTCATGATGATCGGTCGAGTGGTTACGGCGTGTAAGCGTACCTAACAAACTCACTTCGTATTCGTAATATTAAATTTAATATAATATTTGATTATAGTTTATAATAACAGAATAATAACTAAGATTTTTATTTCATATTCAATACTTTACTATATTTTTGTATCAATATTTTAACTTTGGCACAAAATACGAATTACATTGTATCATCTTGCATGCGATTGTATGTATACATATGTTTAAGTAAATAGATATATCTTATCTTAAACATTTTTTTAATATTCAGCATCTTACATTAATGACTGTGCTATGTTTATTTATTCTTATGTCATTAAGTTTAGTATACCGTATCTACAGGGTAATATTTCAAAATGTGCGTGCATAGCCAATTCCAGAACTATGACAAATAGCGAAAAATACTCAAGTATGTATGGCGATGATTGTGATGGAAAACTGTATTATTCGATTTTTGTAAATACATTTTGCTAATCAGGCATCAAACCTCTAGAATTCGGAAAGTAAACTGTATTTATTTAATTCCATTATAATAATATCCGCCCTGTATGTAAACTGTCCCACTGCTGGGCACCGGCCTCTTCTCAGTGTGGGAAGGTCCACCACGCTGGCCCAGTGCAGGTTGGCAGGCTTCACATATCTTCGAGAACATTATGTAGAACTCTGACATGCAGGTTAACTCACGATGTTTTCCTAAAACCTTTGACCAGCCACTATTTCTACTGAGTCTATCCATGATTAATAATAATTTAATTGTGATGACTGTAATATTTTAATAATACAATAAAATTTTATTTTTGTTACATTAGAATTGTTGTTTTATTACATATATCAGAATATTCATTAATTATATACCTGAAACAGATAAGATATTTATACCCTAATGGGCACTCACTGTACTAAGATCGTACAAAAAAATTTACACTTAGAACAACACTAATATGACAATATGACAGAGGATGATAATTAACAATTTTCAATATGTGTTGGCGTGATAATACTATATTTATACTTCAGATGCTGTGTTGGCTTTGTGTGTCAGATGACAACTTAACTTACACATAACTTAATTGAAAGGTAAACTCAGTACTACGCCCATATTTTATATTAAACCGTCATCTATGATTTAAATCTTTATCTAAACATATATTTTATGAGTGCAATGAACAAAAACATGCAGTTATATAACTTCCGAAAGTCAGAGGTGCGCGACGTGGGTTCGAACCCGATTCCCTCTGCATTGCAGTCTGTTGGTCTCCCCACTAAGCTATCGCTGCTCTTCCACTAAGCTATCCGTATGTAAGTTGATTATTTTGTAAATAGCTCCAATTTTTTAAATTTTAAATTCTCACAGTTCGTTCATTCTGTTTATTTTTATTACATAATAAATTAAGTTAGCCATTTATCGAAAAGTAGTGTTCGGATAATGTATTTTCGACGGTCCTAAGCCCTTGTAAAGTATGAAGGAGAAATTGGAGTATCCATTTACGTATTAATTGTGATTTCATTGATTCACAATGCAAGTTTTTCATAGTAAAAAGAGAAAATGTATTGCCTCGTATCAGCTGATCCTGGCTGAATCTATTGAACTGTGATGTGCCTATTATTAATTTCGTCGCTATTGCATTTACCTAATTTTATAATACTTGTGTAGCTGCAATAGTTTTAAATGACGCATTGAACTCGGTCGGGATACACGAGGTTCTGGGTAGGCATCAGCTGATACGCGTAGTTATCGTGCGTCGTTCATTACTTCGATTGTGCGCGGTGCGCGGCGATGGCGACGTGTGCATGCGTTTGTAAATGAATTTTCCGTGCGTTAATACGACCAAACTCTAATAAGTGAAAAATATTATTTATATGCACAATTTTTTGCTATACACAGTACAATTATTTTACTATTTTTTATTGATACTACTAATTATCCTAAGTTACCACGAAGGAGAAGGAGCGGGAAGGGGAAAAGAAGGTGATTGGGCCTCAGGCACTCTCACTCACCGAACAAAACACGACAGTAGGAATACTGGTATTTGACGTTGTTATACTGAGAGAGGGTAGTCCTTCCCCGGTCGAGCCGGCAATTCATGCTGAAATCAGCGAGGCTCTACTACCTTTAAACCACCGGGCTCATCTAGTTATTTCAAACCAAGTATGTTTTATTACCAAACAAATAATTAGCACAGAAACTAAAATAAATGAAATACCAGAAATATTGGACAATACTTTTAGTACGTAATTTATTTTATCACTTTTATACAATCAAAGCGCAGTGAAATAAAATAAGTGTTACGTTATAAGATGTTATAAGGCGTTTACACTATATTTTAGTATTAGCATTATAAATTGACTCTACAGAACTCCGTAGATGAATGCAGTACATAATTATTTTCTTGTGATAACATAAAATAAATGTTAAATCATGCAAGCCACTTCGAAACTGTTTAGCTTACGGCATGAGGCTTATGCTCTGAGCGTTTCGATGGAGAATATAGTCAAATCTTTGACATATTGATGAAAAACCAAGAGCACGCCTGGCGTCATGTCAGTGGCACTGAATTTGTTGAGAAAAATAATATGAGGAATCTTTTAAGAACAATAGAAACCATAACAATTATTTTAGAATTTTTATTGCTATGTCTGTATGTTTTTACGCGCATCGCGCAAAAACTACTGTATGAAATTGAATGCGAAGTCTTACTTAAAATCCAGTGTGTTTTCTTATGATACGCCGCCTTCTAATCTATTTGTTACCCCATTCTGACTGTTCCACTTGTGTAAACATCGGGTTAGCGCGCGGGGATAAAGTATTTTTCGCCATTCTATAGGTATGTCTTATGTACCTAATCTTATTACCTAGGGTGTGCGGAACGTACAGTATAGAATGTTACAAAAATATAGATATTACCTTTATCCAAATTCCACGTGTACGAAATCCTGGGCAAAGCTTTGTATCTCATTACTTTTAATAATAGTAGTACTGTATTAAACTGTCCCAATGCTGGGCACGGGCCCCTTCTCACGATGAGAAGTGTTAGGCCATAGTCCACCACGCTGGCCCATTGCGGGTTAGCAGACTTCGCATATCTTTGAGAACATTCCGGAGAACTCTCAGACATGCAGGTTTCCTCACGATGTTTTCCTTCGTCGTTAAAGCGAGCGATAATTAGCTATTTAATATCAGCACTAGCACATGACTTCGAAAAGTCAGAGATGCGCGCCTTGGGATCGAACTCGAGACCTCTGTGAGGCAGTCCAACGGTTTCCCACTAGCGTGTAATGCTGCTACAAACACTAAAAACAATTGCCAAAAATTTCATTTTTGTCACAAAATATTTTGCGCACCACAAATTGTTATTTGTGATGCGTAAAATATTTTGTTCCGTGTAAGTTTTCCGAACCCGGAACACTCGGCAAACTGAAATGTGTCTGTAAATATCCTCTGTATCTGTAAAAAGCCTGAAATTGGCCTCCATTCTTCGTAAAATTGTTATTAAGCTGTAAGTTTTGCGAGAAAATGTAAAATAAAATGATATGTAAATTTATTACCTTTTTCCAGGGAAGACTTCACACTGCAACTGCTCGCTAAGTTTAAAAATAAGCTACACGCTATAAAAGAGAAGTCGCAGACTGAAGGAGAAACGGAGCAGAAAGCCGAAGAAGAAAACGATGAGAATTTAAACTCTGATGAATGGTGAGTGTATTTTTTTATATAGAGGTGTTCCACACAGCCATATTTGTCCTGCTATGCTCTAGGTTAGGTTTCTTTTTATACAACTAAGGTGGCAAACAAGCATGCCACATCCCCACCTGATGGTAAGTGGTCACCGTAGCCTATGAACGCCTGAAACAGCAGAGGCATAATTTGCGCGTTGCCAAAGGAAGAAGAGAAAAAGGAAGTGGAAAGGAAAAGGAGTGGGAAGGGGGAAAGAGGGTGATTGCGCCTCCGGCACTCTCACTCACAAAACTAAACACAACAGTAGGAATACTGCTATTTCTTGTCGATATTCTGTGAGATGGTAGTCCTTCTCCGGTCAAGCCGGCGCATTCATGCTGAAATTAGCGAGGCTTTACTACTTAACCATCGTCCACTCCACAAATAATTACTTTGAGCCTGGGTGTTGCCAGACTCAAAGTAATAATTTGTAGATCACATAAATATTATCCCGTTTGGGGCTCGAACCCACAACACTCGGCGCAATCACAATGGCGAGTCCACCACGTAAACCACTACGCCATTCGTGAAATCATCTGCTATCTACTCATAATAATTTCTGTATCCAGGCTAGGTCATACTCTTCGCTTCGAAGACAAGGGCGCCGTGTTGGCTAAGGATGCCTCCAGCAAGGGCGACGACTGGTTCGATATCTACGACCCAAGGAATCCACTCAACAAGAGGAAGAGAGAGAAGACAGATAAAAAGCAGAAGAAATAAAATATTATTAGCACTTGTGTTTTTATTTTCTCTGTTGATTTGTATTTTTTTATAATAATCAAAATGAGAAACAGGATACTTGATAACATCACATATAATCACGAGGTACCTCTACATTACTAAATTGACTTATAAGTAATACAGATCTTTGAATCCTGAATGCATCAAGCAACTAGTGCCATGAGTTTTTGTCATTTAAGTAGTCGCTGACTGAATAATAACCCTTTCGAATGAGCTGTATTCTAACGGCGCTTTTAAATTTAAGCAATGGTAAATAAATTATATTAATAGGTATACGTCAGGACATTTCATCGGTCTTGCGTCGAAGTAAAGTGCCCAGACCGAATCTTCCCAAAGATGAATTCGTCGCACTGAAGAACTTGCGGGCTAGGCCAGATATTACAGTACTCCGTGCAGATAAAGGAAACGCTACGGTCATAATGGATACGTCAGATTATAAATATAAAATTGAAAATTTACTTTCGGATGAAACAACATATAAACAGGTTAAAATAGACCCTACAAACAAAATATTGAATAAAACCAAAGACATCATTCATAAATACTCCGAAAAACTAGATCTAGACGTTAAACAATTAATACCAGCTTGCGTAAAACCTCCAAAGCTGTATGGGTTACCAAAAATACACAAGGAAAACGCTCCCCTACGTCCTATTGTGAGTCAGATCGACACACCAACTTACAGACTGGCTCAGCACGTAGCGAAGATACTCTCACCACTCAGAGGCAACTCGAGAGCACATGTAAAGGATTCATACCATTTTGTGAGTGAAATTAAACACCTACGTCTCACTAACAATGAAACAATGGTTAGTTTTGATGTACAGTCATTATTTACATGCTTACCTGCACATGACTGTATTGAAATAACTAAAAGGAAGCTAATACAGTACAATATGCCTGAGGAATATGCAGAACTACTTAAGCATTGCTTAACAACTGGCTATCTGTTGTGGGACAATAAATTCTACATACAACTCGATGGTGTCGCAATGGGGTCCCCAGTATCGCCTGTCGTTGCTGACATATATATGGAGGACTTCGAGGCTCGAGCTTTACATACTGCCCCCATCACACCCAGGATTTATAAGAGGTTTGTAGATGATACTTTTACAATATTACCAACAGATAGTGCAAGTGTATTCCTAGAACATCTTAATTCCATTAATAATAACATCCAATTTACTATGGAATTAGAGGCAAATAATTCATTAGCTTTCTTAGATGTACTTGTCATCAGGAATCCTGATCATACTTTGAGCCACACTGTATATAGGAAAAAGACCCATACAAATAGGTACTTAAACGGTGAATCTCACCACCATCCTAAACAGTTAGCTACCGTGGGAATGTCTTTGTTTCAGAGAGCCCATGGGATCTGTGACAAGAAACACCTGGACGCCGAGCTTCAACATGTCAAGCAAGTACTGCAAGACAACAAGCTCCAACAGCCGCGCCGCTGTCACAGATCCCGAGAAAAGCCAGCCACAGTCGAGCGCCAGCCTGCTATACTGCCTTATGTAAGGGGTGTCACTGACAAGATTGGCTACATCTTGAAGCGAGCTTCAATCAACACATACTTCAAGCCGCCAACGAAGATAAGTCAATTTTTACCATCCGTCAAGTGCCAACTACCTTTACAAGATGCAGGGGTCTATAAAATAGATTGTGACTGCGGACTCTCATACATTGGTCAAACCAAGAGAAACATAGGCACCCGCATAAAAGAACACATAGCTGATGTAAAACACCAACGCTCGTTGAAGTCTGCTGTATGTGAACATGTGCAACAGGGGACCAACCACTACCTGAGATTTGACAAACCACAGATTCTCGCTAAAGAACACCGATTCCTACCAAGGATGCTTCGCGAGGCTATTGAAATCAAAAAACATCCTAATTTTAATAGAGAAGATGGTTGGAATGTACCACCAGCTTGGGATCCAGTAATAAAAATAGTCAAACCCAAGAAGAAGCAAACTACAGCTAGACTTCATGATACTTTGAGCTCATTCTGCGTAAATAGAAACACCAATGATTAAATTATGTTCGGGTACTTTGAAATAACTACACTGGAACATTGAGACAACTGCCATCTTAGTCTCCCCGTGACCATGGCTGCTGAAAAGCAACCGAAACGTCGGGGAAAGTGTAAAAATAAATTAAATCTAAATAGTTTAATAATAATTTAATTAGCTTAAAATTAGTAAAGTTTAATAGTAGTAGTAGTGTAACAATTTTCAAAATTTTGTAATAAAGTGTCAAATAAACAACGCGATAAAATCCGTATATAGCAGTTTAATTTCACAGAAAAAGAAATAATAAAAATAAAATAATAATATAAACTACCATAGTAAGAAGTTTATCATTTCTGCTCACTGACGTCTCCCGCTTCACTAATCGGAGACCGATTGGAATCGGAAGCGGACAGCCTGCATTCTAGGCCAGTATTGTCAGTGAGCAGCGATACAAACATTAAACTATTGAAATGATTTATATGTAAATTAAGTTTAATAAGTAATGTGTAAGTGTGTGTCCCGTCAGTGCCAAAATTTTGACATCGCTCAGTACCTACATGGTATTCTGCGAAATCCAATTTAGTGAAGCCAGCGCCAGTGTGTTTAAATAAAAGAAATATACTTATATATGAAACATACGAGTAAATAAGATATTATAAACATAATTACTAAATAGTGTATAATATGGAAATAAGTGTGTACATATTTTTTTTAAGCAAGCGTCTGCTTGATGCAGGTGCCTGTCTACCTATGTAGCATCCACCCTAATTATACGCCAGAAATTCTAGTAATTGTGAACAAATGCGCAGTGACATAGAGTGAGCGGAACGGTGGCAACATGAATGAAAAATAATAATTCGATTTTGTAGCTGTCTCACTCAAAAGCAGACAATCGTACCTTAATCAAAATGTAGATTCGTGTGAATAAGACACGCTATGCAATTCATTTATATCAAACAAGATTTATAAAAAGAGTAGGAACCTGATCACAGCATGTCAACAATTAAACTACATAATTAAATTGTCAATTGAATAATATAAATGGATAATTATATTTATTTATTTATTTGCTTTAAGGATCTCCAACAAAGGCTGTACACATCTTATTCACAAAAGAAAATACAAATCAAGATATATTTGGTTTGTGTACTCCTTCATTTACAGGAGACCACATCATGTGTTACATACAGCGTCTAAACATAAAAGTATGTTACAAAGTATACTAAATTAAAAATAATTAGATAAACATACAAGTGCTAGTTATTTGGAAAACCGTACCTAGTACGTACAACTATCTCAGCATCGATCTGGAGTCAAAGTTCTGTTTTAGGAGTTCTGTTCGGTGTACCTTATTCAAGAACAAAGCCTTGACACAGCAGTATAGTAACCCACCTGGGTTACTATGCTGCTGTGTCAAGACTTTGTAGGCAACACCTCACTAAAACGAGTGCCGCAGACATTAGCGATACCTTACAAATGTATAGAAAACATGCTGTTTGTATTTAACATAGTTAATAAGTTATATAAATACTAACACAAATTGTATGTATGTGAGTCGATAAGGTATTTATCGACTAACATACATACAATTTGTATGTGTGTGTGACTATGTGTGTGTGTGTGTGTGTGTGTGTGACCATGTGTGTGTGTGTGACTGTGTGTGTGTGTGACTATGTGTGTGTGTGTGTGACTGTGTGTGTGTGTGACTATGCGTGTGTGTGACTGTGTGTGTGTGTGTGTGTGTGTGTGTGTGTGTGTGTGTGTGTGTGTGTGTGTGTGTGTGTGTGTGTGTGACTGTGTGTGTGTGTGACTGTGTGTGTGTGACTGTGTGTGTGTGACTATGTATGTCGGTATGTGACTGTGTGTGTCGGTGTGTGTCGGTGTGTATCAGTGTGTGTGTTATAAGTACTTATGTCTACTTACTGATGTGCACCTCGAAGTGTAGCCGCGCTCGCAGCGACGGACCGGCGGCTTCTAACCCGACGAGCGACTCGTGAGGCGACGCCTGAGTACCAAACACTGACTTCATATGACGATAACGAATCGAAATACCTACTCAATATCAGAAGTAACACCTTGTGGATGTAGTGTTTGTAACGTACACATGTTGAGGATTATCAAGAATTGCACTTAAGCCTACAAAAGAGTTTCAGATATGAATTCGGATCTTTGGAGTTTAATTAGACCCACTAGATAGTAATTTCAACAACTACTTATGTATATTTTTAGTCAAGACAATATATATATATATATAGTTATAATATTTTTGACGGTTCAATAAACTTGACACACAATAAATAGACGCATGTCAGATTAGCAGTAATATGGCACAATGAACGAGTATACTCGCGCTATCACAGACGCTAGAACATAAAGTCTTCATTGGTAGGCACCCGGACACAGATCGTCACAGACCACTAAAATCCTAAAGATATAGAAAAGATCACCATAAATATATAAATAAATAAATCACCCAAATTACCTTTATTCACAACCTAGCACTCAGTTTCACCTAAGTTCACGTGTTTCTTACCTTATATAGAAATACGTATTCACGTACATATATACATACGTAAGTAATTTTTATGTTTTTATATTGGCTTGTTAAGTTTCCGAATTTCTTATTTAGCTACACCACTTTAAGTATATAAGGCCGTCCAGACTGGCCATTTGCGCCAATCTGATGTGATGGCAATCCGACACGATCCGGAAGAAATCAAGCCCAGGACCGACGGCTTTACATGCTTTGTAACGTTGCTGTTCCTATTTTGATAATTTTTTGACAAAAAATCCCGATAAATTACTGTTTATTCGATCCCGAGGTCATTTGCACAGCAGTCGCATTCACTATCACTGCAGCGGGTATACGTAAATATCTGCAATATACCACGTCTTGAAGAAGATAGAAATGACGATGATCGAAGCATTAGGCAAAGAAATTAGATGAGCATAGGATAAAGTTACAACTCTCCATTATTACCAATCATTGTATCGAATCTGTTTATTTAATAAGCGGCAAATGAAAAAAGAAGCGGCGTTACTTATACTGAATGCACAAGATTACAACTAGAATTGCACTGGGATCCATCCTGGGACCAGTTTAATCTACGTATATCACTTATCTAAGTATAGTTCGATGACTTAGAATGAAACAATTATAGCACTTCAAGAGCCATCGCTTGTGCATAACGCTTAGAAAACTGCGAGAAATAATATAAATATTAAGCATGGTGAACTGAACATGATAAACACACTGACCTCTCCCTGTTCTGTATGTTTCTCGTGCTTGAGTTCAAGTATCGATGTTTTGCCTGTCAATTCCTTTAGGTGATCTTCAAAACTGAAAATAAATGGAGAACATATGAAGGAGAAAGAAAATATAAACAGAAACTGAAAATAATGCACTGAACCTATCATCGTCTACAGACTATTCCGGATCACAGGTTGATACAAAGTATTTTTAGGCAGGAAAATCCAATAACACTGACCGATCCGGGAACAGATCGACATATGCGCAGCTACAGATCGTGAGTGCTCCGGTGGAGACCCGCGATCGTTAATCACGTTCAAGGCTGCGTCTCTGAATCAACGCAGCAGTGTTATAAATGTCACAATCAACATGACTGCAAATATGCTTACCACTGTTCTTCCATTGTGATGTTATCATCGTAATAGTTCTCAAATTTAACATCTGCCATTTCAAGTTTGATTGATGGTGAATTATTATTTTCTTTTACCTTTTCCTGTAAATAATTAGAGATGAACACAATCTAAACTCTTCAACATATCACAATGCTCACATGTAGCAACTTGTTAAACACGTACCTGTTTAGTTTTAATACCGCGGATTTTGTAATGTGTGATACTTGTTTGAGTCAAGTGCGAGCTCTTGTTCTCATGGCATGCGAACTGACAACAAACATCAAATTAATATCATAATACTGGATATGGCTTATCCAGTTTACAATTACAGCTTCTATATTCCAACGAACTACTTAGTCTTGCCATAAATATAGATACAAGGAAAAAAAAAATTTCTATTGCATAAAACATGAGTCTTGCTGAAAGGCCATTCGGGTTATGGAACATGGTGTTGTTAAGAGGTTTACTACTATACAATATACATAAACCTAACTGAATTGTTCTCACCGGTACACTCTCCGTCACACATTGATACAGGATGTAGTGTGATTTTATCATTTTATTTCTCAAAATAACATATTTTTCTAACAAAGCTGAACATTCATAGCACAACCACTGTGGTAAACCATCTGATGGTGAGATCTGAAATATAAACAATTATATTATAATCAGATCCAGTCTTCAAATATAATGGGAGAACGTGACTATGGCCATATTTTTATTGAATTTTAGTTTCAACTGATGATATTGTTGGATGAATAAATTAATCTTTATCCGTCTTTTTTTTATCTTGGGAAATGCTTTGACGCATACCCCTCCGAGGGGGCGGGCAGAGGGGTTATGTCGGACTCACCGGGGTTAAAGAGAAAGATGTTAAAATGATGATAATAGACCTCCCGGAATACCGACTAAACCTACCACGGTGTTCCTCGACAAAACCACTATCGACGTGGCCGCGCGAATCACTTGCACATGCGGTCGCGACCCCGCCGAGGTTTCGCCCGCTAAGATATATGAACCTTGTTATGTTACTAGTTCACAGCTGCTCGTCCCTTGAAAGTACCATTTAGTCCCTTGTAATGATACTAAGGCAAAGTTAAAATATAACGGTGCCAGTCCTAGCCTACTTTTTTATAAATTAATGTCTAACATTTTGTTATATATAACTTACGCTATGTTTATTGAGCTGGCAGTCTATATAAATTATGTGACATCTCAATAGAGAGCATTAGATAAATTTCGTTTTTCATTATAATTAATTATTAAGTTGACAAGTATATTTTATTTATTTATTTATTTAATAAAGGTACACCAACAGCTTCTGTATATTAATTATAAAATAAAGTTGTAATAAGTAATAGGCTTATACAGTTGCCAATAACAGGTGAACCAACATTCACCAAAATAAGTGATAACTTAAGCCAAAAACTAAAAACTAATTTACTAGATATTAAAGTACCAGATATTAAATGGGAAAAATAAAATTATAAATTTATCTATTATATAAAATTAAACAAATATCAGATCAAAAATTAGACTAATAATACAATTCTATAGACAAGAGGTTGTAAAACTATGTAGGTAATTAATCCTTTGGAGCTTTGTGATTTAAAATATGGGTTTTAAAGATATTCATAGAGTTATGGTATATGTCAACATCTGGATTTGATTTTACATAAGAATTCATCTCTTTACTGAGCCTATTGAGAGGTGAGTTTTCTCCTATATTTGTGTTGGAAACTTTAGTGTGGAATAAATGGGTAATGGTATATGATATCGTTATTTATTAATTTCGGTCACAAAGTAAAATTATGTGGTGAATAAATTTGTTAATGTAACATTTATGTTAGTAAATGTTAAATTATATATAGATGTGTCTAATAAAATTATGAAGCATTGTATATTTAAGCAAACCCTACACAACGAGACTAACCCAAAGGCACTCACTCACTTATAAACCCTACTGTCTCCCCCCTAGAGGGGAGACGGACTCGACACAG
The DNA here is from genome assembly GCA_930367265.1 of Catocala fraxini. NCBI lineage: Eukaryota > Metazoa > Arthropoda > Insecta > Lepidoptera > Erebidae > Catocala > Catocala fraxini. Next base: position 1,441,947 of record OV884051.1, read on the forward strand.
AGGCGCGCGTGGGAACACGCACGCCGCCCCTCGGACCTGGTGCTGAACGGATGGCGGACAGGCCCAAAAAGCCCACCACCCCCAGGTCAAATCTCAGGGTGGTTGGAGGTCATCTCGCGCTCTCCGGCGCCCGGCTCTGCGGTTGGGGAGAGGGTTCAAGCGCTTACTCTCACGCTCCGCCGCCTCCTTGATGGAAATCACTTCCTCACAGAAGGAGGCGAGGGCGATCCACGAACTCTCACTCCGGACCATAGACTGAACTATGGCTGGGAGCGCGAGGGCAACTAATCTGACTGCCGCGATCAACTCACGGCGCTGCGATGCCCAGGCGGGGCAATCCGCCAAAGTGTGCAGCGCCGTGTCCACAACAACGTCGTGGCAGTCGCCGTAGTGGTGACAACCGGGCGTCTCTTGCCGGCGTATACGACACAGGTATTGGCCAAAACAACCGTGGCCAGTCATTACCTGTGTCAGCCGGAAGGTGAGGGCGCCATGCCGCCTCTCCAGCCACTCCTCAAACACGGGACTTACCGCCACGATCGTGTCGTGCCCGGCACTGGGGTGCACAAGTCCTTCCACTTCTAGCAAAGCTTCAGAGCTAGCGTCTCCTGGCGCCAACGATAGAGCGACGCCTATGTTAACCTTCTTATATCAACCAGCTTAAGGCAGTATATCATTTAATGTGATAAGTTTTGTGTATAATTACTTCTACAGGTTTGGTTTTCTGAACATCGATCATGAAAGCAGTAACACATCTCTAAATGTTATAAAACAAAGTTACTGTTTGTAGCTATAGTCTGCATATAGCTACTAAACTATGCAATAGATTTTGATTCTGTTTTCAATATCATTATATAAAAGGTTTATAATATGTACAAACATATAAACCTTTAAGAAGAAATTCATAGTAAATAATAACAACAATGCGTCCTTATTAATTTTGTTAATACTACAGCCAAGCTAATGCTTGGTAAACAAGATAACAAATATATAATATATTAAGGCGTTTTCACAGCTTACATAATAAGATACATCAAAATATTGAAGAATAGTTGATATTATGAAAGCCCATAAAAATTCTCATACATAGATTCACGCCTGTTTCCCAGAGGGGTAGGCAGAGACTACGGATTTCCATTTGCTACGATCCTGACCCACTTCTCTGGCTTCATTCACTTTCATCACATTCCTCATACATGCCCGTCGGTTCAAGGTGCTCTTATCCTGGCCTTCGTCTAGAACGCCTCCGATGAATCAATGTATGTATAAAAATTCACATATATATTTTCAAAATCATAATTTAATTCAAGTATATAACTGGCTATAGGGTGGTTGTGTTGTCTTGTTATTACTTCTGTGATACTAAGAAACACATTAGTTATGTGAAGCTGTGTGGGTAGTTCATTGTAAGTTCATATAATAGTGTAAGATTACAGGTGCCTATGCCCATTGTTTTATCAATGAATGTGTTACGATTAAGAATGTGCTTACTACTTAGTAGCATGGTAGTGAGACCTTTCCCAAAAGGATTGAGCATAGGCTCAGTCCCCATACCTGAACCTAGCAAAGAAATAAATGAATGAACAAAAGGAGTGCCTCCTTTCCTAATTTGTACTATATTCAACACCAAGTTGAGGTCTCCTGTGTGGTAAATAACTTTTCTCACGTGGGAGTCTCACACTAAGTGATTTTGTAGCAAATCTATATTTTAAGAGTAATATAAATAAAATCTTATTTACAGCCAAACTTGACAGCAAATATAGTACAATAGTAGTACCAATACATGTATGCATAACTTTTTTTAACATTCTTATTCTGTAACAGCTCGCAATTATTTTCTAGTCAAGTCATTCCAATAGTATATTGAAAAAACTGGTTCAAGTAATAGAGCTTATGTGAGAAGAAAGGCAAGAAATTCATGTCTAATTTAAAAGCATTTATATATTATGTATGATTATCCATTGCCTAGTACCCATAGTAAAAGCTCTGCTTAGTTTGGGCTATATAGTGTTGTGTGTAGGTGATAGAATATTATTATTATTATTAAGAATTTTCATTTGTCAATTTACAACATATTGTTTGATAAACTGTTTACAATAATTAATAGATGAATAAAAACAGTAACAAATACTGCAACTTCAATAAGCAAGCTTATTACTTATTATAATTTTTTTTAAATTTAAGTTTAGAATATTGCTTGATATTTTATTAACTGAATTCAAAACAAGCAGCATCTCAATGTGTTGGTATTTTTTTTCGTAGAAGCACTTTGACCAATTCTGATTTATCAACTTTTAAGCCAGAAAGGGAGCTTTATTAGTTTGTTTTATACCGCGTGGTAATATTATATATTATACTTATCACATAATTATACAATAGCTAGAACATTTACCACTCACCATTAAGCCAGTCAAATCCCTGTACATAGTTTCATATCGTGTTGCACTGATCATCCTACGCTCACTCGCCAGGCAACCTCTACAAACACTCATCTGTTTACAAGTCCCCATGTCTTTACACATAATATTACTGGTATGTTCCATTGGAATTAATGTATTTCTTTTCAAATCAATGATTTGGTCTCTTATCAATATATGGGCCTCGGAAAAACGTAACAATACAATAACAAATAACATCAACACACCAATGACTTTATTACGTACACTGACAGTTACTGTTCGTAACTGACTGACTAAGTGTTGCCAATTATAGGTCCGTGAAGCTAAACATTTTGTGTATTGGGTACAGGTCGAATAGGCTATTAGTAAAAGTAGTATATAATAATAACAATAATAATAAATTAATTTATAATCTCTCAAAAAGTGCACACATAGTTTTAAACACAAAAAGAGTATAGAAGCAGTTACAAAGTCAACCTTTGTGAGAGCTAGAGTCTGTAATAGGTTCGAAACCTGTGTGACAAATTTCCAGGCACTCTCACGTGCCTGGAATTTGTCACACAGGTTTCGAAGATGGTTAATGGGTAAAATTATAAGTATACAGTCTAGAAAGTCTAGAAAATAAACTAAATTAAATAATTAATAAACTAAGCATACAACTCAAGTAAATCTATAATATATATAATACTCTTCCGTTACTGAGTGACTGGCAGACAACGCACAGCCGAAACTACTGAACGCAAGAAACTGAAATTTGGCATGTATGTTCCTTGGAGAGTGTAGGGGCGCACTAAAAGAGGATTTTTGGTAATTTCACCCCGAAGAGGGTGAAAGGGGTGAAACTCGATATTCACAAGGGGACGGGACTTACGCGGGTGAAACTGCGGGAAAACTACTAGTACAATATAATATAATAAGACATAAATAAGTCTGCGTGTGTGTGTGTGTGCATGGTTTGGTTGCAAATACCAGTTAATCAGTTTATTTTAAAGTAACAATGAGACTTTCAGTTTCGTCAATCAAGATTATGCAACCAGTCAGTAACAGCTTTTTTACATTTCTGTCTACACATATAGTAAATATTCATAAGTTTATTGATTTTATTATAAATATAAGTGCTGAGAAAACAAAAACTTCGCTACGCCAAGCTCGTATTAAACGACATTGATAGAGAAACAATGTGTTTGCGACGAATATTAATAAATTTGGTAGATTCGTAAGGAATTTTTGAATGTGTGGTCAGGATCAAATTTAAATAATACAGAGATAATAGAGTTTTTAGTGGAGGAATATTTTTTTTAATTGGTTGAATATTTTTGTAGTCAAGTCCTTACAAACAAAAACCAATTTTTGGTACTTTATAAAATATGAGAATAGATTAATCTATAATACGTAGTAGGATGACATGATACCGCACACACTTACACTGTGACAATGCACAGGCAGTCCTATATGCCGTTGTGCATTTAGGTACCTATATACCATTTTATTTTTAATCATAATCGAAATAAGGAGCAATGTCAAGTATAGGTATTATTATAACATCAGAAATAATCACGAGGTATCTCTTAATTGACTATGAGATATTATACAGATCTTTGAATAGTGTATGCAATAAGCAACTAGTTTAGTAGTTGTAGACTGAATAATAAAAATAAAGAATTAAAAAAAGAACTATCCGGACTCTAGTATCAGTGCAAATCAAACCTATAAGTGTACTTCTGTTAGCTACAAAGTGTTTAGGTGATGTCACAACCTGTTGCAAATTAATACATGTTAAAATTCCAATATTTTTTGTTTTAGTACCTACAGTCTATGTTCAACATATTTACATTAAAATCACCTAATAAGATTACAAAGTCAGGGCGGCAAAGCAATATGCTATCAGTTATCCCATCAAGAAACCTATCCAAATCAAACCATGGTGGTCTATAGGCAGTTCCTATGAATAATTTCTGTCCAGCGATATTGAGACTGATCCAGAATTGCTCTACATCTGGATGAGTGGGATGTGCTTTGAAGCGCACTTCAAGCCCACACTTAATATAAAATGCCACTCCATCACCTCGACCTCCACGTATAGACTCTGGTCTCGTAACATGGCGTAGTTTATATCCCTGTAAGGAAGGAGCTGTCTTCCTCACTCGGCCGCAGCCATGTTTCATTTATCGACATGATGTCAATATTGTGGCGTTGCATAGCCACGCGGAACTCATCGTGAGCAGTAGCCAAAGAACCAGCATTCAAAATTAGTCGGTATTCCGAGAGGTCCATTATTATCATCATTACCATCTTTCTCTTTTACCCCGGTGAGTTTGACAGAACCCCTCCGCTTGCCCCCGCGGATGCGCCAATGCATACCCACACGCAAAAAAAAGGGTATTATTTCGGTCTACTTTGAAGGCGATACAATAAATTGCAATTAATAATACATATTCTATGTTTTATTACCTAATTACCGGTACTTTCTTGATACAGTATGTATAGAAAACCCTGCCCGATCCATTAAGGGCTTATTTCTCTAATAACGAACATACTTCAGTCAAACATTTGTGTGCATGAACATGGATGTTTGTCTTGGTCTGGGTGTTTCTATGTATAATACGTATGTGTTTACAAAAAAAAAGTATATATGTATGTTTATCCATTGTCTAGTACCCATAGTACAAGCTCTGCTTAGTTTGGGCTAGATGGTGTTGTGTGTATGTGGTAGAATATTATTATTATTATTATTATTATACTAAAAAAATCTTTAGCATCGTAAATCGTCTACATAATATTTTAAGTATAGTATTGATCAGTATTTTTACCCTTAAATTACTGATATTGCGCACAAACTAGCAACATTCCTCTAAGATAAAATTAATGAAGATGAAAGTTAATTTATATGTAAAACACAATGAAGACTCTGGCATACTGTGATATTCGGGAAGTAATAAAACACTGTTTATTCAATCTTGTATATTCGCAAACTGGCTGCATAAAAGAGACACATACAATATATATACACAAGATTTAATAAAATACAATAACATTATCATTATGTGTACATTGTAATGTAGTAATTAAGGGTGTAGGTGTACCTCCACCCTTAATCTAAACCCTTATGCCTACACAAATTACACTAAGTTATACTACTTATTCTAACTTACTCTAAATGACATAGATTTAAACTATTTATTGTAACTTATACATGACTATTTTAGCTTAACCTATTTCAAAACCATATCTAACGACTGGTTTGCGGTTTCTTTTTGGGTATCGTGCCTCGGACAGCTTTGGTGAATGGGAAGTGGTTGTCGCGATATCTTATTTATTTATAAGGATCTCTAACAACAAATACACATATATTTCAATTAAAAGCTAAGTACAGTTGTCTACGTCTTGTTTTCTTACTTACAAGAGATCACAGCATGCGAAGAAATAGTACATACATACATAAATGCAATAAAATTGAAAGTAAAATATTATAATAATAGCAGTAATACAAAAGCAGTATCTATGCAGTTAAAATAAGTACAAAATAATAAAGAAAAAGAGAAAAGCGATCTACGAACCATTCCGCAAATGAGCTGCAACAGCATTCTTGAATTTCGTCAGAGAATTATTAAGTATATCCTATGTCTTCCGAAGCCTGCGACACATCGTTGTAGAAGAAGATCTGACTCGGTGAACTTTGTAGGCAACCAAGGTTAGTTCTATGTCATGGCGGTCTAAGTAGCGAGACAGGATGGCGATAGACTCTAGGTGCTACATTGATGCATATTTTACTTAGAAGTTCTGGGCAGACAACCTTGTTATTGAGCAGCTAGTACAAGAATACCGAATCAAAGAGAGTACGACGTGATTCTAGTGGTGTCATCTTGAAATGAGTAAGTCTATTATCGTAAAACCTTAGTTGTCTTGCAGCTCTATCTCAAAAAGACAAATGACGAACCAGGTTCTTTTGTGTTCGTTCTATTCTAGCTATATGGATTTTGTAGCTCGGGTTCCAGGCTGTGCTACAATACTCTTCTGTTGTAGCAATCGTTTATTCTTGGGTTATTTGCCTTTTAGGTGAACTAACACTACGCCCATCCACCGCCACATCTTGGGGTGAAACTGTATCCTTAGGATATCGAGGTATCGTCAGGACATTGAACCTCTGATAATTGAAGTACTATACAACTATGACTACTTAACATCTACCAGTAAAATATACAAAGATACAAAAATACTAAATATTAAACAATTATACACTTACAATACATGCACTGATAAAGAAAATCATCACAAAAACAATACACTCAAAACTAGATGAGAATTCAGTACAAAATCACCCACATACCATACACGACGACGACAAAAACTACAACTACCAACACTCAGAACTGACTATGGAAAAAAGAACATATTATACGAAGGAGCACAACTATACAATAAATTACCAGATGCAATAAGAAACACTAAAACCCTAGCATTGTATAAAAATAGTTTACTAAAATTTTACAAAAAATAAAAAAAATATCATCTCTTACCTTAACGTAACTCAGACTGTACTTTATATAACATATTAAATTATATAGAATCTCAATATAAGTGAACAGTACCTGTTCTTTTTGAGAATAAATAAATCTTTAACCCGAATGTTGAAATAAATAGCTCTTTCGGGTAAAACAGTTCATACAAATATTACATTTGAATGGTTTTTCACCGGTGTGTACACGGTAATGCTCATCAAAATGGCTCTTTCGGGAAAATCATTTCATACATGTATGGTTTATCACCTGTCTGTTTACGGTAATGTTGATCTAAATTGCTCTTGTGAGTAAACATCACACTTGTATGGTTTACCACCAGTGTGTAAACGGTAATGCACGTTCAAACTGTTCTTTCTAGTAAAAGATTTCATACAAACACCACATTTGTATGGCTTCTCACCAGTGTGTACACGGTAATGCACGTTCAAACTGCTCTTTATAGTAAAACATTTCATACATAGATCACATTTGTATGGCTTAACACCGGTGTGTACACGATAATGCAATTTAAGACTGTTCTTTAGATTAAAACCTTTCATACATACATCACATTTGTATGGCTTCTCACCAGTGTGTACACGGTAATGGGAGTTAAAACTGGTCTTTTCAGTAAATTTCTTAGTACATACATCACACTTGTATGGTTTGTCACCAGTGTGTACACGATAATGTCTATCTAAAGCGTTCTTTTGAGTAAAACATTTCATACAAACATCACACTTGTATGGCTTATCACCAGTGTGTATACGGTAATGTTTATCTAAATGGCTCTTTCGGATACAACATTTCATACAAATATTACATTTGTATGGTGTGTCACCGGTGTGTATACGGTTATGGTCATTTAAATGGGTCTTTCGGGTAAAATATTTCATACATACGTCACATTTGTATGGCTTGAACCTGGTCACAGAATGTTCGCGAATGTGCACTATTAATAGAATCTTGTTGTTGAATACTTCTTTACACTTATCACATATATAAGATTGTTTATTATTACATGAACTACTACTGTCCCTAACATCACTGTCGATAATGCCTTCGACACTATCTCTGCAGTCCTCGCTGAATGGTGTTGAAGTGATATATTCAGCATCTCTTGTGTGAATGGCAAGTGCAGGTTTCTCAGAGACACAGGCACCTTGAAACAGGCATAATAAAGTAGTCGAAAACGGTTGGGAAGACCGGGATATTTTAGTGCTTAAGGCTGGTAAGGGACACGCAACTGTAGTGATGAACACTGTACATTAACAACGGAAATTACAGGACTTTATTGTGTGATTTAAAGGTATAGAATCTGGTATCATGCAATCCGACGGCTAGAGTAACGCGCAATATACGAACTTTGTTACAGGAAAACAAGATCTTGTTTCGGATGACGAATACGATAAACTGTATAAGGTAAAAGTTCACCAACTACCAAAATAATAATATAAATATAATGTCAGTAAACAGAAAATTGTCAAATTGAGCCAACCGTAAGTAGCAAACGTCGCTTACCGTTCTCTAGCCATTCATGAGCGCGCCGAACACTGAGAGCTAATGTGTGTGTTATAAGTACTTGTGAGTACTTACTGATGTGCTCCTCGAAGTGTAGGCGCGCTCGCAGCGATGGACGCGGGGCTTCTGACCCGACGTGCGACTCGTGAGGCGACGCCTGAATACCAAACACTCTTACTTCAGAAACAGTACACAGTAACATTAACGTTTCGAAATAACCAATATAAGGAGAATAAGTAATACCTTATGGATGTAGTGTTTGTAACTATTACAAGATGAGAACTACGATTTTTGAGGTTTACCATGAACTGCACTTGAGACTACAAAACAGTTGCAAATACCCTCCAGACTGACCATTTGCGCCAATCTGATGTGATGGAATTCCGATAGGGCCCGAGAGAGATCAAGCCCAGGACCAACGGCTTTACATGCTCTGTTACGTTACTGTTTCTTTACTGAGAATTTCTTGTCGGAAAACCCCAATCAATTACTATTTATTCGATCCCGAGATAAAGTATCAGCAATCGCATTCACTTTCACTGCAGCTGGTATACATATATATCTGCAATAAATCGCGTGTTGGAGAAGATCGGAAATGACCGCTGCGACGCTATTAATTTCAAGCGTAAAACACAGAAATTCGATGAGCATAGCATAGAGTAATAACTCTTCACTATTAGTAGTTTATTTAACGAGCCACGTATGAAAAAGAAGCATAATTTATACTGCACAAGATTACAACTAGAATTGCATTGGGGTCCAACCTAGGACCAGTTTAATCCAAGTATATGAGGACGCAGGATTACTAAGAAACAAAGAATTAAAACATATAAATGTTAGGCATGGTGAACTGAACATGATAAACACACTGACCTCTCCTTGTTCCGTTTGTTTCTCGTGCTTTAGTTCAAGTATCGATGAGTTGTTCGTCAATTCATTTAGGTGATCTTCAAAACTGAAAACACATGGAGAACATAATGACAGAGAGAGAAAAAATAAACAGAAACCGAAAATAACGCACAGAACACACATACACATTAAAAAAGTCTACGTTCACGGAAAAAGGTCTAATATTATTTTATTGATTAAAATATTTAAAAATAAATTATTACGTTTGTGTTCTTTATTTAAGAAGCAGTTTCAAACAGATATAAAAATAAATAACAGGACGATAATGTTGTGTACATTGAACATGACATTCATGACATTGAGGCTAGCCACAAATGACGCAACGGACTGTGATTGGTGTAAAGCTTGAGTTCCTCCACAGATTGTAATTATTGTATTTTGTTTCTTAATATTAAAATATAAATCTTAATTAATTCACAAAAATATTCATATAATAATAGTCCTTCAAAATTTTCTTGCTTTCTAACTACATTTCAGATTTTTTCGTGACTACTGTCCGATACCCTATTCCATGATTATAACATGCATACCGATTGACCAGTAATTGAATTAGTCATGATAATTTAAATAATTTCGAGTTATTGATGCTACAGATAAATTACAACATGTCACAGCTAGTCACAACCAAAGCAAAAAAAAAAAAAAATAACAAGAGGACTACACCAAATCCATAGACTAAAAATATTTAATATTTTAAAATGCCGAACGCAGCTGACAGCTTCGTTCGGAATTAAACATTTTAATACTGCCATGCTGTTTTACTTAAATTATTATCTTCTTTTCCCAGGTTAAAAATAACATTCTATTATCGTATTTTAATTATAAGTTACCATACTTTAAGCTACAAACGTCTCATTACACCCATCGATCGGGGGCCAGAATGGGCTGGGTCCTTTGTACACGATAGCTGTTATTGATAGCATCATCAGACCATTCAGGATAAATTATGGTAACCAATTCGTGTTGGTCGACGATAATGTGCCGGCACATCGAGCTCAACGAGTGAACGCTGCTCTCTGGGAGTACGAAATCACGCGGTTAGACAGGCCTGCCGGCTCTCCGGACTTATATATAATATGTAACGGGTATTAACGCGATCATGCATAATGTTTACCTTTTTTATGCTTGACGTTTCGACCAGGTTACACCGGCCGTGGTCACAAGCTGACTGGTGCTGCGATGTCACGTCTCCGTTTGTGAGGCAGAAGAATCTTGATTCACCCTCACTTTTGGCATATTTTTATTTGTCCATGTACCGTCACAAACTACACTCACGGTATCCCTATTACGTATGCTAGCCGTTGTGTCCGTATTCTGTGAATTACCTGACTGTGCAAAACAGCGAAGTTGCGTATTATTAATCACGGGATTCCACGTCGCGGATAATTTGAAACCATCTTCCCTATTGAAGTTTCTATATTTTTTGATTTCAATAGCTTCTCGCACTACTCTTGGATAAAAGTGGCGATCGGTGGAGAGGACTTCCGGACGATGAAATTCAATCCAATGATTAGTACCTGATTCCAGTATATGTTCTGCAATTGCTGATTTGCTAGTCTGCCGGTTCTTCACAGCGGCGATGTGTTCTTTGACCCTCTCAGCAATAGTACGCTTGGTTTGGCCTATGTAGGAACTCCCGCAGCTGCAATTTATCTTGTATACGCCTGGCGTTTGTAAAGGCAAAACGTCCTTTGGTGTGCCCACCATGCTGGTTACTTTGGCCCCCGGTGTATAAATAGTGTTGATGGAATATTTCTTTAACACCGTTCCGATCTTATCCGTAATTCCTTTTACATATGGCATATAGGCGGGTTGTCTGTTCACCTCAGGATGCTTGCCTCTTTTAGTCGGTTGCCTCTGTCGTCCATTCACTACATATCCGTTATTCTTTAGTACCTCCCGAACATGATTGAGTTCAGCCTCTAAATGCTCGGGGTCACAAAGATCATGAGCTCTGTTTTTTAATGATGTTATAACGGATAGTAAATGACGAGGGTGGTGGTTGGACGTTGCGTGTAGGTATCTATCCGTGTGTGTAGGTTTACGGTACACACAGTGTGACAAGGACCCATTCGTTCTCGCAGTGATTTTGACATCCAGAAATGACAACGATCTGTCAGTCTCCATTTCATAAGTAAACCTAATTTTTGGGTGAATGGAATTAAGGTGTTGTACATATTGTTCCACGTCCTGCTTAGTACCCTTAACAATGCTGAAGATATCGTCAACATATCTTTTCCACAGTCGTATGGTCTTTGGGCCAAGGCTCAACGCCTTCTCTTCAAAATGTTCCATCCAGAGATTAGCAAGTACAGGGGCTACTGGACTTCCCATCGCGACGCCATCTATCTGGAGGTAGTGTTGACCTTGGAAAAGGAAGTAATTACCGTCTAAGCAGTGTCGCAGTAACTCAATATAATTAAACGGCATTTCATTGTCACTCAGTCTGTCTTTCACAACGGCCAAACATTCGTTTATTGGAACATTGGTAAACAGTGATTCAACATCAAAGCTCACCATGATGTCGTCCGGTTCCAACGATAGGTCTTTTATAATTTTAACAAAATGGCGAGAATCTTTTACAAAAGACGGTGTTTTCCCCACCAGTGGCTGCAATACTGATGCGACATGCTTCGCAAGGTCGTAAGTAGGTGATGCTATTTGACTTACGATTGGCCGCAACGGCACGTCGCGCTTATGTACTTTAGGCAGGCCATATAATTTTGGTGGTTGGTGTGCCTTTGGCTTATACAGTTTATCGTACTCGTCTTCTGAAAACAGGTCCTTGTTATCCTGGATCAAAGTTCGTATCTTACGCGTTACTCTAGCCGTTGGATTGTATGATACCGGTTTGTATACCTTTAAATCACACAATAAGTCCTGTATTTTCCTTTGGTAATCTACAGTATTCATCACTACAGTGGCGTTTCCCTTATCGGCCTTAAGCACTAAAATATCCCGGTCTTCCCGAATCTTTTTCAATGCTTGACGCTCTTCTATAGTGACGTTTTTAGTCGGAAGTTTCGATTTCCGTAATATCACCATCACCGCGACATCCTGTCTCAATACATCGGCGTCATTAGGCGGTATTTTATTTCGTACTATCGTCTCTTCAACACTGCTGATCACCTTTTCGTACGGTATACGCGTTGGTGTTAACGCAAAGTCGTTCATACCTTTGGCTAATATGTTTATTGTAGGTTCATCTAGACTCACTCGCGATAGATTTATAACGGTCTCCTTTAGTTGTTCTGGAACCTTCGGTGACGTTTTGTTCTCAGAATACCGCCGATTAAATTCCTTCGAAAACTTACGTTATGGTACATGGACAAATAAAAATATGCCAAAAGTGAGGGTGAATCAAGATTCTTCTGCCTCACAAACGGAGACATGACATCGCAGCACCAGTCAGCTTGTGACCACGGCCGGTGTAACCTGGTCGAAACGTCAAGCATAAAAAAGGTAAACATTATGCATGATCGCGTTAATACCCGTTACATATTATATATATATCATGCAACGCGAAAGTTTAAAAGTTATTATTGCTCTCCGGACTTAAACCCAAGCGAGCACGCAAGGGACGTTCTGAATCGAGCTGTTTGGAGTCGTCAGCCACCTCCAAGAATTCTGACAAAGCTCAAGGAAGCCGCCATTCAAGAATGGGACACGTTACCACAATAACTATTGGACAACTTGATCTACAGCATGTCCAGAAGGATTGCGGCATGCATTCAAGCCAGAGGAGTCATTTTGTATTTCTGTAAATAAAAGCATATAAAAATGAATAATATTATTTACTTTAATAAATTCTTCGCATTTCTTTAAATTACAAATTTCATAGAGATTGAAAAAACTATTTATAACAAAAAGAATATAGAAATTTCATATTAAAATTGTGTGTTTTTAAATGTTAAAGCTATAAATAATGCATTGAAATTAAACTACTATATACAGATTTTATCGCGTTGTTTAGTTGACACTTTATTACATAATTAACTATTACACTAGGTACTACTATTAAACTTTAAAAATTTTTATGCTAATTAAATTATTAAAACTATTTATATTTCAGTTTACACTTTCCCCAACATTCCGGTTGCTTTTCAGCAGCCATGGTCATGGGGAGACTAAGCTGGTAGTTGTCTCAATGTTCCAGTGTCATTATTTCATTTTAGTACTCGAACATACTTTAATCATCGGTGTTTCTATTTACGCAGAATGAGCTCAAAGTATCATGAAGTCTAGCTGTGGTTTGCTTCTTCTTGGGTTTGACCCAAGCTGGTGGTACATTCCAACCATCTTCTCTATTAAAATTAGGATGTTTTTTGATTTCAATAGCCTCGCGAAGCATCCTTGTTAGGAATCGGTGTTCTTTAGCGAGAATCTGTGGTTTGTCAAATCTCAGGTAGTGGTTGGTCCCCTGTTGCACATGTTTACACACAGCAGACTTCAACGAGCGTTGGTGTTTTACATCAGCGATGTGTTCTTTTATGCGGGTGCCTATGTTTCTCTTGGTTTCACCAATGTATGAGAATCCACTGTCACAATCTATTTTATAGACCCCTGCATCTTGTAAAGGTAGTTGGCACTTGACGGATGATAAAAATTGACTTATCTTCGTTGGCGGTTTGAAGTATGTGTTGATTGAAGCTCGCTTCAAGATGTAGCCAATCTTGTCAGTGACACCCCTTACATAAGGCAGTATAACAGGCTGGCGCTCGACTGTGGCTGGCTTTGCTCGGGATCTGTGACAGCGCCGCGGCTGTTGGAGCTAGTTGTCTTGCAGTACTTGCTTGACATGTTGAACCTCGGCGTCCAGGTGTTTCTTGTCACAGATCCTGTGTGCTCTCTGAAATAAAGACATTCCCACGGTAGCTAACTGTTTAGGTTGATGGTGAGATTCACCGTTTAATTGCCTATTTGCATGGGTCTTTTTCCTATACAAAATGGAATTTTTGTGTGGCTCAAAGTATGATCAGGATGCCTGATGACAAGTACATCTAAGAAAGCTAATGAATTATTTGCCTCTAATTCCATAATAAATTGGACGTTGTTATTAATGGAATTAAGATGTTTTAGGAATACACTGTAATATCTGGACTAGCCCGCAAGTTCTTCAGTGCGACGAATTCATCTTTCGGAAGATTCGGTCTGGGCACTTTACTTCGACGCAAGACCGATGAAATGTTCTGACGTATCTATAGCCTCCAAATCTTCCTTTCTTATATTAATCTTAAGAAGGCAGTCTTCGACTTTGCAAATAATGGCCTCATACGTTTATGTAATAAAATGTCAAATAAACAACGCGATAAAATCCGTATATAGTAGTTTAATTTCAATGAATAATATTCGCGTAAACAGAAGACAATTTTACAGTAAATAATGCATTCATTAATTATATTTTGACACGACAAAATATATCTCAACTTTTTTATCAAAGTGAACGCGGACATTTTTTGATATGTATATTATACTACTACGTCTACAAACTACTCAGGATCACAGGTTGATACAAAGTATTTCTTGTTGGGAAAATCCGATAACACTGGCCGATCCGGCAACAGATGGCCATAATATGCGCAGCTACAGATCGCGAGTGCCCCGGTGGAAATTGCACTGCATCACGCTAATTGTAAATCACGCGTTTCTGAATCAACGCGGCATTGTTATAAATGTCGCAATCAATATGACTGCAAATATGCTCACCGCCATTCTTCTATTGTGATGTTATCATCGTAATAGTTCTCAAATTTAACTTCTACCATTTCATGTTTGAGTGATGGTAAATTATTATTTTCTTTTATCATTTCCTGAAAATAATTAGAGATGAACACAATCTAAAGACGTCAACATGCTACAGTTCTCACATGTAACAACTTGTTAAAGTCGTACCTCTTCAGCTTGAACGCCCGACAATTCGTAGTATGCGATACTTGTTTGAGTTAAGTGCGAGCTCTTGTTCTCGTCGCATGCGAACTGACAACAAACATCAAATATACATCATAATGCTGGATAATCCAGTTTACAACGACATCTACAATATTCGCACTATTTTATCAATTGTTCTTAACTATACAATATATGTATATGAACCTAACTCAATAGTATTTACAATGATAGTACTCACCGATACACCCTTCGTCACATATTGATACAGGGTGTAATGTGATTTTATCATTTTATTTCTCAAAATAATATATTTCTCTAACAAAGCTGAACATTCATAGCACAGCCACTGTGGTAACCCATCTGATGGTGAGATCTGAAATATAAATAATTATATCTATTATAATCAGATTAAGACTTCAAATATAATGGGCGAATGTTACTATTGTTATATTTTTATTGAATGTAAATTTCCACTGATGATATAGACTGCAGATTAAATTAATCTCTATAACTTAACAAGGTCCATCTATTAGTAGTGCCCATACCTCCAATAGTTGTTCATCTTGACCATTTCATTCACAATAGAAATCAAATTAATAATTGCTTTATTTGTACACAATTTCTCAAGAGCTTACTAAATATCATAATTCTGCACTACTCCGCCCTTTCTTGTTTTTAAAATGAAAATATATTATATATTTACAGGTTTGGATTTTATATGAACATAGATCATGAAAGCAGTATGTATCTATGTATCTTATGTGGGAGCCAGTCAGTGTAGAGCGGCGACACTTCGAGCCACTGAGATCTTTTGTGTCGACACTCTCCCAATAACGACTGCCATAGATGTTCATGGCAGCCGGGACCAACGGCTTAACGTGCTCTCCGAGGCACGGAGCAGGCGATAATTGTCAATCAATACGCACATCATTTCGAAAAGTCATATAACTTCCGAAAGTCAGAGGTGCCCGACGTGGGTTCGAACCCGAGACCTTCTGCATTGCAGTCTCTTGGTCTCCCCACTGAGCTATCGCTTAAGTGAGTTTAATATATATAACAAATATATATTTTATGAGTAACATAAACAAAATCTGATATTGACATTCTTACCCTGCAGCTGGCAATTATTTTCTATTAAAGTCATTCCAATAGTATATTAATAAAGCTAGTTCAAGTAATAGAACTTACATGAGAAGTAAGGCAAAAAATTCATGTATAATTTTCAATTGTCGATTCACTACAGCATATTGGTACATATTCTTTTGATAAACTGTTATAAATAATTAAGTAATGCATCAATAAAAACAGTAACAAATGCTGCAACTTCAGTTTATTCTTTTTGACTTCTCTAATCTATTAACCAATAACAAGAGTATTACTTATAAATTACTGTGACTTAAATTTTGAACATGTAATGCTTGGTATTATAAAAATGAGGAATGTGCCATTAGTTTATACTTTTTTGGATAAGTGCTTTAACCTTTTGGGCGCCACGGTCTTGCATAGAAGACAAACGCTTCCGTGCGCTCCATGCCATGACTTTATTAGAAGACAATTTTTTATCATAACATTTTGACATTAACTTTGTTTTATTTTATGCGTAATTTTTGCTATTGCCTAAAATACTACTCTTACGTTTTTATTTCAATAGAGGCCTTTGTTTATTTTAAAAACAGGAAAATTAAAGGAGCCCTTTCTGGAGGACACTTTGCGTTCAGCATAGCTTGGCGCTCAAAAGGTTAACCATTTATGATTTATCAAGTTTCAAGCTAGAAAACCGGCCCCATTAGTTTGTTATACACCGTGTGTTAAATATTATATATAAGTATCACATTTCGTACAGTTAAAAACAATGTTGTTATGTAAATAAATGAGAGCTATACATACAGGTACAGTAGCTTGCTACTGTTAGAATATTTACTGCTCTGAATTTTGTTCTTAATATCTTGAAGCAAGGAGGATATACTCACAATTAAGCCAGTCAAATCCCGGTACATAGCTTCATATTGTGTTGCACTGATCATCCTACGGTCACTCGCCAGGCAACCTCTACAAACACTCATCTGTTTAAAAGTCCCTATGTTTTTACTTACAGTATTACTGGTAAGTTCCATTGGAATTTATTTATTTATTTTCAAACTAATGAATTATCTGCTTATCAATTTATGGGCCTCAGAAAAATCGTAACAATACAATAACAAAAAGTCAATTCGTCAACACCAATGACATTAGTCGTAAGTGTTGCCAATTATAGGTCCGTGTCGCCGAAAATTGGGTACTAAGAAAAAGACAAAGTCAGAAATCATTTATTTATTTAGATCACAAAGTAACATTTATTCACGACAAAATAACAAAGTTAATTAAGTTTATTAAATTACTGAAGCTACATTTAGGTTAGTTGCCTGGTTCAAGCAAAGGGTTGAGCCAATGAGAAGAAACCTGCAAGAAACACACGGCCACTATTTTAAATCGCCAATTAAATATAATTTCAGTATTTAACAACTCATATCAACAAGGTAAAAGAACTAAAAATAATAACAATTATAACTAAATAATATGGTGATGAAATAATTAGGGTTTAGTTGTATTATTCAATACTAGCTTTTTCCCGCGGCTTTGCTCGCGTAAAAGTAGGTCGAATAGGTTCTGGGCACGATCGTGGCGGTAAGTCCCGTGTTTGAGGAGTGGCTGGAGAGGCGGCATGGTGCCCTCACCTTCCGGCTGACACAGGTAATGACTGGCGACGGTTGTTTTGGCCAGTTCCTATGTTGTATACGCCGGCAAGAGACGCCCGGTTGTAACCACTGCGGCGACTGCCGCGACATTGTTGAGGACACGGCGCTGCACACTTTGGCGGATTGCCCCGCCTGGGCATCGCAGCGCCGTGAGTTGATCGCGTCAGTCGGTATGGTTGCCCTCTCATTCCCGGCCGTTCAGTCCATGGTCCGGAGTGAGGTTGTGAAACGTGAATATTTTAATGACGTGAATTTTTGTCGTGAAAGCTTTGAACATTTAGATTTGATTTAACTGTTTACCGATTTTTCTATATTGTTTAAATGTTTGTAAAGGTTCTTGAGACTCATTCAATTCCTAGTGCCAAATTTGGCTTTAAAGATAAATAAACGAGAAGCGCCAATAAGCCAGCTTAAAAAAAGAATAAACCATTTTATTTCACATTTACAATAATATATACATTTGTTAACAATATATGGGCCAATTGTAACAATTTACATATGCACAAAAAATAAGCAAATTTGCAAACAGCTACAAAATAGCAGCACACAGGCGCAGGCACATTGCGCGTACTCACATACTCACTTACACTCGCATACAGTCACACTCCATTTACAACATTGTGTATGTTGTAAATGGAGTGTGCACATGCATGAATACACACATCATGTTGTAAATGGAGTGCATCCAAGAAGTATGCATGTTAAAATATAAAGCTGCAAACCATTTTTCAAAACATTAAATATTTTACCTGTTCTGGGTCTGTATATACATGAGGTAGCCTTATTAGTCAAAAGTAATTTTGAGTCAATTTGAAACCCTCACTAACAGACGTCATAAAGAAAAATACGGATACAACAACATCAAACTACACTTTTTTTAAAGTTTCCTTGGCATAGTTCCAGAAGTATTAAATAAAATCCCTAAAGAGGATCTTCGATCTTCAACAAATTTAAGAAATCTCTTCACATGTTTTTGCTCGTAAACATAATTATTATTTGATTAATGAGTTTTTTTGATACAAGTCATATACTTTTTCATGTCTCAGAATCCGATATATTTGTAATCCCAATATCATATTAGTACCTCATATATTTATTACTAGTCTAATATAATTATTTTATTTTAATGAAAAGATGAATTAATAATGATTGAAATAAGCTATTTATTAATAATATTAATGATTATTATTTAAATAGCTAATACAATTGTTTATACTATGATATTGGTAAATAATTAGATAATTTTATTATGATATGGTATTTTAAAATTCAATAAATATCTATGTCTAATTAATAATTTATATATAATTAATTTGTCCGCCCAAAACGAACGACGAAACATAGTGATACTTTTTAATATGTTACACCTCAACCACCGGTTTCACAAAAAAAAAAAACAATTTGACAAAACAAAGTCGTATTATTACAGATATATTATTATTATATAGGATTAATTAAAAAATACTAATAAACTTTTACCCGTGTCTTTTTTACATCCATAAGTAACTGTTTTGTCATTTTTCAAAAATTGAAGCATTTGCACACCAAATGGTAATAATATGGTGAAACCCTAAAAATACTGTAAGACCTGTAAACTGACCTGTATTATGCAAATAAATGAATTATTATTATTATTATTATTATCCCTATATCAACTTCATTACAAAACTCAATTCATTTATAAAAAAATATATTTTAACAAGTTAACATTTGCATGAACCTTCTGCGACCGGTTGTAGTCTAAAGTATTAGTAGTGCGATTAGAGCAACCAATTTCAATCTTTTTTTGGAAGATCAAATTATGAATTATGAAAAGTGATAGAACAAAAGTTGTAAGATATAAATAAGGCACAGGTGAAAGGTTATTAATACTCTTAATAAACATGTATAAGTAAAATGTTTTAGAAGATATTAAAAAAAAAACCTAAAGTTACCTTTATAGTGTTCTGAATTTCTAACTAGCGAGTATGATACATATTACACATTTATTGTAGAAATCTTAACTTTAATAAAATACGTACATTAGATATATGCAAAAGTTTATTTTATACTCTACAAAATGATAATAAAATATCTTGTACTATGTATTGAAGTTGATTTATAAATCGTTTTGTTAAGGAAAATGTCCTTTAATGTAGTTTTTGTGATACCTAAGTGAACAATATATGACAAGGGAACCCTCTGTACGAATCTGATTCGTACTTGACCGTTTTTACTGATACCAAGGAAATAGAAACAAGGGACATTCTGCGAAAGAGGCTTGCTGAGTAATTGAAATTATGCGATCTGTAGACATTTTGAGAAATGGACATTCTGCGACTAAGCCGAAATGAAAAACAATGTGTTTTATAGACCTAGAAACACGTAAGGGTGCCATCTAGTGCCCTATATTTAAAATAAAATGGTAGATCGATAACCAATGGTTACTATGAGTGATGTAAAAAATATACTTATTTATTCACCGAACTTTAAACGAAATCACAGTATGAGCGCGATTGCCAACAGGCAAAAACAATTGAACGGTTGAAGTATCATGCTTCGTTCGGCGCGTTTGCCCCGCCCACGAGGCGACTGGCCTTCCTATCTTGATTCCATGTTCAGTGGTTTATCATTGGTATGTTTACGGTAATGATTAACTAAATGGCTCTTTCGGGTAAAACAGTTCATACAAATATTACATTTGTATGGTTTGTCACCGGTGTGTATACGGTAATGCTCATCAAAATGGCACTTTCGGGAAAAACATTTCATACAGATATCACACTTGTATGGTTTATCACCTGTGTGTTTACGGTAATGTTGAACTAAATTGCTTTTGTGAGTAAAACATTTCATACAAACATCACACTTGTATGGCTTATCACCGGTGTGTATACGGTAATGTGCATCTAATGTGCTCTTATGCGTAAAACATTTCATGCAAACATCACATTTGTGTCGCTTATCACCGGTGTGTAAACGGTAATGACTATCCAATCTGCTCTTTTGTCTAAAACATTGCAAACATACACCACACTTGTATGCTTTGTCAACGGTGTGTATAAGGTAATGTGTATCTAAATGGTTCTTTTGTCTAAAACATTTCATACAAATATTACATTTGTATGGTTTGTCACCGGTGTGTATACGTTCATGTTTATCTAAATGGCTTTTTCGGGTAAAACACTTCATACAAATATTACATTTGTATGGTTTGTCACCGGTGTGTATACGGTAATGCTCATCAAAATGGCTCTTTCGTCTAAAACATTTCATACAAATTTTACACTTGTATGGCTTGTCACCGGTCACTGAATGTTCGCGTATGTGCACTATTAATAGAATCTTATCATTAAATACATTTTTGCATTCATCACATATATAAGATTGTATATTATTACACGAACTACTACTGTCCCTAACATCACTGTCGATAATGCCTTTAACACTATCTCTGCAGTCCTCGCTGAATGGTGTTGAAGTGATATCTTCAGCATCTCTTGTGTGAGTGGCAAGTGCAGGTTTCTCAGGATTTCGGGCACCTTGAAACATGTATAATGTTGTAATGGTCAAACACAATGTTAATCACATGCAGTTCTGTTTGATATATACAGCATGTCCGGTAATTAACGAATAACCTTGAAATGGTTTATAGCAGAACTTATGGCCATTCAGAAAAACAAAACCAATACATATGTATTGTGGCCTACTCGCCACAATACATATATATTTGTTTTGTTTTACTTTACTAAGTATGGCGAGTAGGCGAGTAATGTGATCCATTACAACGCAGCTACTAAGTCACATATGGCGTGATGATTTACACGTGGAAAGTATTAGCGAGCTTTGCCACACCCACAGCTAATGGCTATTGTTTTAGCAGCGCCGGCGCAACATGGCCGCTGCGCATCTATTGTTTTAAGGTCCGGCTCACAATTAAAAATGGTCAATACCGAACCATAATTAGTATTAATTGTAAAAATGCCAGGCGTGATCGTTTATTATTATTTATTGTTTTTGTGTCTAAAAAGCTGTGTTGTTTCTATGTTAAATCATTACGCTTTCTGCTTTCCGTCTGCGCTATTGTAATTATATCGAAATATATATATTAGTAAATCGCTAATCGCTGCTTTAATTGCTCTTCGCTCGCCTTCTAACATCTTGCACTACACCCAAATTGTAAGTGTCACATAAACACTTCACTGATGACCCCGACGTTGAAGAAAAATGTAAAGTCCAGCCAAAGATGTTCTGCTCGGCGAAACCTGCTTCGATGGAGTGAGAACACCTCCCTTCAATCCCAATGACCCGGAGCTATGGTTCGCTCAAGTAGAATAACAGTTCGTTCTATTCAATATCAGCGCTGACGCTACGAAGTTCTACTAGGTGCTGGCATAATTTCATAATATTACAGCAAATGTGTGTGTTATAAGTACTTGTGTGTACTTACTGATGTGCTCCTCGACGTGTAGCCGCGCTAACAGCGACGGACGCACGGCTTCTGACCCGACCAGCGCCGCCTGAGTAACAAACTTTCTTATTCCAGAATAGCACTTAAGACTACACAAGAGTTGCAGATTTGAATTCGGATCCGAATAGTTCAAGTACTGTACCAATACTGAGGCGTAATGTAGACGGCCGATTATAATTCCCGCAATTATTTTTTTAATGTTTTGATTGGTAGGCCGGACACAGATCATCACTGACCACTAAAATCCTAAAGATATTGTTACGACAAAAGACCATCGGTCATCATTCGAAAAAAGATCTTAGAAATTACTCTCATTCACAACATAGCACTCAGTTTTACCAGCACTCAAAGTGTTTCTTACCTAAGTTAGATATACCATTGCTACGGTATTTGAGATTTTATTGGCTCGATAGTTAAGTTGCCGAATGTATAATTTAGCTACCGAACACTTTAAGTATATAAGGCCGTCCAGACTGACTTTTTGCACCAATCTGATGTGATGGTATTCCGACACAACTAGAGAGAGATCAAGCCCAGGACCGACGGCTTTACATGCTCTGTACCGTTGCTGTTTCTATTCTGAGAATTTGTTGACGATAGAACCCATGAACACCAATCAATGAACGTTCGATTCCGAGATCATGTGCACAGCAGTCGCATTCACTGTCGCTGTAACTGGTACACGTAAATATCTGCAATACACTGCGTCTTGAAGAAGATTAAATGACCGCTGTGACAGAAATTCGATGAACTAGCATAGAGTAATAACCATTCGCTATTACCAATTATTGTCTCGCAGCAGTTTATTTAATGAGCCGCAAATGAAAAATGAAGAAGCATTATTTATACTGCACAAGATTTCAACTAGAATTTATCTGGGCTCTACCCTGGGACCTGATAAAATTATTTATATGAGGACGCTTGATCACTACCAAATAAATAATTAAAGCACTTTAAGGACCATCGCTTGTGCGTTGCGCTTAGACTACTGCGAGAAATAATATAAATGTTAAGTATGGTGAACTGAACATGATAAACTGACCTCTCCCTGTTCTGTTTGTTTCTCGTGTTTGAGTTCAAGTATCGATGAGTTGCTTGTCAATTCGTTTAGGTGATCTTCAAAACTGAAAATAAATGGAGAACATAAGGAGAGAGAAAATATAGACAGAAACTGAAAATAACGCACTGAACCTATTATCGTCTACAGATAGATACAAAGTATTTCTAGGCAGGAAAATCCGATAACACTGACCGATCCGGCAACAGATCGACATGTTGGGGATCCGCGATCGTTAATCACGCTCAAGGTTACGTGTTTGAATCAACGTGTCAGTGTTATAAATGTCACAATCAACATGACTGCAGATATGCTTACCGCTCTTCTTCCATTGTGATGTTATCATCGTAACAGTTCTCAAATTTAACTTCTACCATTTCAAGTTTGATTGATGGTGAATTATAATTTTCTTGTACCATTTCCTGTAAATAATTAGAGATGAATACAATCTAAAGTCTTTAACATATCACAATTCTCACATGTAACAACTTGTTAACTTGTCGTACCTGTTCAACTTCAATGCCCGACAATTCGTAGTGCGTGATACCTGTTTGAGTTAAGTGCGAGCTCTTGTTCTCGTCGTATGCAAACTGACAACAAACATCAAATTTACATCATAATGCTGGATAATCCAGTTAACAACGACATCTACAATATGCCTACTATATTATCAGTTGTTTTAAACTATACAATATAATGTACATTAACCTAACTCAATAGTATTCCCGATGATAGTACTCACCGGTACACCCTCCGTCACATATTGATACAGGGTGTAATGTGATTTTATCATTTTATTTCTCAAAATAATATATTTCTCTAACAAAGCTGAACATTCATAGCACAGCCACTGTGGTAACCCATCTGATGGTGAGATCTGAAATATAAATAATTATACCTATTATAATCAAATTCAGTATTTAAATATAATGAGAGAATATTACTATTGTTATATTTTTATTGAATGTAAATTGCCACTGATAATTTAGAAGGCAGATTAAATTAATCTCTATAACTTAACAAGGTCTATCTATTAGAATTATCCATATTTCAATCATTCTACATCTTGACAATTTCATTGACACTAAAAATAAAATTATTTGTATAAAATTTATCAAGTTCTTACTAAATGTTTGATATACCTATAAGTTAAAATTCAATAGCAATACAAATACAAAATAATTAAATAAATAAAATAATTAAAAAAGCTTGTTCAAGTAATAGAGCTTCCATGAGAAGAACGGCAAGAAATTTCAATTGTCTACTACAAAATATCATGCGAGACATATTTTTTTATTAACTATTTAAATTAATAAAAATACTTATTATTGATCTATTTTAATTAACTATATAAATAGATCAATAATAAGTATAATAACAGTAAGAAATACAGCAATTTTAATTTAATCCCAAACTATTTGACTTCTCTACTCTACTAACCAATAATAAGCTTATTACTTTGAAATTAAGCTGCTATATACGGATTTTATCGCATTGTTTATTTGACACTTTATTATAAAATTTTGAAAATTGTTACACTGCTACTACTATTAAACTTAACTAATTTTTAAGCTAATTAAATTATTATGAAACTATTTAGATTACTTTATTTTTACACTTTCCCCGACGTTTCGGTTGCTTTTCAGCAGCCATGGTCACAGGGAGACTAAGATGGCAGTTGTCTCAATGTTCCAGTGTAGTTATTTTAAAGTTAATTTCAATGAATACTATTCGCGTAAATAGAAGACAATATTAAGCTTATTACTTATTATAATAATTAATACTTCAATTTTGAACTATGTTTGTATTTTATTAACCAAATTCAAGAACGGAGAAGTCTCAATATGTTTCTTTTTTGTAAAAGCACTTAGAACAGTTATGATTTATCAACTTTTAAAGCTGGCTTCCATTATTTTGTTTTATACCATGTGTTAATATTATTTGTTGTTATGTAAATAAATGTGAGTTATAAGTAGATATAAAGTAGATTGTTACTGTTACAATGGTTTTGTAGTCACTGCACTATCTACGACCTCCAACGTTTCTAGTCTGAATTTGTTCCTTAAACTCTGGAAGCGAGGAGGATGTACTTACAATTAATCCAGTCAAATCCCTGTACATAGTTTCATATTGTGTTGCACTGATCATCCTACGATCACTAGCCAGGCAACCTCTACAAACACTCATCTGTTGGAGACTTTTAGTCCCCATGTTTTCACTCATAATATTACTAGTAGGTATGTTCCATTGGAATTAATGTATTTATTTTCAAACCAATGAATTAGCAGATCAATACATGGGCCTCTGAAAAAACGTAACAATACAATAACAAATAACATCAACACACCAATGACCAAAGAGTATAAATATACTACGGAAACCAATGACCAAGAATTACCTACTTTACTCTTTGCCAATGATAGTACACACTACACTGATAGTTACAGTTCGTAAGTGTTGCCAATTATAGGTCCGTGTCGCCGAAAATTGGATACCAAGTAAAAGTCAAAGTCAAAGTCAAAAATCATTTATTTATTTTTTTATTAAAATATCAAGGTTAGTTAGTTTATTAAAATACTGAAGCTACATTTACGTTAGTTGCTAGGTTCAGGCAAAGGGTTGTGCCTATGTGAAAAATCCTGCAAGAAACACAGGCACGCCGCTCTTTAATCGCCAATTAAATATAACTTCAGTATTTTACAACTCATAGCAACAAGGTAAAAAAACTAAAAATAATAACTGATAACTAAATAATATGGAGATTAAATAATTAGGGTTAAGCTGTATCTATTATTGAATACTAGCTTTTCCCAGCGGCTTCGCTCGCGTAAAAGTAGGTCAGGATAGGTTGTAAGAAAAAGTAGGAAGTTTCGTTAAATAAAATAATCATAGCCTATGTTACTCGGTGATAATACAGCTTTCTAATGAAGAAATATTTTTGAAATCGGTTGCGTAGTTTTAGAGTTTAATCCATACAAACAAACAAAAAATCAACCGTTTCCGCCCTCGTGGTATTCATAGTTCCCCTCATCAAGAAATAGTAGCCTATGTCCTTCCCCAGGTTTTAAACTATGTCTGTACCAAATTTCATCTAAAAGGGTTGAGGGGTTTCGTCGTTAAAAGGTAACAAGACAGACAGAGTTACTTTTGAATTTATAATTTAAGTAAGGATAATAATCGAAATGAGAAGCATACTTAATAACATCAGAAATAATTACAAGGTACCTCTACATTAATACTATAAGTAATATAGGGTGCCGAGTGCGAGTTGTTTTGACGTTAACGCGATCGACACGTTTATGACGTTTGGCGCTCCGATTGGCCCGCTCGAAGCTATAAACCAATCAGAGAGCCAAACGCGGTAAACGTTTCGATCGTGTTAACGGAAAAACAATTCGCTTTCGGAACCCAGATCTTTAAATCATGTACCTATGCAGTAAGCAACTAGTTTCATGAGCTTTTGTCCTTGAAGTAGCTGTTGACTAAATAATAACCCTGCCGAATTAGCTGTATTTTAACGGATCGTTTAAATTTAAATATGTACCTAATGGTAAATTAATTATATTAATGGGTCTTTTATTAAAAAAAACGTATACCGAGTCCCGCAAATATATTGTAAACTTTATGTAAACGATTATATTATGCCTACTAACTTATGCCCTCTACCAGTATGCTCCGACTTTCGCTACCTCGGTTCACTCCTGCAAGATGACGGCGAAATTGATCGGGATGTTAGGCAACGAATCAACACAGGTGGATGAAATGGCGACAGATCTCGGGCACAATATGCGATCCTAAACTGCCTTTGAAATTAAAGGGTCGCATGTATAAGGCCTGTCGGACTGTATGGAACTGAGTGTTGGGCTGCTAAGAAGATGGATGAGAAACGATTGCATGTAACAGAGATGAGAATTTTACGATGGGTATGTGGAGTGAGTAAGAGGTAGTTTGAAAGTGGTGCCCATAGACGACAAGGTGAAAGGAAATCGTTTGGCTTGGTATGGACATGTAATGCGAAGAGAAGATACGTATGTAGGTAAGTAAGTGATGAATATGAGAGTAAAGGGACGAAAAGGGAGAGGAAGGCAAAGGAAAAGATGGATGGACTGTGTAAGTATGGATGTGAAAGGGAAAGGGGTAAATGATCAGATGACAGGTGACAGAAGTATGGAAGCAAAGGACATATTGCACCGACCCCAAATAAATTGGGACCAGGGCAAGAGGATGATGACATTATGAATATCACTATACTTAAGTTATTATATACCTAAGTGAATATTGTGTTTAATAAACATAATGTTAGCAAATATATATTGCGACGCAACAGTAGGTAATACAGGCACACTGCCTGTTTCTTAAAAATAGATCTTTCAGGGAAACTCGTGGACCTAAATTATAAAAGCTACGTACAGTATGTTGCCCCATAATAACATTACGGTATGTTATAGACATGACACAATGAAAGTAACTGAAATATACTAGTCTCGCAGTATCTACTTCAGCGATAGCTCAGTAGGGAGACCAACAGACTGCAATGCAGAGAGAGTCTCGGGTTCAAACCCACGTCGCGCACCTCTGACTTTCGGAAGTTATATGACTTTTCGAAATTATGTGCGTATTGATTAACAATTATCGCCTGCTCCGTGCCTCGGAGAGCACGTTAAGCCGTCGGTCCCGGCTGCCATGAACATCTATGGCAGTCGTTATTGGGAGAGTGTCGACACAAAAGAGTCAGTATCCTTTAATATCCTGACACTGGTCTAGCCTTAGGATATCGTTAGCCTTTGGGTTGCGGAGGTCAGGTGGCAGCCGCTCCGTGTAAAAACTAATATCCAGTCAAATCCGGTAAGACCAGAAAAGCCGACCCCAAGTGACTTGGGAATAATAAAGGCTAAGAGAGAAGAAGCAGTATCTACTTCAGTAAGCTCTCTTACTTTTTGAATTGCGTATGCGACTGAGCTAATTTTCCTTGCAAGACACATTATTTAAGCGCCCGTTAATCCTATAAAAACTGTCAATCGATCGAAAGTAATAACTTGATTATTCAAATTTATATTTATGTTAGGACTCTTTACATATTGGCAATGTAAACTTACTAAATGTTGATTTTTAGCACTTTGTAGTAAATTAGTCCTCGTAAACCAGTAGAGGATTTGCGCGAGTGAATCAGTAACAGCATTTAAATTTGTTGCTCTTCTCTCTACTTTAAAAATAAGTGATGTGTCATCCGCTAATAAAACAATGTCACACAAATTCTGTACGAATAATGGCAAATTATTTACGTACACTAAAAACAGAAAGGCCCATTGTGACTGGTAATCTGGCACCCACAGGACAGGTTATGCCTAGTGTGGGGCCGCTGATAAATTTGTTATGTAATGATTAATGGCAATAAACTGATTTTATTATTTATTATTTAATCCAGAAGATCTACTTCCGTTGATATCAACGTGTTGTAGTCTATCGCTTAGGTAGGAATTAATTAAGTCAAGTGCAGTATCTAGGATGCTATTAGCCTTACTGTCAACGCAGTCAAAGGCTTTAGAGAGATCACAGAATACAACAATGACATTTTGCGAATCTTTTCAGACACGGAATATTTGTTTTAGAAGTGTAACACTCGCATCTATCGTAGAATATTATTATTAATATTATTGATATCAACTCAAAAAAAATGCCTGACTCTTTTCTAAGCTTACACACGGACATGAGTCCAACGCATACTGGATATGGCTGGTAAAATATAAACATACATACATTTATTTGTCAAAATATGAATGTATATAACAATTACTGAATGTGCCCGCGGTTTCACCCGCGTTTATGATTACTGCGCCGCCTCCGTGGATCGTAGCGTGATGTTATATAGCCTATAGCCTTCCTCGATAAATGAGCTATCCAACATTAAAATAGTTTTCTATTTGGTTGAACACGCTAATCTCAGTAGTTCCTGAGATTAGCGTGTTCAACCAAACAAATAAACAAACTCTCCAGCTTTATAATATTATTAAAGATTGTTTCGAGAACCTGGTGTGATGTCCGGTCAGCGCAAAGGGTAGATTCTCCGACTAGACTGGGTAATCGTGCCTAGCGGGCCGCAGCCCGAGGGACGACAGTCGATGACGGGAACTTATATATGTAGTAACTCGCTGTGTAAGCTTTGCATGCGTAATTCAGGATTGTGGATAAATTAACGAATTCATCAACCATCATGTAATTAAGTATTGTTGATTGAAACAAGGAGTACTGACAGACACCAAGCGATATGACTTTAGACAAATTGTATAAAAGCTTATTGATATTTATTATTGTTGGAATAGTACAAAAATTCAATTCATTTGTTCAATCTGTCATTCAGTTGTCATTGTCAATATATATATATATATATATACACATATATATATATATATATATATATATATATATATATATATATATATACACACACATATATATATATATATATATATACATATATATATATTAATAAATTATTCTGAAAGTATTTCTCTTATAATAAATCGAATCGTCGTTCAGTGCACTTGTCTTTTACTTCTCCCTGTTGCCATTTCCTAATAATTATTAATAAAACATGTTATTAATAATATAAATCGTCTATTCCTGAAAATGATTTTTAAAATAATCAATGCATTTAATACAGAAACTACGAAATTAAATGTAGGACATAAACATTTCATAGCTAAACCTGATAGTTGTGCCGAGTCTGAGTGTTCTTTGTGGACGATGCCTGAAAGTTTGCAAGGTCCTCTGCGAGAAAGGAACGCTAGTGCGGAGGTTGTCTTTAGAAAGAAAAGGAAACAGCTTGGGTCAGTGTTAATATTAAGTCAAACTATGATCCTTCTCTTTTAGCCTATTGGTGATTTTGAAAGAGAAGTCCGCGCGTGCGAAACCTCGCTATATAGCTAGTTCATAATATTTTTTATAGACATAACTAAAGCTCTCTTTAATTGTATATTTAACCAAGAAGTTAGTAGGTTTAATCTGGTTTTATGATGTTCAAATAAATCAATCAATATTAAAGTTTCATGTATTCGATTTCTATCAAAGTTTTGAATATTTAAATTTGATTTAACTGTTTATCGATAATTTCTATATTGTTTAAATGTTTGTAAACGTTCTGGGGACTCATTCAATTCCCAGTGTCAAATTTGTCTTTAATGATAAATAAACGAGAAGCGCTAATCAGCCAGCTTAAGAAAGTATAAACCATTTTATTACTTATATATTTCACATTTAATAATACTAGCGGTCGCCTAGTGGTCAAAATTCGACCATAATTGATTTAAATTTTTGATCGTTATTAAGGTTTTATTGTCTATACACTTATTTTTTTTTAAATATATATTATATATTATTTTGTAATGTTACACCTTGTTTAAGCTAGAATTTGCATTGTTGTTACACTCAGTCGTATTTTAATCAAGAATAATGTGCAATGAAGGCAACTCGTGATCATGGACAGTTCCGTAAAGTTTTATTTTTGAGTCTTATTCTGAGTTCGCATACCGTCATGCTCACTCAAATGTCATTGCTTGTGGTGTCGTCATGGGCCGGGTCGATCCCTTCCCTTCAATATGGCGAAGGGGACGATGGCTGGTCCATGCGTCTTACTCGTGAACGGGTGCTACTTGTGGTGACTGGTCGACCTTGGTATCGTGGAATTCGATGATTTACTAGCTACATTTTTATTTAAACAGTTAGATTAAACTACGGACTACAATCATGCCTTGTCTTGATTATTAATGTACATGTAAGTGGATGCTCCTATTTACCATTCTGCTGCTTTAGAGGCTACCATCAAATTTTATTAAATGCTTGAGTATGTTCAGTAATAGTTCATGGAGAAATGGTTGCAGCACCTTACAGCTCTTATGATTTGTAAACAAAAAGTTGACGATTAAAAAGAGTGACCATGAGTTTCTTGCCCGTTCTTCTCATGAGCCCTACACCCTTGCTTTGCTGAACGTGGCAGTAAATGTAAATTCGCAGAAAAAAATAGTGTAAATTTGACATTCATAAGTGTTATCTTGTAACCTAATCAGAATAAATTTATTTTTGATTTTGATTTTGATTTTATAACTTTACCCTTATAATGACATTTCATTTTGATTTCGCTAAGGCTATACAGGTTAATTTACCTATATTTTTCAAACAAATGATTATTTAATTAACCATAGGTACTCTTTCATTGACGATATTCCTAAACTTTCCTACTGTGTTTTCGTTTTCCTTTATTATATATAAATAAGGTATATATTTATTCTTATTTATTTATTTATTCAGATCTTTCCTCAGCTTGTGCATACAATGTATATTAAATTTTTATATAACTTAAAGGTTACAGGCTTACACACTAGCCAATTACGGGCTAACCAACATTCATCATAGTAATATAATAATAGCCCTTTCAGGGCTGAATAAAATAAATATGTAGATTAGGAGGAACAGCTGCCCCTTTGATGTGATAACTGCCTCACTTTGTAAAGAGTAGGCTCTGTCTCTGACAGAGGAGCAAGAACACCCTTTGACGACGGGTGCTTAAAAAAAAAAATATACAGGGTGTTTGGAGGGTGAGTAGCCATAGGAAAATGGTCGATAGATGATGGTGTTGGCTACGTGTTGCGCCTACTTAAATAACATTTTGCCTTAAGTTTAATGAGTAATAATTTTTTTTCTATTTTTCTAGAAAATCGCCATTTTTTTGTATAAAACTTTAATTATTTTTTTAATAACCGCTGAAATGTTAAAAAAATGATGTCATTTGTTAGTGTAGTCTTACCTTATTCAGATTTAATCATAATTTCATACAAACAATTCAAAAAGAAATAACAGTGAAGTATCAAACTTTCATAAATAAATAAAAAACATCCTTATGTCAACTTCACATGGTAAAATAAAAAAAACTTACGGTGTATGGCATTTACAAATGTTTTTAAAAACTTCTCTAGTTAATACTGTTTCGAACGGTATGTAACATGTATCATAACTAACCAGGTAACTCAACAAAAACCGGTTTGTCGTCACGAATGCATTAAAAGGGTGAAAACCTAAATTATTCAATTGAGCAGGTAAAATGTTTTGTTTTGAATGACGCAACGAAAAAGTGCAATAGGTTTAGCTGTTGCACTTTTTTGTCTTCTATTACTATGTATGTACTTTATTTTGGGGCAATTAAAACAAAAAAGTATTTTTTTAAATCATTTATTACAAATCTTGTTCAAATTGATGTCCATTATTTCTGATACATGCGTAACATCTCTTTCTAATTTCCGTTGTGGTATGGCTTAACCTGATTTCTTGTTTCATTATCACAAATGCATTATCTATTTTTCAATTAATTGCTCTCTTGTTTCAATGGTTTCCGTATACACTAGAGCTTTAGCACGACCCCAGACATAAAAATCAAGCGGTGTTAAATCCGGCGACCTTGCAAGCCATGGGATGGGACCATTTCTGCCAATCCAAGCGTTGGGAAATGAATTGTCAAGGTGTTCCCGGACTGCTAATGTCCAGTGCGCTGGGCAGCCATCTTGTTGAAAACAATGGGTTCTTGATTCTGAACATTTGGAACTCCATCCATGAGTTCGGGCAAATCATTTATTAAAAAATCTAAATAATTATTGCCATTCAAATTGTCTGGTAGATAATGTGGACCAATAAGTGTATTGCCAATTAGTCCTACCCAAACGTTAACCGAAAACTTCCTTTGATGTGTCACCGCTCTTTTCTTTTTAGGGTTTTCATCCTTTGGGGCCCAATGATGCAAATTATGAAAGTTTACAATGTCTTCCCTTGAAAACTTTGATTCATCCGTCCACAGGATACTTTTTAAGAAGTCGCGGTTGTCAACACCCATGTGTAACAAGAGACGGCAAAACTGGACGCGTCTTTGATAATCGTTTTCTTCTAGACCTTGCACGGGAGTGTAATGAAAAGGATACTTTCCATTAGCGCGAAGAACAGACCACACTTTCCATGGGCTTAGATTTAGTGTTGCAGCTACAGTGCGGATACTTGTTGTGGGATCTTCATCAAAAGCTTCCAAAATGCGTTCGTCATCAGCAACGTTACGTTGTCTGGCAACTCCAGGTTCACGGCGATTTAGATTGCCAGTTTCCCTTAAGCGTCTAAATGTCGTTTCAAAAGTATGACGATTAGGTTGACGTCTATTGGGAAAACGCTCTTCATAAATTCTTTTTGCTTCTCGTCCATTTCCATCAGCATTGCCGTAAGCCATCAACATATCAGCGTATTCCTCGTTAGTAAAAGCAGCCATTAAAAATAACAGTAACAACAAAACTTAACAACAACAAACGAAAACAAAAATAATGCGCAGAGCGGAGTTGTGAAGTACAACACGTGAAGTAGCAAAGAACGACAAGTGTCGACTAAATGCACCCGACAGGGTGCGCAAGGGCCAAGGGAGCATAATAGTCAACCGATGAAAGAGATAGCACAATACTTTTAGCTGTGTTACAATGAGACAAAACATTTTACCTGCTCAATTGAATAGTTTAGGTTTTCACCTTTTTAATCCATTCGTGACGACAAACCGGTTTTTGTTGAGTTACCTGGTTAGTTATGATACATGTTACATACCGTTCGAAACAGTATTAACTAGAGAAGTTTTTAAAAGCATTTGTAAATGCCATACACCGTAAGATTTTTTTATTTTACCATGTGAAGTTGACATAAGAATGTTTTTTTTTTTATTTATGGAAGTGTGATACTTCACTGTTATTTCTTATTGAATTGTTTGTATGAAATTATGATTAAATCTGAATAAGCTAAGACTACACTAACAAATGACATCATAATTTTAACATTTCAGCGGTTATTAAAAAAATAATTAAAGTTTTTATACAAAAAAATGGAGATTTTCTAGAAAAATAGAAAAAAAATTATTACTCATTAAACTTAAGGCAAAATGTTATTTAAGTAGGCGCAACACGTAGCCAACACCATCACCTATCGACCATTTTTCTATGGCTACTCACCCTCCAAACACCCTGTATATATATGTAACCATCAGACGAACAATGCCGAAATACTACGAACGTGATTCGGCTGCGTGTGTCAAATGTATGGTTGTGTGCGTGTCGTGTTTTCCCATTAATATTATGTATTTTTAATGCATATTTTATTTAAATATTAGGATTCGCTACTCCTTTTCCATATAAACTTTAATTGTGGCAAATTTCATACTCCTCCGTCCGTGCAATTTGCGTAAAAAGGGGTACAAAGTTTATGCTTCACGTATTAATTTATTGATATTGATAAAATTTAAAAGCAAATTTGCAATACAACTACAAAACAGCAGCACACAGTAGCATGCATGCACATTGCCTATATAACATACTCACTTACACTAGACTCGCATACAGTCACACGCCATTTACAACATGGTGTATGTTGTAAATAGAGTGCCTCCGAGCATTATGCATGTTAAAATGTACAGATACATATGTATATGCTTAAGATTAAAAAAATATACCTCCCACAAGGTGGACCGACGACCTGGTAAGGGTCGCGGGAAGCGGTTGGATGCGGGTGGCCCAAGACCGGTCTGTGTGGAAAACTTTGGGGTAGGCCTATGTCCAGCAGTGGACGTCTTTCGGCTGGGATGATGATGATGATGATGATACTAACATTAAAAATACATGTAAGTAACATTTTTGGCAGATGCTGGATGCGGCTAGCTAAAGACAGGGCGCTATGGCGCTCATTAGGGGAAGGCTATGTCCATCAGTGGACTATTATAGCCTGATGATGATGATGATGAACATTTTTGTATGGGTTTACATTGCCTGAATAATCAAATTATTGTAATATTATTATAAAGACAAAATACGGATACAGCAACATCAAACTGCACTTTTTCTTAAAGTTTTCTTGGCATGACTCCAAAAATATTTAATAAAATCCCTATGTAAAGACGTAAAGACGTCTTTAGAATTCAACAAATAAAAAAATTCTCTTTACATGTTTTTGCTTGAAAATACATTATTATTCGATTAACGAGTATTCTCAGAATCCGATATATTTGTAATCCCAATATCATATTAGTATCTCATATATTTATTATTAGTCTAATTTAATTATTTAATTCTAATGAAAAGATGAAGTAATAATGATTGAAATAGCCAATTTATTAATGATATTAATGATTATCATTTAAATAGCTAATATAATGATGTTTACACTATGATCTTAATAACTAATTTGATAATTTTATTATGATATGGTAATTTAAATTTAATAAATATTTATGTATAATTAATAATTTATATATTATAATTAATTTGTAGTCCTACAGGGCAAAACATAGTGATACTTTTTAATATGTTATAACATGCACTTTTATTTTGACGCTGTGATATATGCAAATCACATTCCCCATCGCCGGTTTTGGGGCGGGCGATGGGGAATGTGATTCACGATTTGAATCGCATTCATATCGCGACCTTTCAAAGGTTCGACCCGCCGATGGACGTGGCGGATCCCACAGAAGCATCACACAAATTCACAAACACACAATAAAAATTTAAACACACAATTGGGTGACCTGGTCCCCAACGACAAAGCAGGGGACCTAGTCCCCCTTCCGACATCGAGAGGCGTGCGCGGAACACGAACGCCGCCTACTTGGACCTGCGCTGATCGGGCAGTGGACGGCCCCAATGGGTCCACCGCCCGCAGGCTTCTACTCAGGGAGGCTGGAGGTCGTCTCGCGCCCTCCTGCGCCCGGCTCTGCGGTTAGGGAGAGAGATTGAACGTTCCCTCTCCCTCTCCGCTGCCTCCTTCACTAACATCACCTCCTCACAGATAGAGGCGACGGCATTCGAGACCTTTCGCTCGAGGCTATGGTTCTGTCCATGGTTTACGACGACCCTACCTACTGCCGCGTGCATGAAATGGCGTAGCGTGGCCCAAGCAGGGCAACCTACCTATGTGTGCAACGTCTTCGACAACGACGCGGCAGTCGCCGCAGTGATGACCACTGGGCGTCTCCTGTTTGCCTATTCGACACAGGTACCGACCGAAACAACCGTGGTCGGTCAGCACCTGCGTCAGGCGAAACGTGAGGGCGCCATGATATCTCTCCAGCCAGTCTCCAAGTAAGGGTCTTACCGCCACGATTGTGGCATGCCCGATAACTTGTACCTACCTCAACCACTCACAAATAAAACAATTTGAAATAAAAATATTCGTATTATACTATACAGGATATTATTACAGATATATTATTACTATATAGGATTAAATACAAACTTTACCCGTGTCTGCTTTACATCCCTACAACAACTTCATTACAAAACCCAATTCATTTATGAAAAACATTTTAATAAGCTAACATTTGCATGAACTTTGTGCGACTGGATGTAGTCTTAAGCTTTAGTAGTGCGATAAGAGCAACCAATTTAAACTTTTGTATTTTTGCATGGAAAATCAAATTATGAATTATGAAAAGTGATAGAACAAAAGATGTAAGGTATAAATAAAGCATAGGTGAAAGGTTATTAATATTCTGAATGAAATAAAATATTTACGAAGATATTAAAAGAAACGCAATGTTACCTTTATATTGGTCTGAATTTCTAACTAGCGAGTATGATAGGTACATATTACATATTATTGTAGAAATCTTAACTTTTAATAAAATACGTGCATTACATATATGGTAAACATTGTTTTATACTCTTCAAAATGATATAAATATTTTGTATATATTGGACTTAAGTTATAAAACATTTTGTTAACTAAAATGTCATTTATTGTAGTTTTTTTATAACATCTGAAAAATATATGACTATGGAACCCGCTGTACGTGAATCTGATTCGTACTTAACCGTTTTTTACAGATACCAAGGGATTAGAAACAAGGGACATTCAGCGAAAGTCATTCTGAGAAATTGACATTTTGAGACCTGTAGACATTTTGAGAAATGGACATTCTGCGACTAACCAAAATGTTAAACAATGTGTTTTGTAGACTTGTAGAAACGCGTGAAAGTGCCATCTAGTGCCATATATTAAAAATAAAATGGTAGATCGATAACAATAGTTACTAAGTGTGGAGTGAAAAAATATAGATTTAATTATATCTTCAAATCACAAAATAAAGGTGTTTACATTGATGTCTTTTAATTAAATATTTAACTGTATTTATAATATCAATTTTTGGTCAATTTTATTCCTGTAATGCATTTTAATTGTTCTTAATATTGGCATTGGTACCCACAGTACCATCTATGATCGGTTCTTGGACAAGTTTGCTATTTGATCGTGATGATACTCCATGCTTGTTTAAGCATGGGGTCACCATCACGAAAGAATATGAGCTCTTCAATTTATATTCGCATCTATTGTCAAAACTAATAATTGAAAATCACCAACACATAAAAGAATAACGTTATTAAACGAATAGTTTATTTCTAGTTCACTTTTTGGCATGGCCTGCATGTGCCTCGTCTAAGAGAAATTTAGCTCCAGGTTATGATCTCGAAGCCATTGTACTATATTTATTATCCAGAATTAAGTCTCGGTTTTTTTATTTTTAACACATGGTAATACCACAGCAACAACAGCGTAAGACGGCATTATACTTATTTTTTCGCCGAATTTTGCTTTAGATTACTGTATGAGCGCGATTGTCAACAGATGAAAACGATTAAACAGTTGAAGTATGAGCGTTGCACATGCTTCGTACGGCGCGCCTACCCCGCCCACGAGGCGCTTGGCCTTTCTATCTTAATTCTATGTTCTGTGGTTTATCATCGGTATGTTTACGGAAATGTGTATCTAAATGACTCTTACTGTTAAAACGTTTCATACAAACATCACACTTGTATCGGTTGTCACCGGTGTGTTTACGGTAATGTACATTTAAACTGCTCCTTTGAGTAAAACATTTCATACAAACATCACATTTGTATGGTTTGTCACCGGTGTGTATACGGTTATGCGCAACTAAATGGCTCCTTTGAGTAAAACATTTCATACAAACATCACATTTGTATGGTTTGTCACCGGTGTGTACACTGTAATGGTTTTTCAAATAGCTCTTATGTGTAAAACATTTCATACAAATATCACACTTGTACGGTTTGTCACCTGTGTGTTTACGGTAATGCACATTAAAATTGCCCTTTTTAGTAAAACATTTCATACATACATCACACTTGTATGGCTTATCACCGGTGTGTATACGGTAATGTATATCTAAACTACTCTTATGTCTAAAATATGTCATACAAACATCACACTTGTATGGCTTGTCACCAGCCAATGAATGTTCGCGAATGTGTGCTATTAATAGCATCTTATCATTAAATACTTTTTTGCACTTATGACATATATAAGATTGTATATTATTAAATGAACTACTACTGTCCCTAACATCACTGTCGATAATGCCTTTAACACTATCTCTGCAGTCCTCACTGAATGGTGTCGAAGTGATATCTTCAGCATCTCTTGTGTGAGTGGCAAGTGCAGGTTTCTCAGGAACACGGGCACCTTGAAACATGCATCATAAAGTAGTGGTCATACACAAAAAATAAACATATAATTTAATATACTAGAACGAATCGCAGCGTCGCTAAACAATATGCAATGTAATGTAAGGATAAGGAACACAGATCACAATAAAGAATATTTGATTTGATTTGATATGCAGCAGCTTCTATGCCTCGCCGTATTTGGAGGCCGGAGAGCTGTGTGCATTATACATCTATTGCTCAAGGAGCGGATATATTAGCCAACATCAGTTCGGCGATGCTTAATGACCTAGTGCTTCGTTAAAACATAATATTCTACCACATACACACAACACCATCTAGCCCAAACTAAGCGGAGCTTGTACTATGGGTACTAGACAATGGATAAACATACATATAATACTTTTTTTTTGTAAATGCGTACATATTACACATAAAAACATCCAGACCAAGACAAACATCCATGTTCAATCAGACAAATGTTTTACTTGTGCGGGAATCGAACCCGCGACCTCAGGCGTGGCAGTCGGTTACACTACCCACTAAGCCATCGAGGCCGACATAGTATTTTTATTGTTTTTAGAATACCTAACAGTGCGACATCGTGAATGACAATTGAGACACTTTTCAATAACGATCAATAATCAATCAATCACAATCTTTAGTCTTTTCTTTCTGTTTGCTTAAAGACAATGATATTGTTACGTGCTGGGTTTGAGGGATAAAATGTAAAGAATATTACCGACTAAAACACGTTTTATTCTAGCACACAATTAAATTTAAAACACAACAAACACTATACTACACTTTTCCACTATAACTGCTTTAAACTCCGTAGTATTTTCGCTTCCGTTTGCTTCGATGAATACTTGACCGCTTACGATTGTACACTGCCTTGGCGTGCGCGTGCGCTCTATTTATACGCGGGTAAAGCGTTTCTGAAAATTTCTAGAAAAGCCATACCCGGTAAGTAATAGTACGAAGATTGTAGAAATTTCCAGTGTTCTCTCTACTATTCGCGTACCGACAAACTACGTAGTTCCGTAAGATGTCAATAGATGGCGCTGTAATAAATTATTAGACGGAACTGCCGAGTTTTCCCCACAATGAAGCGAAATGGCACTGGGTGTAACAATATTAAAAATATCCAAGAATGGTCAGTTTGATTTTCGAATTGATACCTTGCACAGCTAGACCCTTGTACAGCTTTTAATATCCCATTAAGGGAGGAATAAATCAATTTGCGAAATGAGATTTCTGGAAGACACAAGTAATGAATTATATTAAGTAATGTCAGTACACGAAAAATTTTGGCAGCCGTAAGTAGCCAACATCGTTTACCATTCGCTTGCCATGCACGACCGCGCTGAACACTGAGCTATCTAAACATACTTTCAACCTATGGGATACTCCCGGGACATACGAGAGATAAGAACTGCCTGGATCACTTCATGCTTAAAATAAACAAAAATAAGGTATTAGCTTCAATTGCCATATTACATACTAGCATCACTGACCACTATACAACTTTACTATCTACATCTAAGTGTTATAATGCATCTGCCGTCAGAAAAAGCAGTACTTCCATAAACTTAGCACAAGCCCTAAAAGACTTATAGGAACAAAATATTTCACAGCTTGTTTTGTAATGACCCTAATACTTAGTTACTAAGACTTACTTACTAAGACCTAATACTAGCACACCAACTAATTAATTACTTAAATAATACTACAAATAAAAATATTACTACTAAAACCATACTTAACAAAAACAGAATCATTAAACCCTGGATGACACCGGGTTTATTACGGTGCATAAGGAACCGAAATAAACTTTAAAAGCAAAGTCATAACGATCCTTTTAATGATATTCTAAAATTACCCTACAACAGATATCGAAATATTATAACGCATTATTAAAGAAGCTAAAAAGGAAATATGAAAGGGAATTAATTACAAACTCTATATCAAATAGCAAACTACTTCGGAAAAATAAAAAAAAGATTACGTATACAAATAAATTAAAGACCCAAAACTCAGACCTCCTGAACATAAAGTCACCAACTGAGTCAGTCAACTATATAAACAACTACTTTGCTAACGTTGGAATACAGCTAGTACAACAGATCACAGCCCGGACTGATCGCAACACTTATCCCGACAGGCAACTAACCAAACAACCTACACAATAATCCTCCTTCGTTTTGTTAGACACCGACACTAAAGAAGTGGAGACAATATTAACGAGTTTACAGTCTGAAAGTGCACCTGGCTGGGATGATATCCCTAGCAAATTCTTAAAGCACGTAAAACGAGAAGTGGTACCTACAATCGCCCATCTTGCCAATCTGTGCTTTGAAAAGGATTCCTTTCCAGCCCCACTAAAGCAGGGCGTTATCACTCCAATTCACAAGAGCGGGGACAGAGATGATGTCAATAATTATAGGCCAATCTCCGTCTTGCCAGCACTTTCAAAAATACTTGGAAAAATTACTTAACTACCGTCTAAAACATTACTTAAACAATTTTCGTATCCTATCACCGACGCAGTTTGGCTTCAGACAAAACCTATCCACTGAAGATACAGTCTCAGCTTTAAGTACACTTGTTGTCGAACATCTTGACTAGGGAGATAAATGCCTAACAACGTTTATTGATTTAAAAAAAGCTTTTGGCACCGTTTCTGTCCCTGCTGTCGTGAATAAACTGAAAAATCGGTATAAGAGGCACTCCACTTTTGCTATTTAAAGACTATCTGTCGGGTAGGAAGCAACGGGTAAAAATAGGAAATTATGTCAGTGACGACACAGAGGTATCGTATGGCGTGCCCCAGGGTAGCGTCCTTGGACCGAGCCTATTACTGGTGTTAACGATCTTTGTAACATGGACATCAGCAATGCAAATATATTTTCATACACCGATGACACTGCTGTTGTGTTCTCGGGAAACTCTTGGGATGATGTTAAGGCTAGAACAGAGATGGGGATGTCTAAAATTGCTCACTGGTTAAATTTAAATCTACTTACCTTAAATATAAGCAAAACTAATTATATCTGTTTTAGCATTACTGACCGTACTCAGCCAAGTAACCATTTTAGCATAAGGGTTCATGTATGCGGAGACACTGAAAACGAAAATTGTAACTGTGCCACGATTACCAAAGTCAGTCAAACTAAATATTTAGGTCTAGTAATTGACCAGAGACTGACCTGGTATTCCCATCTTGAAAAGTTAAGTTGGATTTTTAGCACGCTGAGGCATATTGTTTCTAAAAAACGCAAACACTACCAAAAACAGCCCTAGAAATATTCTTTATGAGATATATATCGCTCTAGTTCCATTCGTCATTATATACTGTATCCCCTTTTGGGGTAGTGCTGCAAAAACCCATTTTATCGGCGTTGAACGAGCACAACGTGCACTTATTAAATAAATGTATTTTAAAAAGATAACGTACCCTACTGAATGATTATACCAAATAAGTAATTTACTCTCAGTTAGAAAACTTTATATAGTAATAATAATAATAATAATAATAATAATAATCATTTATTGACACAAAAAAGAAAAGAACACAATATATAACAAAACTCTGGCTCCCACGCTAGTCGAAACTGTGTTGCAGGAGTCAGTGTCTTCCCCGCTTATATGTAACAATTATTTCAAGATACAATTGGTAATTTCATTATAATACAATCAATTCATAATTTATAATTTAACTAAAATAAACGTAGTAAAAAAAAAAAAATTAATATAATAACTATTGATAATTTCATAAGAATAGTAATAATAATATCCAAGCATACATGTCTTTGTAGATGAATGTGTATGTGTATGTGTGTGTGTGTGTGTGTGTTTGTGTTTCTGTGTGTGTTTGTGTTTCTGTGTGTGTGCGTGAGTGTGTGTGCGTGTGTATGTAAGTGTGTGTATTTATTTATATATGTGTGGGCCTGTCTTAAACTTTGATAAGATTTTCCGTTTCTTCATATGTCAGTTTCAGTAACCAACACATGATCATCCTTTTAAATAGATTATTGTTAAGCCTACTAACTTTGGTTATTTTATTATACTTGTTGTATATAAAAGGCGCTAAAAATGTGTACTGCTTTTGACCTAAGGCTGACTTAGTGTGGGGTACCGGCCAACGTTCAATGCGTTTTTGGTGTAAAGGTAATTGTGGTACAGTTGTCTTGTGATATCTTCGTAACGATTCGTAGATAAAAATCTTTCGCACAGATAACACACCAGTCAGTTCATAGACTGCTGCTGTGGGATGTCTGAAGGGTAGATGGCATAAAACTTTAAGCACTGCACGCTGTGCACGTTCTACTCCAATCATTTTTGTTTTGTCACCTCCTCCCCAGGCACATACACAAAACCGAATAAGACATTCACATAATGCCCGG
Organism: Catocala fraxini; assembly: GCA_930367265.1. Taxonomy (NCBI): domain Eukaryota; kingdom Metazoa; phylum Arthropoda; class Insecta; order Lepidoptera; family Erebidae; genus Catocala; species Catocala fraxini. The sequence continues at coordinate 1,485,333 of OV884051.1, forward strand.
TATGTCTGGATAAGTAACATCAGATCACATATCGCACGCAAGGTCTTAAAAATGTGTATCATGCGTCTGAGTCTATTTGCAGTCGATACCAGATGTAGGTTCCATGTGAGTTGGTCGTCAAGTGTTACCCCCAGATATTTTACGCAGGCTCTACGGACAATCACTTCACAGTCACAAACAGAGCGATCCTGTAATCGATTGCATGGGAATGTGTGCATTTTGAGGCTATGTTCATTTGTTGGTTTTCCCACCATCGTCTTGCTGAAACACATGTAATTAGTTTTGCTGGCATTTAATGATAAGAGGCTATTCTCTAACCAGGTGGTGACTTTAGCTAACCCGTTTTCAGCTAGCTTGTAGATTTTGTCCCAGGTATTGCCATGAAAAAGCAGCACCGTATCATCGGCGAACATATAAATGTCCATATTATTATATAGTGCATATTATTCTAAGGACACATAAGACTACAGCATACCATTCTGATAGAACCTCCAAAAGGAGAAAGGACATAATCATACAGACTCCTCAGACTAACACGATATTTGCCAGTAATCAATTCAAAAAACGAGCTGCTAAACTATATAATAAAATAAATAAAGAAATTTACATATATATACAAAAATATTACGAAGCTAAAAAAGCTCTAATTAGCTGGGTTATGACACTTATCTTTGGTGAAACGGAAGCATTGCTGCAACACTTAAAATAAAACACATTAGCACACATCACAAACTTCCAACTACAGTCCCCTTTACGCAAACAAACACTTACACAAACACGCATTCACACTTAAACACACAAACACGCATTCACACTTAAACACACAAACACGCATTCACACTTAAACACACAAACACGCATTCACACTTAAACACACAAACACGCATTCACACTTAAACACACAAACACGCATTCACACTTAAACACACAAACACGCATTCACACTTAAACACACAAACACGCATTCACACTTAAACACACACACACCCTCGCACACGCACACACTGCACTAACATACAAAGATTGCATGCATTCATTTAAATTAATAGTAATAATATTGTAAATCAGTGTATCAGTTTTGTAACGATTTTATTTGCTATGTCAAATAATGTCTAATATGATTATTTGAATTCATTATTATATATCATTGTGTATTGTTAATGATTATCCATAAATTTTTATTTAATATATGTAATTTTTCGTATGGATGAGCGGAGCCTCCTAACACAGGCATTAAATGCTTAAAAAGAAACATCACAAACCAATTTAAGGATACCTATTTATTGTTAAAACGAAATAAATAATTTGAATTTGAAAGTTTACAGTTACAGCTAATTTTCAGCAAGAGTGGGCCGGCTCGACCGGGGAAGGACTACCCTCTCACAGAATATCGACGTGAAATAACGTTGTGTTTCGTTCGGTGAGTGAGAGTGCCGGAGGCGTAATCACCCACTTTCCTCCTACCCGCTCCTTCTCCTACCCACTTCCTTTTTTAAAGAGTCAGCAACGCGCATGTAATTCCTCTGGTGTTGGAGACGTCCATAGGCTACGGTGACCACTGACCATCAGGTGGGCCGTATGCATGGTTCCAAACTAAGATACAAAAAAAATAATTTTTGTTTTATAAGTACTAGTGTGTACTTACTGATGTGCTCCTCGACGTGTGGTCGCGCTCGCAGCGAGGGACGCGCGGCTTCTGACCCGATGTGCGACTCGTAAGGCGATGCCTGAGTACCAAACACTCTTATTCCAGAATTGCAAATACGACTACACAAGAGTTGCAGATTTGAATTCGGATCCGTAGAATTTATGTAGACCGACCAATACTGAGGCGTAATGTAGACGGCCGATTGTAATTCCCACAATTATATTTTTAATGTTTCGATCGGTAGGCCGGACACAGATCGTCACTGACCACTAAAATCCTAAAGATATTGTTACGACAAAAGGTCATAATTCGAAAAAATATATACTTTAACCGGTCGTATACCGCCGGCTCGCATACCAGCCGGCATATTTGTACCCGTCGTAGGCCGGTGGCTCGCATGCGAGCCACCAAATTGGCGCCAAAACGCCGCGCGCCGCCTTCGCTTTAGCTTAAGCTAACGTAAAACCAATTTGGTGGCTCGCATGCGAGCCACCGGCCTACGACGGGTACAAATCTGCCGGCTGGTATGCGAGCCGGCGGTATACGACCGGTTAAGTATATATTGCCGTCCAGACTGACCATTGCGCCAATCTGATGTGATGGTAATCCGACACAATTAGAGAGAGATCAAGCCCAGGACCGACAGTTTTACATGCTTTGTAACGTTGCTGTTTCTATTCTGAGAATTTCTTGACGGAAGAACCCAATCAATTAATGTTTATTCAATTCCGAGATCACGTGCACAGCAGTCACACATTATCGCTGTAACTGGTACACGTAAATATCTGCAATACACTGCGTCTTGTCGAAATGGCCGCTGCGACGCTTTTCAATTCAAACGTGAGACTAAGAAATTCGATGAACTAGCATAGAGTAATAACCCTTTACTGTTACCAATAATTGTCTCGCAGCACTTTATTTAATGAGCAGCAAACGAAAAAAGAAGTAGCATAATTTATACTGCACAACTAGAATTTCTCTGGGCTCCACCCTGGGACCTGATTAATCTATTGTATATGAGGACGCTTGATCACTAAGAATTAAAGCACTTGAAGCTTATCGCTTGTGCGTTACGCTTAGACTACTGCGAGAAATAATATAAATAATATTGTCTTCTGTTTACGCGAATGTTATTCATTGAAATTGAACTACTATATACGGATTTTATCGCGTTGTTTATTTGACACTTTATTACATAATTTATAAACTACTACTATTAAACATTACAAATTTTTAAGCTAATTAAATTATTAAATCTATTTATATTTAAGTTTACACTTTCCCCGACGTTTCGGTTGCTTTTCAGCAGGTATGGTCACGGGGAGACTAAGATGGTAGTTGTCTCAATAACCGAATCTTCCCAAAGATGAATTCGTCGCACTGAAGAACTTGCGGGCTAGGCCAGGTATTACAGTACTCCGTGCAGATAAAGGAAACGCTACGGTCATAATGGATACGTCAGATTATAAACATAAAATTGAAAATTTACTTTCGGATGAAACAACATATTAACCGGTTAAAACAGACCCTACAAACAAAATATTGAACAAAACCAAAGACATTATACATAAATACTCCTAAAAACTAGATCTAGACGTTAAACAATTAATACCAGCTTGCGTAAAACCTCCAAAGCTGTATGGGTTACCAAAAATACACAAGGAAAACGCTCCCCTACGTCCTATTATGAGTCAGATCGACACACTAACTTGATGACACTACATGACTGTATTGAAATAACTAAAAGGAAGCTAATAGAGTACAATATGCCTAAGGAATATGCAGAACTACTTAAGTATTGCTTAACAACTGGTTATCTGTTGTGCGGCAATACATTCTACATACAAGTCGATGGTGTGGCAATGGGCTCCCCAGTATCGCCTGTTGTTGCCGACATATATATGGAGGACTTCGAGGCTCGAGCTTTACAAACTGCCTCCATCACACCCAGGATTTATAAGAGGCTTGTAGATGATACTTTTACAATATTACCAACAAATAGTGCAAGTGTATTCCTAGAACATCTTAATTCCATAATAATTCCATAAATAAATAAATAAATAACAACACCCAATTTACTATGGAATTAGAGGCAAATAATTCATTAGTTTTCTTAGATGTACTTGTCATCAGGAATCCAGATCATACTTTGAGCCACACTGTGTGTAGAAAAAATACTCATACAAATAGGTACTTAAACGGTGAATGTCACCACCATCCTAAACAGTTAGCTACCGTGGGAATGTCTTTGTTTCAGAGAGCCCACGGGATCTGTGACAAGAAACACCTGGACGCTGAGCTTCAACATGTCAAGCAAGTACTGCAATACAACAAGCTCCAACAGTCGCGCCGCCGTCACAGATCCCGAGAATAGCCAGCCACAGTCGAGCGCCAGCCTGCTATACTGCCTTATGTAAAGGGTGTCACTGACAAGATTGGCTACATCTTGAAGCGAGCTTCAATCAACACATACTTCAAGCCGCCAACGAAGATAAGTCAATTTTTACCATCCGTCAAGTGCCAACTACCTTTACAAGATATAGGGGTCTATAAAATAGATTGTGACTACGGACTCTTATACATTGGTCAAACCAAGAGAAGCGTAGGCACAAAAGAACACATAGCTGATGTAAAACACCAACGCTCGTTGAAGTCAGCTGTGTGTGAACATGTACAACAAACCCAACCACTACCTGAGATTTGACAAACCACAGATTTTCGCTAAAGAACACCGATTTCTACCAAGGATGCTTCGCGAGGCTATTGAAATCCAAAAACATCCTAATTTTAATAGAGAAAATGGTTGGAATGTACAATCAGCTTGGGTCAAACCCAAGAAGAAGCAAACCACAGCTAGACTTCATGCTACTTTGAGTCTGCGTAAATAGAAACACTAATTATTAAATTATGTTCGGGTACTTTGAAATAACTACACTGGCACATTGAGACAACTACCATCTTAGTCTCCCCGTGACCATAGCTGCTGAAAAGCAACCAAAACATCGGGGAAAGTGTAAACTTAAATATAAATAGTTTTAATAATTTAATTAGCTTAAAAATTTGTAAAGTTTAATAGGAGTAGTTTCTAAATTATGTGTATGTAAGTGTCAAATAAACAACGCGATAAAATCCGTATATAGTAGTTTAATTTCAATGAATAATATAAATGTTAAGCATGGTGAACTGAACATGATAAACACACAGACCTCTCCCTGTTCTGTTTGTTTCTCGTGCTTGAGTTCAAGTATCGATGAGTTGCTCGTCAATTCATTTAGGTGATCTTCAAAACTGAAAATGAATGGAGAACATATTATGAAAGTAATAGAAAATAACGCACTGAACCTATTATCATCTACAGAGTACTCCGGATCACAGGTTCTTGGCAGGAAAATCTGATAACACCAACCGACCCAGCAACAGATGGACATATGCGCAGCTACAGATCGCGAGTGCCCCAGTGGAGACCCGCGATCGTTATTCACGCTCAAGGTTACGTCTCTGAATCAAGGCGAACGTGTTATAAATGTCACAATCAACATGACTGCAGATATGCTTACCGCCGTTCTTCCATTGTGATGTTATCATCGTAATAGTTCTCAAATTTAACTTCTACCATTTCAAGTTTGATTGATGGTGAATTATTATTATCTTTTACCATTTCCTGTAAATAATTAGAGATAAACACAGAATTCTTCAACATAATATCACAGTTCCACGTGCAAGAACTTGTTAAATTCGTACCTCTTCAGCTTGAACGCCCGACAATTCGTAGTATGCGATACTTGTTTGAGTTAAGTGCGAGCTCTTGTTCTCGTCGCATGCGAACTGACAACAAACATCAAATTTACATCATAATGCTAGATAATCCAGTTTACAACGACATCTACAATATTTTTACTATTTTATCCGTTGTTTTAAACTATTCAATATAATATGTATATTAACCTAACTCAATAGTATTTACAATGATAGTACTCACCGATACACCCTCCGTCACATATTGATACAGGGTGTAATGTGATTTTATCATTTTATTTCTCAAAATAACATATTTCTCTAACAAAGCTGAACATTCATAGCACAGCCACTGTGGTAACCCATCTGATGGTGAGATCTGAAATATAAATAATTATATCTATTATAATCAGATTAAGACTTCAAATATAATGGGAGAATGTTGCTATTGTTATATTTTTATTGAATGTAAATTTCCACTGATGATATAGACGGCAGATTAAATTAATCTCCATAACTTAACAAGGTCCATCAATTAGAAGTATCCATGTTTTAATAGTTGTTCATCTTGACAATTTAATCCGCACTTAAAATCAAATTATTTCGTTTAAAATTTCTCAAGTTCTTACTAAATATTGGACTGTTATTGTACTTTCCACTTTTTTCCCTTTAAAAAGGAAATATTATATTATACATTTACAGGGTTGGATTTTATATGTTATTTAATAGCAGCTTAATTCCAAGCATTTATCATCTATATACCTAATGGGTGAAACGGATTCTCCTAACCGTGAAACATATGGTGTTGTTGAAGATGTTCAACATGTTTTGGAAGGATGTACACATCCTACATTATAGTGTACACACTATAATGTTGTAAAGGCATAACTTGTAGATACCACAACATTATCTGTAATAGTGTAGGTTTGTTTCATGACATTAGGCAATTCTGCATGTGATGATGCTAAAGTTCTATATTATTTTTATTAGGTAAATAACTTAGTTGATATAGTATTTAGGAGTAAGATATTTTGTTCATGTACAATGTCATTGGCGCAGACACACATCTGTGTACTAAAATCCATTAAAAAAAGAATGCAAAAAAACAACACATCTATGCAGGGTGTTCGGTAGTTCGGTGATCAAGTACTGAAGTATTTTCAAATACTTCAGTACTTAATTTTCCAATAAAGTATATTTACCTGAAATAACATACAATACTTTATTATAAAGTATGGTTGGACACCCTAAGCTAACATGAGAAGAAAGGCAAGAAATTCATTCAATTGTCTACTACATATTATGTGAGACATATTTTTTATTAACTATTTAAATTAATAAATGGATCAATAATAACAGTAAGAAATACTGCAATTTTAGTTTAATCCCAAGCTATTTGACTTCTCTAGTCTACTAACCAATAATCAGCTTATTACTTATTATAATAATTAATACTTCAATTTTGAACCATGTTTGTATTTTATTAACCAATTTCAAGAACGGAGAAAAGTCTCGATATATTTCTTTTTTTTAAAAGCACTTTGACCAGTTAATCTTATCTTATCGCGCAACATCTTAGTTAACATTTGTTCTAGTATTCACTTTATAGAGAATTCAATTAATGTTAAAGTTACATTGCTCTACTTCTTCGAAGCTTTTAATTTACTTTCAATGAAATTAATAAAAAAGTGCTTTTGACGTAGACTTATGATAATTTTTTTTTTTTTGACCAGTTATGCTTTATCAACTTTTAAAGCTGGCTTCCATTAGTTTGTTTTATACCGTGTGTTAATATTATTTAAGTATACTTATCACATTTCGTATAGTTGAAAACAATGTTGTTATTTAAATAAATGTAAACTATAGGTACATAACATAAAGTAAATTGCTATAGTTAGAATGGTTTTGTAGCCACCGTACTATCTACGACATCCAAAGTTTCTGGTCTAAATTTGTTCCTTAACCTCTTGAAGCGAGGAGGATGTACTTACAATTAAGCCAGTCAAATCCTTGTACATAGTTTCATATTGTGTTGCACTGATCATCCTACGGTCACTAGCCAGGCAACCTCTACAAACACTCATCTGTTTAAAAGTCCCCATGTTTTCACTCATAATATTACTGGTATGTTCCATTGGAATAATGTATTTTTTTTTCAAACCAATGAATTAGCTGCTTATCAATATATCGGCCTCTGGAAAAACGTAACAGTACAATAACAAATAACACCAACACACCAATGACTTTAGTACACTGACAGTTACAGTTCGTAAGTGTTGCCAATTATAGGTCCGTGTATACCAGGTAAAAGTCAAAGTCAAAAATCATTTACCTATTTAGATCACAAAGTAACACCTATTAATAATAATAATAATATAATAATAATAATCTTTATTTGCCATTAGAGTTTACAAAATAAAACATATCGGTCCCCCACACTAGGCATGGCCTGTCCTGTGGGGAAATTAAACGATTTACATTTGAAAACAGCAAAGACAGAATACAAAACAACAGTACAAAATTAATGTGCAATAAATTTCTAAAACTTAAAGAATAAAAGTAAGGTTAACAAAATTTTTTATTGTGGATAAGAAATGTGCATGCGTGTGTGTATGTGTGCGTGTTGTGTATGATTGTGTGTGTGTGTGTGTGTGTGTGTGTGTGTAAATGGTACGATACCGCATCCTCATTTAATGACCTTTAGCACGGCTTCAGTATCAGAGTAACTCCACTTCAATAGGGTAGTCGTGACCAGCGCTTTGATTTCCTTGACAGAACGGTCTTTAAAGTTACAAATCTTAGAGATTTTGTTATAAATGAAAGGGTACAGAAAGCTTCCAAAACGGTGTGCAAAAGAAGTAGCAGTGCGAATTTTGGGTAATTTGGGTACACGTTTTTTGGATAGTTCATTGTATTCGTCGGAGTCTATCACAGTTTTATGGACAGCGGTCACTACCCTAACAATATACAATTTCCTGACGCTCAGCACGCCAGCCTCTTGATATAGAGTATCGGTACGATAACGACGGGGATTTTTCAGTGCAGTTTTTAATACTCCCCTTTGTGCTCTTTCGAGAGGTAGGATGGACGTAGTACTCGATCCACCCCAAGCCAGTATACAGTAATTAATAAGGGACTGGCAGAGAGCCGTATACACCATTTTCAAGAGGCTACCGTGTAATACTTCACGTTTTTCATTACGTATATAACCTTCCTCACCCTCTTACACATATCCGCCACATGCACTTTGAAAGTGAGCTTCTCGTCTAAGACCACACCAAGATACCTAAGAGAGTCTTGCCGACTGATTTCTCTGGAATTGCATGAATTATCTCGTATCATTTCGAAATTACAGTCTCTAGAGTGGATCTTTAGGGCGGTTATTGAAACAGGTGCAGATGCACCCGTTTTGTAAAAGCATAAGAACTTTGTTTTTGAGGTGTTAAGGGATAATAGGTTCTGTTGCAACCAACTTGATACAGTCGCCATGCCCTTTTCTACCCTTTGACAGACCTTAGCCCAAGAGCTGTCGTGAAAGATTAAAGCAGTATCGTCGGCGTAGCACAGGATTTCTGATTTTTGTATTGGAAGAGTAGCGATATCATTCATGTAAAGCAGGAACAAAGTTGGACCCAATATGCTTCCCTGTGGAATGCCAAAAGTCACTGATTTGTAACTGCTTTTTACATCTGCAAGTTTGACGCATTGACAACGCTCTGATAAATAATCAGTAAACCAACTAAGAGCTGTTCCTCTGATGCCATAGGCCTCCAGTTTCTTTAAGAGAATAGGGATTGATATAGAGTCGAACGCCTTGGCGAGGTCCAAGAAAACGCCGATACACTTCGATCCTCTATCTAGATGGGAGGCTACGGTGTTAGTGAGAAGAGAGACAGCATCTTCACAAGAGCGTCCTTGTCTGAACCCAAATTGGCGGTCGGTAATTACTTTATTTTTACTTAGGAAATTCACTAATCTTTTATGTATAATGCGTTCAAACAGTTTTGGGATGCTGCCCAGAAGGGAAATTGGTCGGTAGTTGCTGAGTTCGTCTTTTGAACACACCTTTAAATATGGGTACCACAGCCGCAGTCTTCCACATCGTAGGAAATAAGCCAGATTCTATACTTAAATTGAATATTGTCGAAAGGGGCTCTGCTAGTAAGTGTCCTATACTCTTAAGTATCCTGTTGCTTACATTATCAAGACCGGGCGAGCTATCTGGTTTAAGGTTTTTTATGAGTATTATTATTTCTTGCGGATCAGTGGGATTAATGTCAATATATCAAGGTTAGTTATTGAAATTGAACTACTATATACGGATTTTATCGCGTTATTTATTTAACACTTTATTACAACATTTTGAAACTGTTACATTACTACTAAATACTATTCCGGCTGTCATCACTGCGGTGACTGCCGCGATGTTGTTGTGGATACGGCGCTGCACACTTTGACGGATTGCCCCGCTTGGGCATCGCAGCGCCATGAGTTGATCGCGGCAGTCGGTATGGTTGCCCTCTCGCTCCGGGCCGTGGTTCAATTATGGTCCGGAGCGAGAGGTCGTGGAATGCCGTCGCCTCCTTCTGTGAGGAAGTCATGTCCATCAAGGAGGCGGCGGAGCGGGAGAGGGAGCGCTTAAATCCTTTCCCCAACCGCAGAACCGGGCGCCGGAGAGGGCGAGATGACCTACAGCCACCCTGAGGTTTGACCTGGGGGTGGTGGGCTGCGTGGCCTGCCCGCTACCCGATCAGCACCAAGTCCGAGAGGCGGCGTGCGTGTTCCCATGCGCGCCTCTGAGTCGTGTTTTTGTCCCCCTACAAGGGGACAGTAGAGGGTTTTGTAAGTAGTGGCCTGCCGTTTCACACGGCGGGCCGAAACCTCGGCGGAGTCGCGATTGCATGTGAAAGCGATTCGCGCGGCCCCGCCGTCTATGGTTATGTCGAGGAACACCGTGGTAGGTTTAGTCAGTATTACCGGGGTATCTCTCCCCGGTGAGCCCGACATAACCTCTCCGTCGCCCCGCGGAGAGGCATGCGTCAAAGCATTCCCACACGTAAAAAAAAAAAACTACTTCAGTTTACTTTAAACTTTACTAATTTAAGCTAATTAAATTATTAAAACTATTAAAACTATTTATATTTAAATTTACACTTTCGCCGACGTTTCGGTTGCTTTTCAGCAGCCATGGTCACGGGGAGACTAAGATGGTAGTTATCTCAATGTTCCAGTGTCGTTATTTCAAAGTACCCGAACATAATTTAATCATTGGTATTTCTATTTACGCAGAATAGAAAAAGATTAGTTAGTTAATAAATTACTGAAGCTACATTTAGGTTAGTTGCTAGGTTCTGGCAAAGGGTTGAGCCTATGAGAAGAAACCTGCAAGAAACACACGGCCACTCTTTTTAATAGCCAATTAAATAAAACTTCAGTATTTTACAACACATATCAACAAGATAAAAAAAATAACAGTAATAACTAAATAATATGGAGATGGAATAATTAGGGTTTAGTTGTATTATTGAATACCTACTAGCTTTTCCCAGCGGCTTCGCTCGCGTAAAAGTAGGTCAGGATAGGATGAAAGTAAAAGTAGGTAGTTTCATTAAATAAAATAATAATCATAGCCTATGCTACTCGGTGACAATACTTACAGCTTTCTACTGGAGAATATTTTTTAAATGGGTTGAATATTTTAGAGTTCAATCCATACAAACAAAAAATCAATCAGTTCCGCCCTCGTGGTATTCGTAGTTCCCCCATCAAGAAATAGTAGCCTTCCCCAGGGTTTAAACTATGTCTGTACCAAATTTCATCTAAATGGGTTGAGGGGTTTAGTCGTGAAAAGGTAATAAGACAGACAGAGTTACCTTTGGATTTAAAATTTTGGATAATAATCGACATGAGAAGCATAGGTACTTGATAACATCAGAAATAATCACGAGGTACCTCTACATTGACTATAAGTAATAAAGATCTTTGAATCATGTACCTATGCAATAAGCAACTAGTTCCATGAGCTTTTGTCCTTGAAGTAGCTGTTGATTAAAATACAATAACCCTGCCAAATTAGCTGTATTTTAACGGATCGTTTAAATTTAGGTAATGGTATCTAAATTAATTATATTAATAGGTCATTTATTAAAAAAATACTAGCTTGCTTAAGAATCATTGTGTAGTTGTACTCGCATATTTGTAGTCGGACAAAACTTTTTACGTGTACCCATGATAGTGGCACCTGACCAGCAACAGCGGTGGTACCAGCGACTGGCAGCTCGTTACCTTACCTTCACCGGCACCACCGTAAGGAGCAGCCGCGCCGCAGGGAGCAGCGCAGCCAGCAGCAGTACCGGGGAAGGCGCCAGTATAGCCGAAGGGAGCAGCGGGAGCTATGCTGTAAGGAGCAGCCAGACCGTCGTATGCGACAGGAGCGCCCAATCCATAAAGAGCAGTCAGAACAGCGGGGGCAATCAATCCGAGTTCCGCGGCTACAGCAGCGCGGCTGGTGCACTGGCCGAAAACATTTTGAGATAATGACAATGTAGTACTTAATAAAACTGTTGACTTGGCGCCATGGATAATGCAATGAGAAAGCGGTCGCCTCACTGCTGCCGTCGCGCTGAATGTTGTGGATTGGATCCCATAGGGAACAATTACTTGTGTGATCGTTAGACGTAGGTTGTAACCTTTAGGGTTTACTTTAGGAGAAATGTAGATATAATTAGGAAGTACAATGAGAGAAGGTATAACAAATACACTTTTAATGAATTAAGATACAAATAAAAGAGACAATCTTTACTTATAGAACTATAGTCAGGGCGTGGTTCGCTAAAGACTTGCTTCGTGGTCCTTGTATAATCAGGACACTTAGCTGGGAGTGTGAAGCCGGGCCGCAAGGAGACTGCGACTGACCCGTCCGTCCTTATATAGTGTCGCACCACCGGTCGCGAGAGGTGGCTAGTGACGTGCGCCCGCGTTCGCCGGGCGTCTAGGCGATTATCGTCACAAGGTTTAAATTTGAATGTAGTTTCAGTTCGTTAATAGTAACTTTGTCAGTTTACCGCCATACAGTTTAGCTAGTTTAGATGAAACATGGTGCGGATATACCATGTCCTGTATTAACACTTACAATATTTTGATTCCGGTATGCCTTACCGTTGGATTAATTATTATATAGGTACTTACATAAAGTAATTCAATGGATTATTTCGAAGAAATCTGTTTTTAATTATTCCACTCACCTATACCATGCAAGCTTGGGCGCAGAGTACCACAACAGCGAAGGTGTTCATGTTTGATGTTTGTTTGTGTCCAACGAGGAGCTGAAGACTTAATGATGAGTCTGATGTAGTCCACCCTTTTATACAAATATGTAGAATGATTAATTACTTGGTTTCGTAACTTAAACGCAGGTAACAGATAACGTTTCAATGTTTCTTAGTATTATTGTGAATTCGATTTATTAACCTGATTATTTAGTAAATGTTCGTGGAACTAGATAACACAATAGGTACAGTAAAAAACCAGCAACATTATTACTGAACATCATTCTTGTGTCAACACTTGAACTATGTCGGCAACTTAGTTTTAGATTTACATATGTATATAATGAATAAAAGAAGATTACGACTGTGGGAGTCGTAATCTTCTATAAAATCTCTCACTCTCATAAAATTTAAATAAACGATGGTAAGAGACCAGGTGACATGTCTTACTACCCTGGTAAGTGGGTAGGCCTTTGGTATGGGACGCAACTTGTGTCGACATCCTTGCGCCATTCCATCTTTCTAGCACAGCAGAATGTGCTGGTGCTACTTCTGTATCAGCGAAGAAATATCGTAACCTTATTGGTGAACTGAGTACATATTTGAGCCGTTTGGTGTCGTAACGTAGACCCTACAGGGTTTTTTTCTTTTTAGGTTATCCTTATTGTAAACAATTTTGGTGTAAATATGTAACCAATGGTAGCCCGAGTTGATAGCTATTTCGAGTAAAGGCAACAATATGATGAAATTATCGTAATTAGAAAGGGGAAAAAAGTAATACATAAGTTTAGAACTAATTACTTAAACACATTTGAGCATGTAATCGTTGATAATATATAAAATAGTAATCATGAATGTATCTTGTAGTATAAACGGTTTTTATAGTTATTGAGATGTTTATATTCCATTTACGCACTTATAAAATTTTTTTAGGGTTTTCCCAGTAACTTCGGTCACCAGAAAATAATGATGGTGTTTGTCACATAATAGGTACGGCATTAAGCTCACAGCTAACGTGGAATATATTGAGCGTACAGGTATAACCTTTGAAAATAAATTTATTCATATAGATCGTAATATTCATGGTAATCAGGATTGGAATATAACAACTCAATTTGGTATGTTTCTTTTATTTTTTGTGGCATATAAAAAGTATTAATAGTAAAATATTTTTACAGCGCACAACCGCAGTCTCTCCCAGCGAATCCAGCGCGGTAGCCAAGAGCGGTAGCGGGAAAAGCAGGAGCAGCGTAACCAGCAGCACCGAAACCCGGTGCGATGGCAGCAGCGGGAGCATACGCGGCACCAGCATAACCAGGAGCAAAGGCAGCAGTCTCACTGACCATGGCGTTGATACCATTACCACAGGCGTGGTTGACAGCACTAGCACCAGCAGTGGGCAACAAACCTTCTACGGCCACAGTACCGACGAAGGGCACCTCACCAGCCGCCGCCAGAATACCATCATAAGCGTTCTCAGATACTACGGAGAGGCCGACGGGAGCGATGGCGGAGGCGCTGGTGACGGGGAGTCCACCACCGCTGGTGGGAGTGAAGTCCATAGCAGGAGAGGCCCAAGCACAAGGAGCAGCCTGGGCAGCAAGTCCGCAAGGTGCGGCTAAACCGGAGGCAGCATAACCATAAGGACCAGCTAAGCCTGGTGCGGCGATTCCATAAGGAGCAGCCAGGCCGGCGGGAGCATAAAGTCCGGGCTCAGCAGCTACTGCAGCGCGGCTGGTGCACTGACTCAGTGCGGACTAGAAGCAAAAATCTTTTATAAGCGACATATTATGTACAACATTTCAGACAAATTAATTGTGATTAATAATAATCACAAAGCACCTGGGTTTTGAGACTTCTTATTTTTATGTACTAATGCTATTTTAAAGTATAAGGTAATATGTAAAAAATTAGTAGGCAAACAGTAGTTTTTTAAATTGAAGCACGAATGATAAATAATATATTTAAACTTACCTGTACGAAGAGCGCCTGAGCGCAGAAGACGAGGATAGCCTTGGCAGACATGTTAGAAGTTCAAGTGTTGACACAAGAATGATGTTCAGTAATAATGCTGCTGGTTTTATACTGTACTGTGTTATCTAGTTCCACGAACATTTACTAAATTATTAGGTTATTAATACAAAGTATTTGTTCACAATGATACTTAGAAATATTGAAACGTTATCTGTTGCCTGCGTTTGAGTTACGAAACCAAGTAATTAATTATTGGACAATATTGTACAATATTTGTATAAAAGGTTGGACTACATCAGACTCATCATTCAGTCTTCAGCTCCTCGTTGGACACAAACAAACATCAAACATGAACACCTTCGCTGTTGTGGTACTCTGCGTCCAAGCTTGCTTGGTGCAGGTGAGTGGTACATTTAAACACTGATTTCTATGATTGCTATGTCGAAATAATATATTGATTTGTACAGTTTTATGTATTGATAAATGTTTATTTGCTCGAGTAAATCCTTTAAATATTACCTATATTTTAATTAGGAATTACACACAACACCATCATGGGCTCATATTATACATAGAAACACCCAGACCAAGACAAACATCCATGTTCATGCCCACAAATGTTTGACATGTGCGGTAATCGAACCCGCGACCTCAGGCGTGGCAGTCGGTTACACTAAACACTACGCCATCGAGGCGGACGATAACATAAATAGCATTATAGCAATATATTTCTTAAGACACATGTGCGCTTTAGGCAATATATGTGCTTAATATAACTTCTTGAATACATTTGCTAGCGTTATAATAATACATCGTGTAGATTTTTGGGTTTCTTTCTAATTAGGTATTCAATATTAATTCGTGTCATTTTTTAGAATGTCTTCGGGCAGTGCACCAGCCGCGCTGCAGTAGCCGCTGAGCCCGGACTCATTGGCCCCGCCGGCCTGGCTGCTCCTTACGGATTGGGCGCTCCCTTCGCATACGACGGTCTGGCTAGTCCTTATGGATTCGGCTATTCTGGAGCCTACCCCGGTGTCGCTGCTGGCTTGGCCGCTCCCTATGGCGCGGCTGCTCCTTACGGTGGTGCCGGTGAAGGTAACGTGGCTGTCGCCGGTGAGCTGCCAGTCGCTGGTTCTACCGCCGTCGCTGGTCAGGTGCCCATCATGGGCGCTGTGAACTTCGGTGGTAACGTGTGCGCTGCTGGTGCTGTCTCCATCGCTGGCAAATGCGCTTGCGGTTGCGGATCTCCTTACATATACTAAATTGACTGATGTAAATACGAGGTTATTTTTGTAACTATTGATGTCGTATATACGAATATAGCGCGAAAAGAAACGTAATCTTATATGCAATGAGTTCGTAGTTTCATTCGAAAAGCGGTAATTTTAAAAAATCCCATTACAATCTTATTTATTCTTCGAATAATAATTAAGCTTCCTAACTGCCGGCTCTCTTCCTCATCGCGAGAATAACAGTGGGAAATTCACTACTGTTAAGCTGATTTCTAGTAGAGGGTGGTACTTCTTCAGGCAAGCCGGCTTATCGAAATATAAATATAAATATGTTAAATAATTTTTATTTGTAATTTTTTTTATTGCTGTCTTTACAAAGGCTCACAACAATATACATAAAACACAGTTGACACAAAACAAATATTCATAGAATTATGAGCCTTTGTGAGAGACTGGAGTCCATACTAGGGAAATCCTGTGTTACGGATCACCAGGTCCTAACTCAGAACTGTATTGTAACACAATGTAAAATGTAGTCAATCGAGTATTTATATAATACAATCCACTAGAAGAGAAATTGTATATTTATAAAAGAAAAAAGAACAGGACTTAAATATACGGCCTGTGTGTGAATGACTGTCTGTGTGCGTGTGTGTGTGAGTGTGTATGTGTGTGTGAGAGTGTATGTGTGTGTGAGTGTATGTATGTGTGTGAGTGTATGTATGTGTGTGTGTTTCTGTGTGTGTGAGTATGTGGGTATGTGTGTGTTGCGTTCTGTATGTTTCAGATGAGTAGGGTTTCATTAGGAAGGTACGACAAGTAATTTTTCAGTACATTCGTAATATAGCTTTTGTAGCCAATTGACGCTAGGCCAAGGCTGTACGGAAATGGTGTTTTATACATACTGCGTTCCTGCGACGTTTATGTTGTAGCGTGGTGTGGCTAAATTTAAGTTGCGAATGCTGACACAGGATCGTATTTTGAACAAAAAGTTGCCGAACATTCAGTACACCCGTGAGCTCGTACAGGTCCCTAGTTGGATAAATGAACGTTAGGAAATTGCTTACTTTTAGGATTGCTCTCTGTGCCCTTTCAACTTTTAGTATTTTAACAAAATATCAGCTGGCAGGCATAAACCAGCTCCGTAGCTGGTAACCGTTAGAGTTATAGTGAAACACGTAGAGTGTAGACTGATTCAACTGAGAATATATTTACAATTTCAAGTCTTCTTATATTCAATTTATTGTTCTTACAAGTAGCGCTCGCACTAATGTGCACAATATTTATTTGCCCCAATCAGCGATAAGTAAACAAAATTCTTAAATCTACGAGGGAATTCTTGGAAATCCTTGAGCGTGTGTGCGTGCGGCGCGCCGGCGTATAAATAATACGGCTTATAATATATATTGGCGCGTCGCTCGGTTCGTAAGTTGTTTTCGGCGCATCTAGACGTATGTTGCTCCGTTCGATTCCAGGTTTCTCATAAACTCATATGTTACCTGTGCGTATATAGAGTTGTGGGTGGTTGTGTACACAAATGTACCGTGTAAGGGTTGAATCCTGACACGGTACATTTGTGTGATCCGCATAATATAGCTGTTGCAAGACCGTTAAATATATGCGTCCATTGTTTAAATGTTTTCTGCGACGATGAAATTAATTCTATTGCTGGTACGGTAGCTTTGGCAAACCGTAGACAGTAAACTTTACCTGTAGGTCACCGTTAACAACACTCTCAAGGTTTGGTTGCAATATTGCATTCGAATTGCTATTGCATGCCATTAACGAGTCCCACCACGTCTCTCAGCGCACAGTTGTCCAGGTGGACGACAGATTCAGGAAGCCCTACCCCATAACAAGATTTTATCGTAGGATAGAAAACAAGCGAGTAATTTGCCTAGCATACTTGTAAGGTGGGTCACATGCCGGTATGTCAGTTTAGTATTCGATTTATTTCGATATCGAGAGAGAGAAGCTTTGCTCGCATTACTGTAAATGTCAATAAATATCTATCCCTCGGGAACCGTACGTTTTCTGGATTAGAAGTACGCAATCTCTTTTTCTGTACCCCTGACAACGTGTATGTAATATTTTATGATGATTGGTTGAGTAGTTAAGGCGTCAAAGCGTACCAAACAAAAAAAAAATGGACCCGGCCTTATGGATCCCGCCGGTCTGTCTACTCTTTATGGATTGAATACTAACATCCTAATTTCAATAGAGATGATGGTTGCAATGTACCACCAGCTTGGGATCCAGTCATTCAAATAGTCAAACCCAAGAAGAAGCAAACCACAGCTAGACTTCATGATACTCTGAGCTCATTCTGCGTAAATAGAAACACCAATGATTAAATTATGTTCGGGTACTTTGAAATAACGACACTAGAACATTGAGACAACTACCATCTTAGTCTCCCCGTGACCATGGCTGCTGAAAAGCAACCGAAACGTCGAGAAAGTGTAATCTTAAATATAAATAGTTTTAATAGTTTTAATAAATTAGTAAAGTTTAATAGTATCTTCTAGTAGTGTAACAGTTTAAAAATTTTGTAATAAAGTGTAAAATAAATAACGCGATAAAATCCGTATATAGTAGTTTAATTTCAACGGAGAGAGAAATATTGTGCATGGCCAGAGAGCTTATATTTGTGCTAAAATGTGAACCGAAAATATAATTTGTGCATCTTCAGGTTTTCGAGATATTCCATTCCCTGCTGGAGTAACGTTTTACAGAATCGTGTATTTCGCTTTATATTTAAAATGCCTGTAGAATAAACATACACGAGTAGCTCTTTATTTGTGCGTATTTCAACATTTATGTGTTGACAGAAACGATCAGCCTTGTTTATTTTCCTTTGAAGGAAGAAACAAAACCTTTTCCGGTGTCTGGTAAATGTTTCGATCTTGAACACACACGTAATTTTCTGCCATAAAATTCTGAAGAGAGCGTATTTATTCGAAATAATTAACTGGATATATCGAAAGCATTAAGCCTCCATTCGTAAAAAAGGATGACACCGATTGTATCTATATAAATCTCACTCATTAAATACCGACGTACACCCATAGCTGGTAGGGTTAGAAGGAATACTAGTAATCTTGTTGACCCTATCAGCTTTTCAAATTAACACCCAGGTCACGAATGACTAGTCATACGTGACCCACATAGGTGGTAATTTTGAAGTAAAGCTGTTAGAACGTAGAGAACTCTTTTCTGTTATGCGATTTCGGTAATTGCAATCACAATTTTTAAGAAGCCTATGCCCAGTAGGCAACTTTTTCCAGCTGAAATGATGACGAAGAATCAATTAATTTGCTTCTGTTGCTCGATGGTGGCTTTTATATAAGTGTTTAAGTTTATAGTTTCATCGTGTGTTGGAAGACACATATAAAACATGATCTAAATTAAAAAGTTGGTAAACATTAAATTGCAGGTCGAACCATTATTTGACTATTAAAAATCTTGGCATGGATATTTTGCATATGATAAACTGACAAAAAATGTTAACTGTTAACCATGTGCATGAATCATGACACAAAGTGAGACCAAATTTTGGATACAAAAGGGTTATTATGAATATTCTAATAGTACTCTCAATAGATTTGCCCGACTTTCTAATACGTGGAACATAACTGTCAAAATGTAAGTGCCTGAACACTCACATTTAGCCAGCTATCCACACAAATCAATAATTATATAATTATGTATAAATAGAAGTCTAATAACGAATTTCTAGGGTGGTATTGACATTTATCAGGACTGAAATAAAATAACTTAATTAAGTATGAGTTTTTTTATTCTTTGGTGTTATATATAAAATTTATAAAAGCTTTTATTTTTTGAATATTTTACCGAGCGCAACCGCATCCTCTGCCAGCGAATCCAGCGCGGTAGCCAAGAGCGGGAGCGGCGTAACCGGCAGCACCGAAACCAGGAGCGACGGCAGCAGCGGGAGCGTAAGCGGCACCAGCATAACCAGGAGCGAAGGCAGCAGTCTCACTGACCATGGCGTTGATACCATTACCGCAGGCGTGGTTGACGGCACCAGCACCAGCAGTGGGCAACACACCCTCCACAGCCACAGTACCGACGAACGGTAGTTCACCAGCCGCAGCCAGAATACCGTCATAAGCGTTCTCAGATACTACTGAGAGGCCTACGGGAGCAATGGCGGAGGCGCTGGTGACGGGGAGTCCACCACCGCTGGTGGGAGTGAAGTCCATAGCAGGAGAGGCCCAAGCACAAGGAGCAGCCTGGGCAGCAAGTCCGCAAGGTGCGGCTAAACCGGAGGCAGCATAACCATAAGGACCAGCTAAGCCTGGTGCGGCGATTCCATAAGGAGCAGCCAGGCCGGCGGGAGCATAAAGTCCGGGCTCAGCAGCTACTGCAGCGCGGCTGGTGCACTGACTCAGTGCGGACTAGAAGCAAAAATCTTTTATAAGCGACATATTATGTACAACATTTCAGACAAATTAATTGTGATTAATAATAATCACAAAGCACCTGGGTTTTGAGACTTCTTATTTTTATGTACTAATGCTATTTTAAAGTATAAGGTAATATGTAAAAAATTAGTAGGCAAACAGTAGTTTTTTAAATTGAAGCACGAATGATAAATAATATATTTAAACTTACCTGTACGAAGAGCGCCTGAGCGCAGAAGACGAGGATAGCCTTGGCAGACATGTTAGAAGTTCAAGTGTTGACACAAGAATGATGTTCAGTAATAATGCTGCTGGTTTTATACTGTACTGTGTTATCTAGTTCCACGAACTTTTACTAAATTATTAGGTTATTAATACAAAGTATTTGTTCACAATGATACTTAGAAATATTGAAACGTTATCTGTTGCCTGCGTTTGAGTTACGAAACCAAGTAATTAATTATTGGACAATATTGTACAATATTTGTATAAAAGGTTGGACTACATCAGACTCATCATTCAGTCTTCAGCTCCTCGTTGGACACAAACAAACATCAAACATGAACACCTTCGCTGTTGTGGTACTCTGCGTCCAAGCTTGCTTGGTGCAGGTGAGTGGTACATTTAAACACTGATTTCTATGATTGCTATGTCGAAATAATATATTGATTTGTACAGTCTTATGTATTGATAAATGTTTATTTGCTCGAGTAAATCCTTTAAATATTACCTATATTTTAATTAGGAATTACACACAACACCATCATGGGCTCATATTATACATAGAAACACCCAGACCAAGACAAACATCCATGTTCATGCCCACAAATGTTTGACATGTGCGGTAATCGAACCCGCGACCTCAGGCGTGGCAGTCGGTTACACTAAACACTACGCCATCGAGGCGGACGATAACATAAATAGCATTATAGCAATATATTTCTTAAGACACATGTGCGCTTTAGGCAATATATGTGCTTAATATAACTTCTTGAATACATTTGCTAGCGTTATAATAGAACATCGTGTAGATTTTTAGGTTCCTTTCTAATTAGGTATTTAATATTAATTCGTGTCATTTTTTAGAATGTCTTAGGGCAGTGCACCAGCCGCGCTGCAGTAGCCGCTGAGCCCGGACTCATTGGCCCCGCCGGCCTGGCTGCTCCTTACGGATTGGGCGCTCCCTTCGCATACGACGGTCTGGCTGGTCCTTATGGATTCGGCTATTCTGGAGCCTACCCCGGTGTCGCTGCTGGCTTGGCCGCTCCCTATGGCGCGGCTGCTCCTTACGGTGGTGCCGGTGAAGGTAACGTGGCTGTCGCCGGTGAGCTGCCAGTCGCTGGTTCTACCGCCGTCGCTGGTCAGGTGCCCATCATGGGCGCTGTGAACTTCGGTGGTAACGTGTGCGCTGCTGGTGCTGTCTCCATCGCTGGCAAATGCGCTTGCGGTTGCGGATCTCCTTACATATACTAAATTGACTGATGTAAATACGAGGTTATTTTTGTAACTATTGATGTCGTATATACGAATATAGCGCGAAAAGAAACGTAATCTTATATGCAATGAGTTCGTAGTTTCATTCGAAAAGCGGTAATTTTAAAAAATCCCATTACAATCTTATTTATTCTTCGAATAATAATTAAGCTTCCTAACTGCCGGCTCTCTTCCTCATCGCGAGAATAACAGTGGGAAATTCACTACTGTTAAGCTGATTTCTAGTAGAGGGTGGTACTTCTTCAGGCAAGCCGGCTTATCGAAATATAAATATAAATATGTTAAATAATTTTTATTTGTAATTTTTTTTATTGCTGTCTTTACAAAGGCTCACAACAATATACATAAAACACAGTTGACACAAAACAAATATTCATAGAATTATGAGCCTTTGTGAGAGACTGGAGTCCATACTAGGGAAATCCTGTGTTACGGATCACCAGGTCCTAACTCAGAACTGTATTGTAACACAATGTAAAATGTAGTCAATCGAGTATTTATATAATACAATCCACTAGAAGAGAAATTGTATATTTATAAAAGAAAAAAGAACAGGACTTAAATATACGGCCTGTGTGTGAATGACTGTCTGTGTGCGTGTGTGTGTGAGTGTGTATGTGTGTGTGAGAGTGTATGTGTGTGTGAGTGTATGTATGTGTGTGAGTGTATGTATGTGTGTGTGTTTCTGTGTGTGTGAGTATGTGGGTATGTGTGTGTTGCGTTCTGTATGTTTCAGATGAGTAGGGTTTCATTAGGAAGGTACGACAAGTAATTTTTCAGTACATTCGTAATATAGCTTTTGTAGCCAATTGACGCTAGGCCAAGGCTGTACGGAAATGGTGTTTTATACATACTGCGTTCCTGCGACGTTTATGTTGTAGCGTGGTGTGGCTAAATTTAAGTTGCGAATGCTGACACAGGATCGTATTTTGAACAAAAAGTTGCCGAACATTCAGTACACCCGTGAGCTCGTACAGGTCCCTAGTTGGATAAATGAACGTTAGGAAATTGCTTACTTTTAGGATTGCTCTCTGTGCCCTTTCAACTTTTAGTATTTTAACAAAATATCAGCTGGCAGGCATAAACCAGCTCCGTAGCTGGTAACCGTTAGAGTTATAGTGAAACACGTAGAGTGTAGACTGATTCAACTGAGAATATATTTACAATTTCAAGTCTTCTTATATTCAATTTATTGTTCTTACAAGTAGCGCTCGCACTAATGTGCACAATATTTATTTGCCCCAATCAGCGATAAGTAAACAAAATTCTTAAATCTACGAGGGAATTCTTGGAAATCCTTGAGCGTGTGTGCGTGCGGCGCGCCGGCGTATAAATAATACGGCTTATAATATATATTGGCGCGTCGCTCGGTTCGTAAGTTGTTTTCGGCGCATCTAGACGTATGTTGCTCCGTTCGATTCCAGGTTTCTCATAAACTCATATGTTACCTGTGCGTATATAGAGTTGTGGGTGGTTGTGTACACAAATGTACCGTGTAAGGGTTGAATCCTGACACGGTACATTTGTGTGATCCGCATAATATAGCTGTTGCAAGACCGTTAAATATATGCGTCCATTGTTTAAATGTTTTCTGCGACGATGAAATTAATTCTATTGCTGGTACGGTAGCTTTGGCAAACCGTAGACAGTAAACTTTACCTGTAGGTCACCGTTAACAACACTCTCAAGGTTTGGTTGCAATATTGCATTCGAATTGCTATTGCATGCCATTAACGAGTCCCACCACGTCTCTCAGCGCACAGTTGTCCAGGTGGACGACAGATTCAGGAAGCCCTACCCCATAACAAGATTTTATCGTAGGATAGAAAACAAGCGAGTAATTTGCCTAGCATACTTGTAAGGTGGGTCACATGCCGGTATGTCAGTTTAGTATTCGATTTATTTCGATATCGAGAGAGAGAAGCTTTGCTCGCATTACTGTAAATGTCAATAAATATCTATCCCTCGGGAACCGTACGTTTTCTGGATTAGAAGTACGCAATCTCTTTTTCTGTACCCCTGACAACGTGTATGTAATATTTTATGATGATTGGTTGAGTAGTTAAGGCGTCAAAGCGTACCAAACAAAAAAAAAATGGACCCGGCCTTATGGATCCCGCCGGTCTGTCTACTCTTTATGGATTGAATACTAACATCCTAATTTCAATAGAGATGATGGTAGCAATGTACCACCAGCTTGGGATCCAGTCATTCAAATAGTCAAACCCAAGAAGAAGCAAACCACAGCTAGACTTCATGATACTCTGAGCTCATTCTGCGTAAATAGAAACACCAATGATTAAATTATGTTCGGGTACTTTGAAATAACGACACTAGAACATTGAGACAACTACCATCTTAGTCTCCCCGTGACCATGGCTGCTGAAAAGCAACCGAAACGTCGAGAAAGTGTAATCTTAAATATAAATAGTTTTAATAGTTTTAATAAATTAGTAAAGTTTAATAGTATCTTCTAGTAGTGTAACAGTTTAAAATTTTGTAATAAAGTGTAAAATAAATAACGCGATAAAATCCGTATATAGTAGTTTAATTTCAACGGAGAGAGAAATATTGTGCATGGCCAGAGAGCTTATATTTGTGCTAAAATGTGAACCGAAAATATAATTTGTGCATCTTCACGTTTTCGAGATATTCCATTCCCTGCTGGAGTAACGTTTTACAGAATCGTGTATTTCGCTTTATATTTAAAATGCCTGTAGAATAAACATACACGCGTAGCTCTTTATTTGTGCGTATTTCAACATTTATGTGTTGACAGAAACGATCAGCCTTGTTTATTTTCCTTTGAAGGAAGAAACAAAACCTTTTCCGGTGTCTGGTAAATGTTCCGATCTTGAACACACACGTAATTTTCTGCCATAAAATTCTGACGAGAGCGTATTTATTCGAAATAATTAACTGGATATATCGAAAGCATTAAGCCTCCATTCGTAAAAAAGGATGACACCGATTGTATCTATATAAATCTCACTCATTAAATACCGACGTACACCCATAGCTGGTAGGGTTAGAAGGAATACTAGTAATCTTTTTGACCCTATCAGCTTTTCAAATTAACACCCAGGTCACGAATGACTAGTCATACGTGACCCACATAGGTGGTAATTTTGAAGTAAAGCTGTTAGAACGTAGAGAACTCTTTTCTGTTATGCGATTTCGGTAATTGCAATCACAATTTTTAAGAAGCCTATGCCCAGTAGGCAACTTTTTCCAGCTGAAATGATGACGAAGAATCAATTAATTTGCTTCTGTTGCTCGATGGTGGCTTTTATATAAGTGTTTAAGTTTATAGTTTCATCGTGTGTTGGGAGACACATATAAAACATGATCTAAATTAAAAAGTTGGTAAACATTAAATTGCAGGTCGAACCATTATTTGACTATTAAAAATCTTGGCATGGATATTTTGCATATGATAAACTGACAAAAAATGTTAACTGTTGACCATGTGCATGAATCATGACACAAAGTGAGACCAAATTTTGGATACAAAAGGGTTATTATGAATATTCTAATAGTACTCTCAATAGATTTGCCCGACTTTCTAATACGTGGAACATAACTGTCAAAATGTAAGTGCCTGAACACTCACATTTAGCCAGCTATCCACACAAATCAATAATTATATAATTATGTATAAATAGAAGTCTAATAACGAATTTCTAGGGTGGTATTGACATTTATCAGGACTGAAATAAAATAACTTAATTAAGTATGAGATTTTTTATTCTTTGGTGTTATATATAAAATTTATAAAAGCTTTTATTTTTTGAATATTTTACCGAGCGCAACCGCATCCTCTGCCAGCGAATCCAGCGCGGTAGCCAAGAGCGGGAGCGGCGTAACCGGCAGCACCGAAACCAGGAGCGACGGCAGCAGCGGGAGCGTAAGCGGCACCAGCATAACCAGGAGCGAAGGCAGCAGTCTCACTGACCATGGCGTTGATACCATTACCGCAGGCGTGGTTGACGGCACCAGCACCAGCAGTGGGCAACACACCCTCCACAGCCACAGTACCGACGAACGGTAGTTCACCAGCCGCAGCCAGAATACCGTCATAAGCGTTCTCAGATACTACTGAGAGGCCTACGGGAGCAATGGCGGAGGCGCTGGTGACGGGGAGTCCACCACCGCTGGTGGGAGTGAAGTCCATAGCAGGAGAGGCCCAAGCACAAGGAGCAGCCTGGGCAGCAAGTCCGCAAGGTGCGGCTAAACCGGAGGCAGCATAACCATAAGGACCAGCTAAGCCTGGTGCGGCGATTCCATAAGGAGCAGCCAGGCCGGCGGGAGCATAAAGTCCGGGCTCAGCAGCTACTGCAGCGCGGCTGGTGCACTGACTCAGTGCGGACTAGAAGCAAAAATCTTTTATAAGCGACATATTATGTACAACATTTCAGACAAATTAATTGTGATTAATAATAATCACAAAGCACCTGGGTTTGAGACTTCTTATTTTTATGTAGTAATGCTATTTTAAAGTATAAGGTAATATGTAAAAAATTAGTAGGCAAACAGTAGTTTTTTAAATTGAAGCACGAATGATAAATAATATATTTAAACTTACCTGTACGAAGAGCGCCTGAGCGCAGAAGACGAGGATAGCCTTGGCAGACATGTTAGAAGTTCAAGTGTTGACACAAGAATGATGTTCAGTAATAATGCTGCTGGTTTTATACTGTACTGTGTTATCTAGTTCCACGAACTTTTACTAAATTATTAGGTTATTAATACAAAGTATTTGTTCACAATGATACTTAGAAATATTGAAACGTTATCTGTTGCCTGCGTTTGAGTTACGAAACCAAGTAATTAATTATTGGACAATATTGTACAATATTTGTATAAAAGGTTGGACTACATCAGACTCATCATTCAGTCTTCAGCTCCTCGTTGGACACAAACAAACATCAAACATGAACACCTTCGCTGTTGTGGTACTCTGCGTCCAAGCTTGCTTGGTGCAGGTGAGTGGTACATTTAAACACTGATTTCTATGATTGCTATGTCGAAATAATATATTGATTTGTACAGTTTTATGTATTGATAAATGTTTATTTGCTCGAGTAAATCCTTTAAATATTACCTATATTTTAATTAGGAATTACACACAACACCATCATGGGCTCATATTATACATAGAAACACCCAGACCAAGACAAACATCCATGTTCATGCCCACAAATGTTTGACATGTGCGGTAATCGAACCCGCGACCTCAGGCGTGGCAGTCGGTTACACTAAACACTACGCCATCGAGGCGGACGATAACATAAATAGCATTATAGCAATATATTTCTTAAGACACATGTGCGCTTTAGGCAATATATGTGCTTAATATAACTTCTTGAATACATTTGCTAGCGTTATAATAGAACATCGTGTAGATTTTTAGGTTCCTTTCTAATTAGGTATTTAATATTAATTCGTGTCATTTTTTAGAATGTCTTAGGGCAGTGCACCAGCCGCGCTGCAGTAGCCGCTGAGCCCGGACTCATTGGCCCCGCCGGCCTGGCTGCTCCTTACGGATTGGGCGCTCCCTTCGCATACGACGGTCTGGCTGGTCCTTATGGATTCGGCTATTCTGGAGCCTACCCCGGTGTCGCTGCTGGCTTGGCCGCTCCCTATGGCGCGGCTGCTCCTTACGGTGGTGCCGGTGAAGGTAACGTGGCTGTCGCCGGTGAGCTGCCAGTCGCTGGTTCTACCGCCGTCGCTGGTCAGGTGCCCATCATGGGCGCTGTGAACTTCGGTGGTAACGTGTGCGCTGCTGGTGCTGTCTCCATCGCTGGCAAATGCGCTTGCGGTTGCGGATCTCCTTACATATACTAAATTGACTGATGTAAATACGAGGTTATTTTTGTAACTATTGATGTCGTATATACGAATATAGCGCGAAAAGAAACGTAATCTTATATGCAATGGGTTCGTAGTTTCATTCGAAAAGCGGTAATTTTAAAAAATCCCATTACAATCTTATTTATTCTTCGAATAATAATTAAGCTTCCTAACTGCCGGCTCTCTTCCTCATCGCGAGAATAACAGTGGGAAATTCACTACTGTTAAGCTGATTTCTAGTAGAGGGTGGTACTTCTTCAGGCAAGCCGGCTTATCGAAATATAAATATAAATATGTTAAATAATTTTTATTTGTAATTTTTTTTATTGCTGTCTTTACAAAGGCTCACAACAATATACATAAAACACAGTTGACACAAAACAAATATTCATAGAATTATGAGCCTTTGTGAGAGACTGGAGTCCATACTAGGGAAATCCTGTGTTACGGATCACCAGGTCCTAACTCAGAACTGTATTGTAACACAATGTAAAATGTAGTCAATCGAGTATTTATATAATACAATCCACTAGAAGAGAAATTGTATATTTATAAAAGAAAAAAGAACAGGACTTAAATATACGGCCTGTGTGTGAATGACTGTCTGTGTGCGTGTGTGTGTGAGTGTGTATGTGTGTGTGAGAGTGTATGTGTGTGTGAGTGTATGTATGTGTGTGAGTGTATGTATGTGTGTGTGTTTCTGTGTGTGTGAGTATGTGGGTATGTGTGTGTTGCGTTCTGTATGTTTCAGATGAGTAGGGTTTCATTAGGAAGGTACGACAAGTAATTTTTCAGTACATTCGTAATATAGCTTTTGTAGCCAATTGACGCTAGGCCAAGGCTGTACGGAAATGGTGTTTTATACATACTGCGTTCCTGCGACGTTTATGTTGTAGCGTGGTGTGGCTAAATTTAAGTTGCGAATGCTGACACAGGATCGTATTTTGAACAAAAAGTTGCCGAACATTCAGTACACCCGTGAGCTCGTACAGGTCCCTAGTTGGATAAATGAACGTTAGGAAATTGCTTACTTTTAGGATTGCTCTCTGTGCCCTTTCAACTTTTAGTATTTTAACAAAATATCAGCTGGCAGGCATAAACCAGCTCCGTAGCTGGTAACCGTTAGAGTTATAGTGAAACACGTAGAGTGTAGACTGATTCAACTGAGAATATATTTACAATTTCAAGTCTTCTTATATTCAATTTATTGTTCTTACAAGTAGCGCTCGCACTAATGCGCACAATATTTATTTGCCCCAATCAGCGATAAGTAAACAAAATTCTTAAATCTACGAGGGAATTCTTGGAAATCCTTGAGCGTGTGTGCGTGCGGCGCGCCGGCGTATAAATAATACGGCTTATAATATATATTGGCGCGTCGCTCGGTTCGTAAGTTGTTTTCGGCGCATCTAGACGTATGTTGCTCCGTTCGATTCCAGGTTTCTCATAAACTCATATGTTACCTGTGCGTATATAGAGTTGTGGGTGGTTGTGTACACAAATGTACCGTGTAAGGGTTGAATCCTGACACGGTACATTTGTGTGATCCGCATAATATAGCTGTTGCAAGACCGTTAAATATATGCGTCCATTGTTTAAATGTTTTCTGCGACGATGAAATTAATTCTATTGCTGGTACAGTAGCTTTGGCAAACCGTAGACAGTAAACTTTGCCTGTAGGTCACCGTTAACAACACTCTCAAGGTTTGGTTGCAATATTGCATTCGAATTGCTATTGCATGCCATTAACGAGTCCCACCACGTCTCTCAGCGCACAGTTGTCCAGGTGGACGACAGATTCAGGAAGCCCTACCCCATAACAAGATTTTATCGTAGGATAGAAAACAAGCGAGTAATTTGCCTAGCATACTTGTAAGGTGGGTCACATGCCGGTATGTCAGTTTAGTATTCGATTTATTTCGATATCGAGAGAGAGAAGCTTTGCTCGCATTACTGTAAATGTCAATAAATATCTATCCCTCGGGAACCGTACGTTTTCTGGATTAGAAGTACGCAATCTCTTTTTCTGTACCCCTGACAACGTGTATGTAATATTTTATGATGATTGGTTGAGTAGTTAAGGCGTCAAAGCGTACCAAACAAAAAAAAAATGGACCCGGCCTTATGGATCCCGCCGGTCTGTCTACTCTTTATGGATTGAATACTAACATCCTAATTTCAATAGAGATGATGGTTGCAATGTACCACCAGCTTGGGATCCAGTCATTCAAATAGTCAAACCCAAGAAGAAGCAAACCACAGCTAGACTTCATGATACTCTGAGCTCATTCTGCGTAAATAGAAACACCAATGATTAAATTATGTTCGGGTACTTTGAAATAACGACACTAGAACATTGAGACAACTACCATCTTAGTCTCCCCGTGACCATGGCTGCTGAAAAGCAACCGAAACGTCGAGAAAGTGTAATCTTAAATATAAATAGTTTTAATAGTTTTAATAAATTAGTAAAGTTTAATAGTATCTTCTAGTAGTGTAACAGTTTAAAAATTTTGTAATCAAGTGTAAAATAAATAACGCGATAAAATCCGTATATAGTAGTTTAATTTCAACGGAGAGAGAAATATTGTGCATGGCCAGAGAGCTTATATTTGTGCTAAAATGTGAACCGAAAATATAATTTGTGCATCTTCAGGTTTTCGAGATATTCCATTCCCTGCTGGAGTAACGTTTTACAGAATCGTGTATTTCGCTTTATATTTAAAATGCCTGTAGAATAAACATACACGAGTAGCTCTTTATTTGTGCGTATTTCAACATTTATGTGTTGACAGAAACGATCAGCCTTGTTTATTTTCCTTTAAAGGAAGAAACAAAACCTTTTCCGGTGTCTGGTAAATGTTCCGATCTTGAACACACACGTAATTTTCTGCCATAAAATTCTGACGAGAGCGTATTTATTCGAAATAATTAACTGGATATATCGAAAGCATTAAGCCTCCATTCGTAAAAAAGGATGACACCGATTGTATCTATATAAATATCACTCATTAAATACCAACGTACACCCATAGCTGGTAGGGTTAGAAGGAATACTAGTAATCTTGTTGACCCTATCAGCTTTTCAAATTAACACCCAGGTCACGAATGACTAGTCATACGTGACCCACATAGGTGGTAATTTTGAAGTAAAGCTGTTAGAACGTAGAGAACTCTTTTCTGTTATGCGATTTCGGTAATTGCAATCACAATTTTTAAGAAGCCTATGCCCAGTAGGCAACTTTTTCCAGCTGAAATGATGACGAAGAATCAATTAATTTGCTTCTGTTGCTCGATGGTGGCTTTTATATAAGTGTTTAAGTTTATAGTTTCATCGTGTGGTGGGAGACACATATAAAACATGATCTAAATTAAAAAGTTGGTAAACATTAAATTGCAGGTCGAACCATTATTTGACTATTAAAAATCTTGGCATGGATATTTTGCATATGATAAACTGACAAAAAATGTTAACTGTTGACCATGTGCATGAATCATGACACAAAGTGAGACCAAATTTTGGATACAAAAGGGTTATTATGAATATTCTAATAGTACTCTCAATAGATTTGCCCGACTTTCTAATACGTGGAACATAACTGTCAAAATGTAAGTGCCTGAACACTCACATTTAGCCAGCTATCCACACAAATCAATAATTATATAATTATGTATAAATAGAAGTCTAATAACGAATTTCTAGGGTGGTATTGACATTTATCAGGACTGAAATAAAATAACTTAATTAAGTATGAGTTTTTTTATTCTTTGGTGTTATATATAAAATTTATAAAAGCTTTTATTTTTTGAATATTTTACCGAGCGCAACCGCATCCTCTGCCAGCGAATCCAGCGCGGTAGCCAAGAGCGGGAGCGGCGTAACCGGCAGCACCGAAACCAGGAGCGACGGCAGCAGCGGGAGCGTAAGCGGCACCAGCATAACCAGGAGCGAAGGCAGCAGTCTCACTGACCATGGCGTTGATACCATTACCGCAGGCGTGGTTGACGGCACCAGCACCAGCAGTGGGCAACACACCCTCCACAGCCACAGTACCGACGAACGGTAGTTCACCAGCCGCAGCCAGAATACCGTCATAAGCGTTCTCAGATACTACTGAGAGGCCTACGGGAGCAATGGCGGAGGCGCTGGTGACGGGGAGTCCACCACCGCTGGTGGGAGTGAAGTCCATAGCAGGAGAGGCCCAAGCACAAGGAGCAGCCTGGGCAGCAAGTCCGCAAGGTGCGGCTAAACCGGAGGCAGCATAACCATAAGGACCAGCTAAGCCTGGTGCGGCGATTCCATAAGGAGCAGCCAGGCCGGCGGGAGCATAAAGTCCGGGCTCAGCAGCTACTGCAGCGCGGCTGGTGCACTGACTCAGTGCGGACTAGAAGCAAAAATCTTTTATAAGCGACATATTATGTACAACATTTCAGACAAATTAATTGTGATTAATAATAATCACAAAGCACCTGGGTTTTGAGACTTCTTATTTTTATGTACTAATGCTATTTTAAAGTATAAGGTAATATGTAAAAAATTAGTAGGCAAACAGTAGTTTTTTAAATTGAAGCACGAATGATAAATAATATATTTAAACTTACCTGTACGAAGAGCGCCTGAGCGCAGAAGACGAGGATAGCCTTGGCAGACATGTTAGAAGTTCAAGTGTTGACACAAGAATGATGTTCAGTAATAATGCTGCTGGTTTTATACTGTACTGTGTTATCTAGTTCCACGAACTTTTACTAAATTATTAGGTTATTAATACAAAGTATTTGTTCACAATGATACTTAGAAATATTGAAACGTTATCTGTTGCCTGCGTTTGAGTTACGAAACCAAGTAATTAATTATTGGACAATATTGTACAATATTTGTATAAAAGGTTGGACTACATCAGACTCATCATTCAGTCTTCAGCTCCTCGTTGGACACAAACAAACATCAAACATGAACACCTTCGCTGTTGTGGTACTCTGCGTCCAAGCTTGCTTGGTGCAGGTGAGTGGTACATTTAAACACTGATTTCTATGATTGCTATGTCGAAATAATATATTGATTTGTACAGTTTTATGTATTGATAAATGTTTATTTGCTCGAGTAAATCCTTTAAATATTACCTATATTTTAATTAGGAATTACACACAACACCATCATGGGCTCATATTATACATAGAAACACCCAGACCAAGACAAACATCCATGTTCATGCCCACAAATGTTTGACTTGTGTGGTAATCGAACCCGCGACCTCAGGCGTGGCAGTCGGTTACACTAAACACTACGCCATCGAGGCGGACGATAACATAAATAGCATTATAGCAATATATTTCTTAAGACACATGTGCGCTTTAGGCAATATATGTGCTTAATATACCTTCTTGAATACATTTGCTAGCGTTATAATAATACATCGTGTAGATTTTTGGGTTTCTTTCTAATTAGGTATTCAATATTAATTCGTGTCATTTTTTAGAATGTCTTCGGGCAGTGCACCAGCCGCGCTGCAGTAGCCGCTGAGCCCGGACTCATTGGCCCCGCCGGCCTGGCTGCTCCTTACGGATTGGGCGCTCCCTTCGCATACGACGGTCTGGCTGGTCCTTATGGATTCGGCTATTCTGGAGCCTACCCCGGTGTCGCTGCTGGCTTGGCCGCTCCCTATGGCGCGGCTGCTCCTTACGGTGGTGCCGGTGAAGGTAACGTGGCTGTCGCCGGTGAGCTGCCAGTCGCTGGTTCTACCGCCGTCGCTGGTCAGGTGCCCATCATGGGCGCTGTGAACTTCGGTGGTAACGTGTGCGCTGCTGGTGCTGTCTCCATCGCTGGCAAATGCGCTTGCGGTTGCGGATCTCCTTACATATACTAAATTGACTGATGTAAATACGAGGTTATTTTTGTAACTATTGATGTCGTATATACGAATATAGCGCGAAAAGAAACGTAATCTTATATGCAATGAGTTCGTAGTTTCATTCGAAAAGCGGTAATTTTAAAAAATCCCATTACAATCTTATTTATTCTTCGAATAATAATTAAGCTTCCTAACTGCCGGCTCTCTTCCTCATCGCGAGAATAACAGTGGGAAATTCACTACTGTTAAGCTGATTTCTAGTAGAGGGTGGTACTTCTTCAGGCAAGCCGGCTTATCGAAATATAAATATAAATATGTTAAATAATTTTTATTTGTAATTTTTTTTATTGCTGTCTTTACAAAGGCTCACAACAATATACACAAAACACAGTTGACACAAAACAAATATTCATAGAATTATGAGCCTTTGTGAGAGACTGTAGTCTATACTAGGGAAATCCTGTGTTACGGATCACCAGGCCCTCACTCAGAACTGTACTGTACAATGTTAAATGTAGTGATTTGAGTACTTATATTACAATACAATTCGTGTGCGTGTGCGCGTGCGTGTGTGCGTGCGCGTGTGTGCGTGTGTGTTTGCGCGTGCGTGCGCGCGCGTGTGTGTGTGTGTGTGTGCGCGGGTGTGCGTGCACGTGTGTGCGTGCGTGTGTGTGTGCGTGTGCGTGTGCGTGTGCGTGTGCGTGTTTGTGTGCGTGTGCGTGTCAGTGTGCGTGTGCGTGTGCGCGTACGTGTGCGTGTGCATGTGAGTGTGCGAGTGCGTGTGCGCATGCGCGTGCGTGTGTGCGCATGCGTGTATGCGTGGATGCGTGCGTGCGAGCGTGAGTGCGCGCGTGCGAGCGTGCGTGCGTGCGTGGGTGCATGGGTGCGTGCGTGCGTGCCTGCGTGCGTGCGTGCGTGCCTGCATGCGTACGAGCGTGCGTGCGAGCGTGTGTGTGTGTGCGTGCGTTCGTGCGTACGTGCGTGTGTGTGTTTCTGTGTGTGTGTGTGAGTATGTGGGTATGTGTGTGTTGCGTTCTGTATGTTTCAGTATGTTTCTGGTTAAGGGATATATGGATAATTTCATGTTTACTTTATTATATAGGTAACTCCCAAGGAATTGAAAGTGACGTTGAGCCAAGGCTGTACGGAAACGGTGTTTTATACATACTGCGTTCCTGCGACGTTTATGTTGTAGCGTGGTGTGGCTAAATTTAAGTTGCGAATGCTGACACAGGATCGTATTTTGAATTAAAAGTTCCCGAACATTCAGTACACCCGTGAGCTCGTACAGGTCCCTAGTTGGATACATGAAAATTACGAAATTGCTAACTTTTAGGATTGCTCTCTGTGCCCTTTCAACTTTTAGTATTTTAACAAACTATCAACCGGCAGGCATAAACCAGGTCCGGAGCTGGTAGCCATTAGGGTTATAGTGAAATATGTAGAGTGTAGACTGATTCAACTGAGAATATATTTACAATTTTAAGCCTTCTTATATTCAACTTATTGTTCTTACAAGCAGCGCTCGCACTAATGCGCACAATATTCATTTGCACCAATCAGCGATAAGTAAACAAAAATTCTTAAATCTACGAGGGAATTCTTGGAAATCCTTGAGCGTGTGTGCGTGCGGCGCGCCGGCGTATAAATAATACGGCTTATAAAAATAGGTGGTACCTTGGCGCGTCGCTCAGTTCGTAAGTTGTTTTCGGCGCATCTAGACGTATGATGCTCCGTTCGATTCCAGGTTTCTCATAAACTCATATGTTGCCTGTGCGTATATAGAGTTGTGGGTGGTTGTGTACACAAATGTACCGTGTAAGGGTTGAACCCTGATACGGTACATTTGTGTGATCCGCATAATATAGCTGTTGCAAGACCGTTAAATATATGCGTCCATTGTTTAAATGTCTTCTGCGACGATGAAATTAATTCTATTGCTGGTACGGTAGCTTTGGCAAACCGTAGACAGTAAACTTTACTTGTAGGTCACCGTTAACAACACTCCCAAGGTTTGGTTGCAATATTGCATTCGAATTGCTATTGCATACATGCCATTAACGAGTCCCACCACAAATATCAGCGCACAGTTGTCCAGGTGGACGACTGATTCAGGAAGCCCTACCCCATAACAAAATTTTATCGTAGGATAGAAAACAAGCGAGTAATTTGCCTAGCATACTTGTAAGGTGGGTCAGTTTAGTATTCGATTTATTTCGATATCGAGAGAGAGAAGCTTTGCTCGCATTACTGTAAATGTCAATAAATGTCTATCCCTCGGAAACTGTACGTTTTCTGGATTAGAAGTACGCAATGTCCTTTTCTGTACCCCTGACAACGTGTATGTAATATTTTATGATGATTGGTTGAGTAGTTAAGGCGTCACAGCATAACAAACAAACAATCTCACATTCGCGTTTGTAATATCAGGTTAGGTCAGGCATAACACCCACGTAAAAAAAAAAGGTCTGTAATAGTAGGTCCTTTTACGCGCTTCATAAACTGGCACAAATAACCAATATAAATTTCGATTTAACTGCATATCATGGTCTGGTCGTTTCTGTATTAAGGTATGGAATAATTTTCTGGAGAAAGTCAACGAATAGGGATATAGTTTTCAAGATGCAGAAGAGCTGTGTTAGAGCCATGTTTGCATTGAAAAGTACAGATAGCTGTCGTCCATACTTTCTTAGGCATAAATTATTAACTTTGCCATGCTTATCAAAATCAAAATCAAAATCATATTTGTTTGCCGAAATACTGTGACAAATGGTGTTACAAATAATGGTATTAAAGATGCAAGTATTTGGACCAGAGTAGTGGCATGCAAACATTGATAAAAGTATATAGATTAATTATGTCAAATCGAAAACTAAGTCATTTTTTTATCAAAATTCAGAAAAATTAAATAAAATGTCATACAGTTAAAATATAGTCAATTGTAGAATAAAAATAGCAATTAATGGATGAATTATTAATAGATGTCCAGCTATTAAAAGTAAAGCAAAAGAATAAATTGTAAATTAAATTAAAATTGTGTAATAATAATAATATAAATTTGTTTAAATGTCATTGTATAATTTGTCATTTAGATAATCAGTAACCGTATAATAGCATTTATTTATTAAATATTATGAAATATGTTCTATAAAATATGGACGACAGCTATCCGTCGTTTTTAAGGCAAACATACTCTGATACATCTCTTCTGCATCTTGAAGATAATATCTTTATTTGTTGAATTTCCCCAGAAAATTATATCGTACCTTAGTATCGAAACGACCAGACCATGGTAAGCAGTAACAACAGAACTTACATTTGTTATTTGAGCCAGCTCATATTATATATATTTGAAGTAGCTATATTTGCTAAACGCAACCCAGATTTATTAATGTTGGCTTCAGATCTATATATTAGACGATAACGAGACATACATAGACTTTGAGTGCGTAAAACTAATACTGCATTGATGCATAAAAGCATTTTTCATATGGCATCTGTAATATATAATAAATTGCCTAAAAACAGTAAAGAAGCAGAGGTTGAAGAACAAAAACCTAATGTTACTACACTCTGGCAGATTATTTAAATGACAAATTACATAATTACACAGTATCTTATCTTATGTGGGGGCCAATCAGTGCAGACCAGCGACACTTCGACCCAGTGGGATCTTTTGTGTCGACATTCTCCCAATTACGACTGCCATAGATGTTCATGGCAGCCGGGACCGACGGCATAACGCGCTCTCCAAGGCAAGGAGCAAGCGATAATTGTCAATCAATACGTACATAATTTCGAAAAGTCATATAACTTCCGAAAGTCAGAGGTGCGCGTCGTGGGTTCGAACCCGAGATCCTCTGCATTGCAGTCTGTTGGTCTCTCCACTGAGCTATCGCTGCTCTAATTACACGGTAACTATTTAATTAAATTTGTTTTAATATGTCTATTCTCTAGTAACATTTTTACCTAGTATCAACTGTTGTGATGTAATTAATTTGATTGTATTTTTTGTATATTATATTGGTTATAACTATTCTTCCTACTATTATTATAACTTTCTCCTGATATCCAATCTAATTATTTATATTGATTTAATATTGTTTGATTTTGACATAATTACTTATTTTAATTTTATATAATTAATATTTGCATGCCACTATATTCTGGTCAAAATACTTGAATCTTGAATGCATTTCTTAGTAACACCATTTATCACAGTATATTTGCAAATAAATATTCTGATTTCTAATTTCTGAATATTATTTAAGACTGACTAAGAAAGTTTATAAGGCTAGTGTGAATGGAACAGTCGCAAGAGGAAGACCTAGGCGGACGTTTCTTGATCAGATCGGAAGCGTTCTGGACAAAGGCCAGGTTAAGAGCACCTTGAACCGACGGGCGTGTATGAGGAATGTGATGAAAGTGAATGAAGCCAGAAAAGTGTGTCAGGATCGTAGCAAATGGAAATCCGTAGTCTCTGCCTATCCCTCTGGGAAACAGGCGTGAATCTATGTATGTATGTATGTATTTGGGATTTCGAGTTTGAAAATGATTAGATTAGATTAGATTAGATTAATTTATTTCTGAACAAACATACATTTGTGTTGAAAATTCTTAAAACTAACACGACAAGAAATAGAACAAAAACAAACTACAAAAAAAAAAAAAAAATTATAAGAACTCAAATATAGATTTTATATCAAACTTACAAACTATGATATGCTTATTATTGTTGCCTTATATGCATAAGCCTTTATTTGCATCCTTAATATAATCATCCACGCTGTAGTAGCATTTTTTAAAAGAAATTCCTTAAATTTACTATTAAAAACCTTATGGTTTACTGTTGTTTTGAATTCGGAGGGTAATTTATTGTACAATGTGACTGCTTGTACACTAGCACAATGTTTCACCACATTCAGTTTTGGATGTATTCTTATTGGTAGATCTTTTCTACGAGTACTGAGACGTATTGCTCTTTCAGATTCTGTCTCGAATTTGGAAAGATGTTTTATTAAGTTGGTCAAAATTACTAAAATGTAAAGTGATGGTGCAGTAAGTATCTGTAATTTAATAAAAAAGTCCCTGCATGATTCAGTCTGATGTATGCACATCATTGTTCTAATGGCTCTCTTTTGTATTATGAAGCCTGCTTTTATATTATAATTATAGCTATTTCCCCAGAATTGAATGCTATACCGCAGTTTCGACTCAACTAGAGCAAAATAAACCATCCTCAGTTCAGCTATTGTGAGAACATCCCTAAGACTTCTTATTGCATAGCAGGCTGAACTTATAGTACTAACAATAGAAGACAATTCATGTTTCCAGTTTAACAAAGCGTCCATTTGTACTCCCAGAAATTTTATATTGTCTACAATATCAATATTTATGCCATTAGAGGTGACCTGGATAGTTCCAGTGTTTTTTGCTGTTGATTTAAATAGCAGACATTTAGTTTTTGCTGCATTAAGCACTAAATTGTTTGCCCCAAACCAATTTTCAAACTCCGCAAAAGTGGTCTGGATTTTCAACACTAGATTTGGTATACTTTCAGCGGATATAACAGCATTAGTGTCATCTGCAAATATTACTAGTCTAGCATCTGGGACTCGACTTTTCATGAATGCTGTTAAATCGTTCAGGAAGATAATAAACAAAATCGGCCCTAACACTGAGCCTTGGGGTACCCCACAGGATATAGTGCTAATATTGGATTTACCAATCTTTTGTTCACCATCTATAATTGCTTTGATTTCCACAAACTGTTTTCTATTCCGTAGATATGAACCAAATAATTCTAGATTTTTATTTCGAATACCATAGTGTTCCAATTTATGAAGTAACCGTATTAAAAGCGGAGCTTAAA
This sequence comes from Catocala fraxini, assembly GCA_930367265.1. Lineage (NCBI taxonomy): Eukaryota > Metazoa > Arthropoda > Insecta > Lepidoptera > Erebidae > Catocala > Catocala fraxini. Next base: position 1,524,685 of record OV884051.1, read on the forward strand.
TCTAGAAATAGACCCGCAACATTGTACCTGTCATTTAAATTACGTAAAACATCCTCAATAAGAGAATCTATTGCATCAGCCGTACTTATATCTTTCTGATAGCCAAATTGTCTCGTGTTCAAAATGTTATTATTGTTTAAGTGTCTTAAAAGACGACCTTTCATGATTCTCTCAAGTAGCTTTGACAGGACTGGGAGTAAGGAAATAGGCCTGTAGTTTTCTGGATCAGTCTTTACACCCTTTTTGTATATTGGCAATATTTTAGCAATCTTAAATTGCTCAGGAAATACACCTAAAGTAACACAATTATTAAATAAAGATGCTAAAGGGCAGGCTAAAATATCAATATTTTCTTTTATAATAGACATAGAAATATTGTCATACCCACATGAGTTTTTACTATTCATACTTTTTACAATATTCAAAATTTCTCTGGGTGTTACTAAGTCACAGTTCATTTCATTTTCTATTCTTTCGACATTTTCTCTAAGATATTCAATGGCCAATTTTGAATCACAAGTATTTAATAATATGACTTTAGAAAACGTTTTAGAGAAGATATTAGCTACCTGTGCTGGATTATCAGTCGCAAAGCCATCTGTTTTGAGAATCATATTATCAGGAAAACTTCGTGTGAGACTATTTCGACGTTGATTTACAATATTCCAAACAGATTTGCTCTTGTTTAATGAATTTTTCATTTGGTTTCTCACATGTAGCTTTTTTGCGAATCTAACTACTTTACGGTATAAGGTTAAGTATTTGTCACGATAGTTTAGTATAGTTTGATCGCAGTTATTTTGTTGTTTATAAATGGTATTCAGAAATCTTTTAAATTGACTGGATGTTTTAATTCCTTTCGAAAGCCATTTACTGTGTTTTGTCCTATTTATGTTAATTTTAATTCTTTTACATTTGAATGAAAATGAATATAAGTGGTTAAATTGTCGTATAAATGTATTTATGCCTGTGTTCAAATCCAGGTTGTTTAAATTATTTCTAAATTTAGTTTTACTTTTGTCGTCATAAAATGAAAATGAAAATGTTAATGTCATAAAATGGTTTAGTACGTGGTAACCTGGCCCCTCAAAAACGTTCGCAAGACGAACCATTTGTGGTACCACTTCAGATAAGAAGTTATTGTGCCGAGATGAACAGGGAACACAGATTTATTAGTCTTATTGCAGACAGTGCAACGTCTTACTAAATTCTTCTTCTTCTGTATGGTGTAGCGGAGAAGTAATTATTTGTGTTATCTTAGACCCTTGGGCTGAGTCTTGCAGTACTTCGTATCCTTGTATTGTATGCATGTGAAGTCCTCTGCAGCACTAGGCTTGTTTTCAGAAAAGGAATTTATAAAAATAGAATGTATTGCACCAAAATAAACATTTATTTTTATGTTTCTTTGTAGATACGAAATTGAAAATGTTACGAAAAGAATCTCGTATTTACATCCATTAATTTAGTATATGTAAGGAGATCCGCAACCGCAAGCGCATTTGCCAGCGATGGAGACAGCACCAGCAGCGCACACGTTACCACCGAAGTTCACAGCGCCCATGATGGGCACCTGACCAGCGACGACGGTAGAACCAGCGACTGGCAGCTCACCGGCGACAGCCACGTTACCTTCACCGGCACCACCGTATGGAGCAGCCGCGCCATAGGGAGCGGCCAAGCCAGCAGCGACACCGGGGTAGGCTCCAGAATAGCCGAATCCATAAGGACCAGCCAGACCGTCGTATGCGAAGGGAGCGCCCAATCCGTAAGGAGCAGCCAGGCCGGCGGGGCCAATGAGTCCGGGCTCAGCGGCCACTGCAGCGCGGCTGGTGCACTGGCCGAACACATTCTAAAAATGCCATATATTAAAACCTAATTAGAAAGGAACCTACTATTTAATGTAGACGATTCTACACGATGTTTTTTATAAGGCTAGCAAAAGGAATCAGAAACTTATGTAACAAATGCATTGTGCAATATAAAGCTATTTAAAAGATTAACAGGAGTGAGCTAATATTTATCAATACATTAAAATATACGATGTACTATTTTGAAATAAAAATCATTATTTAAATTATTCCACTCACCTGTACCAAGCAAGCTTGGATGCAGAGTAACACAACAGCGAAGGTGTTCATGTTTGATGTTTGTTTGTGTCCAACGAGGAGCTGAAGACTGAATGATAAATCTGACGTAGTCCACCCTTTTATACAAATATTGTACAAAATTATCCAATAATTAATTATTTGGTTTCGTAACTCAAACACAGGCAATAGAATGCGTTTGAATATTTCTAAGTATTATTGTGAACAAATAGTTGACTTATTTATTTAGTAAATGTTCGTGGAACTAGATAACACAATGCAGTATAAAACCAGCAGTATTGTTACTGATCATCATTCTTTTGTCAATACTTGAACTTTCAAACATGTCTGCCAAGGCTATCCTCGTCTTCTGCGCTCAGGCGCTCTTCGTACAGGTAAGCTGTATATATTATTTACCTTTTGTGCTACATTTAGAAACTACTGTTTGCCTTTTCAATTTTTACATTTATCTTATACTTTAAAATAGCATTGGTGTATGAAAACAAGAAGTTTTAAGACCCGGGTGCTTTGTGATTATTATTAATCACAATTAATTTGTCTGAAATGTTGTACAAAATATGTCGCTTATAAAAGATTTTTGCTTCTAGTCTGCACTGAGTCAGTGCACCAGCCGCGCTGCAGTAGCTGCTGAGCCCGGACTTTATGCTCCCGCCGGCCTGGCTGCTCCTTATGGAATCGCCGCACCTAGCTTAGCTGGTCCTTATGGTTATGCTGCCTCCGGTTTAGCCGCACCTTACGGACTTGCTGCCCAGGCTGCTCCTTGTGCTTGGGCCTCTCCTGCTATAGACTTCACTCCCACCAGCGGTGGTGGACTCCCCGTCACCAGCGCCTCCGCCATTGCTCCCGTCGGCCTCTCAGTAGTATCTGAGAACGCTTATGACGGTATTCTGGCAGCAGCTGGTGAGCTGCCGTTCGTCGGTACAGTGGCTGTAGAGGGTGTGTTGCCTACTGCTGGTGCTGGTGCCATCAACCACGCCTGCGGTAATGGTATCAACGCCATGGTCAGTGAGACTGCTGCTTTCGCTCCTGGTTATGCTGGTGCCGCGTACGCTCCCGCTGCTGCTTTAGATCTTGGTTTCGCTGCTCCCGGTTACGCCGCTACTGGTTTTGCCGCTCCCGCTCTTGGCTACCGCGCTGGATTCGCAGACAGAGGATGCGGTTGCGCCCTGTAAATATCTGAATCTACAACTTCATTGATTTGTTATGTTACTGCAAGGAATAAATGCCTAATAGAATAAATCTTAACTATTTTATTTCAATCTTGATACATTACAAATACTATAATGAACCCAGAAATTGATTATAATACTTTTTTCATAGTACAATTCAATTCAAAGATATTTAAATCAAATTGATATACTTAATCCAGGACATATACGATGACGACGACGATAGCTCAGTGGGGAGACCAACAGACTGCAATGCAGAGGGTCTCGGGATCGAACACACGTCGCGCACCTCTGACTTTCGGAAGTTATATGACTTTTCGAAATTATGTGCGTATTGATTGACAATTATCGCCGGCTCCGTGCCTCGGAGAGCACGTTAAGCCGTCGGTCCTGGCTGCCATGAACATCTATGGCAGTCGGTATTGGGAAAGTCAGTACCCTCTAATATCCTGACACTGGTCTAGCCTTAGGGTATCGGTAGCCTTTGGGTTGGGGAGGTCAGGTGGCAGCCGCTCTGTGAAAAAACTGATATCCAGTCAAGTCCGGTTAGACTAGAAAAGCCGACCCCAAGTGACTTGGGAATAATAAAGGCTAGGGAAAAGAAAAAAGAATCCTGATTTATTTACTCTTAAAACATATTTGCATTTTCAATAGCTACCCGTTATCCAAACAAACTTGTTCTTCCTCCAATAAAAACAGAAGTGTGCAGCCGTAATAGTTACTCTATGGCGATACGCATTTATAATCACCTGCCACAACAGTTTCATGAATCACTAAATTATAAGTTCAAGGCTCATTCTTTCAAATGGCTTATTAAATAATGTTTTTATAATGTGAACGAGTACTTAAATTGTAAAACGTTTAATGTTAATAATTTAAAAAAGTGATGTATATACATAATTGTGAACTATATTAGCATGCCATGAGACTTTGATGGCAAATGTGTTTCTCTAATCTTGTATTACACCATCTGTATAAATACCACATTTTAGCAAATAAACATTTTGATTTGATTTGAAAATAATATAATACGAATTTTGCACGAAATCACAGTATTCATACTGGGAATCGAAGGCGTGTATGAGGAATGTGATGAAAGCGAATGAAGTCAGAGACGTGTGTCAGGATCGTAGCAAATGGAAATCCGTAGTCTCTGCTTACCCCTCTGGGAAACAGGCGTGAATCTATGTATGTATGTATGTATGAATCGACGAAAACGGGAATCTTAGCATAACATTTAAAGGCATAATAATCTTTGGCATAACATTTCCGCATACATTTTATAAGCATAATAATACTGTGGCATAGTAATAAATTGGAATAATGCAAAGGTTCGCATAACTATCATGTGGTCTGTTTTGTTGTCTGTTTATTATATTTATTTTTATATTATTATTATTGTCTGTTCTTTTTGGGATAATTCGAAGCTGCATACATTTTTAAAGCATAATATTTATGCAACTCCAAATTATCCCATATCCCAAAATTAGTATTACATTATTTTCGGCCGGCCTCGATGGCGTAGTGGTTAGTGTAACCGACTGCCACGCCTGAGGTCGCGGGTTTGATTCCCGCACAAGTTTGTGTGCATGAACATGGATATTTGTCTTGGTCTGGGTGTTTCTATGTATAATATGTAGGTATTTACAAAAAAAAAAGGTATATATGTATGTTTATCCATTGTCCAGTATCTATAGTACAAGTTCTGCTTAGTTTGGGCTAGATGGTGTTGTGTGTATGTGGTAGAATATTATTATTATTATTATTCATCTAATAATTATGAAATATAAACATAAAAAGTCACAATTGGGTGTACGTAGCCAACAATTTTATTTTGAGTGTTAGGGTAGGCTAGATTAATTATTTCTCTTTCAAAGAAAATTTAAAGTATATATCATTATGCGTTTATAAAATTACGCTTTACAAAATTATGATTCATTATTATTATGCCAACATTATTTATGGCAATAAACATAACGGCAAAACATTTATACGTATGTAATAATGTTATGCGTAATGATCATTATGCTGAATTTAGTTATGCCGAAGTAATTTTTTTATGACAACCTCCGTCGTAAACAGGCCCACCTGATGGTAAGTGGTCACCGTAGCCTATGGACGCCTGCAACACCAGAGGCATAGGCAGAGGCAGAAATACATGCTCATCATGTTTTACCTTTAAGGCATACATATATTAGTTTATATATAAATGGCCATCTAGTCACTGTCACTGCGTAGAGTGGTTTAGATTCGATCCTTACACGGGACAAAAAATTAGGTGATCCATGCTATCCAACAGTCCCTAGTGGGTCCCCCTGGGTATTCTTTGTGTCCATTGTTTGAATGCCTTTTTTATTTATTAACATTAGTAACCTCTGACTCTTCTTCAGAGGTTAATGAAAACACTATGTGGGTCTGTGTGTCTGTTTGTGCCAGATTGGTGTTAGTGACAAGCATAACTCCTGAACCACTGGACCGATTGACTTGTAACTTGGTGTGCAGACACCTATTTAAGACGAAGAGGTTGAATCCTAGGTTTTTACACCCATCTCGTTTTAATTTAGCATTAGAAATATATCATGTGTCGTGGAGACTTTACAAGCAGTGTTTGTTAATAATTATTTCTAGTGCTGGCGATGTCGTTTTAACAAAGATAAGATAAAGATTGCCAAAGTATCATTGGGTTTGTATGTTAGAAAATTCTCAGTATCAACATAAAAAACTTGACTCTCCTCGTCTGCTCAGCAACTTACTTCTTAGAGTTTATTTTTATACAACTAAGGCAAACAAGCATACGGCCCACCTGAAGGTAAGTGGTCACCGTAGCCTATGGACGCCTACAACACCAGAGGCATCACTTGCGCGTTGCCGACCCTTCAGGCGAGGTAGAAGAAAAAAGGAAGGAGCGGGGAGGGTGAAATAGGGTGATGAAAATGATGATGTGAACGAAACACAACAGTAGGAATAGTGCTATTACACGTCGATATTCTGTGAGAGGGTAGTTCTTCCTCGGTCGAGCCGGCCCATTCATGCTGACATCAGCGAAGCTCTACTGCCTTTAAAGTAAGTTCCTACTAGGTCGGTAAGAGTGCCTTATCCTCTGCATGTAGCTCATGCCACTACTAATTATAGAAAAGGTTCAATCATTATAAGAACTGCGAGCTATAAAATAATTTGGCTCATTAAGACAGTCTAGACATATTTGATAAATGAGCCTCCAGTTATAGACGTGTTCTTGCCAACCATTGCACATTGGTTTGAATCGGTTCTTTGATTTGTATGTTAATTTTTATGTATTGTGTTATAAATATAAAATATAAATTATTAAACAATTTCTTGAATAATTTAACTGATCAAGTACTTTTTATTTATTTATATATTTATTGAATCAAACTTATACTATCTTTACAGAAAAAACCTAATGCGACAGTACAGCAAAAAAAAAACAATATCACATAAACACTTGTTAATATCAAGTACACAAATTTAATTTAATTACAATACCAAATAACCGCTAGTGCTACTCTTATATTCAAATCCTATATTCAAAGTACACATGAATAGGTCTGACTTGTTGTGTATGAGATTGAGAATGCGAAGTGCGCGCGTCAGAGGCGACTCCTTGAGCAGGTTTGTTCTCGCCCTCGGCACCGCCAGTAGTGGCGGCCGAAGTCGGCGCCAAACGTATCTGTTAGGAACACATAGCCACAACCACTCCAACAAAGCTGTATTATAAAGTTTTTCTCGTAGTACTTTAAAAATGTAAAGCACAAGAGCAAGTTCCCTTCTAACCCCAAGTTCATTATAGCCCACCATGCCTAAGATAAACAAGGTGGGATACATTAGAGGAAAGAAAGGGTAAACACCATAAAGTTTGGTATATAAATACCTAATAAATTTGTTTTGCACTCGCTCTAACATAATACTATATTTAGTTTCATGTGGAGACCAGATGACCGCGTTGCATTCCAATTGGCTTCTTACTAGGGCATTATAAAGCGCAATGATTGCCTTAATGTTAGAAAAATGTTTAGCCCTACGTAGTACAAATCCTGAATTTCGGTACGCTTTTTTACATATTTTAACAATATGGTCCTTATATGTCAGTTCAGTATTAACTGTCACTCCTAGGTCTTTTACCTCAAAGACACGGTATATTACTATAAATGTAAATGTGGAAATGTGTAAATGGTTACTAGTCATTAAAATAATAAAAAAAACAAATAACCGAGACCCTCTGCATTGCAGAGGGTCTCGGGTTCGAACCCACGTCGCGAACCTCTGACTTTCGGAAGTTATATGACTTTTCGAAATTATGTGCGTATTGATTGACAATTATTGCCTGCTCCGTGCCTCGGAGAGCACGTTAAGCCGTCGGTCCCGGCTGCCATGAACATCTATGGCAGTCGTTATTGGGAGAGTGTCGACACAAAAGATCCCACTGGGTCGAAGTGTCGCCGGTCTGCACTGACTGGCCCCCACATAAGATACATACATACATGTTAAAATTATAATAATATGAATATTCTACCACATACACATAACACCATCTAGCCCAAAATTAAGCAGAAATATTTATGTAATAAGTTATAAGAAACTATATATTATGTTACCGAATAAAAAATAAAATGAAACCGGGACTAGGAATGTCCTTGGTATACAAGCAGGCTTCCATCTCATTACCTGAACTTTAAGATATAACTGACGTTATTTCATCTTATAATGTTTCACCTGCAGGCAAGCTTGGACGCAGAGTACCACGACAGCGAAGGTGTTCATGTTTGATGTTTGTTTGTGTCCAACGAGGAGCTCAAGACTGAATGATGAGCTAATTTAGCCTTATATACAAAATTGTTGCATATTTAAAAGCAATTTGAATTTCCTAACAAAAAATTGACATCAATTTTTGTAGTACATATATAGATTTACGCCTGTTTCCCAGGCGGGTAGGCAGCAACTATAGATTTGCATTTGCTACGATCCTGGCACACTTTTCTGGGTTCATTTTCATCACATTCTTCATACACGTTCGTCGGTTTAAGGTGCTCTTAACCTGACCTTTGTCCAGAACGCCTCCGATCCAGTATATTTTTGTAGTATTAGAAAATATTACCTTTCTTGTGTTTAATCATTTACTTAAGTCTTAAACGTGCTTTGAATATAGTTCACTGTTTTCAGTAGCCAATGAAATAATGCCGCTCATCTGATTCTCTAAGGTTGGAAACGATGACTTTCTAACGGCCGATTATCGACCGGCTTGATGAAAACCGGTTTCTCCAGTCAAGCCGGCTTATTCTAAGGCCGTTGGTAGAAACTACTACCAAAGCCTGGAAAGAGGAGATGTGCGTTAACAGCCAATAGCTTTACGTTAATATAATATTACTATATACACAAAGGTTCCGATACGGTTATGTTTCCAATAAATCAGCTCCTAATAAAGGTTGCAAAATGCCAAATCCCATTCCATATTATATTGACATACGAAGTTTAAATATTAGAGAGCTCAAAAGGAAACTTCTCGGTAAATCTTATACTTAAGACTGCGCCGAGCGTAAGACGCCGTTGGACTGAATGACAGAGCTCGAAATTCAAATCAGCGCGCGGCCGCCATAGTAAAATTGTATGAAGGATTTGAAGTGCTTTTTTGATAAATATGTATCTTTATTGTCAACTAATAACTTAAATATTTGGGACGGACAAATTGTAATATAACTATTTATGTTTCGTTTAAGCTGTAAAATAGGATAGATTTCTACTATTATAATCTAAAAATCACGTAACAATGCAAATTTACGTAATTTTTTAGGCGAAAATATTAATTATTATAAGTATTTTACACGGAGTAAATGTAAACACATACATTGTTATGATAAATGTATATTTTATATTTGTATTAAACAAAAAGTGTTGATTTTATTCACTTAACTGTGACCGCCTGTTTTGGCACATTTCGCTCGGCGTAGTCTCAACATACATACACTCTCATATGACACAAGAAGGCTTACCAACACTGGATGACTCTTAATTAATCATTAATTAGTGACTTGTATATAGTGAAATCTTCAAGGGAAGACCGCTGCTGTCTGAAACACAGATATTAAGTTATCTAGTTCAGACACAGATGTTTACTGAATTGTATTTATTGTTAAACTGTATCTCAAAGTGTTTGTATCATAGAATAAATTTCTATGATACAAACACTTCGAGATACAGATTTTTATTGCCTGAAATAAATAATAATAATAATTATATAATAATTATTATTATTCAATTTAAAGATTCTTATAAAAAAGTTGATAGTTGGCTATTCATAGAATGTGGAAAAATATCTATCAAAAAATTTCCCTCTTCAAAAATCTAAAATTTCTGTCGAAGTCGAAGCCGTTAACGTACTGCGTTATGCAGCATCGTATTATATGAACTCAAGCAAGCTTAGATACGCAGTACCGGTAAAATAGAGTTTCTCAAAGGTTTCAAATTTAGCTCCAGTTCAAGTTTTAGTCACGAAACCGCTAAGTGCCAGCTTTTTTGTTACTTTTCTATCCTTTCTTTTTTTTATTGCTTTGAAATCAGCAAACAATCATACAGCCCGCCTGATGGTAAGCGGCTACCGCAGCCTATGAACGCTTGCAACACCAGAGGCATCACTTACGCGTTGCCGACCCTTTAGGAAAGGTAGGGAGAAGGAGATGGAGCTGGAAGGGGGCAAGAGGGTGATTGTGCCTCCAGTACTCTCACTCACCGAACGAAACACAACAGTAGGAATACTGCTATTTCACGTCGATATTCTGTGAGAGGGTGGTCCTACCCCGGTCGAGCCGGCCCATTCATGCTAAAATCTGCGAGGATCTACTCTAAAAGTCTCTCTCCGCTTTGATGCAAACTGGGTCTTATTATTACTAAATTTTTACTAACTACGAGGTCGTTTAGGATATTATAACACTATGACACATTCCTACCTATATAGATAGTAGTTACCCAATTAATTATTCATATTATAAATTAGTACGTGGTCAAACAGCTGTCCCACATATTGACTAATTAATTTCGAAAAACGTTACTTCATATCATAATTATTACAAGCGACTTTCTTTGTGAAAATTGCGTAATGTTTGATAAAATTGTGTTTATAAGCTGTGCTTCTGGTACAGGGCATTATTCTTGTGACAATACTTGCATCAGTCGCTAATTTGTCAATATGGTTGCTAAAGCTATTCTCGTGTTCTGCGTTCAGGCTCTCTTGGCTCAGGTAAGTCAATAATGTGTATTTAAAAGTGGCATTGTCTATATCTAGTAAGTAACTATAGCCTTCTAGTCCCTGTCGCCATGCCTTCGATTTAGAGAAGGTAAATAAACCGACAGAAATATGAGATTTTAAAATAGTTAACGCTATAAAACTTTTATCAAATATTTCTAATATTCATTCAGTTTTAAAATAGTCTGTACTTGTATTGTAGGATTTTTTTTTTATTTGTTTGTTCTAAGTAGGCTCCAAAACTACTGGACTTATCCCAACCTTTTTTTTTATAAATAGACAGCAAAATTATCAGGAAGTAACAAATGCTATAATTTATACCCAAAATAATTAGAGTTTTTTAAGAAAATTGCAAGAATTTAACCCAAAGTAGCAAATTTTTTCTATAAAATTCATTACTTGTGGTGAGAAAACTATTGATGATACATAAAAACTATGTAGTACATGTTTGAAGTAATCATTTTTATCTACAAAAAAATCCACGAGGAAATATATCTAACTATCATAGTTAAGTCACAATAGCAGCTTTTTTATTCTAAAATTTTTTTAGATCGCCGGTGAAAACAAGTGTTGATTATATTCGTACATACATACATAGATTCACGCCTGTTTCCCAGAGGGGCAGAGACTACGGATTTCCATTTGCTACGATCCTGACACACTTCTCTGGCTTCATTCACTTTACATTCGTAGCGTAGTATTAATAATTATTTTTCAAATAAATAGTTTTATCATCAAGGGTGTATAATTATGTAAAAATGAAATACTATTTAATTCATTCGAATGTGACATTTAATTTTGAAGTTATCATCATCATGAGTATAAAAATGCAATACGCGAATCTTTCGACGCCGCCGCGACGTTACCTGCTGTATGGAGTGGGCGTAAGATTTGATTTTTGTTTTATTATTTATAACGATTTTAACAACCGGTTTTAAAAATTCTTTTACCATTAGAAAGCTTCATTATCATCGAGTAACATAGGTTAAATTTTACATTAACTTAACCTACTTTTATGCAAGCGAAGCCGCGGGCAGAAGCTATATTTCTAGTTCTTTTGTGTTACCAAGTGAAAATATGCATATCCCGCCCGTCTGCTAGTAAACATTCGCTGTAACCTATGATTAGTCAGAAAGTTTACCCGTATTGGAGATTGCCAGGCAACTTGAAAATGTACCAAAATAATTTTGATGATAATAATAAAATAATTATTTTCTTTCAGACCGCACTGTGTCAGTGCACCAGCCGAGCTGCTATCGAAGCTTCAGGGTCATCTGCCGTCTATGGCCTAGGAATCCCATCTATAGCTTATGGTGGATTAGCAGCCCCATTTGCGTACGATATTGCCCCCGCCTGCGGTCTCGCCGCTCCTTTGGCTTATGACGGATATATTGCCCCTTTTGGCTTTGAAGGATATGCCGCCCCTTTTGCGTTTGATGGCCTTGCTGGTCGAGGAGCATTAGACTTCACCCCTACGAGTGGTGGTGGACTTACTGTGACCAGTGCCTCCGCTATACCACCTACAGGAATTTCGATAATTTCCGAGAACGCTTACGAAGGTATCCTGGCTGTGGCTGGTGAAGTACCGTTCGTGGGTACTACTGGTATGGAGGGAGTGTTGGCCACTGCTGGGTCTGGTGCTGTCAGCCACGCTTGCGGTAATGGTAGAAACGACATGATCAGCGTGGGTGCTACCGTCACCCCAGTTTACGCAGGTGCCATTATTGAAAATGCTGCCTTTGCTCCTGCTTATGGTGCTATCGGTATTGCTCCTGCTGCCGCTTGTACTGAATGTGGTCGAGGATTCGTCTATTGAATACTATTTTAAAGTGCTAAATTAAATACTAAATTTTAGTAATATAATTCGTCATTATTGTTAAATAAATGACGTTTTTGGCATATGTAATGTTTTTATTTTCCTTTAGCAATTACAATAGCCTTTCATAATGTCATCAGTAACGTGTGAACTTGTCGTTGGTTCAAGTAATACTATATAATATTGCAAGGAAATACTTCTATACAATATTTTATTATATTAATTCTATCTTTTCTCAAATAATTTTTATATTAGTTATATAAAAACCATTTGCAGGTTCCGTTGCATGATTTCCGATTTGCTGTTGTGGCAAACAACCATATACATAGGTCTGTTGGGCATTGGCAGTCATGTCAAAAATATCACCAAAATATGACTGCCTACTCTTTCATATGCTCAAAGTCTGTTCGGGCGTTTAGAACTCCTGATGATAATATTAGTATGGATTATATTATAAGCTTTTGCCCTTTGCTTTTGCGCCTTGGCTCACTTGGGAGCAGCTTTTGTCTTTTACTTTCTGGAAACTCTACCCTATGTACGCTATATCCTTTTCTGTACCCCTGACAACGTGTATGCAAGTTGTCGTAATCATCGGTCGCGTAGTTAAGGTTGAAACGCACGATTGTTCGTGTTAAACAACAAGAGTCATGCATGTTTATGAGGGTATTCTGGCTGCGACTGGTGAGCTGCCGTTCGGCGGTACTGTGCTGTAAGCTGTAGAGGGTTTGGTGTTTAGTGCTAGTGCTGGTGCCGTGAATCACGCCTGCGGTAATGGTGTCAACGCCATGGTCAGTGAGGCTGCTGCCTTCGCTCCTGGCTTTGCTGGTGCTGCGTACGCCTCCGCTAATACTTACGCTCCCGCTGCTGGTATTGCTGCCGCTGCTGCCATCGCTCCTGGTTTCGGGTCTCCCGGTCTCGGCTACTGTATTGGATGGGCTGGCAGAGGCTGCGGCTGTGCTCTGTAAAAACCTCATATCATAAGCTAGTAAATTTTAAAGTATATCTAACATTAAACGCAATGCTCGCTTTAGTCAGTTATTTTATTTCTATTTTAATCCTTATTTATATTTTAAATTGGATAATAACTCTGTCTGTATGTTACGTTTTACTGATCAAATTGCTTATCCAATCTTAGTGTTATTTTGCAAGAAGACGAAGAAGCTTGCATGTAAAAGTGCATACATGGGATCATATATTAAAAAAGCAGATGATAATATGATGATATGCCAAAGATATTCGGCAAAATTGTAGCTTATTGGTATAAATTAAAATATTATTGTTATTCAAAATTTAATGTCTGGTATTTAGATGATGCAACTCTCGGAGGCGATGCAGATACAATATTACAGAATTTGGCCCTTCTTAAAGACAAATTTGCATCTATTGGCTTGGAATTAAATACCGGTAAATGTGAACTTTTTGGGTCACCAGTCTTTGAAGAAGCTTTTAAATCCTTCATAGAAGAGAAGATACAACATTTTTGTGAAATTTCAGATTGCGTCCTCAAAATTAATATTCATTCGGCTTTTAGAATTATTCGATATTGCCTTTTTGTTCCCAAATTTACGCATGCGCTAAGATCATCACAGTTTTGGAAAATTTAGGACCATTAGAAAAATTGATAAAATTATTCAAAGTACTATAAAAAATATTTTAAATGTGGATTTGAATGACCGAGCTTGGCTACAGGCTTCGCTGCCTGTTCGTCTTGGTGGGTTCGGCGTTCGCAAAATTTCCGATGTTAGTCTACCGGCGTTCCAGTCCTCGGTTCACAGCACGGAAGGATTTACCAGGAAAATTTTAGCACCCACACTGGTTAATTCAGAAGTGCTGTGCAAAACTGATGCTGTGAACGCCTGGAAAATGGCTTGTCCGAATTCTGTTTTGCCAACCAACCTATTCTCCCAGCGACATTGGGATGGGCCGCTTAGCAACTCTGTAAAAGAAAAGCTTTTTCTACATCTTCCAATGTTGCTGAGCGTACTCGATTGCTGGCTGTGGGAGAATAGGAATCTGGTCTTTGGCTTCAGGCGCTTCCATCGTCCAATATAGGCACCATGTTGGACGATACCACTTTCCGCCTCGCCACTTGCCTCCGTTTAGGTGTTTCGTGTGTTTCTCCGAATTGCTGTCACTGTGGAGAAGCTGTCGATAGCCTCGGACACCATGGACTCTCTTGTAGCAGAAGCGCCGGTCGAATTTCTCGCCACGCTAATCTTAATGACATAATACGTCGTGCTCTTGTCACTGCTGGCGTTCCAGCTGTACTTGAACCCAGTGGCTTGGTACGTGACGATGGGAAGAGATCGGACGGAATGTCATTGTTGCTTTGGAAGATGGGCAGGCCTTTGGTGTGGGATGCAACATGCGTTGACACCCTTGCACTATCACATCTTCCAAGCACTGCAGGATGTGCTGGCGCTGCTGCTGTAACCGCGGCAACCCTCAAATGGCGCAAATATTAATTAATAAAAAAAATAATATAGTAATTTAGTTGGCAATTACATTTTTGAGCCGTTTGGGGTGGAAACCCTAGGTTCATGGGGTGCGAGCGCACGTATTTTGTACAATCAAAAACACCTGATCGGCGTTTAGCGTGATCAGAAGGCTGGTGTTTTCTTAGCCCAAAGAATCAGCATTGCCATTCAACGTGGCAATGCTGCCAGTCTTCTGGGGACGTTACTAGTTGACAGCGATGCTGAAGAATTTTACGATGCCTAAACCATTTTTGTTAATATTTAGTATTATAATTATTTGTGTTATTGTAATTATGTTATCTTTTCTAATATGTTTGTAAATATAGGTATATATTATTGTTATCTAAACTTGGGAAAGGAATCTAACTCTTTACAAATATCTTCGAAAAGATTGAAGATTGTCCAGTTGGTTTGGGCAGCATTTTGCATTTTATAAGCTAAGAGTTTTAGCTTCGCCTTCACCCCAATCCTTGAACTCAGAAATCTTGTGCCGAAACGTGGACACTCACGATAGGCTCAGTCGTGTTAAATGAGCTATACTTAGAGTTTCTTTATATAATGGACTAAATACTCAATATTAATGTCGTTATTCAATAAATAAATAAGTAAGCGATTATATCTAGGCCCGATGGTTGTAGGAGTAAACGAATGCTTGGCTACGCGGACTGATGATCTGAAAAAGGTGTCTGGGTTGGACTTTGAAGGTGTAAAATCCGGATATTTGCCAAAAAATTGAAGTCTTATGCCCAGTAGTGGACTCAGATATATTGCGTTATTGATTCATTGCTTTATTCAGAAAACAAATTGACAAAGTATTAGATGTACCTACACAATTTTAAGTTATACATTATTAATAAGGGTAAAGCTTCGTAAATGTTGGACCTTAAACAGTAGTTATTCGCATTCGTTAACCGGCATGTCTATGGCCAAATTTGCAAGCAAAAGTTGAGGACTATGTATTCTTTCGCCCACCATATTGCTACACGTGAGCAGTATCCTAACTAATATTATAAATACGAACGTGAGTTTGTTTGTAACGCGGGTATAAGCCAGGTCCGTAGCTGGTAACCTTTAGGGTTGTAGATCAGCCGGCAGGCATAAGCTAGGTCCGTAGCTGGTAACCGTTAGGGTTATATTGAAACACGTAGACAGATTCAACTGAGAATATATTTAGAATTTTAAGCCTTCTTATATCCCATTTATTGTTCTTACAAGTATCGCTAGCACTAATGTGCTCAATAATCATTTACACCAATCAGCGACAAGTAAACAAAATTCTAACATTTACAAGTGAATTCTCGGAAATCCTTACGCGTGAGAGCGTGCGTATAAATTGTGCCACTATAAAAACAGAAAGGCTTCGCTCGTCGTCAGTTCGTGAGATGGTTTCGGCGCGGCTAGACGTATGATGCTCCGTTCGATTCCAGGTTCCTTATAAACTTATATGTTGCTTGTGCGTACATACATACGCCACACTATCATTAAATTTTGCATAGACGTTGTCAGGGGTACCGATAGTAACATATAGAACCTTACATCCAGAAAAAAAATACTGTTACTACCCCAACCTAACCTTCATTTATGCGAGCGAAACCGCGGGCAAGTTAGTCTAGTAGATTAATATTCATCGCACGTTATTAATTTCAAATGATCTCATAAACTATATGTATAAATATCATCAAATGTTTGCAATATTATTTACTTTTGGCAGGAGGCATATATTAATAATTCAATTAACACATTCAAAATTTGCATAATTATTTTCTCATTGTTTTTGACATTAATATTATTATATTGCTCACCTGCGATTAACCACATAGTTGGATATGGAGACGGCATGCCTATTATTGATTGTGATATTTAAACGATTATATTGCGCGCATTAAACATGTTATTAAAATGTTTTAATAAAATAATATTGCAATGTTTGTTTCGTTTAACTGTATCTAACGAAGCAATAAGTGGTTCTTTCCGTTTTAAACCCAACAGAAAGTTTACAAAGCAGCGGTTGAAGGCACGCATCCTGTTTTGCGGCTGGCTGCCATCTTCTTTGTAGAACATATGCATTAGGTGGTTCAATGCGCGGTGAACCACAGATAAATTTGCACGTAGCCTCTGTGGATCGCTTTCTTAATTTCTTGAAAACATTACCAAATGGCGAAATTCATTACGTTAAAATATTGCATTACAATATTAATTGGCTATTTACTTTTCTATTCGTCGTTTTATTTAGTACCAACATCAGCTACTATTACGGTATCCACCTCGTGTACGTTGGATTAAAACGTGGTTTCATGTGTAGTGATCTAATGGCGGCACGCCGTTGTAGCGATAAGCTTATGTCACTGTGGCAAACTTTAGTAAACAGTTATAATAATATCAGCCCTGTATTAAACTGTCCCACTGCTGGGCACGGGCCTCTTCTCAGTGTGATCTATTCTCAGCGGTCGGGCCATAGTCCACTACGCGGGCCTAGTGCGGATTGGCAGACTTCACATTTCTTCGAGAACATTGTGGAGAATTCCCAGACATGTAGGTTTCCTCACAATGTTTTTCGTCACCGTTAATGCAAGTGATAATTAATTATTTAATACGCATATAACTTCGAAAAGTCAGAGATGTGCGCCTTGGGTTCGAACTCGAGACCTCTGCGTGGCAGTCCAACGGTTTCCCACTAGGCTATCGCTGCTATTAAATTAATAAACAATTATTCGATTAATAATAAATATAATACTGTTTAAAACGCTCGCTAGAAGGTGATTCCTTTATCGAATTCTTTGGTGAAAACCGTTATTCAACTATATTTCGTATTTTCTTTTTAAATAGATATTGTATATTCGTATTTGACAATTAAATAATTTCATCAAAATATTAAATCGTATCAAATTTATTTTCGTATTTATATTAAGAGTACGATTTGGGGTACAAATAAAATAACCGAGTGCAAATATAATCTTAAGTTTATTTTATAATAATTGACTGGCTTATGATTTATTGTTTTTACAAAGTACAGCCGCAGCTTCTACCAGCCCATCCAGCACGGTAGCCAAGACCAGGACCAGCGAAACCTGGAGCGATGCCAGCTGCGGGAGCAATAGCAGCAGCAGGGACGTAGGCATCACCAGCGTAGCTAGGAGCGAAAGCAGCAGTCTCACTGACCATGGCGTTGACACCATTACCGCAGGCGTGGTTGACGGCACCAGCACCAGCACTGGGCACCACTCCCTCCACTCCTGTAGTACCGACGAACGGTACCTCACCAGCCACGGAAAGAATGCCCTCGTAAGCGTTCTCAGATACTACTGAGAGGCCGACGGGAGCGATGGCAGAGGAACTGGTAACGGAGAGTCCACCACCTCTGGTGGGTGTGAAGTCCAAAGCAGGCGCAGCCCAAGCACATGGGGCAGCCATACCGTAGGAAGCAGCACAAGCTGGCTCAGTCAAGCCATAGGGAGCACCTAAGCCATGTGCGGCCATACCATAGGGAGCAGCCAGGCCAGCGGGAAAAATAAATTCAGGATCTGCGGTTACTGCAGCGCGGCTGGTGCACTGACTCAGTGCGGACTGAAAATTAAAGATTACTGATAATGTAATGGTTTTTGTATTTGGCATAATATGACCGCATTGGAAACAATATACATAAGCGGAGAAGATAATTAATCTTCTCAGAAAATTTTCGGTTTCAAATTAGCCAGTAAGTCTTTACACATTATACGTACGCCTTTATATTATCTTTAAATAAGTAGACTGAGATGTATTATACCCACATTGTTCCAGTTATATAAATGGGGCTTAACCCTATTTAAAATGGACGAGTCTATTGTCTTCTGCATGGCACATGAATATACCCAGTACTCTTACTGACAATGTCCAATAAGAGCCCAAGCTTACCATTTTTTTACCAACCTCTATTATTACTACCGACTTGGCCAAATTGCCAATAAATAATGTGGTTAGACCACGGGCAAAATTTGGACTAACGGTAATATGACAAAGAGGATCACCGAAACAAATATCAGTGGTTCTACTAGTTGAACAACGCGGGTTATAGATGAATTATACGATATTGAAGTAAGAGGGAAAGCTAAGCACAATCTTCTTTAAACGCAGCACGAAAGGGGAAGAATCTGAGTTCTACCAGTGAGTAGGTTCCAGACTCCTTGAGAAGTCTCTACTTCAGCAGGGGTTACTCCCATGGCAAGACTGTAAGCTTTTATTTGGTAAAAATAATGTACGGTGAAGACAAGGTAAAAAGTAATTGCAAACGTACCTGTACGAAGAGTGCCTGAGCGCAGAAGACGAGGATAGCCTTGGCAGACATGTTAGTAGTTCAAGTGTTGACACAAGAATGATGTTCAGTAATAATGCTGCTGGTTTTATACTGTATTGTGTTACCTAGTTCCACGAACATTTACTAAATAATTAGGTTATTAAATCATAATTTTGCAACTCCGATAAGACAACTATTAACTAACAGAATTAGTTAGAATTATTACAAAACTTATATTTATGTGACGAAATTATGCAATGTTAGTGTTAATAAAGTTGTTTTATATTTTTAATTAAAATTTAATATTCCTTATCTTTCACTAATTTTAATCAGTATAATTACATACCGAATGAGAATAATAAGCAACTTGACCTTGTCATCGGTAATTGTACCTGTGTAATCTCAAGAGGTCCTTCACCCATGGTTAAAATAATAAGTATCATAAGAAAAGGAAGATTTATTATATGGTCAGTATAAAGATTACTTAACGTTTGCTTTATTGAGAGACAGACACAAAAGAGTTAGCGTTGAAAGTTACAATTCATTTATGGAAAACTGAAATTTGTATATCTAAAAACAGCAAACATTTTTGGATATTTGTTAATGCAAAAAGATCATCAAATGCGTTACCAGATAATATGCACTTAGATGTTACCAGTTCAGAGAGTGACGTTATAAGTGAATTGTTCAACACCCACTTTAAATCCGTTTTTGTAAATAATGATGCGACTATTCATTTGCGTTCCGAACCACATACATCATACAATTCTACGAATTTAAGTACCATAGAAATTACATTAGACACTGTACTTAAATATACAAAAAGTATTGACGTGAGGAAGGGTGGTAGTCCTGATGGCATCGCGCCTTTATTTATACAAAAATGTCATAAATCTATCTCCATTCTTTTACATAAGCTATTTATCTTGTCTTTAAGAACTGGTGTTATGCCAATTGCTTGGAAAATTTAATTTGTTGTGCCGATGTACAAAAGTGGTAATAAGCATAATAGAAATAATTACCGCCCAATTTCAAAATTAAGTCTAATCCCTAATTCAAATTTTCGAACGTATTATATGTAATGTTTTAACACATATCGTTAGACCGATTATAATCCCGCAACAACACGGCTTTGTTAGTGGTCGATCGACAGAGACTAATCTCTGTGAGCTGGTTGTTTACGTGACAACTACTATGGACAATGGTCATCTGGTGAACGTTGTGTATACGGATTATTCAAAAGCGTTTGACAAAATCTCGCATAAGTTACTTTTATATAAGCTTGAGTCTCTTGGTATACATGGCGATTTACTTCGGTGGCTGGAGTCATATCTACACGATCGCAGCCAGGCAGTCACGGTTAAAGGCTTCTGTTCTTCATTTTTTCCTGTGTCTTCTGGTGTCGTGTGTACAGTAGTATATAACAAGAATAGTAAATTTTATATTTGCCATTTAATTTCCTATGGTATATTGTAATATGAGATAAGGCAGCTGATATTAAGTAAATTTTATACTTTAAAAGCATGCGGAACGTAGCATTTCGCCACTAATCGTATCTATCCCTGAAAGAGCCATTTAAGGTATTCAGGACCGCAGTTTTGCCACTCACATTCAGCTCGCCACAAGCTGCCCTGCGGTTTTATTATTATTATAATGTGGGCGTTAACTAGTCAAAGTCCAGTCAAGTCAAAAATCATTTATTTATTTAGGTCACAAAGTAACACTTATGAACGTCAAAGGTTTTAAGTGAAAGTAAGAGATAGCGAGTTTAGTTCATTTACTGGGTTTATATTTAGGTTACGTGCTAGGTTCATACAAAGGGTTGAGCCTGGAAGAAGACCCCTTCAAGAAACTCACGGCCACTCTTTTAAATCGCCATTCAATTACTTCTTTTTTTTAACTTTATTGTTTTACAAGGGTTTTTGTCCACATGGACGTACCAACCCTATTGTACCTTATAACATAACTAACACAAATATAAAATAGGATAATTTATATATATATTATGAGAATATAATAACAAGTCGTCACCAAAAATTTTGTGATGTATCTTCTTCCCAGGAATTAAGTTATATAAAATGCAATGGTACAGTTCACACAGCGATCCATGTCGTCAATATGCAATTCAGAAGCGTAATCAGTTGTCCAATATGAAGTGCCAGGTAATTCTAAGTCACAAGATCCGTCGAACAGTCCTTTAGCAAGCCAAAGTCGTGGGGTAAAGCAAACAAAATACAAAACAAGAAAAATACGTGCGCACTCATAAGGAACAAACCGAACGAGTGTTGAACTTGATTTTGACATTAGCCGTTAAACTTGTCAGTCGGTGACCACAGATAATTAATAACCAAAAAACGATTTTCAATCGGTTGAGTATTTATTATTATCATTCGATTATAGAACACATATTTTGTAGATTATACCGATTTAATTAAATTATACTTGATAGTAAATAATTAGAGTTGCATATTGATCGATTATTGGTTAACTTAATTTAATATAAGTTTCTCGCTTTCTATGAAGAAATATTCTAACATATTTTGGTGGTAAGTACCTAAAAATATAACGAATTTTTTGGTATCAATTACAATGTGATAACTGGTGGGCCCAGGGGTTCTCACCCTCCTTTCCTTATCAGTTCTTCCCTTTTGTTAATGTTTCTGACACATCCTATTAATAAACGTTGCACATCCGAGAGGATGTGCAACGTTTATTAATAGAATGTGAAAAAAAAGTGGATTCACCAACTGAAATATGTCTGCAATAAAAGAGATTTTATTGCAGACATATTTCAGTTGGGTGAATCCACTTTTTTTATCAAGAAGGACAATTTTGCGGAGGGAAGTGTCCTGATCGTAGACTAAAGGCTAATTTAACCTATTTTCTACTATACCTAATTTCTATAAATATAAAAGGAAATTAAAAGTTTTGTAATAATTCTAACTAATTCTGTTAGTTAATAGTTGTCTTATCGTAGTTGCACAATTATGATTGAATAACCTAATTATTTAGTAAATGTTCGTGGAACTAGGTAACACAATAGGTACAGTATAAAACCAGCAGCATTATTACTGAACATCATTCTTGTGTCTACACTTGAACTTTTAACATGTCTGCCAAGGCTATCCTCGTCTTCTGCGCTCAGGCGCTCTTCGTACAGGTATTATTTTCTATTTAACAAATTATTTCTGCAACTAGAAAATATTGTAACTAGAACAATGATATATTTTGGACCAATTTTTGCTTTCAGTCCGCACTGAGTCAGTGCACCAGCCGCGCTGCAGTAGCCGCTGAGCCCGGACTTATTGCTCTCGCCGGCCTGGCTGCTCCTTATGGTATCGACGCTGCCTACGGCTTAGCTGGCCCTGCTTTCGATGCACCTTACGGGCTTGCTGCGCCCTCATGGCCTGGCAATTATGGTATAGCTGCTCCTTGTGCTTGGGCCGCTCCTGCCATGGACTTTACTCCCACCAGCGGTGGTGGACTCCCCGTCTCCAGCTCCTCCGCCATCGCTCCCGTCGGCCTCTCTGTAATATCTGAGAACGCTTATGAAGGCATTCTATTTGCGACTGGTGAGCTGCCATTCGTCGGTACTGTGGCTGTGGAGGGAGTGGTGCCCAGTTCTGGTACTGGAGCCGTCAACCACGCTTGCGGTAATGGTGTCAATGCCATGGTCAGTGAGTCTGCTGCCTTCGCTCCTGGCTACGCTGGTGCTTACGGCCCTGCTACGGCTATTGCGCCCGCTGCCGGTATCGCTCCAGGTTTCGCTGGTTCTGGTCTCGGCTACCGTGCTGGATGGGCTGGCAGAGGCTGCGGCTGTGCTCTTTAATTGCTTCAAATGTTATATCTATAAGTTTTAAAGCTATTATGTAAAATAAACGTACGACTCACAATATATATTACATATTTATTTTTGCCCTCGCTGTATTATACTGGGTGTAAGGAAAATACTCCCGAAGCCGAAAGGCTAATATTATACTATCAAAATACTGTCAAATAGCAATAGACGTTTGCCTTATAACTATAGTTTTTGGAATTTGGATATTTGCAATCCCATAATGGAAAACGAACAAAACTCGGGTTCAATGCCACGTGTGTGATAAAGAATTGTTATCATCCGCGTCCGCGTCAGACCGCACATTGCTGTGCCGGCGCGGCGCTACCACGGCGCCGCCGCACTATGTGACGCGTAGGACTAAAAACGGCATGGAAAATTATTTTTTGCCGAAATGAGCAGAAATGCTTCAAATATAATGTAGAATTAAAATTGATGCGGCTAAAAAAATTTATTTATTGTAACTATGTTTAATTTTTTTACTTTAAGTTTTTAAGTTTAGTAAGTTATCTATAAGATTGGGTTCCAAAAGAGATGAATTCCGCCATTGTTCTTTGACCCCTATGTCTAAACACTGGACTTCTCAGTTCAAAACTGGCTTCAGGCCTTAGTGGTTTGACCTGGCAGAGGCTGCGGCTGTGCTCTTTAATTGCTTCAAATGCTATATCTATAAGTTTTAAAACTATTATGTAAAATAACCGTACGACTCACAATATATATTACAGTTTTTTTTTTGCCCTCTCTGTATTATACTGGGTGTAGGAGAAATGCTCCCGATGCCGAAAGGCTAATATTATACTATCAAATACTGTCGAATACCAATAATCGTTTGCCTTATATCTATAGTTTTTGGAATTTGTAAATTTGCAATCCCATAATGGAAAACGAACAAAACTCGGGTTCAATGGCACGTGTGCGATAAAGAATTGTTATCATCCGCGTCCGCGTCAGACCGCGCATTGCTGTGCCGGCGCGGCGCTACCACGGCGCCGCCGCACTATGTGACGCGTAGGAGTAAAAACGGCATGGAAAAATATTTTTTGCCGAAATGAGAAGAAATGCTTCAAATATAATGTAGAATTAAAATTGATGCGGCTAAAAAAATGTATTTATTGTAACTATGTTAAATTTTTTTACTTTAAGTTTTTAAGTTTAGTTAAGTAAAAATAAAGGTAGGTAGGTATGTTATTATAAACATTTTTATCATAATTTTATATCAGAGTTAATATGAATTATAAGTAATGGTAATAGATGGATTCTTAAATAACAATAAATGATCTACAAAAACTTGTAATTCCTTGAATTCTCTTAAACTTTCGGCCTTTCTGAGAGAAGACTTTACGGTCTCAATAAAATCAATGTGCTATTTGGAAGACTAAATAAAATGACGATCTCTACAAATTAAGAGGTATCGAAAAGTTACATTAAAAATGTGGACACACTTAACGTACTTATAAAATCGATTGTAGGCTCAAACATTGCATTTTTTTATTGACGCGTCTATTTTATTTAATATTTGTATATGCGATTCGTTTGTTCTGCGCATGCGCACAAGCGAAGGCCACGGCGCAGGCGGAGAGGCAGGAGTAGGTTTGTGGATTCGTGACGTATGCATCTAAGCGTTGCGTCGCGCGAATCGTACACTGATGGCTGACCCCCTAGCATCACATGATTGATAACAGATTACATTGAAGATTATTTTTAAAAGGGAATTAAATTTATTTTCTTTTTGATAACCGTTTTATTTGGCTGTCTAAAAATAATAGGAGGCGAGAAAAGCAAAAAAAATAATTTCATCATCATTCAGCCAAAAGACGTCCACAGCTGGACAGAGGCCAAAAAATAATATTAAAAACTTGTAATTTAATTTCACGTTTTTTTTGTGGTATTGTATCAGTAATCCCCAGGACTACCACATGTCTTCGTTTTCGGGAGCGTTTCCCTAACACCCGGTATGAGCTAATACTAACCGGTGGAATACAACACAAAGTAAATAGGTTTTGTACCGTGTTTAGTTTCAAGTATTTTGGTTTTGTTTTGTTCTCTCCATATGTGGAAAATGTAAAGATAAGTTTAACTGCACGGATCTTCTTCTTCTTTTGATATGGTTAGTGGTCAACCTGTTATCGAGAGTTGTTCAAGCCGCCTGTAGGCCTCTGACATAGTTTAACGACTGCTGTCAATTTCACAACAACCTGGACCGACTTGTTACGTGCCCTCTGAAGCACGGAGACGCTCAAGTGAAATACCACTAAGCTGTCACCCATCTATAGACTGACCACACCCAACGTTGCTTAACCTAATTATTATCTTATTGTACCTATGCTTAATTTTTTTACTTAAAGAAAAAAATTAAACATAGTTACAATAAGATACATTTTTTTAGCCGCATCTATTTTAATTCTATATTATATTTAAAGCATTTCTGCTCATTTCGGCAAAAAATCAATTTCCATGCCGTTTTTAGTCCTACGCGTCACATAGTGCGGCGGTGCTGTGGTAGCGCCGCGCCGGCACAGCAATGCGCGGTCTGACGCGGACGCGGATGATAACAATTCTTTATCGCACACGTGCCATTGAACCCGAGTTTTGTTCGTTTTCCATTATGGAATTGCAAATTTCCAAATTCCAAAAACTATAGATATAAGGCAAACGATTATTGGTATTCGACAGTAATTTTTTTTTTTTTTTTTTTTTTTTATATATAATATTCTATCACATACACACAACACCATCTAGCCCAAACTAAGCATAGCTTGTACTATGGGTTCTAGACAATGGATAAACATACATATATACTTTTTTTTTTAGTATTTTCAGTATTTGATAGTATAATATTAGCCTTTCGGCATCGGGAGCATTTCTCCTACACCCAGTATAATACAGAGAGGGCAAAAAAAAACTGTAATATATATTGTGAGTCGTACGTTTATTTTACATAATAGCTTTAAAACTTATAGATATAACATTTGAAGCAATTAAAGAGCACAGCCGCAGCCTCTGCCAGCCCATCCAGCACGGTAGCCGAGACCAGAACCAGCGAAACCTGGAGCGATACCGGCAGCGGGCGCAATAGCCGTAGCAGGGCCGTAAGCACCTGCGTAGCCAGGAGCGAAGGCAGCAGACTCACTGACCATGGCATTGACACCATTACCGCAGGCGTGGTTGACGGCTCCAGCACCAGAACTGGGCACCACTCCCTCCACAGCCACAGTACCGACGAACGGCAGCTCACCAGTCGCTAATAGAATGCCTTCATAAGCGTTCTCAGATATTACAGAGAGGCCGACGGGAGCGATGGCGGAAGAGCTGGAGACGGGGAGTCCACCACCGCTGGTGGGAGTAAAGTCCATGGCAGGAGCGGCCCGAGCACAAGGAGCAGCTATATCATAATTGGCAGGCCATGCAGGCGCAGCAAGCCCGTAAGGTGCATCGAAAGCAGGGCCAGCTAAGCCGTAGGCAGCGTCGATACCATAAGGAGCAGCCAGGCCGGCAAGAGCAATAAGTCCGGGCTCAGCGGCTACTGCAGCGCGGCTGGTGCACTGACTCAGTGCGGACTGAAAGCAAAAATTGGTCCAAAATATATCATTGTTCTAGTTACAATATTTTCTAGTTGCAGAAATAATTTGTTAAATAGAAAATAATACCTGTACGAAGAGCGCCTGAGCGCAGAAGACGAGGATAGCCTTGGCAGACATGTTAAAAGTTCAAGTGTAGACACAAGAATGATGTTCAGTAATAATGCTGCTGGTTTTATACTGTACCTATTGTGTTATCTAGTTCCACGAACATTTACTAAATAATTAGGTTATTAAATCATAATTTTGCAACCACGATAAGACAACTATTAACTAACAGAATTAGTTAGAATTATTACAAAACTTTTAATTGCCTTTTATATTTATGTGACGAAATTGTGTTATGTTAGTATTGATAAAGTTCTTTAACATATGTATAAAACGTAGACTAGGTCATATTTAGCATCCAGTCTTTAGCGCCTTGTTGAGCACAGACAAACATCAAACATGAACACCTTCGCTGTTGTGGTACTCGCGTCTAAGCTTGCTTGTTGCAGGTGAGAATCTTTAGTAATATTTTTAATAATTATTTAATATGTGCAACATCTATCAATGATGTTTTTATACGTTGTTGATATATTCGATTGTAATATGCTAGTAACAGCCTGGTAATTATTACTTAATGTCTATGTTTCTCTTTCAGAATGTGTTCAGCCAGTGCACCAGCTTCGCTGCAGTAGCTGCTGAGCCCGGACTTATGGCCCCCGCCGGCCAGGCTGCTCCTTACGGATTGGGCGCTCCTTTCGCATTTGACGGTCTGGCTGCTCCTTATGGCATAGCTCCCGCTGCTGCCGCTCTCGCTCCCACCGCTCCCTTCGGCTATGCTGGAGCCTAGCCCGGTGCTGCTGCTGGCTGGCCTGCTCCCTGCGGCGCAGCTGCTCCTTACGGTGGTACCGGTGAGGTTAACGTGGCGGTCGCTGGTGAGCTGCCAGTCGCTGGTACCATCGTTGTCACTGGTCAGGTACCCATCATGGGTGCTGTGAACTTCAGTAGTGATGTCGCCGCTGCTGGTGCCGTGTCCATCGCTGGCAAGTGTGCGTGCGGCTGCGGAGCTCCCTCTGGGTACATGTACTGAACGCAAATGTTCGTACAAGAGAAATTGAAAATATAATTATAATTTTAACCACCATGATTTTACGGTTTCATTTGTGATAATGTCATTGTGTATTTTTATATAAATAACTACCGGTGACGTAAGATTCGAAACCGCTTACGAACGATTGCGTTTTTCGGAAAATGTCAGATGTAATAAGAGATTAGGCTGTTGCATTTTTCTGCCTACCTTTTCGTGACATACAGGTGTGAGTCTATGTGTGTATTTATGTATTTTCCATCTTCAAAGGATTTTAAAGTCATCATTAGTGTATGCAACTAGATTTTCCAGAACTTGACTGACTGTATTCATTATTAGACTAGATTTTCCGCCACTTCGCTCCAGTAAATGTCTGTTAGGTTACGTTTGTAACAGTACTTATTTTCTCGATGAAAGGTATCCTACGTGCCTTTCTGTACCCCTGACAATGTGTATGCGAAATTACACGCTGAGCAGTCGTGTAGATAAGGTGTGAAAGCGTAACAAACAAACTCACATTTGCATTTTTTATATTACTAGCGATTATAGTATATTTTATATTTACTGTAGTATACAGCGAGAATAGTATATTTTATATTTGCTGCTTTATTTCCTATGGTATATTGTTATATGAGGTAAGGCAGCTGATATTAAGTAAATTTTTATACTTTAAAAGCATGCGGAACGTAGTATTTCTCCATGAATATCCCTGAAAGAGCCATTTCAAGATATATGTAGGTATATATACCTACTGTTGAGTTGTTACATATATAGATGTTTAGGATTCATAATAATCCTAAACATCCTTAAAATACTCAATTATAAGAATAGTCTTATTTACAACTTAAACATTAGAAATAAGCATAAGTTAGTAGGTCCTTATCAGCGTTTACAAGAGGTAATTGAATGGCGATTTAAAACAGTGGCCGTAAGTTTCTTGTAGGTATCTTCTTTCAGGGTTGACCTTTGCCTGAACCCAGCAAGTAACCTAAATATAAACCCAGTAAATGAACTAAACTCGCTATCTCTTGCTTTCACTTAAAAAGTTTGACGTTCATAAGTGTTACTTTATGACCTAAATAAATATTATAATACTTCTTCTCCCTTAGCCTTTATTATTCCCAAGTCACTTGGGGTCGGCTTTTCTGGTCTAACCGGATTTGACTGGATATCAGTTTTCACACGGAGCGGCTGCCATCTGACCTCCGCAACCCGAAAGCTAACGATACCCTAAGGCTAGACCAGTGTCAGGATATTAGAGGGTACTGACTTTCCCAATAACGACTGCCATAGATGTTCATGGCAACCGGGACCAACGGCTTAACGTGCTCTCCGAGGCACGGAGCAGGCGATAATTGTCAATCAATACGCACATAATTTCGAAAAGTCATATAACTTCCGAAAGTCAGCATTGCAGTCTGTTGGTCTCCCCACTGAGCTATCGCTGCTTTAATAAGTATTTTTATTTAATAAATATAATAATAATAATATAATAATATTATATTCTATCACATACACAAAACACCATCTAGCCCAAACTAAGCAGAGCTTGTACTATGCGTACTAGACAATTGATAAACATAGATATATACTTTTCTTTTGTAAATACATACATATTATACATAGAAACACCCAGAAAACAAACAAACAAACGACAAACATCGGAATCGAACCCGCGGCCTCAGGCGTGGCAGTCGCTTACACTAACCACTTCGCCATCGAGGCCGACATGAATTTACGAAACGATTTTTGACTTGACTGGACTTTGAAAAGTTTACGCCCATATTACGTCAGGCGTGATGTTTACGCCTACGTAATAGGGTGATCCTATTGACATCTATGAGGCACAATTCTAAACATTATAACGTTATCCCGTTAACGCTGTCATTGAAGAAGAACCGTCCACCTCTGGTATAAATGACAACACAACCACTAGCCCGGAACCAGAAATTCCTCAGGATGCCCTGACGACCTTATTGATTTAGGTGCTCTAGATCCAAGTCCATCAAACCCACCACCGTACATAGAATTTGACGTCTTAAGTCGTCGTACTCCAACAGATTCCCCTGCTACAGTATCGGAAGATACTACAATTCCTAATAATGAATACTCAGACTTCTTAAGATCTTTTAATAATAAAAATGAAACCTATAATACACAAGTACAAGAGCATAACGAAAATCTTTTAAAAAGTAATAATTAATCCATACTCATCCTTCCGTTGTCACGCCTAGACAACTTTATAGGGATTTTGTGAACAACTTGAAATGATTATTTAGATATAGATCTTTTCCAGTTAATCTAGAATTAAGTAACATTCATACCTTAATAAATATCGCAGAGACAAGTTGTTACTATTCAGATGGTAAGCTAATATTTGTAATCAAAATACCCTTAGTTAATGTATTGGAATATAATCTATACAAGGTGGTACCCTTACCTATCTCTTTTAATACTACAATGCCCAATTCTTTTAGCATGATCTTACCCATGGCGGAATACCTAGCATTAAGTAAAGACAAATCATCCTTCTCATTTTTGAAGAACCTAAATTCTTGTAATTCTGTCCCAAACAAAATTTACTTTTATGAATTAAGCGATATATATACAATAGCTGGTAACCCATCTTGTGAAATTGAAATCATCACTAAAGCCATTTCATCTTTACCTGTAAACGGTCAATATAGATTCCTCCGTGGTGATATTGACATCTGGCACAAAATGACAAATAACAAATGGGTATTTATATATTATATTATTATTATTTATACAATCTGAACAAAAAAACTCTCTATCGAATGTGAAAATGACGAACTATATGTAACCGTGATACCCGGTACGGGATATCTTAAA
The DNA here is from genome assembly GCA_930367265.1 of Catocala fraxini. Lineage (NCBI taxonomy): Eukaryota > Metazoa > Arthropoda > Insecta > Lepidoptera > Erebidae > Catocala > Catocala fraxini. The sequence goes on from OV884051.1 coordinate 1,555,115, forward strand.
TTACCACCCAATTGCATAGCTTTTCATAAGAATATTAGATTTGTAAGAGAAAATTGCCATTATTTCCCTAAAATTTAATATTATTAGGGATAACTGTTATGACTTAAGTCGATTTAAAGAGCTAAACCTTCCAAACTCTAGTATAAATAATGTAAAGTTAGATAACCTTAAGAATCTTAAGATTGTATCAGATCAAATCATTAATGATCTACAGAATGTAGCATTAAATAATGATAATAATATCAATAACCATGTCAACTTTCCAATTTTAAGTATTTTGTCAATACTATTTTGATTTTTATTTATTAATTATGTATGAGTGTAAAAGGAGCAGGTGTTCTAGAACCATAAAGATCAATTGTAAAGAAAATCCTAATGCTGAAATAGAACTTCAAACTGTAGTAACCCAACAGCCTCGTCTTCGTGTTGAATAGTTTCCCAGAAACTTACATTTTCTGTAAGTTTCCTCTTAACGTGGGGGTTGTTACATACCGGCAATGTATGGGTCAACCCTGACACAATGCACCATCAGCACTTTGGCGATTAGTAGGGGCTTGATGGTTTGGTTTGCTCAGTTCGAGCCAGTCTTGTTTTAATCTTGGTTAAGGCCACTTGCTTTTTACAAAAGTTCTCGTATAATTCTTTAGATAGAATAAACGGCCTTAAGCCAAAATTAAAAATGTATTTTTTTTTAAAAAGACTCGGCAAGATTCCCTCATAACAGTACGTAGACGACGTTTCTGCCGTATATAATAGTATCATGGAGCAGGTTTGGTATACGAAGACTTTGGTATAAAATCAAAGCTGAGTATGTATTTTTTTTTCCGAGACTAAGGGAGGATGTGGTGATGGAGCCAAGGTAGCAGAAGTGATCTACAGCTTCGGGAACAGACCCGTCGAGCGTGAAACCAAGCAACCACAAGACGGGACGCCGATTGCCCAGCTAGACAAGCAGCTGAATATAGGTATATAAATTCAGAATAAGAAAGTAGAGGTCCGTACAAAGTCACGGGAGGATCGCATAACGAAACCAAACATTTGAAAGGCCTTATTAGTAATATTATCAATATGTACATCAAAGTGTAAACAAGAGTCCAACGTAACGCCAAGATCACGGACTAAATCAGTCTTATTCAAACACACACCATTAATGGAATAATCAAGGTTGATCATATTTTTGTTTTTGGTAAATGTGACTGAGTGGCATTTAGGTAAACTGATAAAGAGTTTATTTTGAATACAATACGAGTGAAGTTTATTAAGATCGTCTTGAAGTAGTAAACAGTCATGAGTATTTTTGCAGGGTCTGTAAATTTTGATGTCATCGGCATATAATAAAAAGTGTGAATTTATAAAGCAATTTTTAATATCATTGATAAATAAAACAAATAAAAGCGGTCCTAATATGGATCCCTGCGGAACTCCTTTTGTTACCAATATAGAGTCGGATTCATAAACTTTAACGACAACTATCTGAGACCTATTAGAAATGTATGAATCAAACCATCTAAGTAGATTACCGCGTATACCATTAAATGCAATTTTCTCCATAAGCAGCGCGTGATGAACATTGTCAAAAGCCTTCTGAAAGTCTGTATAAACAGTATCTACCTGAATTCGTCGATCCATATTCTCAAACAAGTAATTAGTAAATATTAAATAATAATAAATAATAATAATTTATTTAAAAATGAAATTACATTGTAGTTATACACACAGTCTTATTGCTATACACGATGACAGTATACATTAACTACAATAATGGTGGGTGGAGTACTGTTCTCCTAGATAGGCTACTAAGCAGCCTGTGTTAAGGAGTTACAGTGCCGGCCCCCTACTGGTTGTCGAATTTTATCGGTACACGTCATACATGCCAAGATTTGTACATAGTTAAAATGTATGGTCTACACAAAGGCATTTCTTATATTTAAATTAGTGTGCAGTCTTGTATGTGAATTGGTGTGTGCGTGTGTGTGTGTTTGTGTATGTGTATGTTTGTGTATGTGTATGTATGTGTGTGTGTGTGTGTGTATGTGTGTATTTGTAAATGTGTTGTCACTTTATTACCAGGATTTCAGTTTCAACATAATTCAAGGTTAATAGGTATTTCATAACAGTTTTCTTGCAAGTGAAATAAGGCAAACCGTACACAGGACATATTGCATTAATTTTGTTATACAAAAATGGTCCAAGATAGATGGCAAATTTCTTAATAAACGAGGTATGTGCGTGTGGAATAGTGCAAATTTTATCTTTTCTTCGTTTTGTAATTATCTTAAATGGCGTTCGGCGGTGTTGGAGCATAACTATCTGTAAGATATAAAGTTGCCTTACATTGAGTACGTTCCACGATTTATAAAGTTCGTTTGTTGGGAACAAGATCGGCCGAAATGTAGCAACCTTTAAAATAGCTCTATGAGCTATCTCTAGCGGCATCATTATAGTTTTTGCTGCACCCCCCCAGCAAGAGATACAGTAAACAATAATAGACTGACAAAGTGCGTGATATACGTTTCGTATAATGAAAGAATTAGCTACATATCGCAGAGTTTTAAATATGTAGATTAGCTTTCTGATACGGCCTGAAAGGATATTGATGTAGTGCCTAAAATTTAAGTGTTTGTCTAGGACTATTCCAAGATACTTGATCTCACTAACCGAAGTTATGGCTGGGCATTTGCATGGAGATTCTAGTTCGGTGGGAGAACGATGAGCAACTATAGTTATAGGCGTTCTTGGTTGCGATAATTTATTAAGAGAAAAGGAGATGAAATTAGTTTTAGATGCGTTTAGCGTCAGTGTATGTGAGTAGAGCCACTTTAAGGCAGAATTGAAGCCATTTTGTGCAATAGTTTGTAGTTCCGACCATGAGTCTGAGACAAATGTGAGAGCAGTATCGTCTGCGAAGGAAACAATTTTCCCATTATGGATATTGAGATCACAGAGGTCGTTAATGAACACAAGAAATAATGTAGGGCCTAAAATACTCCCTTGTGGGACGCCGTAGTATATGGGATGCTCATCGCTTTTGTGGTTGTCAATAGTAACGATTTGTGTCCGGCCAGTGAGGTAGTTTCTGAATAGCTCGAGTGGAAGGCCTCTGACTCCAATGTCTTCTAATTTGTGTAAAAGAGTTGGAATCGGGACGGTGTCGAAGGCCTTTGCGAGATCCAAGAATATAGTTAGCACCTTCTTATGCGAGTTTAAATTTTTCACAATGTGAGTTAATAAGTCATGAATTGCGTCACTCGTCGATGTTTGTTTACGAAAGCCATATTGTTGTGGGGATAGTAATTTAAAGTGTTCCAAATACTTAGTCAACCTTTTATTGATAAGTCGTTCCAGTATTTTTGAAAAAGCGCTCAATACTGCTATTGGACGGTAGTTGTTTGGTAGGTTGCTATTGCCGGCTTTGAAAATGGGGTGGATAATTGCTTTCTTAAACGACGTGGGAAAGATACCCGTTTGAAAACAGGTATTAAAAATGTGACTCAGTATAGGCGCGAGAACCTGGGCATAGCGTTTAATGTACGTTAGAGGGATTTCGTCCCATCCTGTGGCTGCATTTATCCTTAACGAGTAAATGGTTGTTATAACTTCATCAGAATCTGTCAATTCTAGAACAAAGGAATTTAAGTGTTTGGAAGTGCGGATGTGTGTTGAAGTGTGGTTCAGACCTAAGTTATCAGCGAGGGTTTTACCAACATTTATGAAAAACTGGTTTACCTCATTGCAAGACTGGTATGGGGATGGACAGAGGGATAATAATTGAGTTGAAGAGTGTTTTGGTTTTAGTGTATTGGTTATTGTTTTTATTGTATCCCAAAGCTTTTTAGGGTTTTGACTTGCCTTATTCAGTTGCTGAGAATCGAATCGCCTTTTAGCTTTCTTTAAGATAGTTGTGCAAAAATTTCTGTATCGTTTGTAGGTGATGAGCAGTATGATGTTATCTGGGGATTGCTTATGTTTTTTATGAAGTGTGTCTCGATTTCGTATACATCGTAGTAAACCTGGGGTTATCCATGGTTTAAGTGTCTTCTTCTTAGCAGGTACTCTGATAAATGATGTACATTTGGCTATGGCGGATTTAGCTACACGTATTAAGGCATCTACTGCATTATTGGGGTCTGGAATAGAGAAGAGAAAGGAAAAGTCTAAGTTCTGCATAAGGATGTCGAGAGCCTCGTAGTCAACCCTAGTTGTTGTTTTAGGCGAGTTCGATTTTAATTTATCTTTAGTGATACAAAGCAGAGATGGATAATGATCCGTCACCGCTGAGTCATAAATGAGAGTAATTATTTTAGACTTTGTTCGTACCATTACGTGGTCCAAGCAATTTTTACCCCTTGTGGGATAAGTATGTGCAGGTAAAAAGCCATGGAAGGCCAAGTTCGTGAGATATAATTGTGACCGTGTGTCTAGAGTTTCTGGTTTGATGTCGATGTTGGTGTCGCCTGTTATAATAACTGATTTGTAGTTGTTGAGGGATGGAAGTATATTATCAAGTGCACAGAGAAACGTGTGAATATTGTCAAATAAGGGCGAGCGGTAGATACAAATTATTGCTATCCCAGAGTTTAATTTTATAATCAGGCCTGAGGCGGAGTCATTAAGTTCTGCTTCTTCGTACGTATGTATTAAGGTATCTTTGACGTACACAACGACACCATCACTCTGATTTACATGTTTGGAGGTTATGTGTGTAACGTAGTTTTGTAGTACGGGAATACAGGCGTTACTATTGCACGATAACCAGCATTCCGTCAAAACCAGTAGATCGCAGTCTAGGTCAATGCGCTGTAGTATTGTTAGTAGGTCTAAGTAATTACGATTTATGGATCGAATATTTTGCGTAAGAATCTTAAGAAAAGTGTTAGGATATTTTATATGTGTTTTCGTTTGTTCTGGGGTACATAGGTGGGATTCTGATACAGAAAAATAGTCAACATCTTCGATAAAATCGTTAATATTAGTCATTTTGAGATAAGGAAAAGCTAATTAAAGGTTGATTGAACTGTAAAAAATATTTAAGGCGAGAGTAAATATATTTAATGAAAAAGGCGCGGGCGAGTTATTTGTTATGGTAGTGAATTGCGTATATAAAAGTTGCATACTGTAATACTTTGGAATTGCTTTGATTAAGCGTGAAAAATAGGAATGTAATGTTGCGTGGGTTCTGTAGTGTGTGTGGATGGTAAAGTGCGTTAACCTAGTAACAATAATATAGAAAGAATAGTGATGACATGCATTGAAAATAAGTTTAAAAGTTGAAGTGAACAGAAATAATTTTAGAACTAGTCATGCGATAGCTAGGCTGGAGAGCTCTTTCAATTGTGACTCATTCTTGACCACAATAGTTTGGCTGTTCTGGTCTCTTTTCACCATGACACGTCCATTGTTTGTCCAGCAATATTGGTATTTGTTGTCCTTAGCAAAACCTCGAGCAATGTAGAAGAGGCGCTTGGAGTTAGTGGTCAGTTGTTCCGCAACGTAAACTGGTACTGTTGGGGCCACTATGCCCATATGAGATGAATTTACTTTATTATTGGGTGTCGCTTTATTATACTCTTTAACAGCCGATAGGAAGTTACTTTTGGTGAGACTATTTGTGAACTCAACTATCAATGCTGAGCGAGGATTTTCTCTTTTGGACGGTTGTCGTATCACATCGCGTACATCAGATACTTGTAAGCTCGCATTGATAATTTTAGATAGGTCCAGCAACGCATCGTATAGCATTTTCTTTGTTTCATTCGATCTTTTTGGTACATTTCTGATTTCAATGCTAGTTTTAACAAGTGAGTGGTCGAATGACTCCAGCTTCTCTTCCACCGCTGCTAATTTGATCGCCATGGTGTTACGCTCCTTTTCTAGACAGGTGATTTTATTATCCAGAGAGGCCAGTTGCTCAGTTACATATGTCATTGATTTTTCTATCTCCGTATTAGTTTGTTCGATCTTGGTGTTGATGGTTTTTATGTCTATTATATGAGTCTCTAGTTGGTCGAGGCGTGTATTTTGTAAGCTCATCATATTGTTAATCATTTCTCTGACTAATCTATTATAAGGTTAGTCGTAGTTGATCGGCGTTTGACAAAGCCATGTTGTTCGGGTATGATAATTTGGTGGATTTGAGGATATACAGCACCGTGTACAAGACTTTCAAAGACTTTGGACAATGTAGATAAGACGGAGATGGGGCGATAATTCTCAACATTTGCCTTATCGCCTTCCTTGTATACAGGAGTAATGAATACATGTTTCCAGATTGTCGGAAAGTTGCCTTCACCTAGACATTTATTTAATATTATATATAAGGCAGTGCACAAGTGTTTAGAGGTATTTATAAAAAAGCTGGGTGGTAAGCCATCAGACCCAGCACTTTATCCTCTCTATCTATCTATCCGCATAAACATTATAGGGTGACCATTTGGTAGGATCGAAAGTTGTAGGTTCATACACGGAACTAAAATGAGAGGAAAATAAATTGCATATATCTGCAGTATCACCGGATGACGCTTCCCGAAGGTACATACTAGCCGGCATGTTTGCGTTACTCTTTCTGTTTGTTATGAAGGTCCAGAAATGCTATATGTTTTAGGAATGCTATCTTCAACTGAATTCATATAGTTACGGTAACATTTACTACACTCTTTGTGAAATAGAGTACGATAAATAGAGAATTGCAAGTAGTCAGATTGATTGTCGCACTTCTTCCACCTGATCCATGTCTGTTCTTTAGATTTTTGAAAATAAGGATGAGAGAAGGAGGAAACCATACAGGGAAATTAGAACGCCTAACCCGAGTTAGCGGTACGTATGATCTGATAATTCCATACAAAATCTCATAGAAGACGCTAACAGCTTGTTCAGACGATAGATGATGAAGTAACGCATTCCAATTGACATCTGCTAGATCTTTGTTTATGCCCTTATTACAGCTTTATTACAGTTATACCTCTTACTTTAATGGCATTTCATAAAAGTGAAATTCATACCGAGACTAGTTAACATCGAAAAAGGAGGATGGTGGCTATCGGGTTCTAGTAGAGCGTTACAGGACACTTTAAGACTGTCTACGTTTGAAATGAATAGATCTAATATTCAGCCTAATTTATTTCTTGTGATATTGTACTGTAAACCATTAAGTAAGCTCATGAAATTAAACAACGTGCGCCCTATTGAATTCGATGCCCGTGCAATCGCATGATTCCCCTGGATCAACCAATCGATATCGGGTATGTTAAAATCACCGACAATAAAATATGCATCAATAGAGGCGTCATTGGCTAAGCACTCGACACTCATAGAGAACAGATGACAAGAGTGATCGAATCTCGTCACCAACTCCTGAAGTTCGCAAATAGTGTAGCATCATCTGCATAATTATAGAAGTTTTCGGGCAATTAAGTCCTGCTGCTTCATTTTTTATTGTAGAAGCTTAATGTTATATCGATTTCCATTTGTTCTAGTATGCAGATGTACTCTGACGTAACAGTATGTAAAATAAAAATAATGTTTATGTTCGGTATACGGTTTACGGTAAAAACTTAAACAGCAAAAATGTCGGATACGGATTTGAACTGATCTATTTATTTTATTTCATTGTTAAGAGACACTTGTTATATTATATTGACATGTTAATTACCCAGAATTTTTTTAAAATCTTGTCTTATCTTGTCTTGACATATCTTGACATGTCTTGTCTTGTCTTGTCTTGTCTTGTCTTGTCTTGTCTTGTCGTGACATGTCTTGTCTTGTCTTGACATGTCTTGACATGTCTTGACATGTGTATTTGTTGTGTATTTTCGTTAGAACAAATTCTTGCATTATATAAAATAATATTGTTTATCATAAAATAACATAGATGTCGCTTATTATTGTGATTGGGATGTCTGCGTGTCGTAGTCGGCACGGTGTGCTATGATAAATGACTGACGAGTGCGCGGTGCCTGTACCACTGTGTGGACGAGGCACCACAGTGCGCACGAAGCAGAGTGGCGTATTGTAAGGCTATGTATGTATTTATATTGTTCTTAATATATTATTATGTGAAAATTGTAAATAATCGGGTGGGTTAAAATGAAAGGGTATATAAAATTTTATAATAAGAAAACAATATTTTCATACAGCTTATAATGTAAGACATAACAAAAGCTTTCTTAAAATCTTTGATAATAAATATAGTGAAAAAGTTTAAAATAACATTATGACTAATTAAAAATTAAGTAAGGGCGAAGGTACTCGTGTAGATATATTATTTTAGCTTACGGTGCGCAGAAATTAGGCGGTTTATCTAGTTCAGCGCATGTCAAACCACTAAGGCCTGAAGCTAGTTTTGAACTGAGAAGTCCAGTGTTTAGACATAAGTGTCAAAGAACAATGGCGGAATTCATCTCTTTTGGAATCAGCAGTGGTGAGTATATTTGGAACTAATACTTGTGATTTAATACTACTGAAAGCTTTTACTATAAGTTTGATAATAAATATCCAAGTTTTATTGCTGTCACTATACTATATTATTAAACAGCAAAAATGTCGGATACGGATTTGAACTGATCTATTTATTTTATTTCATTGTTAAGAGATACTTATTATATTATATTGACATGTTAATTATCCAGATTTTTTTTAAAAATTTTGTCTTTTCTTGTCTTGACATATCTTGACATGTCTTGACATGTCTTGTCTTGTCTTGTCTTGTCTTGTCTTGTCTTGTCTTGTCTTGTATTGTCTTGTCTTGTCTTGACATGTCTTGACATGTCTTGTCTTGTCTTGACATGTCTTGATATGTCTTGACATGTCTTGTCTTGTCTTGTCTTGTCTTGTCTTGTCTTGTCTTGTCTTGTCTTGTCTTGACATGTCTTGACAAGTCGCACTTGCAGCGAAAGCTTTCGAGCAATGAAGTTCTGCCGCTTCATTTTTTATTGTAGTAGCTTAATGTTATATAGATTTCCATTTTTTCTAGTATGCAGATGTACTCTGACGTAACAGTATGTAAAATAAAAATAATGTTTATGTTCGGTATACGGTTTACGGTGTTATACAAGTCGCACTTGCAGCGAAAGCGAAAAATGTTTGCGCCCTGCAGTGGGGCAGTTTATATACAGGACTAATATTATTATTTGTATAATTATATATATAATATCAATAACTACACTAAATTAAATGTTTATTCGAAGAGGTCTCAGTTTTTATCTAACTGTAAATATCTGTATCAGACGTACTATACAAAAAATTTGATGCTCTATAGGTAAGGACCTAAATATATCATGTGCAAGAACAGGGTGTGATGTCCCTCCAACACACAGGGAGGAGCCCCGACAAGGAAATGTGTTCATGCCTGGCGGACCGTGGCCCGAAGGTTGATGTCGGAAACTTGTATATATACTAAAACTTGCTGTGTAAACTTCGCTTGCATGATTCACGATTATATGGCCAAGTCCGATTTGCTTACAGCGCCATCTCTTGACATTTGTTGAAACTTCTTCGTTTGTATGAAATCACTACATGCCTAAAATTGTTTAAATTTGAAATTATAATTAAATAATACAGATATTTGGAATGGTTGATAGTTTATATTCGTATTTTGACAATCATTTTTATAATCAGGGTAATATTAGACTAGAGAGCACAGCCGCATCCTCTACCAGAGTAACCACTGAGGTAGCCGTAGCCGGGACCAGCGAGGCCAAGACCATAAGCACCGGCACCGTAGGCAGCAGCGCCGTAGGCAGGACCGGCGAAAGCAGCACCCTCGCTGATCATGGCGTTTCTGCCATTACCGCAAGCGTGGTTGACGGCACCAGAACCAGCAGTGGGCAACACACCCTCCACAGCCACAGTACCGACGAACGGCAGTTCACCAGCCGCCGCCAAAATACCCTCATAAGCGTTCTCAGATGCTACGGAGAGACCGACGGGAGCTATGCAGGAGGCGCTGGAGACGGGGAGTCCACCACCACTGGTGGGAGTGAAGTCTATGGCAGGGCCAGCACAGCCACAAGGAGCAGCTCCCAAGCCATAATATCCCAGCCCATACCCGGGTGCAGCCAAGGCAGGGCCTGCGATGCCGGGTCCTGCGGCGATGGCAGCACGGCTGGTGCACTGAGCCAGTGCACACTAAATATTAGAAAAGCAAACACGTTAGTATGTTTTAAACCATTTACCAGTCATTTCTATAGCATTATATTTACAGTAGCTTTTGTAGATTATGCTCGCGGCTTCGCTCGCATAAAAGTAGGTCAAGTTGGTAACAGTACTTGTTTAAAATAATATATAGCTAATGTTACTCGGTGATAATATAGCTATCTAATGGCGAAGAAGATTTTTTAAAATCGGTTGTGTAGTTTTTCAGTAAAATCCTTATAAACAAACAAACAAAAAATTCGATCCTTTCTCTTTATAATATACTAGAGACTCATATACTCAGATTAACGATAAATACAATCTATCAAAACTAAATGCCATAAATTTAAATAAAATAAATGGCTGAACTACTGAACTGGTTTTGATGCAATTTGACACACAATTAAACTATAAGCTGGATTAACAAATATAATACTTTTTATCTCGGTACATTATTCGGTTTACCTAAAACATCTATGATGGCATGTAAATGTCAATACATATTATTTGTTATTGATTTGATAGTTAAATTGATTCGAAAATAATTGACACCTGCTGAGAATGATAATATTATTTATTATACATTTTTAGATGCGCAGATTATAATTAGTATTATGACTGCACGGATGGCGTATTTTTGTATGTGTTTAATTGCCATTGCGTCGAGTGTTGTGGGTTCAATCACCATACGGCACAAACATTTGTGTGACCCACAAGTGGTTGTTCCGAGTCTGGGTGTTCTTTGTGTCCATTGTTTGAATGTTTGGAAAGTGCCCCGCGATACAGGATTTATTCCTAGTGTGAGAGTTGTCTTTTTAAAGGAAAGGATAGAATTCTCGAATTATAGCATTCTCGGAGTCAAAAGGATGAACCACGTCCGAAACACTACTCTGCGCTGTTGTACCAAAGTGTTGTACCAAATTTGTACCAGCGCTGAGAATTTTTGACACAACATTCCAAAGACTCTTCCGTCAAAAATTAAAACAAACGAAAAGGTTTAAAAATATAATAAAAAAGATATTACCTGGGCGAAGAGCGCCTGAGCGCAGAGGACGATGATGGCTTTGGCAGACATGTTGTTTTCAGTATAAATGTTGATTTAACAATGCTATTCAAAACGAATACTAAGCTTTTATACTAAAACATCCTATACTATTGACTAAGTAGGAATTTTTTTCATAAACTTGCACAACCACGATAAGCCTATATAATTTACCAACAAAGAAATCTTACGAAAATTTTCATTGTCAAGGTTTTTAATTTCGAAATTCTATTTATACGTTTGTTATCAATCAAGCGTTTTGTATATAAAGTGGGCGCAATGTGTGGTACATCATTCTGTATTCAGCTTCACGTTGACACGAACAAACATCAAACATGAACACCTTCACCGTCCTGTTCCTCTGCGTCCAAGCTTGCTTGGTACAGGTGAGTCAGCTTTTCTATTGTTATTTAATTCCTTTTAGACATTTGGCACAGGCACTATTAACCCTCCAAGTGTCCTCTTGGCACCCCACCGCCAAAGAAATATAATATAAACAAAACCAAGTAAACACAATAGTAAAAAAATAAAAGATTACAGGAGCACAGAAATGTTTTGATGTTACACTAATAGGATTGTATTTCACATGACGTCCAGTGCTGTAAGCCAATGCGGATAAACTGGCTTTACTTTCAAACTACCAAGTATGCATAGTGCATACGTTGTTTTTCTAAAATCTTAATCTAATAGCTTTCATTTGGTATAACACTGTTAATGACAAATTGAACTTAATTTTTTTTACCACTTGGATACCACCAATACTTAACAGTGATTGCTTACCAGCTTACATCACTCTACAAGACAGCATATTATCACAGATACATTTTTGCAATTATTGTCCTGTGTTTCTGCAGAATGTGTTCGGCCAGTGCGCGGGCAGATATAACGTCGCCGCCATCGCTCCTTGCGGTGCTGCTCCTTGCGGTATTGCTTCTTACGGATACGACGGTCTGGCTGGTCCTTACGGATTGGGCGCTCCTTTCGCATACGACGGTCTGGCTGGTCCTTACGGATTGGGCGCTCCTTTCGCATACGACGGTCTGGCTGGTCCTTACGGTGGTGCCGGTGAAGGTAACGTGGCGGTCGCCGGTGAGCTGCCAGTGGCTGGTAACACCGTTGTTGTTGGTCAGGTACCCATCATGGGCGCTGTGAAATTCTGCGGTGATGTCGGTGCTTGTGGTGCCGTGTCCATCGCTGGCCAGTGTGACTGCGGCTGTGGCTGTGGTGCTGGTGCCCCATACGGTGCTGTTGGCCCTTATGGTGCTGGATACCTGTACTGAGCAGTGTTGTAATATGATACGAAACGAAATATAAATGAGCAAAGTGACACATTGAATTTTGTACTCTTATATACTAAATCCCTTTATCCTAACTAATATTATAAATGCGAATGTGAGATTGTTTGATTATTTGTTACGCTTTCACGCCCTTACTATTCAACCGATCACCACGAAATTTCGTATACACGCCAGGGGTACAGAAAACGGTATATAGTAATATTCTAATATATTCAATATTTAATATTCTATCACATACACACAACACCATCTAGCCCAAACTAAGCAGAGCTTGTACTATGGGTTCTAGACAATGGATAAACATACTTATATACTTTTTTTTTTGTAAATACATACATATTATACATAGAAACACCCAGACCAAGACAAACATCCATGTTCATGCACACAAATGTTTGACTTGTGCGGGAATCGAACCCGCCACCTCAGGCGTGGCAGTCGGTTACACTAACCACTACGCCATCGAAGTCGTCAAAGTACCTTTCAACCAGGCCAAAAGGGCTGTTTCCGAAGGATAGTTTATAAAAAAATGTAAATTAACGCGAGCGAAGCCGCGGGCAAAGTCTTGTATAGGAATAAGCTGTTCAAAACCACTTTGATGACAAGTTACTAAGCTAGTTCTTATACCACCTCAGCTCAGTCCATAAAAATAGTAACATATCGATATTGTTCGTTATTCTTCTTTACAGTTTCTGGTTTATTTTTGCTTTGCCCTCTCAGTATTTTGTCATTTATATTACAACTTAAGAGTAGATATTAACTATTTTGGAGCTAAACTCTTGTATTTTCTCGCCTCTACCACGTTGTAATTTTTAGCTGCTCGAGGGCACTAATGCCGCAATCTCAGCGGACACAGGGAAAACTGAGTTCATTGTTTGTTTTTACGTAACTGACATTTAGAATAAAATACCAGTTGCTCGATGATAGTTTATATTGTTGCTCCACAGCGACTATCAAACGAAAACACTAATATAGATATACATAAATAAGACTAAGATTGCATCGTCCGTTATTAGAGATAATTGAATATCCTGGGAGCTTGAATGCGCTTAATTAAAATTACTTTTTTTTGGTATGGGCGGCAAGAGAGAGAGGTTTGGGCCTCCGGTACCCTCACTCACTCGACGAAACACAACGCAAGCGCTATTTCACGTCGGTTTTGCTGTGCGACCGTGCTATCACTGCGGTCGAACCGGCCCGTTCGTACCGAAGCGTGGCTCTCCCACGGTAACTTTTGTGCAGCAGAGAGCTGGCATCTAGCGCATTCTCCCTGAATATATCCTGCATCGCAAGGAGTTTTTATAAACATTCATTCAACTGACACATTGAAATACATAAAAAAATGTACACAATTTAATTCTAATAAGTAATCAGCAAAAACCAAAAACAAGGCAGGCAACTGAATCATAATGTTTTCTGTTCTGATAAAAGGTCGTTGTGATGTATTGCGCTTCAGAACGTGACATTTACACATTACGGTGACAGTCGTGACGAAGAGAAGTAAGGTGTCTCACACTTTTGAAACGACCAATGAGATATAAATGCTGAAGTTTGAAGTGATTTTTCGTCCTACTTTTCTCATAAAACACAGTATCGTTTGAATAATTCTTATCCCAACTATAAAGAAGATTGGCGTGATGGCACTTAAATGAAAGAAAGCTAAGGAAATTTCATAGTTGGTAGGTAAATTTTTATTATTTCAATCACATCATAGTTTTACTTAGCCATTTCCATGGGACGTCTACTGAGATATTATGTAACATGATTCATACTTATTAGGGTTTGATAATTTTAGATGAAATTAAAGCAAATATGAACTAGATATAATATCAATATCAGTACTACATTTGGGCGCAGGCCCCTTCTCAGTATCAAAAGGTTAGCCTTTAGTCCACTATACTACGCCAGTGTGCATTCAATTGACTTTAAACATTTTTGGTAATGTTATATATTGTAAAATGTTATATAAAGTTTTCAAATAGTGTAGCATCATCTGCATAATTATAGAAGTTTTCGGGCAATTAAGTCCTGCTGCTTCATTTTTATTGTAGAAGCTTAATGTTATATAGATTTCCATTTTTTCTAGTATGCAGATGTACTCTGACGTAACAGTATGTAAAATAAAAATAATGTTTATGTTCGGTGTACGGTTTACGGTGTTATACAAGTCGCACTTGCAGCGAAAGCGAAAAATGTTTGCGCCCAGCAGTGGGGCAGTTTATATACAGGTCTTATATTATTATTTTTATAATTGTATATATAATATCAATAACTACACTAAATTAAATGTTTATTCGAAGAGGTCTCAGTTTTTAACTAACTGTAAATATCTGTATCAGACATACTATTAAAAAAAATTGATGTTCTATAGGTAAGTGTAATGTATGTGTATTGCGTCGGTAGTTCAATAATAAATAATATCAATATTTATGTGGGTATACAACAAATCCATAAAGTAGACTAACGATTATTTGTGAGTCAGTCGGAATATACGTCTAACAGTGCGAAGGTGTTTTACTGCTCATCCCGATATCCTGGCTATCCCTGCGTTCTTGATACTTCAGTGGCGACGAGATTTATAAGAACATACGTGTGCAGTATATGGTGTGTCATAAGTACCAAAATAGTACCGAAAATATGGCGATCGGTAAAATTGGAGAGTTCAAAGTGCAGTCAGATGATTGGAAGTTGTATATTGAACGTCTCGAGAATTATTTCGTGGTTAACGATATCAAGAAAGAGCTGCAGGTGCCAACGCTGATAACAGTCTTGGGAGCGGAGAGCTACGAGTTGCTGGTCAATTTGTGTACACCAGATAAACCCAACACGAAGACATTTGAATTTCTAACGGCCATCATGGAAAAGCATTTGCAACCGAAACCGAGTGTCTTAGCCGAACGCTATAAATTTCGTCAACGGAAACAAAACGAGGGCGAAGGTGTAGCACAGTACATGGCGGTTTTAAAGAAAATGTCAAAGTCTTGTGATTTTGGTACGTGGCTAGAAGAAAGTATCCGGGATCAATTTGTCTGTGGAATCAGTAGCGAAGTAATACGACAACGTTTATTCGCGGAGGACACGTTAGATTATTCCAAGGCTTATAGTATGGCTACGAGCATGGAAGCGGCCGAGAAAAATGCGGCCGTTGTTGAGAGCGCAAATAGTTTTAAGTCGACAGATAAGACAAACACATCGACTGAATGTCTTGCTATGGCGACGATGAATCATCGCGGCGCGGATACTCGCGGAGCGGCGCCGGCAGCGGCGCGAGTCGAGAGAAGGACAGGGGCAGCGCGCGCGATACCGAGCGGCCATCGGCGCGTCGGTGGTCGCGGCACGCGTCATACGTCGGCGGACTCGCAGGTGCCGGCTGAGCGGGCTCGGCGGGACCAGCAGTGCAATGTCTGTGGGTGGAGCCACGACACGGCTGCGTGCAAGTTTTCGCAATACGTATGCCGTGTATGCAATAAGAAGGGTCATCTACGTCGTGTGTGCCCATTGGTAGTGGGTCAGCATCATTTGGCAGGGCTTCGACCAGCATCTAGCACATCGGAGAGTGAAGGAAGTGACGAGGTAATCACTGTTGAGATAAATAATTTATCAATAGCGGAATGCCCGCCAATTTATGTAAAATTAATAATACACGGTAAAGATATTAGTATGGAGTGTGATACGGGGAGCGCCGTATCTTGTATTGATTACAGAACATACAAACGGTTGTTTAATGATTTACCAATAGAATCATGTAATTTAATTTTAAGGTATTATACAGGAGAAACCGTAAATCCTATTGGGGTTATTAGGCCAGAGGTTAGATTTAAAAATATCTGTAAGGTATTAGATTTATACATAATTCAGAATGGTAAAACTTTATTAGTGGGTCGACAATGGATGGCCGAATTAAAAATACAGTTATATTCGGATCTCAATGGCAATATAGTGCCAGTTAACAGGGTAATGAGTAACGAGGAATTTAATATGGGCGATTTCAGTTCCAGATACTGTAAGGTGTTCGAAGACGGTCTGGGACGATTCACCGGTGGTGCGGTGAGCATACACGTGAAGCCCGGGGCGCGGCCCGTGTTCATGCGCGCGCGCCCGCTGGCGTACGCGCTGCGCGCGCCGGTGGAGCGTGCGCTGGAGCAGCTCGTGCGGGACGGTATCCTCACGCCGGTGGAACGCTCGGATTGGGCCACGCCTATCGTGCCCGTGGTAAAAAAAGATGGTACTATTAGAATCTGTGCAGATTACAAGATAACCTTGAATAAAGTTTTAGAAGTCGACCGTTATCCTTTACCGCGAGTAGAAGATCTGTTAGCTAGGCTACATGGAGGCGACCGGTTCAGTAAAATAGACTTATCGCAGGCTTACGCACAATTTGAATTAGATTAATCGAAGAAATATACAGTAATTAACACACACAAGGGTATGTTCATGTTTAATAGATTAGTATACGGTTTATCATCTAGTCCCGGTATTTTTCAGAGACGTCTAGAATAGTTGTTTGCGGATTTGCCTAATGTGGGAGTATTCTTGGACGATATTGTTGTAACAGGATCAACAACCAAGAATCACATTAAGAATTTGTACAAGGTGTTTGATCGTCTACAGTCTTATGGCTTAAAAGTAAAAAAAGAGAAGTGTAGTTTCTTTGCCAAGAAAATAACATATCTGGGTTACGTAATTAGTAAAGATGGCATACAAACATGTCCCGATAAGGTTAAAGATATAATTGATACACCGGCCCCCTCAAACATATCAGAGTTGAGGGCATTTATAGGTATGACCATGTACTATGCCAAGTTTATAAAGAACGTAAATACGCTTCTAGCACCTCTATATAGGCTGCTTAGGGCGGATGTACATTTTGACTGGTGTAGGGAGTGCGAAGCGGCATTTAGGCGCGTAAAACAGCTGTTAGTTTCAAGTGAAGTGTTGATACATTATTCACCTGATTTACCGTTAGTGCTGACGGCCGATGCGAGCAGCGTCGGTATCGGCGCGGTGATATCTCATGTGACCACCGCAGGCGAGCGCCCGATAGCATATGCGTCGCGTTCTCTCAACACGGCAGAGCGCGCTTACTCGCAGATTGATAGGGAAGCACTAGCTATAGTTTTTGGTATAAGAAAATACCACCAATACCTGTACGGGAGGAGGTTTTTACTTAGGACAGATCATCGGCCGTTGACACATATTTTCGGTAATAAGGTAGGGATACCCATTATGGCAGCCTCCAGGTTGCAAAGGTGGGCAATATTATTGTCAGGTTACAATTACGAAATTGAATATGTGCCATCAAAGAAAAATTGTGCGGATGCTTTATCAAGGCTACCACAAGGTATACAAGCCAACGGGAATACTGAAATCACGTATTTAAATTTTGTAGAAAATTTTCTACCTGTGACTAATAGTGAGGTTAGGAAACAAACAGAGAAAGAGACGGTGTTGAGTAGAATTCTCTTATATATACAATCAGGTTGGCCGTTATCTTGTCCGGATGAACAAATTAAATCATATTTTGTAAGGCGTAACGAGCTGTACGTAGATTGTGGGTGTATAATGTGGGGTTATCGGATAGTGATACCGCAGACATTGCAAAGACAGATACTAAAACAATTACATATTAGCCACATGGGCATAGTCAAAACTAAAGCGCTGGCTCGGAGTTATGTGTGGTGGCCGAACATAGATAGTGACGTAGAAATGTTATGTCAAAGCTGTGAGACGTGTGCGGTGGAGGGCACGGCACCACCACGAGCACCTCCGCAACCGTGGCCTTTCTCAACTCAACCGTGGAGCAGAGTACACATAGATTTCTTAGGACCCTTTCATGGCAATACGTACATGGTTTTGATTGATTCAAGTTCAAAGTGGTTAGAAATTTGGGAAATGCCGAGAACTAACGCGAGGCAGGTAATAAAGGTTCTCCGTGACACTTTTGCTCGTTTTGGTCTACCGTTAGAATTAGTATCAGATCAGGGACCCCCGTTTACGAGCGGAGAATTTAGTGAATTTTTAAAAAATAATGGTATACGCCAATGTTTTTCGCCGACGTACCACCCATCATCAAATGGGGCCACAGAAAATGCCGTGAAATTATGCAAATCCGTTATAAAAAAAGCGTATAGAGAAAACAAAGATATAGATATAGCCTTACAAACGTTTTTGCTAAGTTACAGAAACTCAGCTCAAAGTACAACGGGCGAGTCGCCCGCAATGTTATTACAGCGGCGTTCATTGCGGAGTCGCTTAGATCTATTACGTGCGGAACGCACCTTAGTGGATAGGGTGCGGGCAGCACAAGAACGACAGGTGCGAAATTCGGGTGGTGTCTTACGCGAGTTAGCTCCCCAAGATACAGTGTGGACTAGGAACGGTACAAAAGGGGATAAATGGCTAAAAGGCGTAATCGAAGCGCGGGCAGGCACGCGAGAATATTTAATAGATAACGGAGACGGTCGACTATCTAGGAAGCATATAGATCATATAAAACGCAGATCCCGATTGTCCGATTTCATGGGTTCTGATAGTACTATCTCGGATACTTTGCTACATAATCCAGCACAGGTTTCGACGGCTGAGGAGGCCGTTCCAGTATCGAACGCGACGGGGGAAGTAGATAGTGCGGAGCTGCTGAGCGAGGGTATGACGGGGAGAGTAGATGGGGCAAGTGATAAACAAGTAATTCCAAAGCTCAAAACTCCGTCACCACCACCGGCGAGTCGTCCCAGACGTACTCGTAAACCCGTTGTTAGATTCCAACCAGAGTAACTAGCTAAATATATGTTAAAGGAAGTTATTATATTATGTCATTCACATTGTTGTTATTTTAGTTATGGCTATGTTGTAATTATATGTATTTTCTTTGTATCACCATTCATTATCAATGTACCTAATTAGTAGATTAAGTGGTGAGGTGTAATGTATGTGTATTGCGTCGGTAGTTCAATAATAAATAATATCAATATTTATGTGGGTATACAACAAATCCATAAAGTAGACTAACGATTATTTGTGAGTCAGTCGGAGTATACGTCTAACAGTGCGAAGGTGTTTTACTGCTCATCCCGATATCCTGGCTATCCCTGCGTTCTTGATACTTCAGTAAGGACCTAAATATATCATGTGGAGGAACAGGGTGCGATGTCCCTCCAACACACAGGGAGGAGCCCCGACAAGGAAATGTGCTCGTGCCTGGCGGACCGTGGCCCGAAGGTTGATGTCGGAAACTTGTATATATATTAAAACTTGCTGTGTAAACTTCGCTTGCATGATTCACGATTATATGGCCAAGTCCGATTTGCTTACAGCGCCATCTCTTGGCATGCGTCGAAGCTTCTTTGTTTGTATGGAGTCGCTACAAACCTACAGTTGTTTTAATTTGATATTACAATTAAATAATATAAAATATTGTAATGCTTGATAGTTTATATTCGTATTTTGACAATCATTTTTATAATCAGGGTAATATTAGCTTAGAGAGCACAGCCGCATCCTCTACCAGAGTAACCACTGAGGTAGCCGTAGCCGGGACCAGCGAGGCCAAGACCATAAGCACCGGCACCGTAGGCAGCAGCGCCGTAGGCAGGACCGGCGAAAGCAGCACCCTCGCTGATCATGGCGTTTCTGCCATTACCGCAAGCGTGGTTGACGGCACCAGAACCAGCAGTGGGCAACACACCCTCCACAGCCACAGTACCGACGAACGGCAGCTCACCAGCCGCCGCCAAAATACCCTCATAAGCGTTCTCAGATGCTACGGAGAGGCCGATGGGAGCGATGCAGGAGGCGCTGGAGACAGGGAGTCCACCACCGCTGGTGGGAGTGAAGTCTATGGCAGGGCCAGCACAGCCACAAGGAGCAGCTCCCGAGCCATAATATCCCAGCCCATACCCGGGCGCAGCCAAGGCAGGGCCTGCGATGCCGGGTCCTGCGGCGATGGCAGCACGGCTGGTGCACTGAGCCAGTGCACACTAAATATTAGAAAAGCAAACACGTTAGTATGTTTTTAACCATTTATCAGTCATTTCTATAGCAATATATTTACAGTAGCTTTTGTAGATTTTGCTCGCGGCTTCGCTCGCATAAAAGTAGGTCAAGTTGGTAACAGTACTTGTTTAAAATAATATATAGCTAATGTTACTCGGTGATAATATAGCTATCTAATGGTGAAGAAGATTTTTTAAAATCGGTTGAGTAGTTTTTCAATAAAATCCTTATAAACAAACAAACAAAAAATTCGATCCTTTCTCTTTATATTATACTAGAGACTCATATACTCAGATTAACGATAAATACAATCTATCAAAACTAAATGCCATAAATTTAAATAAAATAAATGGCTGAACTACTGAACTGGTTTTGATGCAATTTGACACACAATTAAACTATAAGCTGGATTAACAAATATAATACTTTTTATCTCGGTACATTATTCGGTTTACCTAAAACATCTATGATGGCATGTAAATGTCAATACATATTAATTGTTATTGATTTGATAGTTAAAATTGATTCGAAAATAATTGACACCTGCTGAGAATGATAATATTATTTATTATACATTTTTAGGTGCGCAGATTATAATTAGTATTATGACTGCACGGATGGCGTGTTGTTTTAATTGCCATTGCGTCGAGTGTTGTGGGTTCAATCACCATACGGCACAAACATTTGTGTGACCCACAAGTGGTTGTTCCGAGTCTGGGTGTTCTTTGTGTCCATTGTTTGAATGTTTGTAAAGTGCCCCGCGATACAGGATTTATTCCTAGTGTGAGAGTTGTCTTTTTAAAGGAAAGGATAGAATTCTCGAATTATAGCATTCTCGGAGACAAAAGGATTAACCACGTCCAAAACACTACTCTGCGCTCTACAACACGCATAACTGACGTACGTGTAAAATCCGCCAGGCTTAAGTGGGACTGGGCCGAAAACGTCTGCCGTCTGCAATTGGGTCAGAAACACCCAGACCAAGACAAACATCCATGTTCATGCACACAAATGTTTGACTTGTGCGGGAATCGAACCCGCGACCTCAGGCGTCGCAGTCGGTTACACTAACCACTAGGCCATCGAGGTTACGCCATATTCAATTAATCACATTTCAAAAATACTGGATATTTATTCGGAATTTTTAAATACTAAATTACATTTACAAATTTCTTCAATGTTTTCTGACTCTACCAAATTTTTACCACCGCTGAGAATTTTTGACACAACATTCCAAAAACTCTTCCGTCAAAAATTAAAATAAACGAAAAGTTTTTAAAATATTATAAAAAGACATTACCTGGGCGAAGAGCGCCTGAGCGCAGAGGACGATGATGGCTTTGGCAGACATGTTGTTTTCAGTATAAATGTTGATTTAACAATGCTATTCAAAACGAATACTACAGCTTTTATACTAAAACATCCTATACTATTGACTAAGTAGGCATTTTTTTCATAAACTTGCACAACCACGATAAGCCTATATAATTAACCAACAAAGAAATCTTACGAAAATTTTCATTGTCAAGGTTTTTAATTTCGAAATTACATTTATACGTTTGTTATCAATTGAGCGTTTTGTATATAAAGTGGGTGCAATGTGTGGTACACCATTCTGTATTCAGCTTCACGTTGACACGAACAAACATCAAACATGAACACCTTCACCGTCCTGTTCCTCTGCGTCCAAGCTTGCTTGGTACAGGTGAGTCAGCTTTTCTATTGTTATTTAATTCCTTTATTACATTTGGCAGAGGCACTATTAACCTAGTGTAAGTGTAAGAGTTCTCTTGGCACCCCAGCGCCAAAGAAACATTATATAAACAAAACCAAGTAAACACAATAGTAAAAAATATAAGATTACAGGAGCACAGAAATGTTTTGATGTTACACTAATAAGATTGTATTTCACATGACGTCCAGTGCTGTAGGCTAATGCGGATAAACTGGCTTTACTTTTAAACTACCAAGTATGCATAGTGCATACGATGTTTTTCTAAAAACTTAACATTTTCTGTAAAATCTCAGCTTTGCTATTATTACTTTGGTCTGGTGGCTTCTGGATCTAAGTCTAATAGCTTTCATTTGGTATAACACTGTTAATGACAAATTGAACTTTATTTTTTTTAACCACTTGGATACCACCAAAATACTTAACAGTGATTGCTTACCAGCTTACATCACTCTACAAGACAGCATATTATCACAGATAAATTTTTGCAAATATTGTCCTGTGTTTCTGCAGAATGTGTTCGGCCAGTGCGCGGGCAGATATAACCTCGCCGCCATCGCTCCTTGCGGTGCTGCTCCTTGCGGTATTGCTTCTTACGGATACGACGGTCTGGCTGGTCCTTACGGATTGGGCGCTCCTTTCGCATACGACGGTCTGGGTGGTCCTTACGGTGGTGCCGGTGAAGGTAACGTGGCGGTCGCCGGTGAGCTGCCAGTGGCTGGTAACACCGTTGTTGTTGGTCAGGTACCCATCATGGGCGCTGTGAAATTCTGCGGTGATGTCGGTGCTTGTGGTGCCGTGTCCATCGCTGGCCAGTGTGACTGCGGCTGTGGCTGTGGTGCTGGTGCCCCATACGGTGCTGTTGGCCCTTATGGTGCTGGATACCTGTACTGAGCAGTGTTGTAATATGATACGAAACGAAATATAAATGAGCAAAATGACACATTGAATTTTGTACTCTTATATACTAAATCCCTTTATCCTAACTAATATTATAAATGCTAATGTGAGTTTGTTTGATTATTTGTTACGCTTTCACGCCCTTACTATTCAACCGAAAATCACGAAATTTCGTATACACGCCAGCCCAAAAGGGCTGTTTCCGAAGGATAGTTTATTAAAAAAATGTAAATTAACGCGAGCGAAGCCGCGGGCAAAGTCTTGTATAGGAATAAGCTGTTCAAAACCACTTCGATGACAAGTTACTAAGCTAGATCTTATACCAGCTCAGCTCAGTCCATAAAAATAGTAACATGTCGATATTGTTCATTATTCTTCTTTACAGTTTCTGGTTTATTTTTGCTTTGCCCTCTCAGTATTTTGTCATTTATATTACAACTTAAGAGTAGATATTAACTATTTTGGAGCTAAACTCTTCTATTTTCTCGCCTCTACACGTTGTAATTTTTAGCTGCTCGAGGGCACTAATGCCGCAATCTCAGCGGACACAGGGAAAACTGAGTTCATTGTTTGTTTTTACGTAACTGACATTTAGAATAAAATACCAGTTGCTCGATGATAGTTTATATTGTTGTTCCACAGCGACTATCAAACGAAAACACTAATATAGATATACATAAATAAGACTAAGATTGCATCGTCCGTTATTAGAGATAATTGAATATCCTGGGAGCTTGAATGCGCTTAATTAAAATTACTTTTTTTTGGTATGGGTGGCAAGAGAGAGAGGGTTGGGCCTCCGGTACCCTCACTCACTCGACGAAACACAGCGCAAGCGCTATTTCACGTCGGTTTTGCTGTGCGACCGTGCTATCACTGCGGTCGAACCGGCCCATTCGTACCTAAGCGTGGCTCTCCCACGGTAACTTTTGTGCAGCAGAGAGCTGGCATCTAGCGCATTCTCCCTGAATATATCCTGCATCGCAAGGAGTTTTTATAAACATTCATTCAACTGACAGATTGAAATACATCAAAAAATGTACACAATTTAATTCTAATAAGTAATCAGCAAAATCCAAAAACAAGGCAGGCAACTGAATCATAATGTTTTCTGTTCTGATAAAAGGTCGTTGTGATATATTGCGCTTCAGAACGTGACATTTACACATTACGGTGACAGTCGTGACGAAGAGACGTAAGGTGTCTCACACTTTTGAAACGACCAATGAGATATAAATGCTGAAGTTTGAAGTGATTTTTCGTCCTACTTTTCTCATGAATCACAGTATCGTTTGAATAATTCTTATCCCAACTATGAAGAAGATTGGCGTGATGGCACTTAAATGAAAGAAAGCTAAGGAAATTTCATAGTTGGTAGGTAAATTTTTATTATTTCAATCACATCATAGTTTTACTTAGCCATTTCCATGGGACGTCTACTGAGATATTATGTAACATGATTCATACTTATTAGGGTTTGATAATTTTAGATGAAATTAAAGCAAATATGAACTAGATATAATATCAATATCAGTACTACATTTGGGCGCAGGCCCCTTCTCAGTATCAAAAGGTTAGCCTTTAGTCCACTATACTACGCCAGTGTGCATTCAATTGACTTTAAACATTTTTGGTAATGTTATATATTGTAAAATGTTATATAAAGTTCGCAAATAGTGTAGCATCATCTGCATAATTATAGAAGTTTTCGGGCAATTAAGTCCTGCTGCTTCATTTTTATTGTAGAAGCTTAATGTTATATAGATTTCCATTTTTTCTAGTATGCAGATGTACTCTGACGTAACAGTATGTAAAATAAAAATAATGTTTATGTTCGGTATACGGTTTACGGTGTTATACAAGTCGCACTTGCAGCGAAAGCGAAAAATGTTTGCGCCCAGCAGTGGGGCAGTTTATATACAGGTCTAATATTATTATTTTTATAATTATATGTATAATATCAATAACTACACTAAATTAAATGTTTATTCGAAGAGGTCTCAGTTTTTAACTAACTGTAAATAACTGTATCAGACATACTATTCAAAAAATTTGATGTTCTATAGGTAAGGACCTAAATATATCATGTGGAGGAACAGGGTGTGATGTCCCTCCAACACACAGGGAGGAGCCCCGACAAGGAAATGTGCTCGAGCCTGGCGGACCGTGGCCCGAAGGTTGATGTCGGAAACTTGTATATATACTAAAACTTGCTGTGTAAACTTCGCTTGCATGATTCACGATTATATGGTCAAGTCCGATTTGCTTACAGCGCCATCTCGTGGCATGCGTCGAAACTTCTTTGTTTGTATGGAGTCGCTACAAACCTAGAGTTGTTTTAATTTGATATTACAATTAAATAATATAAAATATTGGAATGCTTGATAGTTTATATTCGTATTTTGACAATCATTTTTAGAATCAGGGTAATATTAGCTTAGAGAGCACAGCCGCATCCTCTACCAGAGTAACCACTGAGGTAGCCGTAGCCGGGACCAGCGAGGCCAAGACCATAAGCACCGGCACCGTAGGCAGCAGCGCCGTAGGCAGGACCGGCGAAAGCAGCACCCTCGCTGATCATGGCGTTTCTGCCATTACCGCAAGCGTGGTTGACGGCACCAGAACCAGCAGTGGGCAACACACCCTCCACAGCCACAGTACCGACGAACGGCAGCTCACCAGCCGCCGCCAAAATACCCTCATAAGCGTTCTCAGATGCTACGGAGAGGCCGATGGGAGCGATGCAGGAGGCGCTGGAGACAGGGAGTCCACCACCGCTGGTGGGAGTGAAGTCTATGGCAGGGCCAGCACAGCCACAAGGAGCAGCTCCCAAGCCATAATATCCCAGCCCATACCCGGGCGCAGCCAAGGCAGGGCCTGCGATGCCGGGTCCTGCGGCGATGGCAGCACGGCTGGTGCACTGAGCCAGTGCACACTAAATATTAGAAAAGCAAACACGTTAGTATGTTTTTAACCATTTACCATTTATTTCTATAGCAATATATTTACAGTAGCTTTTGTAGCTTTTGCCCGCGGCTTCGCTCGCATAAAAGTAGGTCAAGTTGGTAACAGTACTTGTTTAAAATAATATATAGCTAATGTTACTCGGTGATAATATAGCTATCTAATGGTGAAGAAGATTTTTTAAAATCGGCTGAGTAGTTTTCAATAAAATCCTTATAAACAAACAAACAAAAATTCGATCCTTTCTCTTTATAATATACTAGATACTCATATACTTAGATTAACGATAAATACAATCTATCAAAACTAAATGCCATAAATTTAAATAAAATAAATGGCTGAACTACTGAACTGGTTTTCATGCAATTTGACACACAATTAAACTATAAGCTGGATTAACAAATATAATACTTTTTATCTCGGTACATTATTCGGTTTACCTAAAACATCTATAATGGCATGGAAATGTCAATACATATTAATTGTTATTGATTTGATAGTTAAAATTGATTCGAAAATAATTGACACCTGCTGAGAATGATAATATTATTATACATTTTTAGATGCGCAGATTATAATTAGTATTATGACTGCACGGATGGCGTATTGGTTTAATTGCCATTGCGTCGAGTGTTGTGGGTTCAATCACCATACGGCACAAACATTTGTGTGACCCACAAGTGGTTGTTCCGAGTCTGGGTGTTCTTTGTGTCCATTGTTTGAATGTTTGGAAAGTGCCCTGCGATACAGGATTTATTTCTAGTGTGTGAGTTGACTTTTAAAAGGAAAGGATAGAATTCTCGAATTATAGCATTCTCGGAGTCAAAAGGATGAACCACGTCCGAAACACTACTCTGCGCTGTTGTACCAAAGTGTTGTACCAAATTTGTACCAGCGCTGAGAATTTTTGACACAACATTCCAAAGACTCTTCCGTCAAAAATTAAAACAAACGAAAAGGTTTAAAAATATAATAAAAAAGATATTACCTGGGCGAAGAGCGCCTGAGCGCAGAGGACGATGATGGCTTTGGCAGACATGTTGTTTTCAGTATAAATGTTGATTTAACAATGCTATTCAAAACGAATACTACAGCTTTTATACTAAAACATCCTATACTATTGACTAAGTAGGCATTTTTTTCATAAACTTGCACAACCACGATAAGCCTATATAATTAACCAACAAAGAAATCTTACGAAAATTTTCATTGTCAAGGTTTTTAATTTCGAAATTACATTTATACGTTTGTTATCAATTGAGCGTTTTGTATATAAAGTGGGTGCAATGTGTGGTACACCATTCTGTATTCAGCTTCACGTTGACACGAACAAACATCAAACATGAACACCTTCACCGTCCTGTTCCTCTGCGTCCAAGCTTGCTTGGTACAGGTGAGTCAGCTTTTCTATTGTTATTTAATTCCTTTATTACATTTGGCAGAGGCACTATTAACCTAGTGTAAGTGTAAGAGTTCTCTTGGCACCCCAGCGCCAAAGAAACATTATATAAACAAAACCAAGTAAACACAATAGTAAAAAATATAAGATTACAGGAGCACAGAAATGTTTTGATGTTACACTAATAAGATTGTATTTCACATGACGTCCAGTGCTGTAGGCTAATGCGGATAAACTGGCTTTACTTTTAAACTACCAAGTATGCATAGTGCATACGATGTTTTTCTAAAAACTTAACATTTTCTGTAAAATCTCAGCTTTGCTATTATTACTTTGGTCTGGTGGCTTCTGGATCTAAGTCTAATAGCTTTCATTTGGTATAACACTGTTAATGACAAATTGAACTTTATTTTTTTTAACCACTTGGATACCACCAAAATACTTAACAGTGATTGCTTACCAGCTTACATCACTCTACAAGACAGCATATTATCACAGATAAATTTTTGCAAATATTGTCCTGTGTTTCTGCAGAATGTGTTCGGCCAGTGCGCGGGCAGATATAACCTCGCCGCCATCGCTCCTTGCGGTGCTGCTCCTTGCGGTATTGCTTCTTACGGATACGACGGTCTGGCTGGTCCTTACGGATTGGGCGCTCCTTTCGCATACGACGGTCTGGGTGGTCCTTACGGTGGTGCCGGTGAAGGTAACGTGGCGGTCGCCGGTGAGCTGCCAGTGGCTGGTAACACCGTTGTTGTTGGTCAGGTACCCATCATGGGCGCTGTGAAATTCTGCGGTGATGTCGGTGCTTGTGGTGCCGTGTCCATCGCTGGCCAGTGTGACTGCGGCTGTGGCTGTGGTGCTGGTGCCCCATACGGTGCTGTTGGCCCTTATGGTGCTGGATACCTGTACTGAGCAGTGTTGTAATATGATACGAAACGAAATATAAATGAGCAAAATGACACATTGAATTTTGTACTCTTATATACTAAATCCCTTTATCCTAACTAATATTATAAATGCTAATGTGAGTTTGTTTGATTATTTGTTACGCTTTCACGCCCTTACTATTCAACCGAAAATCACGAAATTTCGTATACACGCCAGCCCAAAAGGGCTGTTTCCGAAGGGTAGTTTATTAAAAAAATGTAAATTAACGCGAGCGAAGCCGCGGGCAAAGTCTTGTATAGGAATAAGCTGTTCAAAACCACTTCGATGACAAGTTACTAAGCTAGATCTTATACCAGCTCAGCTCAGTCCATAAAAATAGTAACATGTCGATATTGTTCATTATTCTTCTTTACAGTTTCTGGTTTATTTTTGCTTTGCCCTCTCAGTATTTTGTCATTTATATTACAACTTAAGAGTAGATATTAACTATTTTGGAGCTAAACTCTTCTATTTTCTCGCCTCTACACGTTGTAATTTTTAGCTGCTCGAGGGCACTAATGCCGCAATCTCAGCGGACACAGGGAAAACTGAGTTCATTGTTTGTTTTTACGTAACTGACATTTAGAATAAAATACCAGTTGCTCGATGATAGTTTATATTGTTGTTCCACAGCGACTATCAAACGAAAACACTAATATAGATATACATAAATAAGACTAAGATTGCATCGTCCGTTATTAGAGATAATTGAATATCCTGGGAGCTTGAATGCGCTTAATTAAAATTACTTTTTTTTGGTATGGGTGGCAAGAGAGAGAGGGTTGGGCCTCCGGTACCCTCACTCACTCGACGAAACACAGCGCAAGCGCTATTTCACGTCGGTTTTGCTGTGCGACCGTGCTATCACTGCGGTCGAACCGGCCCATTCGTACCTAAGCGTGGCTCTCCCACGGTAACTTTTGTGCAGCAGAGAGCTGGCATCTAGCGCATTCTCCCTGAATATATCCTGCATCGCAAGGAGTTTTTATAAACATTCATTCAACTGACAGATTGAAATACATCAAAAAATGTACACAATTTAATTCTAATAAGTAATCAGCAAAATCCAAAAACAAGGCAGGCAACTGAATCATAATGTTTTCTGTTCTGATAAAAGGTCGTTGTGATATATTGCGCTTCAGAACGTGACATTTACACATTACGGTGACAGTCGTGACGAAGAGACGTAAGGTGTCTCACACTTTTGAAACGACCAATGAGATATAAATGCTGAAGTTTGAAGTGATTTTTCGTCCTACTTTTCTCATGAATCACAGTATCGTTTGAATAATTCTTATCCCAACTATGAAGAAGATTGGCGTGATGGCACTTAAATGAAAGAAAGCTAAGGAAATTTCATAGTTGGTAGGTAAATTTTTATTATTTCAATCACATCATAGTTTTACTTAGCCATTTCCATGGGACGTCTACTGAGATATTATGTAACATGATTCATACTTATTAGGGTATGATAATTTTAGATGAAATTAAAGCAAATATGAACTAGATATAATATCAATATCAGTACTACATTTGGGCGCAGGCCCCTTCTCAGTATCAAAAGGTTAGCCTTTAGTCCACTATACTACGCCAGTGTGCATTCAATTGACTTTAAACATTTTTGGTAATGTTATATATTGTAAAATGTTATATAAAGTTCGCAAATAGTGTAGCATCATCTGCATAATTATAGAAGTTTTCGGGCAATTAAGTCCTGCTGCTTCATTTTTATTGTAGAAGCTTAATGTTATATAGATTTCCATTTTTTCTAGTATGCAGATGTACTCTGACGTAACAGTATGTAAAATAAAAATAATGTTTATGTTCGGTATACGGTTTACGGTGTTATACAAGTCGCACTTGCAGCGAAAGCGAAAAATGTTTGCGCCCAGCAGTGGGGCAGTTTATATACAGGTCTTATATTATTATTTTTATAATTATATGTATAATATCAATAACTACACTAAATTAAATGTTTATTCGAAGAGGTCTCAGTTTTTAACTAACTGTAAATAACTGTATCAGACATACTATTCAAAAAATTTGATGTTCTATAGGTAAGGACCTAAATATATCATGTGGAGGAACAGGGTGTGATGTCCCTCCAACACACAGGGAGGAGCCCCGACAAGGAAATGTGCTCGAGCCTGGCGGACCGTGGCCCGAAGGTTGATGTCGGAAACTTGTATATATACTAAAACTTGCTGTGTAAACTTCGCTTGCATGATTCACGATTATATGGTCAAGTCCGATTTGCTTACAGCGCCATCTCGTGGCATGCGTCGAAACTTCTTTGTTTGTATGGAGTCGCTACAAACCTAGAGTTGTTTTAATTTGATATTACAATTAAATAATATAAAATATTGGAATGCTTGATAGTTTATATTCGTATTTTGACAATCATTTTTAGAATCAGGGTAATATTAGCTTAGAGAGCACAGCCGCATCCTCTACCAGAGTAACCACTGAGGTAGCCGTAGCCGGGACCAGCGAGGCCAAGACCATAAGCACCGGCACCGTAGGCAGCAGCGCCGTAGGCAGGACCGGCGAAAGCAGCACCCTCGCTGATCATGGCGTTTCTGCCATTACCGCAAGCGTGGTTGACGGCACCAGAACCAGCAGTGGGCAACACACCCTCCACAGCCACAGTACCGACGAACGGCAGCTCACCAGCCGCCGCCAAAATACCCTCATAAGCGTTCTCAGATGCTACGGAGAGGCCGATGGGAGCGATGCAGGAGGCGCTGGAGACAGGGAGTCCACCACCGCTGGTGGGAGTGAAGTCTATGGCAGGGCCAGCACAGCCACAAGGAGCAGCTCCCAAGCCATAATATCCCAGCCCATACCCGGGCGCAGCCAAGGCAGGGCCTGCGATGCCGGGTCCTGCGGCGATGGCAGCACGGCTGGTGCACTGAGCCAGTGCACACTAAATATTAGAAAAGCAAACACGTTAGTATGTTTTTAACCATTTACCATTTATTTCTATAGCAATATATTTACAGTAGCTTTTGTAGCTTTTGCCCGCGGCTTCGCTCGCATAAAAGTAGGTCAAGTTGGTAACAGTACTTGTTTAAAATAATATATAGCTAATGTTACTCGGTGATAATATAGCTATCTAATGGTGAAGAAGATTTTTTAAAATCGGCTGAGTAGTTTTCAATAAAATCCTTATAAACAAACAAACAAAAATTCGATCCTTTCTCTTTATAATATACTAGATACTCATATACTTAGATTAACGATAAATACAATCTATCAAAACTAAATGCCATAAATTTAAATAAAATAAATGGCTGAACTACTGAACTGGTTTTCATGCAATTTGACACACAATTAAACTATAAGCTGGATTAACAAATATAATACTTTTTATCTCGGTACATTATTCGGTTTACCTAAAACATCTATAATGGCATGGAAATGTCAATACATATTAATTGTTATTGATTTGATAGTTAAAATTGATTCGAAAATAATTGACACCTGCTGAGAATGATAATATTATTATACATTTTTAGATGCGCAGATTATAATTAGTATTATGACTGCACGGATGGCGTATTGGTTTAATTGCCATTGCGTCGAGTGTTGTGGGTTCAATCACCATACGGCACAAACATTTGTGTGACCCACAAGTGGTTGTTCCGAGTCTGGGTGTTCTTTGTGTCCATTGTTTGAATGTTTGGAAAGTGCCCTGCGATACAGGATTTATTTCTAGTGTGTGAGTTGACTTTTAAAAGGAAAGGATAGAATTCTCGAATTATAGCATTCTCGGAGTCAAAAGGATGAACCACGTCCGAAACACTACTCTGCGCTGTTGTACCAAAGTGTTGTACCAAATTTGTACCAGCGCTGAGAATTTTTGACACAACATTCCAAAGACTCTTCCGTCAAAAATTAAAACAAACGAAAAGGTTTAAAAATATAATAAAAAAGATATTACCTGGGCGAAGAGCGCCTGAGCGCAGAGGACGATGATGGCTTTGGCAGACATGTTGTTTTCAGTATAAATGTTGATTTAACAATGCTATTCAAAACGAATACTACAGCTTTTATACTAAAACATCCTATACTATTGACTAAGTAGGCATTTTTTTCATAAACTTGCACAACCACGATAAGCCTATATAATTAACCAACAAAGAAATCTTACGAAAATTTTCATTGTCAAGGTTTTTAATTTCGGAATTACATTTATACGTTTGTTATCAATTGAGCGTTTTGTATATAAAGTGGGTGCAATGTGTGGTACACCATTCTGTATTCAGCTTCACGTTGACACGAACAAACATCAAACATGAACACCTTCACCGTCCTGTTCCTCTGCGTCCAAGCTTGCTTGGTACAGGCGAGTCAGCTTTTCTATTGTTATTTAATTCCTTTATTACATTTGGCAGAGGCACTATTAACCTAGTGTAAGTGTAAGAGTTCTCTTGGCACCCCAGCGCCAAAGAAACATTATATAAACAAAACCAAGTAAACACAATAGTAAAAAATATAAGATTACAGGAGCACAGAAATGTTTTGATGTTACACTAATAAGATTGTATTTCACATGACGTCCAGTGCTGTAGGCTAATGCGGATAAACTGGCTTTACTTTTAAACTACCAAGTATGCATAGTGCATACGATGTTTTTCTAAAAACTTAACATTTTCTGTAAAATCTCAGCTTTGCTATTATTACTTTGGTCTGGTGGCTTCTGGATCTAAGTCTAATAGCTTTCATTTGGTATAACACTGTTAATGACAAATTGAACTTTATTTTTTTTAACCACTTGGATACCACCAAAATACTTAACAGTGATTGCTTACCAGCTTACATCACTCTACAAGACAGCATATTATCACAGATAAATTTTTGCAAATATTGTCCTGTGTTTCTGCAGAATGTGTTCGGCCAGTGCGCGGGCAGATATAACCTCGCCGCCATCGCTCCTTGCGGTGCTGCTCCTTGCGGTATTGCTTCTTACGGATACGACGGTCTGGCTGGTCCTTACGGATTGGGCGCTCCTTTCGCATACGACGGTCTGGGTGGTCCTTACGGTGGTGCCGGTGAAGGTAACGTGGCGGTCGCCGGTGAGCTGCCAGTGGCTGGTAACACCGTTGTTGTTGGTCAGGTACCCATCATGGGCGCTGTGAAATTCTGCGGTGATGTCGGTGCTTGTGGTGCCGTGTCCATCGCTGGCCAGTGTGACTGCGGCTGTGGCTGTGGTGCTGGTGCCCCATACGGTGCTGTTGGCCCTTATGGTGCTGGATACCTGTACTGAGCAGTGTTGTAATATGATACGAAACGAAATATAAATGAGCAAAATGACACATTGAATTTTGTACTCTTATATACTAAATCCCTTTATCCTAACTAATATTATAAATGCTAATGTGAGTTTGTTTGATTATTTGTTACGCTTTCACGCCCTTACTATTCAACCGAAAATCACGAAATTTCGTATACACGCCAGCCCAAAAGGGCTGTTTCCGAAGGGTAGTTTATTAAAAAAATGTAAATTAACGCGAGCGAAGCCGCGGGCAAAGTCTTGTATAGGAATAAGCTGTTCAAAACCACTTCGATGACAAGTTACTAAGCTAGATCTTATACCAGCTCAGCTCAGTCCATAAAAATAGTAACATGTCGATATTGTTCATTATTCTTCTTTACAGTTTCTGGTTTATTTTTGCTTTGCCCTCTCAGTATTTTGTCATTTATATTACAACTTAAGAGTAGATATTAACTATTTTGGAGCTAAACTCTTCTATTTTCTCGCCTCTACACGTTGTAATTTTTAGCTGCTCGAGGGCACTAATGCCGCAATCTCAGCGGACACAGGGAAAACTGAGTTCATTGTTTGTTTTTACGTAACTGACATTTAGAATAAAATACCAGTTGCTCGATGATAGTTTATATTGTTGTTCCACAGCGACTATCAAACGAAAACACTAATATAGATATACATAAATAAGACTAAGATTGCATCGTCCGTTATTAGAGATAATTGAATATCCTGGGAGCTTGAATGCGCTTAATTAAAATTACTTTTTTTTGGTATGGGTGGCAAGAGAGAGAGGGTTGGGCCTCCGGTACCCTCACTCACTCGACGAAACACAGCGCAAGCGCTATTTCACGTCGGTTTTGCTGTGCGACCGTGCTATCACTGCGGTCGAACCGGCCCATTCGTACCTAAGCGTGGCTCTCCCACGGTAACTTTTGTGCAGCAGAGAGCTGGCATCTAGCGCATTCTCCCTGAATATATCCTGCATCGCAAGGAGTTTTTATAAACATTCATTCAACTGACAGATTGAAATACATCAAAAAATGTACACAATTTAATTCTAATAAGTAATCAGCAAAATCCAAAAACAAGGCAGGCAACTGAATCATAATGTTTTCTGTTCTGATAAAAGGTCGTTGTGATATATTGCGCTTCAGAACGTGACATTTACACATTACGGTGACAGTCGTGACGAAGAGACGTAAGGTGTCTCACACTTTTGAAACGACCAATGAGATATAAATGCTGAAGTTTGAAGTGATTTTTCGTCCTACTTTTCTCATGAATCACAGTATCGTTTGAATAATTCTTATCCCAACTATGAAGAAGATTGGCGTGATGGCACTTAAATGAAAGAAAGCTAAGGAAATTTCATAGTTGGTAGGTAAATTTTTATTATTTCAATCACATCATAGTTTTACTTAGCCATTTCCATGGGACGTCTACTGAGATATTATGTAACATGATTCATACTTATTAGGGTATGATAATTTTAGATGAAATTAAAGCAAATATGAACTAGATATAATATCAATATCAGTACTACATTTGGGCGCAGGCCCCTTCTCAGTATCAAAAGGTTAGCCTTTAGTCCACTATACTACGCCAGTGTGCATTCAATTGACTTTAAACATTTTTGGTAATGTTATATATTGTAAAATGTTATATAAAGTTCGCAAATAGTGTAGCATCATCTGCATAATTATAGAAGTTTTCGGGCAATTAAGTCCTGCTGCTTCATTTTTATTGTAGAAGCTTAATGTTATATAGATTTCCATTTTTTCTAGTATGCAGATGTACTCTGACGTAACAGTATGTAAAATAAAAATAATGTTTATGTTCGGTATACGGTTTACGGTGTTATACAAGTCGCACTTGCAGCGAAAGCGAAAAATGTTTGCGCCCAGCAGTGGGGCAGTTTATATACAGGTCTTATATTATTATTTTTATAATTATATGTATAATATCAATAACTACACTAAATTAAATGTTTATTCGAAGAGGTCTCAGTTTTTAACTAACTGTAAATAACTGTATCAGACATACTATTCAAAAAATTTGATGTTCTATAGGTAAGGACCTAAATATATCATGTGGAGGAACAGGGTGTGATGTCCCTCCAACACACAGGGAGGAGCCCCGACAAGGAAATGTGCTCGAGCCTGGCGGACCGTGGCCCGAAGGTTGATGTCGGAAACTTGTATATATACTAAAACTTGCTGTGTAAACTTCGCTTGCATGATTCACGATTATATGGTCAAGTCCGATTTGCTTACAGCGCCATCTCGTGGCATGCGTCGAAACTTCTTTGTTTGTATGGAGTCGCTACAAACCTAGAGTTGTTTTAATTTGATATTACAATTAAATAATATAAAATATTGGAATGCTTGATAGTTTATATTCGTATTTTGACAATCATTTTTAGAATCAGGGTAATATTAGCTTAGAGAGCACAGCCGCATCCTCTACCAGAGTAACCACTGAGGTAGCCGTAGCCGGGACCAGCGAGGCCAAGACCATAAGCACCGGCACCGTAGGCAGCAGCGCCGTAGGCAGGACCGGCGAAAGCAGCACCCTCGCTGATCATGGCGTTTCTGCCATTACCGCAAGCGTGGTTGACGGCACCAGAACCAGCAGTGGGCAACACACCCTCCACAGCCACAGTACCGACGAACGGCAGCTCACCAGCCGCCGCCAAAATACCCTCATAAGCGTTCTCAGATGCTACGGAGAGGCCGATGGGAGCGATGCAGGAGGCGCTGGAGACAGGGAGTCCACCACCGCTGGTGGGAGTGAAGTCTATGGCAGGGCCAGCACAGCCACAAGGAGCAGCTCCCAAGCCATAATATCCCAGCCCATACCCGGGCGCAGCCAAGGCAGGGCCTGCGATGCCGGGTCCTGCGGCGATGGCAGCACGGCTGGTGCACTGAGCCAGTGCACACTAAATATTAGAAAAGCAAACACGTTAGTATGTTTTTAACCATTTACCATTTATTTCTATAGCAATATATTTACAGTAGCTTTTGTAGCTTTTGCCCGCGGCTTCGCTCGCATAAAAGTAGGTCAAGTTGGTAACAGTACTTGTTTAAAATAATATATAGCTAATGTTACTCGGTGATAATATAGCTATCTAATGGTGAAGAAGATTTTTTAAAATCGGCTGAGTAGTTTTCAATAAAATCCTTATAAACAAACAAACAAAAATTCGATCCTTTCTCTTTATAATATACTAGATACTCATATACTTAGATTAACGATAAATACAATCTATCAAAACTAAATGCCATAAATTTAAATAAAATAAATGGCTGAACTACTGAACTGGTTTTCATGCAATTTGACACACAATTAAACTATAAGCTGGATTAACAAATATAATACTTTTTATCTCGGTACATTATTCGGTTTACCTAAAACATCTATAATGGCATGGAAATGTCAATACATATTAATTGTTATTGATTTGATAGTTAAAATTGATTCGAAAATAATTGACACCTGCTGAGAATGATAATATTATTATACATTTTTAGATGCGCAGATTATAATTAGTATTATGACTGCACGGATGGCGTATTGGTTTAATTGCCATTGCGTCGAGTGTTGTGGGTTCAATCACCATACGGCACAAACATTTGTGTGACCCACAAGTGGTTGTTCCGAGTCTGGGTGTTCTTTGTGTCCATTGTTTGAATGTTTGGAAAGTGCCCTGCGATACAGGATTTATTTCTAGTGTGTGAGTTGACTTTTAAAAGGAAAGGATAGAATTCTCGAATTATAGCATTCTCGGAGTCAAAAGGATGAACCACGTCCGAAACACTACTCTGCGCTGTTGTACCAAAGTGTTGTACCAAATTTGTACCAGCGCTGAGAATTTTTGACACAACATTCCAAAGACTCTTCCGTCAAAAATTAAAACAAACGAAAAGGTTTAAAAATATAATAAAAAAGATATTACCTGGGCGAAGAGCGCCTGAGCGCAGAGGACGATGATGGCTTTGGCAGACATGTTGTTTTCAGTATAAATGTTGATTTAACAATGCTATTCAAAACGAATACTACAGCTTTTATACTAAAACATCCTATACTATTGACTAAGTAGGCATTTTTTTCATAAACTTGCACAACCACGATAAGCCTATATAATTAACCAACAAAGAAATCTTACGAAAATTTTCATTGTCAAGGTTTTTAATTTCGGAATTACATTTATACGTTTGTTATCAATTGAGCGTTTTGTATATAAAGTGGGTGCAATGTGTGGTACACCATTCTGTATTCAGCTTCACGTTGACACGAACAAACATCAAACATGAACACCTTCACCGTCCTGTTCCTCTGCGTCCAAG
The DNA here is from genome assembly GCA_930367265.1 of Catocala fraxini. Lineage (NCBI taxonomy): Eukaryota > Metazoa > Arthropoda > Insecta > Lepidoptera > Erebidae > Catocala > Catocala fraxini. The sequence goes on from OV884051.1 coordinate 1,593,118, forward strand.
CTTGCTTGGTACAGGCGAGTCAGCTTTTCTATTGTTATTTAATTCCTTTATTACATTTGGCAGAGGCACTATTAACCTAGTGTAAGTGTAAGAGTTCTCTTGGCACCCCAGCGCCAAAGAAACATTATATAAACAAAACCAAGTAAACACAATAGTAAAAAATATAAGATTACAGGAGCACAGAAATGTTTTGATGTTACACTAATAAGATTGTATTTCACATGACGTCCAGTGCTGTAGGCTAATGCGGATAAACTGGCTTTACTTTTAAACTACCAAGTATGCATAGTGCATACGATGTTTTTCTAAAAACTTAACATTTTCTGTAAAATCTCAGCTTTGCTATTATTACTTTGGTCTGGTGGCTTCTGGATCTAAGTCTAATAGCTTTCATTTGGTATAACACTGTTAATGACAAATTGAACTTTATTTTTTTTAACCACTTGGATACCACCAAAATACTTAACAGTGATTGCTTACCAGCTTACATCACTCTACAAGACAGCATATTATCACAGATAAATTTTTGCAAATATTGTCCTGTGTTTCTGCAGAATGTGTTCGGCCAGTGCGCGGGCAGATATAACCTCGCCGCCATCGCTCCTTGCGGTGCTGCTCCTTGCGGTATTGCTTCTTACGGATACGACGGTCTGGCTGGTCCTTACGGATTGGGCGCTCCTTTCGCATACGACGGTCTGGGTGGTCCTTACGGTGGTGCCGGTGAAGGTAACGTGGCGGTCGCCGGTGAGCTGCCAGTGGCTGGTAACACCGTTGTTGTTGGTCAGGTACCCATCATGGGCGCTGTGAAATTCTGCGGTGATGTCGGTGCTTGTGGTGCCGTGTCCATCGCTGGCCAGTGTGACTGCGGCTGTGGCTGTGGTGCTGGTGCCCCATACGGTGCTGTTGGCCCTTATGGTGCTGGATACCTGTACTGAGCAGTGTTGTAATATGATACGAAACGAAATATAAATGAGCAAAATGACACATTGAATTTTGTACTCTTATATACTAAATCCCTTTATCCTAACTAATATTATAAATGCTAATGTGAGTTTGTTTGATTATTTGTTACGCTTTCACGCCCTTACTATTCAACCGAAAATCACGAAATTTCGTATACACGCCAGCCCAAAAGGGCTGTTTCCGAAGGATAGTTTATTAAAAAAATGTAAATTAACGCGAGCGAAGCCGCGGGCAAAGTCTTGTATAGGAATAAGCTGTTCAAAACCACTTCGATGACAAGTTACTAAGCTAGATCTTATACCAGCTCAGCTCAGTCCATAAAAATAGTAACATGTCGATATTGTTCATTATTCTTCTTTACAGTTTCTGGTTTATTTTTGCTTTGCCCTCTCAGTATTTTGTCATTTATATTACAACTTAAGAGTAGATATTAACTATTTTGGAGCTAAACTCTTCTATTTTCTCGCCTCTACACGTTGTAATTTTTAGCTGCTCGAGGGCACTAATGCCGCAATCTCAGCGGACACAGGGAAAACTGAGTTCATTGTTTGTTTTTACGTAACTGACATTTAGAATAAAATACCAGTTGCTCGATGATAGTTTATATTGTTGTTCCACAGCGACTATCAAACGAAAACACTAATATAGATATACATAAATAAGACTAAGATTGCATCGTCCGTTATTAGAGATAATTGAATATCCTGGGAGCTTGAATGCGCTTAATTAAAATTACTTTTTTTTGGTATGGGTGGCAAGAGAGAGAGGGTTGGGCCTCCGGTACCCTCACTCACTCGACGAAACACAGCGCAAGCGCTATTTCACGTCGGTTTTGCTGTGCGACCGTGCTATCACTGCGGTCGAACCGGCCCATTCGTACCTAAGCGTGGCTCTCCCACGGTAACTTTTGTGCAGCAGAGAGCTGGCATCTAGCGCATTCTCCCTGAATATATCCTGCATCGCAAGGAGTTTTTATAAACATTCATTCAACTGACAGATTGAAATACATCAAAAAATGTACACAATTTAATTCTAATAAGTAATCAGCAAAATCCAAAAACAAGGCAGGCAACTGAATCATAATGTTTTCTGTTCTGATAAAAGGTCGTTGTGATATATTGCGCTTCAGAACGTGACATTTACACATTACGGTGACAGTCGTGACGAAGAGACGTAAGGTGTCTCACACTTTTGAAACGACCAATGAGATATAAATGCTGAAGTTTGAAGTGATTTTTCGTCCTACTTTTCTCATGAATCACAGTATCGTTTGAATAATTCTTATCCCAACTATGAAGAAGATTGGCGTGATGGCACTTAAATGAAAGAAAGCTAAGGAAATTTCATAGTTGGTAGGTAAATTTTTATTATTTCAATCACATCATAGTTTTACTTAGCCATTTCCATGGGACGTCTACTGAGATATTATGTAACATGATTCATACTTATTAGGGTATGATAATTTTAGATGAAATTAAAGCAAATATGAACTAGATATAATATCAATATCAGTACTACATTTGGGCGCAGGCCCCTTCTCAGTATCAAAAGGTTAGCCTTTAGTCCACTATACTACGCCAGTGTGCATTCAATTGACTTTAAACATTTTTGGTAATGTTATATATTGTAAAATGTTATATAAAGTTCGCAAATAGTGTAGCATCATCTGCATAATTATAGAAGTTTTCGGGCAATTAAGTCCTGCTGCTTCATTTTTATTGTAGAAGCTTAATGTTATATAGATTTCCATTTTTTCTAGTATGCAGATGTACTCTGACGTAACAGTATGTAAAATAAAAATAATGTTTATGTTCGGTATACGGTTTACGGTGTTATACAAGTCGCACTTGCAGCGAAAGCGAAAAATGTTTGCGCCCAGCAGTGGGGCAGTTTATATACAGGTCTAATATTATTATTTTTATAATTATATGTATAATATCAATAACTACACTAAATTAAATGTTTATTCGAAGAGGTCTCAGTTTTTAACTAACTGTAAATAACTGTATCAGACATACTATTCAAAAAATTTGATGTTCTATAGGTAAGGACCTAAATATATCATGTGGAGGAACAGGGTGTGATGTCCCTCCAACACACAGGGAGGAGCCCCGACAAGGAAATGTGCTCGAGCCTGGCGGACCGTGGCCCGAAGGTTGATGTCGGAAACTTGTATATATACTAAAACTTGCTGTGTAAACTTCGCTTGCATGATTCACGATTATATGGTCAAGTCCGATTTGCTTACAGCGCCATCTCGTGGCATGCGTCGAAACTTCTTTGTTTGTATGGAGTCGCTACAAACCTAGAGTTGTTTTAATTTGATATTACAATTAAATAATATAAAATATTGGAATGCTTGATTGTTTATATTCGTATTTTGACAATCATTTTTAGAATCAGGGTAATATTAGCTTAGAGAGCACAGCCGCATCCTCTACCAGAGTAACCACTGAGGTAGCCGTAGCCGGGACCAGCGAGGCCAAGACCATAAGCACCGGCACCGTAGGCAGCAGCGCCGTAGGCAGGACCGGCGAAAGCAGCACCCTCGCTGATCATGGCGTTTCTGCCATTACCGCAAGCGTGGTTGACGGCACCAGAACCAGCAGTGGGCAACACACCCTCCACAGCCACAGTACCGACGAACGGCAGCTCACCAGCCGCCGCCAAAATACCCTCATAAGCGTTCTCAGATGCTACGGAGAGGCCGATGGGAGCGATGCAGGAGGCGCTGGAGACAGGGAGTCCACCACCGCTGGTGGGAGTGAAGTCTATGGCAGGGCCAGCACAGCCACAAGGAGCAGCTCCCAAGCCATAATATCCCAGCCCATACCCGGGCGCAGCCAAGGCAGGGCCTGCGATGCCGGGTCCTGCGGCGATGGCAGCACGGCTGGTGCACTGAGCCAGTGCACACTAAATATTAGAAAAGCAAACACGTTAGTATGTTTTTAACCATTTACCATTTATTTCTATAGCAATATATTTACAGTAGCTTTTGTAGCTTTTGCCCGCGGCTTCGCTCGCATAAAAGTAGGTCAAGTTGGTAACAGTACTTGTTTAAAATAATATATAGCTAATGTTACTCGGTGATAATATAGCTATCTAATGGTGAAGAAGATTTTTTAAAATCAGCTGAGTAGTTTTCAATAAAATCCTTATAAACAAACAAACAAAAATTCGATCCTTTCTCTTTATAATATACTAGATACTCATATACTTAGATTAACGATAAATACAATCTATCAAAACTAAATGCCATAAATTTAAATAAAATAAATGGCTGAACTACTGAACTGGTTTTCATGCAATTTGACACACAATTAAACTATAAGCTGGATTAACAAATATAATACTTTTTATCTCGGTACATTATTCGGTTTACCTAAAACATCTATGATGGCATGTAAATGTCAATACATATTATTTGTTATTGATTTAATAGTTAAAATTGATTCGAAAATAATTGACACCTGCTGAGAATGATAATATTATTTATTATACATTTTTAGATGCACAGATTATAATTAGTATTATGACTGCACGGATGGCGTGTTGTTTTAATTGCCATTGCGTCGAGTGTTGTGGGTTCAATCACCATACGGCACAAACATTTGTGTGACCCACAAGTGGTTGTTCCGAGTCTGGGTGTTCTTTGTGTCCATTGTTTGAATGTTTGGAAAGTGCCCCGCGATACAGGATTTATTCCTAGTGTGAGAGTTGTCTTTTTAAAGGAAAGGATAGAATTCTCGGCTTATAGCATTCTCGGAGACAAAAGGATTAACCACGTCCAAAACACTACTCTGCGCTCTACAACACGCATAACTGACGTACGTGTAAAATCCGCCAGGCTTAAGTGGGACTGGGCCGAAAACGTCTGCCGCATGCACCCAGAGAAGTGAGCACAATTTGTGACCAATTGGGTCAGAAACACCCAGACCAAGACAAACATCCATGTTCATGCACACAAATGTTTGACTTGTGCGGGAATCGAACCCGCGACCTCAGGCGTCGCAGTCGGTTACACTAACCACTAGGCCATCGAGGTTACGCCATATTCAATTAATCACATTTCAAAAATACTGGATATTTATTCGGAATTTTTAAATACTAAATTACATTTACAAATTTCTTCAATGTTTTCTGACTCTACCAAATTTTTACCACCGCTGAGAATTTTTGACACAACATTCCAAAAACTCTTCCGTCAAAAATTAAAATAAACGAAAAGTTTTTAAAATATTATAAAAAGACATTACCTGGGCGAAGAGCGCCTGAGCGCAGAGGATGATGATGGCTTTGGCAGACATGTTGTTTTCAGTATAAATGTTGATTTAACAATGCTATTCAAAACGAATACTACTGCTTTTATACTAAAACATCCTATACTATTGACAAAGCAGGCATTTTTTTCATAAACTTGCACAACCACGATAAGCCTATATAATTTACCAACAAAGAAATCTTACGAAAATTTTCATTGTCAAGGTTTTTAATTTCGAAATTCTATTTATACGTTTGTTATCAATCAAGCATTTTGTATATAAAGTGGGTGCAATGTGTGGTACATCATCCTGTATTCAGCTTCACGTTGACACGAACAAACATCAAACATGAACACCTTCACCGTCCTGTTCCTCTGCGTCCAAGCTTGCTTGGTACAGGTGAGTCAGCTTTTCTATTGTTATTTAATTCCTTTTAGACATTTGGCAGAGGCACTATTAACCCTCCAAGTGTCCTCTTGGCACCCCACCGCGAAAGAAATATAATATAAACAAAACCAAGTAAACACAATAGTAAAAAAATATAAGATTACAGGAGCACAGAAATGTTTTGATGTTACACTAATAGGATTGTATTTCACATGACGTCCAGTGCTGTAAGCCAATGCGGATAAACTGGCTTTACTTTCAAACTACCAATTATGCATAGTGCATACGTTGTTTTTCTAAAATCTTAATCTAATAGCTTTCATTTGGTATAACACTGTTAATGACAAATTGAACTTAATTTTTTTTAACCACTTGGATACCACCAATACTTAACAGTGATTGCTTACCAGCTTACATCACTCTACAAGACAGCATATTATCACAGATACATTTTTGCAATTATTGTCCTGTGTTTCTGCAGAATGTGTTCGGCCAGTGCGCGGGCAGATATAACGTCGCCGCCATCGCTCCTTGCGGTGCTGCTCCTTGCGGTATTGCTTCTTACGGATACGACGGTCTGGCTGGTCCTTACGGATTGGGCGCTCCTTTCGCATACGACGGTCTGGCTGGTCCTTACGGATTGGGCGCTCCTTTCGCATACGACGGTCTGGGTGGTCCTTACGGTGGTGCCGGTGAAGGTAACGTGGCGGTCGCCGGTGAGCTGCCAGTGGCTGGTAACACCGTTGTTGTTGGTCAGGTACCCATCATGGGCGCTGTGAAATTCTGCGGTGATGTCGCTGCTTGTGGTGCCGTGTCCATCGCTGGCCAGTGTGACTGCGGCTGTGGCTGTGGTGCTGGTGCCCCATACGGTGCTGTTGGCCCGTATGGTGCTGGATACCTGTACTGAGCAGTGTTGTAATATGATACGAAACGAAATATAAATGAGCAAAGTGACACATTGAATTTTGTACTCTTATATACTAAATCCCTTTATCCTAACTAATATTATAAATGCTAATGTGAGTTTGTTTGATTATTTGTTACGCTTTCACGCCCTTACTATTCAACCGAAAATCACGAAATTTCGTATACACGCCAGCCCAAAAGGGCTGTTTTCGAAGGATAGTTTATTAAAAAAATGTAAATTAACGCGAGCGAAGCCGCGGGCAAAGTCTTGTATAGGAATAAGCTGTTCAAAACCACTTTGATGAGAAGTTACTAAACTAGATCTTATACCAGCTCAGCTCAGTCCATAAAAATAGTAACATGTCGATATTGTTCATTATTCTTCTTTACAGTTTCTGGTTTATTTTTGCTTTGCCCTCTCAGTATTTTGTCATTTATATTACAACTTAAGAGTAGATATTAACTATTTTGGAGCTAAACTCTTCTATTTTCTCGCCTCTACACGTTGTAATTTTTAGCTGCTCGAGGGCACTAATGCCGCAATCTCAGCGGACACAGGGAAAACTGACTTCATTGTTTGCTTTACGTAACTGACATTTAGAATAAAATACCAGTTGCTCGATGATAGTTTATATTGTTGCTCCACAGCGACTATCAAACGAAAACACTAATATAGATATACATAAATAAGACTAAGATTGCATCGTCCGTTATTAGAGATAATTGAATATCCTGGGAGCTTGAATGCGCTTAATTAAAATTACTTTTTTTTGGTATGGGTGGCAAGAGAGAGAGGGTTGGGCCTCCGGTACCCTCACTCACTCGACGAAACACAGCGCAAGCGCTATTTCACGTCGGTTTTGCTGTGCGACCGTGCTATCACTGCGGTCGAACCGGCCCATTCGTACCTAAGCGTGGCTCTCCCACGGTAACTTTTGTGCAGCAGAGAGCTGGCATCTAGCGCATTCTCCCTGAATATATCCTGCATCGCAAGGAGTTTTTATAAACATTCATTCAACTGACAGATTGAAATACATCAAAAAATGTACACAATTTAATTCTAATAAGTAATCAGCAAAAACCAAAAACAAGGCAGGCAACTGAATCATAATGTTTTCTGTTCTGATAAAAGGTCGTTGTGATATATTGCGCTTCAGAACGTGACATTTACACATTACGGTGACAGTCGTGACGAAGAGACGTAAGGTGTCTCACACTTTTGAAACGACCAATGAGATATAAATGCTGAAGTTTGAAGTGATTTTTCGTCCTACTTTTCTCATGAATCACAGTATCGTTTGAATAATTCTTATCCCAACTATGAAGAAGATTGGCGTGATGGCACTTAAATGAAAGAAAGCTAAGGAAATTTCATAGTTGGTAGGTAAATTTTTATTATTTCAATCACATCATAGTTTTACTTAGCCATTTCCATGGGACGTCTACTGAGATATTATGTAACATGATTCATACTTATTAGGGTTTGATAATTTTAGATGAAATTAAAGCAAATATGAACTAGATATAATATCAATATCAGTACTACATTTGGGCGCAGGCCCCTTCTCAGTATCAAAAGGTTAGCCTTTAGTCCACTATACTACGCCAGTGTGCATTCAATTGACTTTAAACATTTTTGGTAATGTTTGTACGAGCAAACCCGTACATTTCTTATTGTTAAGTAAATTGGCTTGCGCTTGCATATTTTATAATCGTGCTCATATTTCATTCATATATTTTACTTGAATATTTTTTGTACACAATTTAAATTAGTAGCAATAAAAGCATTGACCGGTTAACTTGTCAACTCATTTAGCAAATCATCATCAAATTATAGTAAGGGTTAGTACCCCTACATTTTGGTCCTTCGAGCCGGATGTAAACTTGACCTTACAATGTAGTGTGGTTCAGATTGACATCGAACAGTTGCACAAATTCTGGGAAACCGAAGAAATATCAAAGTCATCTACTCTTTCTTCGGACGATCAAAAATGTATTCAATTTTACAAGTCCTCTACACGCCGTTTAATGGACGGAAGATACGAAGTAAGGCTCCCTCTGAAGGCTGAGATAAAAGCACAATTGGGTCACTCTAAGCCATAAGCTATAGCCCAATTTGGACATTTAGAAAGACAATTTATTAAAAATAGAAACATCGCAAACGAATACAAGTCATTCATGAATGAGTACATAGCGTTAGGACATATGAAACCAACAATTAGTAACACGAGACTCGAGTGTTTCTTACCGCATCATTGTGTGCTACGTGACGACTCTACAACCACATCGTTGCGAGTAGTTTTTAATGCGTCGTCAAAAACTTCTAGTGGTCAAAGTTTAAATGACCTTATGCATAAGGGTCCAAATTTACAGCAAGACCTCCAGTTATTAATATTGAAATGGAGGCAATTTCAATTTGTTTTTACGGCGGATATAGAAAAGATGTTCCGTCAAATTTTGATACATCCGGACGATCAGAGCTTACAGAAGATCGTATGGAGGGATAGCTCAAACAAAAAACTGCAAGACTATCAATTAATAACGGTTACTTACGGCACAAAAGCAGCTCCATTTCTCGCTATGATGACTCTAAAGCAATTGGCAAACGATGAAAGGGGCAACTATCAGGAAGCAGCGAAGGTCTTGGAGGAGTCATCCTACATGGATGACATTATCTACGGAACAGACAGTATACCCACTGCGCTCAAATTACAACAGGATTTAATTGCATTACTCAAAAGTGGAGGATTCAATTTAAGGAAGTGGGCGTCAAACGAGGCGCAATTACTACACGATAAAACGTTAAATCATCAAGAATCAAAGAGTTTCAAAAAACCGGAGTCCACAAATACGCTAGGACTTCGTTGGAATCCTTCCAAGGATAACTTTACCTTTGAACCCAAAATTACTTCAGAAGTTATCAATGCAACGAAACGAAATGTACTATCAGAAATATCTAAGTTTTTTGACCCTTTGGGATGGCTTACACCTGTTACAACTAAATTGAATATACTATTTCAAAAAATTTGGACTTCTCAAATACAGTGGGATGATCAAATACCAGGGGAAATCTATCAGGAATGGGTAAAAATTAAAGCAGAGATCAATCAGATTAATCTAATACAATTGCCAAGATGGCTGGGTACAAAACCAACCCATAAAATTGAGTTACATGGGTTTTGTGACTCCTCTACAAAGGCATATGCGTGTGTTATATACTGTAAAGTTTATAACAAAACGCCTCGCATTACTCTAGTAGCGGGGAAATCAAGAATAGTGCCGTCTAGTAAAAATATATCGTTACCACGACTAGAACTGTGTGGAGCTGTTTTGCTCGCTAATCTTATGGCTAAGGTCAAGACATGTCTATCAGATTATCAGGTTGAGGTTTACGGCTGGATCGACTCTACTGCAGTGCTGGGATGGTTACAAGGAGATCCAAGCCGTTGGCAAACATTTGTTTCTAACAGAACTAGACAAATCACGGAGATTATGCCTCCTACTTGCTGGCGATATGTAAAGTCTGGTGATAACCCCGCTGATTGCGCCAGTAGGGGTCTACTTATATCTCAACTGAATCAGCATATCTTATGGTGGCAAGGACCTTCATGGTTATTAGCATATAATGATAAAATCAACTCAACAAGTCAACTCATTTTCACAACAGCAGAAGAATTAAAGAAACAAAAGCAAGTACATAATATTTTGAAACAAGATACAGACAGCAACATCGTCGTTAATTTGTTAAACAATTATAGCTCATTTAATAAATCTGTACACATATTGGCTTGGGTAAATAGGTTTATAACATGCAAGCAAAGCAGAAAGCGAGAGCCTTACCTTATGTTAGAAGAGATTAAAAAAGCTAAATTGACTATTATCAAGCATGTACAGCAAGAAGAGTTTGCAGAAGACGTAAGAAGTCTTAAGGGAAAAGGCAAGCTAAGTAGTCAAAGCAAACTTCTTAACCTCAATCCATATTTAGACAGTATGGACATTCTGCGTGTGGGAGGGAGGTTAAGACATGCACACATCAATTCGGACATGCAGCACCCTATCATCATCCCACACAGAGGACGATTGACAGAGTTGATCATAGAACAAGCTCACAAACTTACCTTCCATGGTGGAGCCCGATTGACGTTGGGATTTATCCGACAAAAATATTGGATCGTGGGTGGTAATGATGCCACTAAAAAGCAAATACGTTTATGCGTCAAATGCCGACGGTTGAGTCCGAACAAACAGCATCAGATCATGGGAGACTTACCTGAAGCAAGGACCAATCCATCTCGTCCATTTGCCCACACCGGGGTAGATTTTACAGGACATATCCTGCTTAAAGCCAACAAGGGTCGCGGGATAAAAACAACTAAAGGTTATGTGGCTGTCTTTATTTGCATGACTACCAAGGCAGTGCATTTAGAACTTGTCTCCGACTTGAGTACTTCCACGTTCATTGCAGCACTACGAAGAATGGCCGCTCGTAGAGGAACCCCTTGTCACATTTACAGTGATAATGGTAGGAACTTTGTCGGGGCCAATAGACAGTTACAAGAAGAATATCAAGAGCTACAACAAATATTCAACAAAGACTTTTTTACAGAAATTATAGAGATGGAAATTAGCTGGCATTTTAACGCGCCAATTTGGCCTTCAGCGGGAGGGCTATGGGAGGCAGCCGTTAAAAGCTTCAAATATCATTTTAAAAGAACAATCGGGGAGCAACGACTAACTTACGAAGAGTTAGCAACCGTATTAGCCCAAATCGAGGCGTGTCTTAACTCTAGGCCTCTGTGTCCTTTAACAGAAGATCCCCAGGATTTGGATTACCTGACACCATCCCACTTCTTGACTGGTGGATCAGCACTTACACTGATAGAAACGGAGAAAGATATGAGGACCAGATGGCAGCTCAGTCAACGAATTTTTAGTGATATGTGGAAACGGTGGCGCTCTGAGTACCTAACACAATTAACAACACGTAGTAAATGGCGACAGCCCCGAGAAAATATCAATCTAGATGATGTAGTCCTTTTGCACGATGATAACTTACCCCCTGGAAAATGGTCAATGGGCAAAGTCGTTGATCTGCATCCTGGAGCAGACGGATATGTTCGGGTCGTTAGCTTAAAAACAAAAAATGGCGTTCTCCAGAGACCGATCACTAAACTATCGATTTTGCCCGTAAATCATCCCTCGACAGAGACAGCTCACAATAAACACCAAGTTATATCAGACAATACAAAACTGTCACCCTCGCGCAAGAGAAATAAGATAAGTTATAGCCTCGCTTCATTATTCACAAGCTTATTATTTTTTATTACGATTTTATCAGGCGCACAGAGCAGTTTTTATGTGACAAAATTTAAACTAAATCAAAGTATTTATTTTGATAAACTATCTAACATGCAGATTATAAGGGATGACTGGAAAATAATCATTTATTACGATATGCAACCTTATTGGGAGGGAATAAAGGATCTCAATAAATATACTACGTCACTGGATCAAACATGCAAAACAATAAATCATACTATGAGCTGCGATATTATATTACTGCAATTGACTCAAGGTGCCGTTGAACTTGAGTATTACAATCAACAATACTCGGTCAGCATGTGAATACCCGGCTCGTCAGACAGCGACGCGGTCTTATAGACGGCGTAGGATATCTTGCCAACGGACTGTTCAGAGTATTAGATTCCAGATTGGCCGAACAGTACGAAAAAGACATAAAATTACTTCGTGATAATCAGAGACACATTTCTGCATACTGGAAGAATCAAACATCTATCATTGAAGCGGAATATAATTTACTAAAACAAACTGAGCAATCCATTAATCAACAACACAAAATGATTAATAGGCATATTTTCAACTTGGAACAATCGTTAAATACTTTAAAAACAGATTATCAAAGCATTACGAGAATCATTGAAATTAGCGTCGGAGCCATAATAGGAAGCAACATGCTACACAATTTAAAATCTCTGCAAAGTACATTACTGGATGCTATTACCGATATATATCACAACCAGTTTAATCCACACCTATTGACCCCTGCGCAATTGCAAAATGAGTTGAGTCTTATTGCAAGTCAGCTTCCAAAGGATGTTTCGTTGCCTATCGACAACATACACACAGACTTAAGCAAAATTTACAAACTGCTTCTGGTAAAAGCGCGAATGCTCAAAACATATTTAATTTTTGAAATTAATTTGCCTCTCATCAGTAGAGATACCTTCGACATTTTCAAAATATTTGCTATACCTCAAGTTAAAGGTAGCAACATGGTTAGCATTAAGCCGATATCACAACATATTGCTATAAACTTGAAAAAAGACACCTACATTACTATGTCACATGAGACCTTGAGATCTTGTATAATATCAGACGTTTATTTGTGTCATATTTCGAAACCTATTTACAGATTTAAAGGTAATAAAGATTTATGTCAAACAAAAGACTTAGAATGTGAGACACTGACCACTATTTGCAAAAACAGCTGGCTAGAAAGCAGTATTATGAACCATTATATTTATTTCTGTTGCGATCAATGCCCTTTACGTATTATGTGCGAAGATCAGGTTACTGCTCATCAGCTAACGGGTGCCGGCATTGTTATTATAGGTAACGGATGCCTTATGAAAACACAATCGTTTACTGTGATTGCTCACAAACAGCAGTCCAGTCACATAGCATAAAACCAGAAGTTTATGCTCCTGAAATACCACCGATCAATAAAATCATTAATATACCCATCCCGAACACGATTCCGTTGAACGATAGAGAAATTGAAAATTATGGTAAAGAACTTAATGAGATCGGTGAGAAGATCAAAACTATGAAAGAAAACGCGCATATCTCTGAAAGTATTTCCTATCATGATATACATCACTACTCAGTGATTTACTGCATCATTAGCATCGCGGGCATAGCAGGGATAGTGTTCGCGTGGCGCCGGGTGCGCGCCGTCCGCGTGCCGCCCGCTCTCGCGCCTGCGTCAGCAGAGCAGGGACAGGGCTCAGGTTCGGCTCACGCAATAGTGATAGAGTGTTTTATCATAGTGAAATAAATGACAATGTTCAGTGTGACGCTTTTAATTTACCTAGTGCTCGTGTACTGAATAAAGCAACGTCACCCATTCTTGTACGTTAAATTCGCGTGTGTCAATATATTAATTAAATTTTCCTAGAGACGTTTAAGGATTAGATAATATTATTTGTTATAACTGATTTCTTATCATTTGCATTATTTACATTGTACACCTTACTTGCAGCGCAATGTTAGATTATCATCTGAATTGCAAATAGCATTTTTATCAAGTTATTCTCTCTGTGTGGGAGCATGTACGAGCAAACCCGTACATTTCTTATTGTTAAGTAAATTGGCTTGCGCTTGCATATTTTATAATCGTGCTCATATTTCATTCATATATTTTACATGAATATTTTTTGTACACAATTTAAATTAGTAGCAATAAAAGCATTGACCGGTTAACTTGTCTACTCATTTAGTAAATCATCATCAAATTATAGTAAGGGTTAGTAACCCTACAATGTTATATATTGTAAAATGTTATATAAAGTTCGCAAGTAGTGTAGCATCATCTGCATAATTATAGAAGTTTTCGGGCAATTAAGTCCTGCTGCTTCATTTTTATTGTAGAAGCTTAATGTTATATAGATTTCCATTTTTTCTAGTATGCAGATGTACTCTGACGTAACAGTATGTAAAATAAAAATAATGTTTATGTTCGGTATACGGTTTACGGTGTTATACAAGTCGCACTTGCAGCGAAAGCGAAAAATGTTTGCGCCCAGCAGTGGGGCGGTATATATACAGGTCTAATATTATTATTTTTATAATTATATATATAATATCAATAACTACACTAAATTAAATGTTTATTCGAAGAGGTCTCAGTTTTTAACTAACTGTAAATAACTGTATCAGACATACTATTCAAAAAATTTGATGTTCTATAGGTAAGGACCTAAATATATCATATGGAGGAACAGGGTGTGATGTCCCTCCAACACACAGGGAGGAGCCCCGACAAGGAAATGTGCTCGTGCCTGGCGGACCGTGGCCCGAAGGTTGATGTCGGAAACTTGTATATATACTAAAACTTGCTGTGTAAACTTCGCTTGCATGATTCACGATTATATGGCCAAGTCCGATTTGCTTACAGCGCCATCTCTTGGCATGCGTCGAAGCTTCTTTGTTTGTATGGAGTCGCTACAAACCTACAGTTGTTTTAATTTGATATTACAATTAAATAATATAAAATATTGGAATGCTTGATAGTTTATATTCATATTTTGACAATCATTTTTAGAATCAGGGTAAATTAGCTTAGAGAGCACAGCCGCATCCTCTACCAGAGTAACCACTGAGGTAGCCGTAGCCGGGACCAGCGAGGCCAAGACCATAAGCACCGGCACCGTAGGCAGCAGCGCCGTAGGCAGGACCGGCGAAAGCAGCACCCTCGCTGATCATGGCGTTTCTGCCATTACCGCAAGCGTGGTTGACGGCACCAGAACCAGCAGTGGGCAACACACCCTCCACAGCCACAGTACCGACGAACGGCAGCTCACCAGCCGCCGCCAAAATACCCTCATAAGCGTTCTCAGATGCTACGGAGAGGCCGATGGGAGCGATGCAGGAGGCGCTGGAGACAGGGAGTCCACCACCGCTGGTGGGAGTGAAGTCTATGGCAGGGCCAGCACAGCCACAAGGAGCAGCTCCCAAGCCATAATATCCCAGCCCATACCCGGGCGCAGCCAAGGCAGGGCCTGCGATGCCGGGTCCTGCGGCGATGGCAGCACGGCTGGTGCACTGAGCCAGTGCACACTAAATATTAGAAAAGCAAACACGTTAGTATGTTTTTAACCATTTATCAGTCATTTCTATAGCAATATATTTACAGTAGCTTTTGTAGATTTTGCTCGCGGCTTCGCTCGCATAAAAGTAGGTCAAGTTGGTAACAGTACTTGTTTAAAATAATATATAGCTAATGTTACTCGGTGATAATATAGCTATCTAATGGTGAAGAAGATTTTTTAAAATCGTTTGAGTAGTTTTTCAGTAAAATCCTTATAAACAAACAAACAAAAAATTCGATCCTTTCTCTTTATAATATACTAGAGACTCATATACTCAGATTAACGATAAATACAATCTATCAAAACTAAATGCCATAAATTTAAATAAAATAAATGGCTGAACTACTGAACTGGTTTTGATGCAATTTGACACACAATTAAACTATAAGCTGGATTAACAAATATAATACTTTTTATCTCGGTACATTATTCGGTTTACCTAAAACATCTATGATGGCATGTAAATGTCAATACATATTATTTGTTATTGATTTGATAGTTAAATTGATTCGAAAATAATTGACACCTGCTGAGAATGATAATATTATTTATTATACATTTTTAGATGCGCAGATTTTAATTAGTATTATGACTGCACGGATGGCGTATTTTTGTATGTGTTTAATTGCCATTGCGTCGAGTGTTGTGGGTTCAATCACCATACGGCACAAACATTTGTGTGACCCACAAGTGGTTGTTCCGAGTCTGGGTGTTCTTTGTGTCCATTGTTTGAATGTTTGGAAAGTGCCCCGCGATACAGGATTTATTCCTAGTGTGTGAGTTGTCTTTTTAAAGGAAAGGATAGAATTCTCGAATTATAGCATTCTCGGAGTCAAAAGGATGAACCACGTCCGAAACACTACTCTGCGCTGTTGTACCAAAGTGTTGTACCAAATTTGTACCAGCGCTGAGAATTTTTGACACAACATTCCAAAGACTCTTCCGTCAAAAATTAAAACAAACGAAAAGGTTTAAAAATATAATAAAAAAGATATTACCTGGGCGAAGAGCGCCTGAGCGCAGAGGACGATGATGGCTTTGGCAGACATGTTGTTTTCAGTATAAATGTTGATTTAACAATGCTATTCAAAACGAATACTACAGCTTTTATACTAAAACATCCTATACTATTGACTAAGTAGGCATTTTTTTCATAAACTTGCACAACCCCGATAAGCCTATATAATTTACCAACAAAGAAATCTTACGAAAATTTTCATTGCCAAGGTTCTTAATTTCGAAATTATATTTATACGTTTGTTATCAATCAAGCGTTTTGTATATAAAGTGGGTGCAATGTGTGGTACATCATTCTGTATTCAGCTTCACGTTGACACGAACAAACATCAAACATGAACACCTTCACCGTCCTGTTCCTCTGCGTCCAAGCTTGCTTGGTACAGGTGAGTCAGCTTGTCTATTGTTATTAAATGCCTTTATTACATTTGGCAGAATCACTTTTAACCCTCCAAGCGTTCTCTTGGCACCCCACCGCCAAAGAAATATTGGCATGTCCAGGTGCGATGGTTAACAAAACCAAGTAAACACAATAGTAAAAAAATATAAGATTACACAAGCACAGAAATGTTTTGATGTTATACTTATAGGATTGTATTTCACGTGACGTCCAGTGCCGTAGGCCAATGCGGATAAACTGGCTTTACTTTCAAACTACCAAGTATGCATAGTGCATACGTGGTTTTTCTAAATACTTCACATTTACTGTAAAATCTCAGCTTTGTTATTATTACTTAGGTCTGGTGGCTTCTGGATCTTAGTCTAATAGCTTTTATTTGGTATAACACTGTTAATGACAGATTGAACTTTATTTTTTTAACCACTTGGATTCCACCAATACTTAACAGTGATTGCTTACCAGCTTACATCACTCTACAAGACAGCATATAACAGATAAATTTTTGCAATTATTGTCCTGTGTTTCTGCAGAATGTGTTCGGCCAGTGCGCGGGCAGATATAACGTCGCCGCCATCGCTCCTTGCGGTGCTGCTCCTTGCGGTATTGCTTCTTACGGATACGACGGTCTGGCTGGTCCTTACGGATTGGGCGCTCCTTTCGCATATGACGGTCTGGGTGGTCCTTACGGTGGTGTCGGTGAAGGTAACGTGGCGGTCGCCGGTGAGCTGCCAGTGGCTGGTAACACCGCCGTCGTTGGGCAGGTACCCATCATGGGCGCTGTGAAATTCTGCGGTGATGTCGCTGCTGGTGGTGCCGTGTCCATCGGTGGCCAGTGCGCCTGCGGCTGTGGCTGTGGTGCCGGTACCCCATACGGTGCTGTTGGCCCTTATGGTGCTGGATACTTGTACTGAGCAGTGTTGTAATTTGATACAAACGAAATATAAATGAGCGAATGAAAGTGTCACATTGAATTTTGTATTCTTTAAATCCCTTTATCCTAACTAATATTATAAATGCGAATGTGAGTTTGTTTGATTATTTGTTACGCTTTCATGCCCTAACTATTCAACCGATCATCACGATATTTCGTATACAGGCTAGGGGTATACAGGCCAATGGCATATAGTACCTTTCGACCAGGCAAAAAGTGCTGTTTCTAAGAGATAGTTTATTGACAAAATGTAAATTAAAGTGAGCGAAGCCGCGGGCAAAGTCTTGTATAGGAATTAGCTGTTCAAAACCACTTTGATGACAAGTTACTAAACTAGTTCTTATACCAGCTCAGCTCAGTCCGTAAAAATAGTAACAAGTCGATATTGTTCATTATTCTTCTTTACAGTTTCTGGTTTATTTTTGCTTTGCCCTCTCAGTATTTTGTCATTTATATTACAACTTAAGAGTAGATATTAACTATTTCGGAGCTAAACTCTTCTATTTTCGCGCCTCTACACGTTGTAATTTTTAGCTGCTCGAGGGCACGAATGCCGCAATCTCAGCGGACACAGGGAAAACTGACTTCATTGTTTGCTTTACGTAACTGACATTTAGAATAAAATACCAGTTGCTCGATGATAGTTTATATTGTTGCTCCAGAGTGACTATCAAACGAAAATAATAATATAGATATCCATAATGGAATGGCTAAGATTGCATCGTCCGTTATTAGAGAGATTTGAATATCCTGAGACCTTGAGTGCGTTTATTTAAAATTACTTTGTTTTTGGTATAGGCGGCAAACGAACAGACGGGTCGCCCATTGGTAAACGATTACCGCCGCCCATGGACACCCGCAACACCAGAGGAGTCACAAATGTGTTGCCAGCCTTTTAAACTCTAGGGAGAGGGAGGGAGGGTTAGGCCTCCGGTACTCTCACTCACTCGACGAAACACAACGCAAGCGCTATTTCACGCCGGTTTTGCTGTGAGACCGTGCTATCACTGTGGTCGAACCGGCTCATTCGTACCGAAGCGTGGCTCTCGAATTTTTATAAACATTCATACAACTGACACAAAGGACACCCGGGTGTTTTTCTTTGTCCGTTGTATAAATGTTTGTAACAAAAATTTGTAAGTTACTAATAGTTGTGCCGAGTTTGGACTCGGACAAACAACTATTTGTGGATCATAGAAATATTTGCCCTGTGTGGGGATCGAATCCATAACCTTGGCACACTGGCGACCACTTCAATTACTCCGCCTTTCGTCCAGTCAAATGAGCTGGTGGTGTTACTTTGTGAGTTGTTACAAACAATAGAAAATGTATCGTTTGTAAGCTTTTGTGACTGGCATGTCATTGCGGTTTGCAGGCTGGCAGACATTTTTCACGAATTTGAAAATTGGTTGTGAAGGAAACTACTTTCTAAAATAAAATAAATTGAAAATTTAACTCACCTGTACCAAGCAAGCTTGGAATTGGAAACGACACATTGATATAGTATGTAGAAAGATGAACAGTTTTGTATATGCTTTGCGACAGTTACAATTAATGAGCAATTAAAAAACTGCGCTCACTGCCTATCACGGGCATGTCAGATCTATCCTAAGGTATGGCCTATTGTTATGGGGTAATTCAACTGACATAGAGAGAGTGGTCATAATGCGAAAGAAAATGTATATGTATGCAATTTGCGGTGTAGAGCCGCTTGAAACACGTAGGCCACTCTTTAGGCAACTACAGGTCTTAACTTTGGTGTCTATATATATATTATTATTAAAAGTAGGAATGTTCGTCAGGAACCAAAGCCATTTATTTGCAAGAGTAAGTGAAACAAGTAAATACGAGTCAAGGGATCCCACAAAATTGAAGATTGAAACTTTTGAAGGGATTTTCATAAAAGAAAAACCTAGTTATGACAACAAAAGTATATAACCACATCCCTATAAATATCAGAGAACGTCGATCTCGATCATCCGATTTAAAACAATCTTAAGAAAATGGTTATAAGAGAATTGCTTGTATACATTAAATGAATATTTTAATTGCAAACAATGTAATTTCTCAGCCACACACACAACCACAGCTAGACTTCATGATACTTTGAGCTCATTCTGCGTAAATAGAAACACCAATGATTAAATTATGTTCGGGTACTTTGAAATAACTACACTGGAACATTGAGACAACTGCCATCTTAATCTTCCCGTGACCATGGCTGCTGAAAAGCAACCGAAACGTCGGGGAAAGTGTAAAATTAAATTAAATCTAAATACTTTAATAATAATTTAATTAGCTTAAAAATTAGTAAAGTTTGATAGTGGTGGAGGTGTAACAATTTTCAGAATTTTGTAATAAAGTGTCGAATAAACGACGCGATAAAAGCCGTATATAGCAGTTTAATTTCAATGTAATTTCTGTTTATGTCTATTAAAATATAATAATAAACACTGTATACAATTTTAAAATGTACATATATTTAATTCATCTTGACATTTATTATGTAATTATTTAACTGGAAATTGACATTGTTTATACTATTCTTTATACAGTTACGATATTATTAACTCGCTTCGCATTTTTATAATTATTGTTCCCAATAATAATTGACATTTGTTTATAATAATGAATATTATGTTTAATAAATGTTTGTACTATGTAATAACATTAGTACGCCTACTAAAGGCGAGATATGATGTACCTTAACCTTTGTAACATCCTCTGTAACCATGTCTCATGCGATTAAACTTTCATTTCATTATTTTCCTTTATTTAAAACATTAATAACCAACATCTCACATTATCCTCACTAATATTATAAATGCGAATGTGAGTATGTTTGTTTGTTACGCTGTCACTCCTTAAGTACTCGACCGTTAGTCATGAGATTTCGCATACACGTTATCAGGGGTACACAATAGGACATAGGGTACCTTTCCTTGAGAAAAAGTATTGTTACTATCCTAACCTAATGTAAATTTACGCGAGCAAAGCCGCAGACAAATTAAAAGTATAATCGAATTATCGCTCGCGTACCTAAATGTAGACTAAGTTAATAACAGTACTTTATACTGGATGAAAGCTGCCCTAAGACCTTTTCTGTTCCCCTGCAACGTGTATGCAAAGTTTCATAATGATCGGTCTAGTAGTTAAGGACTAAAAGCGTAAAAATAAAAAAAAAACAAACACATTCGCGTTTATAGTATTAAGATAGGATAAGGATATAAATAGGAGACCCACGGCATCGGGTACAGAGACCAAGCTGCCGGTAAGTATTTATACATCTGTACTATATCCATACTAATATTATAAAGTTGAAGAGTTTGTTTGTTTGGTTGAACGCGGTAATCTCAGGAACCACTGGTTCAAATTGAAACATTATTTAGGTGTTGGATAGCCCATTTATTGAGGACGCTACGCTACGTCCAATAGGAGCGGAGCAGCAATGAAAAACGTGGCAAGAACGGGTAAAATATCTTATATGAAGCAGACGAAGTTGCGCGGGTCAGCTAGTTATTGTAGTGGCCATGTGTTATATGTATTATTGATTAAGATCTAAATATATACATGTAGGATAGGGTATCATGTTCCTCCAACACAAAGGGAAGATCTTCCCAACAGCCATGGCCCGAAGGTTGATGTCGGAAACTTGTATATACACTAAAACTTGTTGTGTAAACTTCGCTTGCACGATTCACGATTATATGGCCAAGTCCGATTTGCTTACAACGCCATCTCTTGACATGTGTCGAAACTTCTTCGTTTGTATGTCGTTAGAAACCTACAGTTGTTTTAATTTGATATTACAATTAAATAATAAAAAATATTGGAATGCTTGGTACTTAGTTTATATTTGTATTATGACAATCATTTTTAGAATCAGGGTAATATCAGCTTAGAGAACGCAGCCGCATCCTCTACCAGAATAACCACTGAGGTAGCCGTAGCCGGGAGCAGCGAGGCCAGGACCATAAGCACCGGCACCGTAGGCAGCAGCGCCGTAGGCAGGACCAGCGAAAGCAGCACCCTCGCTGATCATGGCGTTTCTGCCATTACCGCAAGCGTGGTTGACGGCACCAGAACCAGCAGTGGGCAACACACCCTCCACAGCCACAGTACCGACGAACGGCAGTTCACCAGCCGCTGCCAAAATACCCTCATAAACGTTCTCAGATGCTACGGAGAGGCCGACGGGAGCGTTGCAGGAGGCACTGGAGACGGGAAGTCCACCACCGCTAGTGGGAGTGAAGTCTATGGCAGGGCCAGCACAGCCACAAGGAGCAGCTCCCAAGCCATAATATCCCAGCCCATAACCGGGCGCAGCCAAGGCAGGGGCCGCGATGCCGGGTCCTGCGGCGATGGCAGCACGGCTGGTGCACTGGCTCAGTGCACACTAAATATTAGAAAAGCAAACACGTTATTATGTTTTTAACCATTTACCAGTCATTTCTATAGCAATATATTTACAGTAGCTTTTGTAGCTTTTGCCCGCGGCTTCACTCGCGTAAAAGTAGGTCATGTTGGTAACAGAATTTGTTTAAAATAAAATATAGACTATGTTACTCGGTAATAATATAGCTTTCTAAGGGCGAAGAAGAATTATTTAAATCGGTTGAATAGTTTTTAGTGAAATCCTTACAATCAAACAAACAAAACATTCAATCTCTTCTATTTATAATATACTAGAGACTCATATACTCAGACTAACGATAAATAAGATCTATCAAAACTACATGCTATAAATATAAATAAAATAAATGGCTGAACAACTGAACTGGTTTTGATGCAATTTAGCACACATTTAAACTATAAGCGGCATTAATAAATATAATACTTTTTATCTTGGCACATTATTCGGTTTACCTAAAACATCTATGATGGCATGTAAATGTCAATACATATTATTTGTTATTGATTTGATAGTTAAATTGATTCGAAAATAATTGACACCTGCTGAGAATGATAATATTATTTATTATACATTTTTAGATGCGCAGATTTTAATTAGTATTATGACTGCACGGATGGCGTATTTTTGTATGTGTTTAATTGCCATTGCGTCGAGTGTTGTGGGTTCAATCACCATACGGCACAAACATTTGTGTGACCCACAAGTGGTTGTTCCGAGTCTGGGTGTTCTTTGTGTCCATTGTTTGAATGTTTGGAAAGTGCCCCGCGATACAGGATTTATTCCTAGTGTGAGAGTTGTCTTTTTAAAGGAAAGGATAGAATTCTCGGCTTATAGCATTCTCGGAGACAAAAGGATTAACCACGTCCAAAACACTACTCTGCGCTCTACAACACGCATAACTGACGTACGTGTAAAATCCGCCAGGCTGAAGTGGGACTGGGCCGAAAACGTCTGCCGTCTGCAATTGGGTCAGAAACACCCAGACCAAGACAAACATCCATGTTCATGCACACAAATGTTTGACTTGTGCGGGAATCGAACCCGCGACCTCAGGCGTCGCAGTCGGTTACACTAACCACTAGGCCATCGAGGTTACGCCATATTCAATTAATCACATTTCAAAAATACTGGATATTTATTCGGAATTTTTAAATACTAAATTACATTTACAAATTTCTTCAATGTTTTCTGACTCTACCAAATTTTTACCACCGCTGAGAATTTTTGACACAACATTCCAAAAACTCTTCCGTCAAAAATTAAAATAAACGAAAAGTTTTTAAAATATTATAAAAAGACATTACCTGGGCGAAGAGCGCCTGAGCGCAGAGGACGATGATGGCTTTGGCAGACATGTTGTTTTCAGTATAAATGTTGATTTAACAATGCTATTCAAAACGAATACTACAGCTTTTATACTAAAACATCCTATACTATTGACTAAGTAGGCATTTTTTTCATAAACTTGCACAACCACGATAAGCCTATATAATTTACCAACAAAGAAATCTTACGAAAATTTTCATTGTCAAGGTTTTTAATTTCGAAATTACATTTATACGTTTGTTATCAATTGAGCGTTTTGTATATAAAGTGGGTGCAATGTGTGGTACACCATTCTGTATTCAGCTTCACGTTGACACGAACAAACATCAAACATGAACACCTTCACCGTCCTGTTCCTCTGCGTCCAAGCTTGCTTGGTACAGGTGAGTCAGCTTTTCTATTGTTATTTAATTCCTTTTAGACATTTGGCAGAGGCACTATTAACCCTCCAAGTGTCCTCTTGGCACCCCACTGCGAAAGAAATATAATATAAACAAAACCAAGTAAACACAATAGTAAAAAAATATAAGATTACAGGAGCACAGAAATGTTTTGATGTTACACTAATAGGATTGTATTTCACATGACGTCCAGTGCTGTAAGCCAATGCGGATAAACTGGCTTTACTTTCAAACTACCAAGTATGCATAGTGCATACGTTGTTTTTCTAAAATCTTAATCTAATAGCTTTCATTTGGTATAACACTGTTAATGACAAATTGAACTTAATTTTTTTTACCACTTGGATACCACCAATACTTAACAGTGATTGCTTACCAGCTTACATCACTCTACAAGACAGCATATTATCACAGATACATTTTTGCAATTATTGTCCTGTGTTTCTGCAGAATGTGTTCGGCCAGTGCGCGGGCAGATATAACGTCGCCGCCATCGCTCCTTGCGGTGCTGCTCCTTGCGGTATTGCTTCTTACGGATACGACGGTCTGGCTGGTCCTTACGGATTGGGCGCTCCTTTCGCATACGACGGTCTGGCTGGTCCTTACGGATTGGGCGCTCCTTTCGCATACGACGGTCTGGCTGGTCCTTACGGTGGTGCCGGTGAAGGTAACGTGGCGGTCGCCGGTGAGCTGCCAGTGGCTGGTAACACCGTTGTTGTTGGTCAGGTACCCATCATGGGCGCTGTGAAATTCTGCGGTGATGTCGGTGCTTGTGGTGCCGTGTCCATCGCTGGCCAGTGTGACTGCGGCTGTGGCTGTGGTGCTGGTGCCCCATACGGTGCTGTTGGCCCTTATGGTGCTGGATACCTGTACTGAGCAGTGTTGTAATATGATACGAAACGAAATATAAATGAGCAAAGTGACACATTGAATTTTGTACTCTTATATACTAAATCCCTTTATCCTAACTAATATTATAAATGCTAATGTGAGTTTGTTTGATTATTTGTTACGCTTTCACGCCCTTACTATTCAACCGAAAATCACGAAATTTCGTATACACGCCAGCCCAAAAGGGCTGTTTCCGAAGGATAGTTTATAAAAAAAATGTAAATTAACGCGAGCGAAGCCACGGGCAAAGTCTTGTATAGGAATAAGCTGTTCAAAACCACTTTGATGACAAGTTACTAAGCTAGATCTTATACCAGCTCAGCTCAGTCCATAAAAATAGTAACATGTCGATATTGTTCATTATTCTTCTTTACAGTTTCTGGTTTATTTTTGCTTTGCCCTCTCAGTATTTTGTCATTTATATTACAACTTAAGAGTAGATATTAACTATTTTGGAGCTAAACTCTTCTATTTTCTCGCCTCTACACGTTGTAATTTTTAGCTGCTCGAGGGCACTAATGCCGCAATCTCAGCGGACACAGGGAAAACTGAGTTCATTGTTTGTTTTTACGTAACTGACATTTAGAATAAAATACCAGTTGCTCGATGATAGTTTATATTGTTGTTCCACAGCGACTATCAAACGAAAACACTAATATAGATATACATAAATAAGACTAAGATTGCATCGTCCGTTATTAGAGATAATTGAATATCCTGGAAGCTTGAATGCGCTTAATTAAAATTACTTTTTTTTGGTATGGGCGGCAAGAGAGAGAGGTTTGGGCCTCCGGTACCCTCACTCACTCGACGAAACACAACGCAAGCGCTATTTCACGTCGGTTTTGCTGTGCGACCGTGCTGTCACTGCGGTCGAACCGGCCCATTCGTACCGAAGCGTGGCTCTCCCACGGTAATTTTTGTGCAGCAGAGAGCTGGCATCTAGCGTATTCTCCCTGAATATATCCTGCATCGCAAGGAGTTTTTATAAACATTCATTCAACTGACACATTGAAATACATCAAAAAATGTACACAATTTAATTCTAATAAGTAATCAGCAAAAACCAAAAACAAGGCAGGCAACTGAATCATAATGATTTCTGTTCTGATAAAAGGTCGTTGTGATATATTGCGCTTCAGAACGTGACATTTACACATTACGGTGACAGTCGTGACGAAGAGACGTAAGGTGTCTCACACTTTTGAAACGACCAATGAGATATAAATGCTGAAGTTTGAAGTGATTTTTCGTCCTACTCTTCTCATGAAACACAGTATCATTTGAATAATTCTTATCCCAACTTTGAAGAAGATTGGCGTGATGGCACTTAAATGAAAGAAAGCTAAGGAAATTTCATAGTTGGTAGGTAAATTTTTATTATTTCAATCACATCATAGTTTTACTTAGCCATTTCCATGGGACGTCTACTGAGATATTATGTAACATGATTCATACTTATTAGGGTTTGATAATTTTAGATGGAAAAAAAGTAAATATGAACTAGATATAATATCAATATCAGTACTACATTTGGGCGCAGGCCCCTTCTCAGTATCAAAAGGTTAGCCTTTAGTCCACTATACTACGCCAGTGTGCATTCAATTGACTTTAAACATTTTTGGTAATGTTATATATTGTAAAATGTTATATAAAGTTCGCAAATAGTGTAGCATCATCTGCATAATTATAGAAGTTTTCGGGCAATTAAGTCCTGCTGCTTCATTTTTATTGTAGAAGCTTAATGTTATATAGATTTCCATTTTTTCTAGTATGCAGATGTACTCTGACGTAACAGTATGTAAAATAAAAATAATGTTTATGTTCGGTGTACGGTTTACGGTGTTATACAAGTCGCACTTGCAGCGAAAGCGAAAAATATTTGCGCCCAGCAGTGGGGCAGTTTATATACAGGTCTTATATTATTATTTTTATAATTGTATATATAATATCAATAACTACACTAAATTAAATGTTTATTCGAAGAGGTCTCAGTTTTTAACTAACTGTAAATAACTGTATCAGACATACTATTAAAAAAAATTGATGTTCTATAGGTAAGCACCTAAATATATCATGTGGAGGAACAGGGTGCGATGTCCCTCCAACACACAGGGAGGAGCCCCGACAAGGAAATGTGCTCGTGCCTGGCGGACCGTGGCCCGAAGGTTGATGTCGGAAACTTGTATATATACTAAAACTTGCTGTGTAAACTTCGCTTGCATGATTTACGATTATATGGCCAAGTCCGATTTGCTTACAGCGCCATCTCTTGGCATGCGTCGAAGCTTCTTTGTTTGTATGGAGTCGCTACAAACCTACAGTTGTTTTAATTTGATATTACAATTAAATAATATAAAATATTGGAATGCTTGATAGTTTATATTCGTATTTTGACAATCATTTTTAGAATCAGGGTAATATTAGCTTAGAGAGCACAGCCGCATCATCTACCAGAGTAACCACTGAGGTAGCCGTAGCCGGGACCAGCGAGGCCAAGACCATAAGCACCGGCACCGTAGGCAGCAGCGCCGTAGGCAGGACCGGCGAAAGCAGCACCCTCGCTGATCATGGCGTTTCTGCCATTACCGCAAGCGTGGTTGACGGCAACAGAACCAGCAGTGGGCAACACACCCTCCACAGCCACAGTACCGACGAACGGCAGCTCACCAGCCGCCGCCAAAATACCCTCATAAGCGTTCTCAGATGCTACGGAGAGGCCGATGGGAGCGATGCAGGAGGCGCTGGAGACAGGGAGTCCACCACCGCTGGTGGGAGTGAAGTCTATGGCAGGGCCAGCACAGCCACAAGGAGCAGCTCCCAAGCCATAATATCCCAGCCCATACCCGGGCGCAGCCAAGGCAGGGCCTGCGATGCCGGGTCCTGCGGCGATGGCAGCACCGCTGGTGCACTGAGCCAGTGCACACTAAATATTAGAAAAGCAAACACGTTAGTATGTTTTTAACCATTTATCAGTCATTTCTATAGCAATATATTTACAGTAGCTTTTGTAGATTTTGCTCGCGGCTTCGCTCGCATAAAAGTAGGTCAAGTTGGTAACAGTACTTGTTTAAAATAATATATAGCTAATGTTACTCGGTGATAATATAGCTATCTAAACATTTTTGAGGAGGATCTTTGCAGGCTTGATTGGGCATACCTGGCAACTTTGGAGAATGTGAGTGACATGGTGACAGTTTTCAATACCTTAATCACTACTCTGTTTAATGCTCATGCACCAATTACAAGAGTTCTAATT
This sequence comes from Catocala fraxini, assembly GCA_930367265.1. Taxonomy (NCBI): domain Eukaryota; kingdom Metazoa; phylum Arthropoda; class Insecta; order Lepidoptera; family Erebidae; genus Catocala; species Catocala fraxini. The sequence goes on from OV884051.1 coordinate 1,621,166, forward strand.
AGAGAGAAGTCTTATCCTTGGGTTACAGACACAATCAAGCAAATGGTGAAAATTCGTGACAAGTACCATACTAGATATAAACTAAATAAAACAGACACTCACAAAAACAGTTACAAAGACATGAAAAACATTGTAGCAAGGGCAATTGAAAATGAAAAAAGAGCCTACTTCAAAACCTATATAAACAGACATATAAAAAATCCTAAGAAACTATGGCACAACTTAAAATCAACCATCAATATTAATAAAAAAATAATTCATGACTTGCCTTATGCACTTGACAACCCTGAAGACCTCAATAAGCACTTTTTAGATATCCCAGGTAATAATACAGTTTCTCTATCAGATCTGGTATACTTTGAAACCAATAGGTATCACACGGACAGCTTTGGTTTAGAGCCAGTTAGTGAACAAGCAGTCAGCTCACATATCAACAGTCTAAAAACAAATGCTATGGGTATTGACAATATTTCATTAGAAATGTTGATGATGACACTCCCTCATACTCTGCCATACATAACAGCAATCATCAACAAATCTATAACTTCTTCTACCTTCCCAGATGTATGGAAAACGGCAATAGTCAAACCTATACCCAAAATTTCTAATCCAACTGTTGCCAAAGATCTTAGGCCTATCAGCTTGCTTCCTTGTTTGTCAAAAATACTGGAAAGGGTGGTCAGTAACCAGTTGAGGAAGTATCTTGAGAAATATAACATAATACCTCAAAGACAGTCTGGGTTTAGAAAAGGACATAGCACTACTACCACTCTACTCGATGTTACAGATGATGTTTTGAAGGCTAAGGACAAGGGTATGGCTACTCTACTAACTCTGCTTGATTTCTCCCGAGCATTTGAAACTATAAATATTTCTCTCCTTCTTTCTGAACTTTCCTATTATGGATGTGACTCGGCAACAGTAAAATGGTTTCATAGTTATCTAACTGATAGATCTCAATTTGTCCAACTGGATAATGCCAGAGATGGTAACAAGGCGAATTCTTCTTGCTGTCAGGTAACCCGGGGCGTCCCTCAGGGATCAGTTCTCGGGCCTCTTCTCTTTTTATTGTACAGCGCCGATGTTACCAACCATATACAGCATGTCCAATATCATATGTATGCCGATGACCTCCAACTATATATTTCATTTAATCCCAATGACTGCCACAATTCTGTAAATAAAATGAATGTAGATTTGAATGGGATATCTAATTGGGCCAAAAAGAATTCACTTGTACTTAACCCCTCGAAATCAAAATTTTTGATATTAGGCTCAAGGCAACATATTAGAAAGACACAGAATTTAAACCCTATGGTCATGGTGGATGGTTGCCCCATAGAACAAGTTACTGAGGCTCGAAACTTGGGTTTGGTTATGGATGGCGAACTGCATTTTGAGACGCATGTACTCCAAGCGGTAAAAAACTGTTTCTACCGTCTCAATTTGCTATACCAAATCCGCCGACACCTGAGTATTGATGTGCGGCTACAACTTTGTGAGGCTCTCATATTATCCAAACTTAATTATACGGATGCTGTGTTTGGCCCATGTATTTTGAAAAGAACTGAGAAAGTGATACAGCGTGTACAGAACGCATGTGCTCGCTTTTGTTATAATATTCCACCTCGCATGCATGTCACTCCATTTTTAAACAGTGGAAATCTGATGAAGATGGCTGCCCGCAGACACCTTCATTTGGCGACATTGCTGTTTGGTATTGTTCAATACAAAAAACCAGTTTACCTCTATGATAAGCTAAAGTGGCCACGTGATATTAATCACTACAGCACACGGGCGGCGTCTCATCTCTTGGTCACTGCAAGTCACAGAACCACGGCTTTCAGGGGTAGTTTCAAATACGCAGCGACGCAATGTTGGAATAACCTTCCGCCGCCAATACGAGATCTAAAATCATTGCGTTCATTTCGTAACAATTTTAAACAATATTTAATAAATAAACAAAAATCTGTTCCATAAATTTAATATGTACTTACATGAAGTGCAATACGCCACTATTTGTTGTTGTATTATTTCGATATTATTTAGTTTTAATTTGCGCATGCGCATCTTTCTCAATTTTGTAAGGAACCATGTGTACTTTTGTATCGTATTAGTATATTCTTTACTCTGTAATTGTGTACTATTAGGTCATTATAACCCAAGCCGCTTGCAATGTTGATAATTTTAATTATTATGTCTATCGTGGTAACTGTTGACGTTGTTGACATTGACAGATGTCAGTCTGGCATGTATGCTGCGTTCGTAAACCTCGTTTTACAAGATGTGGTAATAAATATTTATAATTATTATCTATATATTATTATTATTTATTCTGTATTTGCATGTTGTTGTTATATTATATTTAAAATTATAATATTATTAGGTATATTTATATATAATTTATAATGTAATCATATAATTTTAAGAAATTTTAATCTTAAGGCTTTTATTTTATATTTTTTATCTTTTATTTATTTTATTTTATTTATGTTAGGCCTGCGAGAATACCAGCGTTGCAGTTAAACTGCAACAATAGCTGACGCAGATGCCTATTTTACCACCTCTATTTAAATAATTTAATTGTTTGTGTACTGTATGTTTATGTTGGTAAATAAACTTTTTCATTTCATTTCATTTCATTTCATTAATGGTGAAGAAGATTTTTTAAAATCGGTTGAGTAGTTTTTCAGTAAAATCCTTATAAACAAACAAACAAAAAATTCGATCTTTTCTCTTTATAATATACTAGAGACTCATATACTCAGATTAACGATAAATACAATCTATCAAAACTAAATGCCATAAATATGAATAAAATAAATGGCTGAACTACTGAACTGGTTTTGATGCAATTTGGCACACAATAAAACTATAAGCTGGATTAACAAATATAATACTTTTTATCTCGGTACATTACTCGGTTTACCTAAAACATCTATGATGGCATGTAAATGTCAATACATGTTTATTGTTATTGATTTGATAGTTCAAATTGATTCGAAAATAATTGACACCTGCTGAGAATGATAATATTATTATACATTTTTAGATGCGCAGATTATAATTAGTATTATGACTGCACGGATGGCGTGTTGGTTTAATTGCCATTGCGTCGAGTGTTGTGGGTTCAATCACCACACGGCACAAACATTTGTGTGACCCACAAATGGTTGTTCCGAGTCTGGGTGTTCTTTGTGTCCATTGTTTGAATGTTTGGAAAGTGCCCCGCGATACAGGATTTATTCCTATTGTGAGAGTTGTCTTTTTAAAGGAAAGGATAGAATTCTCGGCTTATAGCATTCTCGTAGACAAAAGGATTAACCACGTCCAAAACACTACTCTGCACTCTACAACACGCATAACTGACGTAGGTGTAAAATCCGCCAGGCTGAAGTGGGACTGAGCCGGACGCGTCTGCCGCATGCACCCAGAGAAGTGAGCACAATTTGTGACCAATTGGGTCAGAAACACCCAGACCAAGACAAACATCCATGTCCATGCACACAAATGTTTGACTTGTGCGGGAATCGAACCCGCGACCTCAGGCGTCGCAGTCGGTTACACTAACCACTAGGCCATCGAGGTTACGCCATATTCAATTAATCACATTTCAAAAATACAGGATATTTATTCGGAATTTTTAAATACTAAATTACTTTTACAAATTTCTTCAATGTTTTCTGGCTCTACCAAATTTTTACCACCGCTGAGAATTTTTGACACAACATTCCAAAAACTCTTCCGTCAAAAATTAAAATAAACGAAAAGTTTTTAAAATATTATACAAAGACATTACCTGGGCGAAGAGCGCCTGAGCGCAGAGGACGATGATGGCTTTGGCAGACATGTTGTTTTCAGTATAAATGTTGATTTAACAATGCTATTCAAAACGAATACTACAGCTTTTATACTAAAACATCCTATACTATTGACTAAGTAGGCATTTTTTTCATAAACTTGCACAATCACGATAAGCCTATATAATTCACCAACAAAGAAATCTTACGAAAATTTTCATTGTCAAGGTTTTTAATTTCGAAATTCTTTTTATACGTTTGTTATCAATCAAGTGTTTTGTATATAAAGTGGGTGCAATGTATGTTACATCATTCTGTATTCAGCTTCACGTTGACACGAACAAACATCAAACATGAACACCTTCACCGTCCTGTTCCTCTTCGTCCAAGCTTGCTTGGTACAGGTGAGTCAGCTTTTCTATTGTTATTTAATTCCTTTATTACATTTGGCAGCGGCACTATTAACCTAGTGTAAGTGTAAGAGTTCTCTTGGCACCCCAGCGCCAAAGAAATATAATAAACATATATATATATACAGGGTGTCCCAAAAATCAACGTCAAGCCGAAAACGGATGACGGGCCAAGGGATGGTGGTTCTCAAAAAAATATGAAAAAAAAATTTTTTGCTGCACTCTAAAAATTATAGCCATTTAAAAAAAAATGAGAAAATTAACACCTTGTTATGTTTTTTCAAGTACTATGACTACAAAATGTTTACTTAGCTTAATTATTTTAGTGAGGATTTGTTACTGAATAATGCTAGTATACATTACAATTCAAAATTTGAACACAACTATCTTCATTTCAGAGGAAATATCCCTAATATGCCCAAACATGTACTCAAAATTATTACATTATTCAACTTTAAATGGCCGTGCTGAAAAAAAAATGTACTACACCATTTCAGCACGTGGCATCAAAAGATGGCGCATTTAATGGGCTTTCTAAAATGCTATAACACTTACTACATTTTATCCTAATTATGGTTTTTTTTTCTAAAACAACTCGGGTCTAACCTTTTTTGTTTTACTCAAAAATGTTGGTAATGACATCTAGTTTCCCTCTAAGAAACAAATTAGTGTTATACATAACCCTCTTTTATGGCAGTCAGGTAAAAACTACTAGTGACACTGTTTTGCGAAGCTACTGTGAATAGGGCAAATACCTAATTTATTGATAAACCATATTAGATTCCTTTGGTCATTGTGAATCATTATGTGTTCAATTTGAAATAAAAATTCAACCATTCAAATCAACAGTTCATTTTATTTTGTTACAATAAATATTCAAATTGTTTGCCTTCAGCTTCAATGCATGCCCTACATCTCTTTAAAAACGAACGCTTTATTTTACGAGCAAAACTTCTTGAATTGATGTATTCAGCGGTCCCCGCAATTCTTTGGCGCAGTTCCTCTACGTTTGCGATAGGCTTAGAGTAAACTTGATCCTTCACTGCTCCCCAGTAAAAGAAATCAATGGGGTTTAAGTCTGGTGATCGGGCCGGCCACGAGATCGTACCAGACCGACCGATCCACCTATCCGGATATACTTGGTTAAGAAATTCCCTTACTGAGCGAGCATAGTGCGCAGGGCAGCCATCTTGTTGGAGCCACATACCTACGTAAATGTTGAGTGGCACGTCTTCCAATAAATCTGGTAGATGATTTTGTAAAAAGTCTAAGTAAGCCTCACTGGTTAAGGTGTCTGGGAGTTCGAAAGGTCCAATAATTCTACCGTTCAGAATACCGGTCCACATGTTTACTTTGAAGCGATATTGTGACCGATCTTCTCGCATTAAATGTCGGTTTTCCACGTGCCACTCATGCACATTATGTAGATTTAAGTAGCCATCTTTCTTAAAAGTTGACTCATCCGTCCAGAGTACTTTATCCAGGAAGTGGGGGTCTTCTCGGTGTCTTTGTAACATCGTTTCACAAAACGCAACCCTTGCAGGATAATCTTGAGGTGATAAAGATTGAACTCGTTGCACATGGTACGGGTGGAGCTGGTTTTGCTGCAAAATCCGGTGTGCTGTACTCTTCGGCACTCCTATGCTTGTCTCAAGTCCACGTACTGAGACACTCGTGTCTTCTGCGACTGCTGCTAAAACTTCTTCCTCGTATGGAATGCTGGATCTTCCTGTACTGAACATTTGATTAGGAAATCGGCCTTCTGAGAGTGATCGGTGCAGATTAATAAATACTCTATGATCCGGATGACGCTCAGAATTGGGGTATCTCTCACGATAGAGTCGAGCTGCAGCATTAGCGTTGCACCTGCACTCTCCATAAATGAGATGCATGTTTGCATACTCCTGTGCTGTGTATCGAAGCGGCATGGTGGCGATCATAGAATACACACAATTACACGGTCAGCGATGACGATAGTCCAAAAGAAAGCCAAGTTAGTCACAAACGGTCAAATCACAAATCAAATCCAAGTAGCACGTAATCAAGTCCAATAAGCAAAGCCAAAGTTAGTAAGTACGAAAACGACACGAAGGAATACAGAACGATGCGCAGTAAATGAAATAACGTAACGTACTGAAGTATTGCAGTTCGTGCGCAGATGATCCGGTCTTGCTATCTTTTTCACTCGTGGCGTCTCTATCCGTTTCACTCTAACTCGTGCTGTTGATGATGCTCAGGCTTGCTATCTCTTTCACTCTCACACGTTGAAGTGGCGTCCTAATCTGTTTCACCCAAACTTGTACTGTCTTACTTTAATTTAAGTAAGCTTTAAATAAAATATGCATCGCATTAGAAGCATAAATCCAAGTTGTTTTAGAAAAAAAATCCATAATTAGGATAAAATGTAGTAAGTGTTATAGCATTTTAGAAAGCCCATTAAATGCGCCATCTTTTGATGCCACGTGCTGAAATGGCGTAGTACATTTTTTTTTCAGCACGGCCATTTAAAGTTGAATAATGTAATAATTTTGAGTACATGTTTGGGCATATTAGGGATATTTCCTCTGAAATGAAGATAGTTGTGTTCAAATTTTGAATTGTAATGTATACTAGCATTATTCAGTAACAAATCATCACTAAAATAATTAAGCTAAGTAAACATTTTGTAGTCATAGTACTTGAAAAATCATAACAAGGTGTTAATTTTCTCATTTTTTTTTAAATGGCTATAATTTTTAGAGTGCAGCAAAAAATTTTTTTTTCATATTTTTTTGAGAACCACCATCCCTTGGCCCGTCATCCGTTTTCGGCTTGACGTTGATTTTTGGGACACCCTGTATATAAAATATAACAAAACCAAGTAAACACATTAATAAAAAATATAAGATTACAGGAGCATAGAAATGTTTTGATGTTATACTAATAGGATTGTATTTCACATGACGTCCAGTGCTGTAAGCCAATGCGGATAAACTGGCTTTACTTTCAAACTACCAAGTATGCATGGTGCATACGCTGTTTTTCTAAAAACTTAACATTTACTGTAAAATCTTAGGTTTGCTATCATTACTTTGGTCTGGTGGCTTCTGGGTCTTAGTCTAATAGCTTTCATTTGGTATAACACTGTTAATGACAAATTGAACTTTATTTTTTTTAACCACTTGGATACCACCAATACTTAACAGTGATTGCTTACCAGCTTACATCACTCTACAAGACAGCATATTATCACAGATAAATTTTTGCAATTATTGTCCTGTGTTTCTGCAGAATGTGTTCGGCCAGTGCGCGGGCAGATATAACGTCGCCGCCATCGCTCCTTGCGGTGCTGCTCCTTGCGGTATTGCTTCTTACGGATACGACGGTCTGGCTGGTCCTTACGGATTGGGCGCTCCTTTCGCATACGACGGTCTGGGTGGTCCTTACGGTGGTGCCGGTGAAGGTAACGTGGCGGTCGCCGGTGAGCTGCCAGTGGCTGGTAACACCGTTGTTGTTGGTCAGGTACCCATCATGGGCGCTGTGAAATTCTGCGGTGATGTCGCTGCTTGTGGTGCCGTGTCCATCGCTGGCCAGTGTGACTGCGGCTGTGGCTGTGGTGCTGGTGCCCCATACGGTGCTGTTGGCCCTTATGGTGCTGGATACCTGTACTGAGCAGTGTTGTAATATGATACGAAACGAAATATAAATGAGCAAAGTGACACATTGAATTTTGTACTCTTATATACTAAATCCCTTTATCCTAACTAATATTATAAATGCTAATGTGAGTTTGTTTGATTATTTGTTACGCTTTCACGCCCTTACTATTCAACCGAAAATCACGAAATTTCGTATACACGCCAGGGGTACAGAAACGGTACCTTTCAACCAGGCCAAAAGGGCTGTTTCCAAAGGATAGTTTATTAAAAAAATGAAAATTAACGCGAGCGAAGCCGTGGGCAAAGTCTTGTATAGGAATAAGCTGTTCAAAACCACTTTGATGACAAGTTACTAAGCTAGTTCTTATACCAGCTCAGCTCAGTCCATAAAAATAGTAACATGTCGATATTGTTCATTATTCTTCTTTACAGTTTCTGGTTTATTTTTGCTTTGCCCTCTCAGTATCTTGTCATTTATATTACAACTTAAGAGTAGATATTAACTATTTTGGAGCTAAACTTTTCTATTTTCTCGCCTCTACAAGTTGTAATTTTTAGCTGCTCGAGGGCACTAATGCCGCAATCTCAGCGGACACAGGGAAAACTGACTTCATTGTTTGCTTTACGTAACTGCCATTTAGAATAAAATACCAGTTGGTCGATGATAGTTAATATTGTTGCTCCACAGTGACTATCAAACGAAAATAATAATATAGATATACATAAATTTGACTAAGATTGCATCGTCCGTTATTAGAGAGAATTGAATATCCTGGGAGCTTGAATGCGTTTAATTAAAATTACTTTTTTTCGGTAGGGGCGGCAAGAGAGAGAGGGAAGGGGGGTTGGGCCTCCGGTACCCTCACTCACTCGACGAAACACAACGCAAGCGCTATTTCTCGCGGGTTTTACTGTGAGACCGTGCTATCACTGCGGTCGAACCGGCCCATTCGTACCGAAGCGTGGCTCTCCCACGGTAACTTTTGTGCAGCAGAGAGCTGGCATCTTGCGCATTCTCCCTGAATATATCCTGCATCGCAAGGAGTTTTTATAAACATTCATTCAACTGACACAAACGACAGCTGGGTGTTTTTTTGTGTCCGTTGTATAAATGTTTGTAACAAAAAATCTGTAAGTTACTAATAGTTGTGCCGAGTTTGGACTCGGACCAACAACTATTTGTGGATCATAGAAATGTTTGTCCTGTGTGGAGATCGAATCCACAACACTTGGCCCACTGGCAACCACTTCAATCACCCCGCCTTTCGTCCAGTCAATTGAGCTGGTGGTGTTACTTTGTGAGGTAATTTAGTTTTATTTATGCTTACAAGGTATCCAATATCATTACGGCTCGCTTAGTGTTAAGCAGGTATAGCAGCCCTGTTCCTGTTAGCAATATCAGGAAAGGAGTTCCCTCCTAGGTTATAGACTGTCCAGAAGACAAGAGGGAAAACATTCGAGGGTGGTTATACTAAGAATGATTTTACAAGTTAAGTAAGTAAGGCACGCAGATAAAATAGCATTTTGTTTTACGCGGGGCAATGCCATTTACGAATACCTTTCCGCGGGAAAAGGGGATCTGAGAAGGTATGTCGTGCTCTCCCGCGAGAAGCTCCGTGGAAGCTTGACACAATTATGGCAGCAGACTGAGAGATTCTGGTAACTCGCTGTGCATAGTTAGCAGATCATTGGAACGGGTACTACTTGAGCGATGCAGATAAAAGACGATGAGCCAGGAAATCTAGCCTACTGAGATTTTTATAATAAATAGATTTAAAAAAGTCATCTGACTGACTAAGTAGCATGCAAACTAATTCGTTAAATAAATTTATGATGATTGGTTTCCTTTGATTGATAGATTTATTGATTTGTTTTTATTAGAGATACTTCGCCGTGGAGAAATGCGCTCTGCTTCGTAATAGGTAAATGCTTACTAGTATTATAAAAGTATAAGTGTGTTTGCTTGCCCTTTTGTCAAATAATAACAGCAACAAAGCAACATATTGACGTCACATTTCTCGCATTTGGATCCTAACTAAAATTATAAATGCGAATGTAAGTTTCTTTTTTTAACTACTCAAAAGCTAGTAATTTATATACCAGAAAAGATACTTGACACAGCCTACTTTTTTCAAAAAAATTTAGTTGCTTTGGAATAATGATGGCTTGCGAAATGGCGGTACAGTTTTCGGGATCAACATCTTGAATAGTATTAGAACAGCAGCATGATGAACACAAACAAATATCAAACATGTCTGCCTTCGCTGTTGTATTGCTCTGCGTCCAAGCTTGCTTGGTACAGATGAGTGACTTCAATTTTAAAACAGTCTAGAAATGTTTGCTTCCAATATACTTTATATTGTCTCTATTTTCTTATGTGTACAATTCACGTTCTAATATTTAATTACAAAAATCTTTTAATAATCCTTGGTTTTTTAAGACGGTGTTCAGTCAGTGCGCATGCGGCGCTGGCGCGGGCTACGGCGCGCATGTCGTCGCTCCTGCCACTGCCATCGCTCCTGCTCTTGGCTGCGGAGGAGCCGCACTTAGCTACGATGGGGCCGCCGCACCAGGAGCCGTAGCTGGTGGACTGTGCTACTCAGGTGCTCTTGGGTATAGAGCGTCAGTAGGACTTGGTGCGTACGGCGGCGTCGGCGAAGGTAACGTGGCGGTTGCCGGTGAGCTGCCAGTTGCCGGTAACACCGCCGTCATCGGTCAGGTGCCTATCTTGGGCTTTGTGAGCTTCGGCGGTAACGTTCCAGCTGCTGGTTGTGTCTCTATCAATGGTCAGTGCTTCTGCGGCTGTGGCTACTGATTGAGGTGACTTCTTTTTAAAAACGAATCAATAAATGAAATAACAAGTATTCAGCAATAACTATTCAATTTTATTTGAATAAATCATCATTCTATGTAAGTTAATTTAGAACGACTTAAGCAGACCAAAATAGACACTGATTGCAGATAAGCTCACTGTTATCTTTGACTAGTATTAAAAATTCGTTTGCTTCAGAACTAGGGTAAAATTACTGCATATAAACTAAATATATTTCAAAATGGCTTTATTGAAATACATCAAAGAATGTACACACTTTAATTTTAATAAGTAATCAGCAAAAACCAAAAACAAGGCAGGCAACTGAATCATATTGTTTTCTGTTCTGATAAAAGGTCGTTGTGATATATTGCGCTTCAGAACGTGACATTTACACATTACGGTGACAGTCGTGACGAAGAGAGGTAAGGTGTCACACACTTTTGAAACGATCAATGAGATATAAATGCTGAAGTTTGAAGTGATTTTTCGTCCTACTCTTCTCGTGAAACATTATCGTTTGAATAATTCTTTTTTATTTTATGTTTTTAACGTGGGGGAATGCTTGAAGCATACCCTTCGCGGGGCCGGGCGGAGAGGTTATGTCGGACTCGCCGTGGTAACAGAAAGATGTTAAGAAGATAATGTACCTCCCGGAATACCGACTAAACCTACCAAGGTGTTCCTCGACAAAACCACTATTGACGGGGCCGCGCGAATCACTTGCACATGCGATCGCGACCCCGCCGAGATTTCGGCCCGCCGTATGGAATAATTCTTATCCCAACTATGAAAAAGATCGGCGTGATATCACTTAAATGAAAGAAATCTAAAGAAATTTCATAGTTGGTAGGTAAATTTTTACTATTTCAACCACATCATAGTTTTACTTAGCCATTTCCATGGGACGTCTACTGAGATATTATGTAACATGATTCATACTTATTAGGGTTTGATAATTTTATATGAAATTAAAGAAAATATGAACTAGATATAATATCAATATCAGTACTACATTTGGGCGCAGGCCCCTTCTCAGTATCAAAAGGTAAACATTTTTGGTAATGTTATATATTGTAAAATGTTATATAAAGTTCGCAAATAGTGTAGCATCATCTGAATAATCATAGAAGTTTTCGGGCAATTAAGTCCTTCCGCTTCATTTTTTATTGTAGTAGCTTAATGTTATATAGATTTCCATTTTTTCTAGTATGCAGATGTATGTATACGGTTTACGGTGTTATACAAGTCGCACTTGCAGCGAAAGCGAAAAATGTTTGCGCCCAGCAGTGGGGCAGTTTATATACAGGTCTAATATTATTATTCTTATAATTATATATATAATATCAATAACTACACTAAATTAAATGTTTATTCGAAGAGGTCTCAGTTTTTAACTAACTGTAAATAACTGTATCAGACATACTATTCAAAAAATTTGATGTTCTATAGGTAAGGACCTAAATATATCATCAGGAGGAACAGGGTGTGATGTCCCTCCACCACACAGGGAGGAGCCCCGACAAGGAAATGTGCTCGTGCCTGGCGGACCGTGGCCCGAAGGTTGATGTCGGAAACTTGTATATATACTAAAACTTGCTGTATAAACTTCGCTTGCATGATTCACGATTATATGGCCAAGTCCGATTTGCTTACAGCGCCATCTCTTGGCATGCGTCGAAGCTTCTTTGTTTGTATGGAGTCGCTACAAACCTACAGTTGTTTTAATTTGATATTACAATTAAATAATATAAAATATTGTAATGCTTGATAGTTTATATTCGTATTTTGACAATCATTTTTAGAATCAGGGTAATATTAGCTTAGAGAGCACAGCCGCATCCTCTACCAGAGTAACCACTGAGGTAGCCGTAGCCGGGACCAGCGAGGCCAAGACCATAAGCACCGGCACCGTAGGCAGCAGCGCCGTAGGCAGGACCGGCGAAAGCAGCACCCTCGCTGATCATGGCGTTTCTGCCATTACCGCAAGCGTGGTTGACGGCACCAGAACCAGCAGTGGGCAACACACCCTCCACAGCCACAGTACCGACGAACGGCAGCTCACCAGCCGCCGCCAAAATACCCTCATAAGCGTTCTCAGATGCTACGGAGAGGCCGATGGGAGCGATGCAGGAGGCGCTGGAGACAGGGAGTCCACCACCGCTGGTGGGAGTGAAGTCTATGGCAGGGCCAGCACAGCCACAAGGAGCAGCTCCCAAGCCATAATATCCCAGCCCATACCCGGGCGCAGCCAAGGCAGGGCCTGCGATGCCGGGTCCTGCGGCGATGGCAGCACGGCTGGTGCACTGAGCCAGTGCACACTAAATATTAGAAAAGCAAACACGTTAGTATGTTTTTAACCATTTACCAGTCATTTCTATAGCAATATATTTACAGTAGCATTTGTAGATTTTGCTCGCGGCTTCGCTCGCATAAAAGTAGGTCAAGTTGGTAACAGTACTTGTTTAAAATAATATATAGCTAATGTTACTCGGTGATAATATAGCTATCTAATGGTGAAGAAGATTTTTTAAAATCGGTTGAGTAGTTTTTCAGTGAAATCCTTATAAACAAACAAACAAAAAATTCGATCCTTTCTCTTTATAATATACTAGATACTCATATACTCAGATTAACGATAAATACAATCTATCAAAACTAAATGCCATAAATTTAAATAAAATAAATGGCTGAACTACTGAACTGGTTTTCATGCAATTTGACACACAATTAAACTATAAGCTGGATTAACAAATATAATACTTTTTATCTCGGTACATTATTCGGTTTACCTAAAACATCTATGATGGCATGTAAATGTCAATACATATTATTTGTTATTGATTTGATAGTTAAATTGATTCGAAAATAATTGACACCTGCTGAGAATGATAATATTATTTATTATACATTTTTAGATGCGCAGATTATAATTAGTATTATGACTGCACGGATGGCGTATTTTTGTATGTGTTTAATTGCCATTGCGTCGAGTGTTGTGGGTTCAATCACCATACGGCACAAACATTTGTGTGACCCACAAGTGGTTGTTCCGAGTCTGGGTGTTCTTTGTGTCCATTGTTTGAATGTTTGGAAAGTGCCCCGCGATACAGGATTTATTCCTAGTGTGAGAGTTGTCTTTTTAAAGGAAAGGATAGAATTCTCGAATTATAGCATTCTCGGAGTCAAAAGGATGAACCACGTCCGAAACACTACTCTGCGCTCTACAACACGCATAACTGACGTACGTGTAAAATCCGCCAGGCTGAAGTGGGACTGGGCCGAAAGCGTCTGCCGCATGCACCCAGAGAAATGCGCACAATTTGTGACCAATTGGGTCAGAAACACCCAGACCAAGACAAACATCCATGTGCATGCACACAAATGTTTGACTTGTGCGGGAATCGAACCCGCGACCTCAGGCGTCGCAGTCGGTTACACTAACCACTAGGCCATCGAGGTTACGCCATATTCAATTAATCACATTTCAAAAATACTGGATATTTATTCGGAATTTTTAAATACTAAATTACATTTACAAATTTCTTCAATGTTTTCTGACTCTACCAAATTTTTACCACCGCTGAGAATTTTTGACACAACATTCCAAAAACTCTTCCGTCAAAAATTAAAATAAACGAAAAGTTTTTAAAATATTATAAAAAGACATTACCTGGGCGAAGAGCGCCTGAGCGCAGAGGATGATGATGGCTTTGGCAGACATGTTGTTTTCAGTATAAATGTTGATTTAACAATGCTATTCAAAACGAATACTACTGCTTTTATACTAAAACATCCTATACTATTGACAAAGTAGGCATTTTTTTCATAAACTTGCACAACCACGATAAGCCTATATGTTCGGTATACGGTTTACGGTGTTATACAAGTCGCACTTGCAGCGAAAGCGAAAAATGTTTGCGCCCAGCAGTGGGGCAGTTTATATACAGGTCTAATATTATTATTTTTATAATTATATATATAATATCAATAACTACACTAAATTAAATGTTTATTCGAAGAGGTCTCAGTTTTTAACTAACTGTAAATAACTGTATCAGACATACTATTCAAAAAATTTGATGTTCTATAGGTAAGGACCTAAATATATCATGTGGAGGAACAGGGTGTGATGTCCCTCCAACACACAGGGAGGAGCCCCGACAAGGAAATGTGCTCGAGCCTGGCGGACCGTGGCCCGAAGGTTGATGTCGGAAACTTGTATATATACTAAAACTTGCTGTGTAAACTTCGCTTGCATGATTCACGATTATATGGTCAAGTCCGATTTGCTTACAGCGCCATCTCGTGGCATGCGTCGAAACTTCTTTGTTTGTATGGAGTCGCTACAAACCTACAGTTGTTTTAATTTGATATTACAATTAAATAATATAAAATATTGGAATGCTTGATAGTTTATATTTGTATTTTGACAATCATTTTTAGAATCAGGGTAATATTAGCTTAGAGAGCACAGCCGCATCCTCTACCAGAGTAACCACTGAGGTAGCCGTAGCCGGGACCAGCGAGGCCAAGACCATAAGCACCGGCACCGTAGGCAGCAGCGCCGTAGGCAGGACCGGCGAAAGCAGCACCCTCGCTGATCATGGCGTTTCTGCCATTACCGCAAGCGTGGTTGACGGCACCAGAACCAGCAGTGGGCAACACACCCTCCACAGCCACAGTACCGACGAACGGCAGCTCACCAGCCGCCGCCAAAATACCCTCATAAGCGTTCTCAGATGCTACGGAGAGGCCGATGGGAGCGATGCAGGAGGCGCTGGAGACAGGGAGTCCACCACCGCTGGTGGGAGTGAAGTCTATGGCAGGGCCAGCACAGCCACAAGGAGCAGCTCCCAAGCCATAATATCCCAGCCCATACCCGGGCGCAGCCAAGGCAGGGCCTGCGATGCCGGGTCCTGCGGCGATGGCAGCACGGCTGGTGCACTGAGCCAGTGCACACTAAATATTAGAAAAGCAAACACGTTAGTATGTTTTTAACCATTTACCAGTCATTTCTATAGCAATATATTTACAGTAGCATTTGTAGATTTTGCTCGCGGCTTCGCTCGCATAAAAGTAGGTCAAGTTGGTAACAGTACTTGTTTAAAATAATATATAGCTAATGTTACTCGGTGATAATATAGCTATCTAATGGTGAAGAAGATTTTTTAAAATCGGTTGAGTAGTTTTTCAGTGAAATCCTTATAAACAAACAAACAAAAAATTCGATCCTTTCTCTTTATAATATACTAGATACTCATATACTCAGATTAACGATAAATACAATCTATCAAAACTAAATGCCATAAATTTAAATAAAATAAATGGCTGAACTACTGAACTGGTTTTCATGCAATTTGACACACAATTAAACTATAAGCTGGATTAACAAATATAATACTTTTTATCTCGGTACATTATTCGGTTTACCTAAAACATCTATGATGGCATGTAAATGTCAATACATATTATTTGTTATTGATTTGATAGTTAAATTGATTCGAAAATAATTGACACCTGCTGAGAATGATAATATTATTTATTATACATTTTTAGATGCGCAGATTATAATTAGTATTATGACTGCACGGATGGCGTATTTTTGTATGTGTTTAATTGCCATTGCGTCGAGTGTTGTGGGTTCAATCACCATACGGCACAAACATTTGTGTGACCCACAAGTGGTTGTTCCGAGTCTGGGTGTTCTTTGTGTCCATTGTTTGAATGTTTGGAAAGTGCCCCGCGATACAGGATTTATTCCTAGTGTGAGAGTTGTCTTTTTAAAGGAAAGGATAGAATTCTCGAATTATAGCATTCTCGGAGTCAAAAGGATGAACCACGTCCGAAACACTACTCTGCGCTCTACAACACGCATAACTGACGTACGTGTAAAATCCGCCAGGCTGAAGTGGGACTGGGCCGAAAGCGTCTGCCGCATGCACCCAGAGAAATGCGCACAATTTGTGACCAATTGGGTCAGAAACACCCAGACCAAGACAAACATCCATGTGCATGCACACAAATGTTTGACTTGTGCGGGAATCGAACCCGCGACCTCAGGCGTCGCAGTCGGTTACACTAACCACTAGGCCATCGAGGTTACGCCATATTCAATTAATCACATTTCAAAAATACTGGATATTTATTCGGAATTTTTAAATACTAAATTACATTTACAAATTTCTTCAATGTTTTCTGACTCTACCAAATTTTTACCACCGCTGAGAATTTTTGACACAACATTCCAAAAACTCTTCCGTCAAAAATTAAAATAAACGAAAAGTTTTTAAAATATTATAAAAAGACATTACCTGGGCGAAGAGCGCCTGAGCGCAGAGGATGATGATGGCTTTGGCAGACATGTTGTTTTCAGTATAAATGTTGATTTAACAATGCTATTCAAAACGAATACTACTGCTTTTATACTAAAACATCCTATACTATTGACAAAGTAGGCATTTTTTTCATAAACTTGCACAACCACGATAAGCCTATATAATTTACCAACAAAGAAATCTTACGAAAATTTTCATTGTCAAGGTTTTTAATTTCGAAATTCTATTTATACGTTTGTTATCAATCAAGCATTTTGTATATAAAGTGGGTGCAATGTGTGGTACATCATTCTGTATTCAGCTTCACGTTGACACGAACAAACATCAAACATGAACACCTTCACCGTCCTGTTCCTCTGCGTCCAAGCTTGCTTGGTACAGGTGAGTCAGCTTTTCTATTGTTATTTAATTCCTTTTAGACATTTGGCAGAGGCACTATTAACCCTCCAAGTGTCCTCTTGGCACCCCACCGCCAAAGAAATATAATATAAACAAAACCAAGTAAACACAATAGTAAAAAAATATAAGATTACAGGAGCACAGAAATGTTTTGATGTTACACTAATAGGATTGTATTTCACATGACGTCCAGTGCTGTAAGCCAATGCGGATAAACTGGCTTTACTTTCAAACTACCAAGTATGCATAGTGCATACGTTGTTTTTCTAAAATCTTAATCTAATAGCTTTCATTTGGTATAACACTGTTAATGACAAATTGAACTTAATTTTTTTTAACCACTTGGATACCACCAATACTTAACAGTGATTGCTTACCAGCTTACATCACTCTACAAGACAGCATATTATCACAGATACATTTTTGCAATTATTGTCCTGTGTTTCTGCAGAATGTGTTCGGCCAGTGCGCGGGCAGATATAACGTCGCCGCCATCGCTCCTTGCGGTGCTGCTCCTTGCGGTATTGCTTCTTACGGATACGACGGTCTGGCTGGTCCTTACGGATTGGGCGCTCCTTTCGCATACGACGGTCTGGCTGGTCCTTACGGATTGGGCGCTCCTTTCGCATACGACGGTCTGGGTGGTCCTTACAGTGGTGCCGGTGAAGGTAACGTGGCGGTCGCCGGTGAGCTGCCAGTGGCTGGTAACACTGTCGTTGTTGGTCAGGTACCCATCATGGGCGCTGTGAAATTCTGCGGTGATGTCGCTGCTTGTGGTGCCGTATCCATCGCTGGCCAGTGTGACTGCGGCTGTGGCTGTGGTGCTGGTACCCCATACGGTGCTGTTGGCCCTTATGGTGCTGGATACCTGTACTGAGCAGTGTTGTAATATGATACGAAACGAAATATAAATGAGCAAAGTGACACATTGAATTTTGTACTCTTATATACTAAATCCCTTTATCCTAACTAATATTATAAATGCGAATGTGAGATTATTTGATTATTTGTTACGCTTTCACGCCCTTACTATTCAACCGATCACCACGAAATTTCGTATACACGCCAGGGGTACAGAAAAAGGTATATAGTACCTTTCAACCGGGCCAAAAGGGCTGTTTCCGAAGGATAGTTTATGAAAAAAATGTAAATTATCGCGAGCGAAGCCGCGGGCAAAGTCTTGTATAGGAATAAGCTGTTCAAAACTACTTTGATGACAAGTTACTAAGCTAGTTCTTATACCAGCTCAGCTCAGTCCATAAAAATAGTAACAAGTCGATATTGTTCATTATTCTTCTTTACAGTTTCTGGTTTATTTTTGCTTTGCCCTCTCAGTATTTTGTCATTTATATTACAACTTAAGAGTAGATATTAACTATTTTGGAGCTAAACTCTTCTATTTTCTCGCCTCTACACGTTGTAATTTTTAGCTGCTCGAGGGCACTAATGCCGCAATCTCAGCGGACACAGGGAAAACTGAGTTCATTGTTTGTTTTTACGTAACTGACATTTAGAATAAAATACCAGTTGCTCGATGATAGTTTATATTGTTGTTCCACAGCGACTATCAAACGAAAACACTAATATAGATATACATAAATAAGACTAAGATTGCATCGTCCGTTATTAGAGATAATTGAATATCCTGGGAGCTTGAATGCGTTTATTTAATATTACTTTGTTTTTGGTATAGGCGGCAAACGAAGAGACGGGTCACCCATTGGTAAGCGATTACCGCTGCCCATGGACACCCGCAACACCAGAGGAGTCACAAATGCGTTGCCAGCCTTTTAAACTCTAGGGAGAGGGAGGAAGGGTTGGGCCTCCGGTACTCTCACTCACTCGACGAAACACAACGCAAGCGCTATTTCACGTCGGTTTTGCTGTGCGACCGTGCTATCACTGCGGTCGAACCGGCCCATTCGTACCGAAGCGTGGCTCTCCCACGGTAACTTTTGTGCAGCAGAGAGCTGGCATCTAGCGCATTGTCCCTGAATATATCCTGCATCGCAAGGAGTTTTTATAAACATTCATTCAACTGACACATTGAAATACATCAAAAAATGTACATAATTTAATTCTAATAAGTAATCAGCAAAAACCAAAAACAAGGCAGGCAACTGAATCATAATGTTTTCTGTTCTGATAAAAGGTCGTTGTGATATATTGCGCTTCAGAACGTGACATTTACACATTACGGTGACAGTCGTGACGAAGAGACGTAAAGTATCTCACACTTTTGAAACGACCAATGAGATATAAATGCTGAAGTTTGAAGTGATTTTTCGTCCTACTTTTCTCATGAATCACAGTATCGTTTGAATAATTCTTATCCCAACTATGAAGAAGACTGGCGTGATGGCACTTAAATGAAAGAAAGCTAAGGAAATTTCATAGTTGGTAGGTAAATTTTTATTATTTCAATCACATCATAGTTTTACTTAGCCATTTCCATGGGACGTCTACTGAGATATTATGTAACATGATTCATACTTATTAGGGTTTGATAATTTTAGATGAATTTAAAGCAAATATGAACTAGATATAATATCAATATCAGTACTACATTTGGGCGCAGGCCCCTTCTCAGTATCAAAAGGTTAGCCTTTAGTCCACTATACTACGCCAGTGTGCATTCAATTGACTTTAAACATTTTTGGTAATGTTATATATTGTAAAATGTTATATAAAGTTCGCAAATAGTGTAGCATCATCTGCATAATTATAGAAGTTTTCGGGCAATTAAGTCCTGCTGCTTCATTTTTATTGTAGAAGCTTAATGTTATATAGATTTCCATTTTTTCTAGTATGCAGATGTACTCTAACGTAACAGTATGTAAAATAAAAATAATGTTTATGTTCGGTATACGGTTTACGGTGTTATACAAGTCGCACTTGCAGCGAAAGCGAAAAATGTTTGCGCCCAGCAGTGGGGCAGTTTATATACAGGTCTAATATTATTATTTTTATAATTATATATATAATATCAATAACTACACTAAATTAAATATTTATTCGAAGAGGTCTCAGTTTTTAACTAACTGTAAATAACTGTATCAGAAATACTATTCAAAAAATTTGATGTTCTATAGGTAAGGACCTAAATATATCATGTGGAGGAACAGGGTGTGATGTCCCTCCAACACACAGGGAGGAGCCCCGACAAGGAAATGTGCTCGAGCCTGGCGGACCGTGGCCCGAAGGTTGATGTCGGAAACTTGTATATATACTAAAACTTGCTGTGTAAACTTCGCTTGCATGATTCACGATTATATGGTCAAGTCCGATTTGCTTACAGCGCCATCTCGTGGCATGCGTCGAAACTTCTTTGTTTGTATGGAGTCGCTACAAACCTACAGTTGTTTTAATTTGATATTACAATTAAATAATATAAAATATTGGAATGCTTGATAGTTTATATTTGTATTTTGACAATCATTTTTAGAATCAGGGTAATATTAGCTTAGAGAGCACAGCCGCATCCTCTACCAGAGTAACCACTGAGGTAGCCGTAGCCGGGACCAGCGAGGCCAAGACCATAAGCACCGGCACCGTAGGCAGCAGCGCCGTAGGCAGGACCGGCGAAAGCAGCACCCTCGCTGATCATGGCGTTTCTGCCATTACCGCAAGCGTGGTTGACGGCACCAGAACCAGCAGTGGGCAACACACTCTCCACAGCCACAGTACCGACGAACGGCAGCTCACCAGCCGCCGCCAAAATACCCTCATAAGCGTTCTCAGATGCTACGGAGAGGCCGATGGGAGCGATGCAGGAGGCGCTGGAGACAGGGAGTCCACCACCGCTGGTGGGAGTGAAGTCTATGGCAGGGCCAGCACAGCCACAAGGAGCAGCTCCCAAGCCATAATATCCCAGCCCATACCCGGGCGCAGCCAAGGCAGGGCCTGCGATGCCGGGTCCTGCGGCGATGGCAGCACGGCTGGTGCACTGAGCCAGTGCACACTAAATATTAGAAAAGCAAACACGTTAGTATGTTTTTAACCATTTACCAGTCATTTCTATAGCAATATATTTACAGTAGCATTTGTAGATTTTGCTCGCGGCTTCGCTCGCATAAAAGTAGGTCAAGTTGGTAACAGTACTTGTTTAAAATAATATATAGCTAATGTTACTCGGTGATAATATAGCTATCTAATGGTGAAGAAGATTTTTTAAAATCGGTTGTGTAGTTTTTCAGTGAAATCCTTATAAACAAACAAACAAAAAATTCGATCCTTTCTCTTTATAATATACTAGATACTCATATACTCAGATTAACGATAAATACAATCTATCAAAACTAAATGCCATAAATTTAAATAAAATAAATGGCTGAACTACTGAACTGGTTTTGATGCAATTTGACACACAATTAAACTATAAGCTGGATTAACAAATATAATACTTTTTATCTCGGTACATTATTCGGTTTACCTAAAACATCTATGATGGCATGTAAATGTCAATACATATTATTTGTTATTGATTTGATAGTTAAATTGATTCGAAAATAATTGACACCTGCTGAGAATGATAATATTATTTATTATACATTTTTAGATGCGCAGATTATAATTAGTATTATGACTGCACGGATGGCGTATTTTTGTATGTGTTTAATTGCCATTGCGTCGAGTGTTGTGGGTTCAATCACCATACGGCACAAACATTTGTGTGACCCACAAGTGGTTGTTCCGAGTCTGGATGTTCTTTGTGTCCATTGTTTGAATGTTTGGAAAGTGCCCCGCGATACAGGATTTATTCCTAGTGTGAGAGTTGTCTTTTTAAAGGAAAGGATAGAATTCTCGGCTTATAGCATTCTCGGAGACAAAAGGATTAACCACGTCCAAAACACTACTCTGCGCTCTACAACACGCATACCTGACGTACGTGTAAAATCCGCCAGGCTGAAGTGGGACTGGGCCGAAAGCGTCTGCCGCATGCACCCAGAGAAATGCGCACAATATGTGACCAATTGGGTCAGAAACACCCAGACCAAGACAAACATCCATGTGCATGCACACAAATGTTTGACTTGTGCGGGAATCGAACCCGCGACCTCAGGCGTCGCAGTCGGTTACACTAACCACTAGGCCATCGAGGTTACGCCATATTCAATTAATCACATTTCAAAAATACAGGATATTTATTCGGAATTTTTAAATACTAAATTACATTTACAAATTTCTTCAATGTTTTCTGACTCTACCAAATTTTTACCACCGCTGAGAATTTTTGACACAACATTCCAAAAACTCTTCCGTCAAAAATTAAAATAAACGAAAAGTTTTTAAAATATTATAAAAAGACATTACCTGGGCGAAGAGCGCCTGAGCGCAGAGGATGATGATGGCTTTGGCAGACATGTTGTTTTCAGTATAAATGTTGATTTAACAATGCTATTCAAAACGAATACTACTGCTTTTATACTAAAACATCCTATACTATTGACAAAGTAGGCATTTTTTTCATAAACTTGCACAACCACGATAAGCCTATATAATTTACCAACAAAGAAATCTTACGAAAATTTTCATTGTCAAGGTTTTTAATTTCGAAATTCTATTTATACGTTTGTTATCAATCAAGCATTTTGTATATAAAGTGGGTGCAATGTGTGGTACATCATTCTGTATTCAGCTTCACGTTGACACGAACAAACATCAAACATGAACACCTTCACCGTCCTGTTCCTCTGCGTCCAAGCTTGCTTGGTACAGGTGAGTCAGCTTTTCTATTGTTATTTAATTCCTTTTAGACATTTGGCAGAGGCACTATTAACCCTCCAAGTGTCCTCTTGGCACCCCACCGCCAAAGAAATATAATATAAACAAAACCAAGTAAACACAATAGTAAAAAAATATAAGATTACAGGAGCACAGAAATGTTTTGGTGTAACACTAATAGGATTGTATTTCACATGACGTCCAGTGCTGTAAGCCAATGCGGATAAACTGGCTTTACTTTCAAACTACCAAGTATGCATAGTGCATACGTTGTTTTTCTAAAATCTTAATCTAATAGCTTTCATTTGGTATAACACTGTTAATGACAAATTGAACTTAATTTTTTTTAACCACTTGGATACCACCAATACTTAACAGTGATTGCTTACCAGCTTACATCACTCTACAAGACAGCATATTATCACAGATACATTTTTGCAATTATTGTCCTGTGTTTCTGCAGAATGTGTTCGGCCAGTGCGCGGGCAGATATAACGTCGCCGCCATCGCTCCTTGCGGTGCTGCTCCTTGCGGTATTGCTTCTTACGGATACGACGGTCTGGCTGGTCCTTACGGATTGGGCGCTCCTTTCGCATACGACGGTCTGGCTGGTCCTTACGGATTGGGCGCTCCTTTCGCATACGACGGTCTGGGTGGTCCTTACGGTGGTGCCGGTGAAGGTAACGTGGCGGTCGCCGGTGAGCTGCCAGTGGCTGGTAACACTGTCGTTGTTGGTCAGGTACCCATCATGGGCGCTGTGAAATTCTGCGGTGATGTCGCTGCTTGTGGTGCCGTATCCATCGCTGGCCAGTGTGACTGCGGCTGTGGCTGTGGTGCTGGTACCCCATACGGTGCTGTTGGCCCTTATGGTGCTGGATACCTGTACTGAGCAGTGTTGTAATATGATACGAAACGAAATATAAATGAGCAAAGTGACACATTGAATTTTGTACTCTTATATACTAAATCCCTTTATCCTAACTAATATTATAAATGCGAATGTGAGATTATTTGATTATTTGTTACGCTTTCACGCCCTTACTATTCAACCGATCACCACGAAATTTCGTATACACGCCAGGGGTACAGAAAAAGGTATATAGTACCTTTCAACCGGGACAAAAGGGCTGTTTCCGAAGGATAGTTTATGAAAAAAATGTAAATTATCGCGAGCGAAGCCGCGGGCAAAGTCTTGTATAGGAATAAGCTGTTCAAAACTACTTTGATGACAAGTTACTAAGCTAGTTCTTATACCAGCTCAGCTAAGTCCATAAAAATAGTAACAAGTCGATATTGTTCATTATTCTTCTTTACAGTTTCTGGTTTATTTTTGCTTTGCCCTCTCAGTATTTTGTCATTTATATTACAACTTAAGAGTAGATATTAACTATTTTGGAGCTAAACTCTTCTATTTTCTCGCCTCTACACGTTGTAATTTTTAGCTGCTCGAGGGCACTAATGCCGCAATCTCAGCGGACACAGGGAAAACTGAGTTCATTGTTTGTTTTTACGTAACTGACATTTAGAATAAAATACCAGTTGCTCGATGATAGTTAATATTGTTGCTCCACAGTGACTATCAAACGAAAATAATAATATAGATATACATAAATTTGACTAAGATTGCATCGTCGGTTATTAGAGAGAATTGAATATCCTGGGAGCTTGAATGCGTTTATTTAATATTACTTTGTTTTTGGTAGGGGCGGCAAGAGAGAGAGGGAAGGGGGCTTGGGCCTCCGGTACCCTCACTCACTCGACGAAACACAACGCAAGCGCTATTTCACGCCAGTTTTACTGTGAGACCGTGCTATCACTGCGGTCGAACCGGCCCATTCGTACCGAAGCGTGGCTCTCCCACGGTAACTTTTGTGCAGCAGAGAGCTGGCGTCTTGCGCTTTCTGCCTGGAAATATCCTGCATCACAAGGAGTTTTTATAAACATTCGTACAACTGACACAAAGGACACCTGGGTGTTTTTTGTGTCCGTTGTATAAATGTTTGTAACAAAAAATCTGTAAGTTACTAATAGTTGTGCCGAGTTTGATCTCGGACAAACAACTATTTGTGGATCCAAGAAATGTTTGTCCTGTGTGGGGATCGAATCCACAACACTTGGCCCACTGGCGATCACTTCAATTACTCCGCCTTCTGTCCAGTCTAATGAGCTGGTGGTGTTACTTTGTGAGGTAATTTAGTTTCATTTATGCTTACAAGGTAACCAATATCATTACGGCTCGCTTAGTGTTAAGCAGGTGTAGCAGCCCTGTTACTGCTATCAATATCGGGAAAGGAGTTCCCTCCTAGGTAATAGACTGTCCAGTTTAACATATGGCAGCAGACAGAGAGATTCTGGTAACTTGCTGTGTATGGTATGCAGATCGTTAGAACGGGTACTACTTGAGCGATGCAGATAAAAGACGATGCGCCAGGTAATCTAGCCTACTGAGATTTTTATAATAAATGGCTTTTGAAAGAAAATAACATCTAACTGAGTAAGTAGCATGCAAACTAATTCGTTAAATAAATTTATGATGATTGGTTTCCTTTGATTGATAGATTTTTTCATTTGTTTTTATCAAAGATACTTCGCCGTGGAGGAATTCGCTCTGCTTCTTAATAGGTAAATGCTTTCTAGTATTATAAAAGCGTAAGTGTGTTTGCAACAGATTGACGTCATATTTCTCGCATTTAGATCCTAACTAAAATTAATATAGGGTACGCTTCATTAAACAAAAACCTCTTGTTTACGAGCGAAGCTTCGGGGAAAAGTTAGTAATTTATAAACCAGAGAAACTACTTGACATAACCTACTTTTCCTGAAAAATTTACAGTTTCTTTGAAATAATGGTGGGTTGCAAAATGGCGTGGCATGATCAAAATCTAGAATAGTATTAGAACAGCAGCATGATTAATTTTACTACATACTTACATAATATTATAGGCGAGATTGATTGCGATATATACATTCATTAAGACGAAGAGTATTCCCAAAGCAGAAAGGTGATTCCAGTGAAATATTCCCCTTATCGAATTCGTTGGTAAAAAACGCCAGTTGTGTTACATTGAGCAGATTTATTTGGGTGCCATTATTTTGTTATTTGATTATTAATATTCTGTAGTAGGGGTCAGCAGCGCCGAAGGGAGCACCAGCACCGCAGCCGCAGGCGCACTTGCAAGCGATGGACACGGCACCAGCAGCAGTGACATCACCCCCGAATCTCACAGCGCCCATGATGGGCACCTGATCAGCGACGGTGGTGGTACCAGCGACTGGCAACTCACCGGCGACCGCCACGTTTCCTTCACCGGCACCACCATAAGCGGTAGCCTTGCCACAGAGTGCAGCCCAGCCAGCAGCAGCACCAGGGTAGACTTCAGCATATCCGAAAGGAGCGGCAGCAGAGGCGTAGGTAGCAGCAGGGGCTAGAGCAGCACCGCAAGGAGCAATATCGGCGTTATATCTGCCCGCGTACTGGCCGAACGCATTCTGCAGACACACAAAACTAAATGATAAAAATGCTCCCTGTCTATCGATTTTCATTACTCAATCGATGTGAACCCACTCATGGCAGAGCATTTTGGTTTAGCTGGCAGCCCATTTAAAATATTCAATGGCATAATAGCAAAAATTCATGTTTAATGTTTGTTCGTGTCAACTTGAAACTGAATACAGAATGATGTACGACACATTGCTCCACTTTTTATACTCCAGGCAAAAGGTTGAGCCTATGACAAGATACCTGCAAGAAACTTAAGGCCACTCTTTTAAATCGCCATCAACTTATAATTTCAGTATTTTACAACTCATTTATGTACCAGGTGTTGCAGTCATTATGCCATATGTCACTGTCCATATAAAACTAAATTCTAAAAATAGAGAAAAACTTAATAATATTTTGTAAGAAGCATTTGAGGTTTGAAATAATATTTATCAGTACTTTGTCATTTGTAATAGACAGTAGTATGGCATGAGGACGCATACACTTACACTTTGTGATATAAAAAGGTAGTTCGTGGCTATATGTAGTTAAAACAAAATTTACGTTAATACTTATAACATTTGTTTAAAAGAAAAGAAAGATACTTTAACATCACAAAATAAACATGAAGTACCTTCACATAACTAAATTGACTTATTATAATACAAACATTGTTTAAATCCTGTATGAAATAACCAACTAGTTCCATGAGTTTGTATCATTTAAGTAATCACTGATTGAATAATAGCCCTTCCGGAGAAGCTGACTTTTAACAGCACTTTTAAATTTGAGTAAAGGTAAATTTATAATATCAAACGGCAGTTTATTAGACAAACGTATACTAAGTGCCGCAAATGACTACTTTCGTTGATTTCAACGTTCGAGTTTTTTCAACAAGAGTGGCGCAGAGGCGGTGTCAAATGCCTTCGCCAAGTCTAGAAATATCGTTAGAACTTTTTCTTATGGTCAAGCTTGGTGACTATAGTATCCGTGAGTTGATGAACTGCATCGTTAGTCGACCTGCCATTACGAAAACTGTTTGATTATCTGATAAAAGCTTTTTTGACTCTAGAAATTAAGACAATTGTTTATGAATAAGGTTTTCCATGATTTTTGATACAGTTGGCAGGATCGATATTGTACGGTAATTAATGACACAGTCTCTACTATCACTTTTGTGAATTTGGTAAACAAGTCACTTTTTCAGTTTCGTGGGAAATATGCCCGTGGACAGGCAAGTATTACATATATGTACAATAGGCTCCACTAACAAATATGAATATCTTTTCAATATGCTACCAGGAATATCACGAATCCCTAATGCGCAATCAGTTTTGAGGGAGGATATGATAGCTGCTATCTCTTGGATGTCAGTGGGAAGTATGACAAATGAAAAGTGGCTAGACTGCAGTAAAGGCGAGTTAGAGGCGGTGGGATTAGCACTTATGATAGATTTAACCAATGACAAACCTATGTTCACAAAAAACTGATAAATCCCATTAACAGATTTCATTATCAATTAGATCTATGGATGTGGTTTTCTGACTGTTGGTGCTTGTTATTGATTTGATTTTGTTCCATATCTTTTTTGTGTTGCCTCCACATTTAACAAGTTCAAACTTGTCATATTTTGGTATAACTTTAAAAAAAAACTATTACAAACATTACGGTACCGTGTATAGATGATTTTATTGTTGGGAATTGGATGATGCTTATATTTAAGATGTAGATCGTCCCGATTGCGCATGCATCGCAATAATCCTGGTATAATCCAAGGTTTAATTATACGCTTGCGTTTTGGGATAGTAATGTTTATAGAACAGTTACTTATGGTGCTGTTAAGTGTGTTAAGGAAAAAAGAAACGGCATCATTAGGACAATCTAGCCAATAGATGTAATCAAAGTTCAATAATCTAACTTTCTCGTCAAGCGATGCATAATCTATACGTTTGATTATTTTATTATGACAGCGTGAGAGAGAACTGTGGCAGAGACTAATAATGATACGATAGTGGTCGGTTAGAGTTGTTTGTGCGACTAAACTTTTTACTGGAAGCTTGGTTATGACTATAGCGTGGTCAAGAGAAGTCTGCGAATGTGTAGGAATGTAATATGCTGGCAGCATACCATGTGAAGCTAGAAGATTTAGATAAATTTAAGCTCTTGTATCTGATGTTACCTGTAAGATATATGTTTCTATAAGATGAGAGTGTTATTAGTATATTGTTTAACGATTCCATGAATTTAGTAAGATCCCTTAAAGCGGGAGAACGATATATGCAGAGTATCAGTTTGGGTATCGCATTTAACTATCAAGCAGTTAGCATCTGCTAAAGAGGGTTCATATACGGTATAGTTATGGGTAGATTTATAATATACAATGACACCCTCGTTCTGTATGGTGACATTTTTAGTATGAACGGAATGGTATCCACTCATAATTGATTGCGTGATTCACGATTACATGGCGAAGTGCGATTTGCTTACAGCGCCATCTCTTGACATTTGTTGAAACTTCTTCGTTTGTATGAAATCACTACATGCCTAAAATTGTTTAAATTTGAAATTATAATTAAATAAAACAGATATTTGGAATGGTTGATAGTTTATATTCGTATTTTGACAATCATTTTTAGAATCAGGGTAATATTAGCTTAGAGAGCACAGCCGCATCCTCTACCAGAGTAACCACTGAGGTAGCCGTAGCCGGGACCAGCGAGGCCAAGACCATAAGCACCGGCACCGTAGGCAGCACCGCCGTAGGCAGGACCGGCGAAAGCAGCACCCTCGCTGATCATGGCGTTTATGCCATTACCGCAAGCGTGGTTGACGGCACCAGAACCAGCAGTGGGCAACACACCCTCCACAGCCACAGTACCGACGAACGGCAGCTCACCAGCCGCCGCCAAAATACCCTCATAAACGTTCTCAGATGCTACGGAGAGGCCGACGGGAGCGATGCAGGAGGCGCTGGAGACGGGGAGTCCACCACCGCTGGTGGGTGTAAAGTCTATGGCAGGGCCAGCACAGCCACAAGGAGCAGCTCCCAAGCCATAATATCCCAGCCCATAACCCGGCGCAGCCAAGGCAGGGGCCGCGATGCCGGGTCCTGCGGCGATGGCAGCACGGCTGGTGCACTGACTCAGTGCACACTAAACATTAGAAAAGCAAACACGTTAGTATGTTTTGAACCATTTACCAGTCATTTCTATAGCAATATATTTACAGTAGCTTTTGTAGCTTTTGCCCGCGGCTTCGCTCGCGTAAAAGTAGGTCACGTTAGTAACAGAACTTGTTTAAAATAAAATATAGCCTATGTTACTCGGTGATAATATAGCTTTCTAATGGTGAAGAAGAATTTTTTAAATCGGTTGATTCGTTTGGCAGTCAAATCCATACAATCAAACAAAAAAAAAATCAATCTTTTTATTTATAATATACTAGAGACTCATATACTCAGACAAACGATAAATACAATCTGTCAAAACTAAATGCCATGAATATAAATAAAATAAATGTATATACAATACATATTAATTATTATTGATTTGATAGTTAAAATTGATTCGAAAGTAATTGACACCTGCTGAGAATGATAATATTATTATACTTTTTTAGATGCGCAGATTATAATTAGTATTATGACTGCACAGATGGCGTATTGGTTTAATTGCCATTGCGTCGAGTGTTGTGGGTTCAATCACCACACAACACAATAATTTGTGTGATCCACAAATGGTTGTTCCGAGTATGGGTGTTCTTTGTGTCCGTTGTTTGAATGTTTGGAAAATGCCCCGCGATACAGGATTTATTCCTAGTGTTTGAGTTGTCTTTTTTTAAGGAAAGGATAGGATTATAGCATTCTCGGAGTCAAAAGGTTGAACCACGTTCGAAACACTACTCTGCGCTCTACAACACGCATAACTGACGTAGGTGTTAAATCCGCCAGGCTGGAGTGGGACTGGGCCGGACACGTCTGCCGCATGCACCTAGAGATGTGGGTACAAATTGTGACCAACTGGGTGCCAAAAGACAGTCGAAGGCAACGGGGCAGACCTAAACGGAGAAGGTGAGATGATTTGAACGTCTTCGAAAGGGACTGGCAGGGAATGTCTTCGGGTAGAGTGGTTTGGAAGTCCAAGGGTGAGGCGTTTGCCCAGCAGTGGGATACAATATAACGCTAAGGGAAGAAAAATAGGCTCACGCCTATTACCGTCGTTCGTCGGCCTCGATGGCGTAGCGGTTGGAGTAACCGACTGACACGCCAAGGTCACGGATCGATTCTCGCACAAGTCAAACATTTGTGTGCATGAACATGGATGTTTATCTTGGTCTGGGTGTTTCTATGTATAATATATAAGTATTTAAAAAATAAGTATACATTAATGTATGTTTATCCATTGTCTAGTACACATAGTACAAGCTCTGCTCAGTTTGGGCTAGATGATGTTGTGAGAATATAATATGTTAGAAAATACCTGTGATAAGAGAAACATAATTAATATGTATAATAATATTCTAACACATACACACAACACCATCTAGCCCAAACTAAGCAGAGCTTGTAATAAGGGTACTAGACAATGGATAAACATACATATATACATTTTATTTGTAAATACGTGCATATTATACATAGAAACACCCACACCAAGACAAACATTCATGTCCATGCACACAAATGTTTGACTTGTGTGGGAATCGAACCCGCGACCTCAGGCGTGGCAGTCGGTTACACTAACCACTACGCCATCGAGGTTACGCCATGTTCAATTAATCACATTTCAAAACTACAGGGTAGTAATTCAGAATTGTAAATACTAAAATACATTTACAAAATTCAATGTTTTCTGACTCTACCAAATTCGTTACACTACTGAGAATTTTTGATACAATATGCCAAAAACACTGCTGTCAACAATTAAAATAAACGAAAAGTTTTTAAAATAGTATAAAAAAGGTATTACCTGGATGAAGAGCGCCTGAGCGCAGAGGACGATGATGGCTTTGGCAGACATGTTGTTTTCAGTATAAATGTTGATTTAACAATGCTATTCAAAACGAATACTACTGCTTTTATACTAAAACATCCTATACTATTGACTAAGTAGGCATTTTTTTCATAAACTTGCACAACCCCGATAAGCCTATATAATTTACCAACAAAGAAAACTTACGAAAATTTTCATTGTCAAGGTTTTTAATTTCGAAATTACATTTATACGTTTGTTATCAATCAAGCGTTTTGTATATAAAGTGGGCGCAATGTGTGGTACATCATTATGTATTCAGCTTCACGTTGACACGAACAAACATCAAACATGAACACCTTCACCGTCCTGTTCCTCTGCGTCCAAGCTTGCTTGGTACAGGTGAGTCAGCTTTTCTATTGTTATTTAATTCCTTTATTACATTTGGCAGAATCACTTTTAACCCTCCAAGCGTTCTCTTAGCACCCCAGCGCCTAAGAAATATTGGCATGTTAACAAAACCAAGTAAACACAATAGTAAAAAAATATAAGATTAAAGGAGCACAGAAATGTTTTGATGTTACACTAATAGGATCGTATTTCACATGACGTCCAGTGCCGTAGGCCAATGCGGATAAACTGGCTTTACTTTCAAACTACCAAGTATGCATAGTGCATACGTTACTGTTTTGTAAATATTTCACATTTACTGTAAAATCTCAACTTTGCTATTATTACTTAGCTCTGGTGGCATCTGGATCTTAGTCTAATAGCTTTCATTTGGTATATCACTGATAATGACAGAATGAACTTTATTTTTTTTAACCACTTGGAGACCACCAAAACTTAACAGTGATTGCTTACCAGCTTACATCACTCTACAAGACAGCATATAACAGATAAATTTTTGCAATTATTGTCCTGTGTTTCTGCAGAATGTGTTCGGCCAGTGCGCGGGCAGATATAACGTCGCCGCCATCGCTCCTTGCGGTGCTGCTCCTTGCGGTATTGCTTCTTACGGATACGACGGTCTGGCTGGTCCTTACGGATTGGGCGCTCCTTTCGCATACGACGGTCTGGCTGGTCCTTACGGTGGTGCCGGTGAAGGTAACGTGGCGGTCGCCGGTCAGCTGCCAGTGGCTGGTACCACCGTCGTCGCTGGTCAGGTACCCATCATGGGCGCTGTGAAATTCTGCGGTGATGTCGCTGCTGGTGGTGCCGTGTCCATCGCTGGCCAGTGCGCCTGCGGCTGTGGCTGTGGTGCCGGTGCCCCATACGGTGCTGGATACCTGTACTGAGCGGTGTTGTAATATGATACGAACAAAATATAAATGAGCAAAGTGACACATTGAATTTTGTACTCTTTAAATCCCTTTATCCTAACTAATGTTATAAATGTGAATGTGAGTTTAAGTTGAAAGGTACTATTTTCAACCAGGCATAAAGTGCTGTTTCCGAAGGATAGTTTATTGACAAAATGTAAATTAACGCGAGTGAAGCCGCGGGCAAAGTCTAGTATAGGAAGAAGCTGTTCAAAACCACTTTGATGACAAGTTATTAAGCTAGTTCTTATATCACCTCAGCTCAGTCCGTAAAAATAGTAACAAGTCGATATTGTTCATTATTCTTCTTTACAGTTTCTGGTTTATTTTTGCTTTGCCCTCTCAGTATTTTGTCATTTATATTACAACTTAAGAGTAGATATTAACTATTTTGGAGCTAAACTCTTCTATTTTCTCGCCTCTACACGTTGTAATTTTTAGCTGCTCGAGGGCAAGAATGCCGCAATCTCAGCGAACACAGGGAAAACTGACTTCATTGTTGCTTTACGTAAATGCCATTTAGAATAAAATACCAATTGCTCGATGATAGTTTATATTGTTGTTCCATAGCGACTATCAAACGAAAATACTAATATAATACATAAATAAGACTATGGGATGGCTAAGATTGCGTCGTCCGTTATTAGAGAGAATTGAATATCCTGGGAGCTTGAGTGCGTTTATTTAAAATATTTTTTTTGTATAGGCCGCTAACGAGGAGGCGGTTTTCCTGATGGTAAGCAATTACCACCAGAGGAGTCGCAAATGCGCTGCCATCCTTTTAAACCCTAAAGAGAGGGACGGGGGTTGGGCCTCCGGTACCCTCACTTACTCGACGAAACACAACGCAAGCGCTATTTCACGTTGGTTTTGCTGTGCGACCGTGCTATCACTGCGGTCGAACCGACCCATTCGTACCAAAGCGTGGCTCTCCCACGGTAACTTTTGTGCAGCAGAGAGCTGGCGTGTTGCGCTTTCTTCCTGGAAATATCCTGCATCACAAGGAGTTTTTATAAACATTCGTACAACTGACACAAAGGACACCTGGGTGTTTTTTGTGTCCGTTGTATAAATGTTTGTAACAAAAAATCTGTAAGTTACTAATAGTTGTGCCGAGTTTGGACTCGGACAAACAACTATTTGTGGATCAAAGAAATGTTTGTCCTGTGTGGGGATCGAATCCACAACACTTGGCCCACTGGCGATCACTTCAATTACTCCGCCTTCTGTCCAGTCAAATGAGCTAGTGGTGTTACTTTGTGAGGTAATTTAGTTTCATTTATGCTTACAAGGTAACCAATATCATTACGGCTCGCTTAGTGTTAAGCAGGTATAGCAGCCCTGTTACTGCTATCACTATCGGGAAAGGAGTTCCCTCCTAGGTTATAGACTGTCCAGTTTAACATATGGCAGCAGACAGAGAGATTCTGGTAACTCACTGTGTATGGTATGCAGATTGTTAGAACGGGTACTACTTGAGCGATGCAGATAAAAGACGATGCGCCAGGTAATCTAGGCTAGATTACCTGGCGCATCGTCTTTTATGATAAAGATGAGATTTTTATAATAAATGGAAATTGAAAGAAAATAACATCTAACTGAGTAAGTAGCATGCAAACTAATTCGTTAAATAAATTTATGATGATTGGTTTCCTTTGATTGATAGATTTTTCATTTGTTTTTATCAAAGATACTTCGCCGTGGAGGAATGCGCTCTGCTTCTTAATAGGTAAATGCTTTCTAGTATTATAAAAGCGTAAGTGTGTTTGCAACAGATTGACGTCATATTTCTCGCATTTAGATCCTAACTAAAATTAATATAGGGTACGCTTCATTAAACAAAAACCTCTTGTTTACGAGCGAAGCTTCGGGCAAAAGTTAGTAATTTATAAACAAGAGAAACTACTTGACATAACCTACTTTTCCTGAAAAAATTACAGTTTCTTTGAAATAATGGTGGGTTGCGAAATGGCGTGGCATGATCAAAATCTAGAATAGTATTAGAACAGCAGCATGATTAATTTTACTACATACTTACATAATATTATAGGCGAGATTGATTGCGATAAATACATTCATTAAGACGAAGAGTATTCCCAAAGCAGAAAGGTGATACCAGTGAAATATTCCCTTTATCGAATTCGTTGGTAAAAAACGCCAGTTGCGTTACATTGAGCAGATTTATTTGGGTGCCATTATTTTGTTATTTGATTATTAATATTCTGTAGTAGGGGTCAGCAGCGCCGAAGGGAGCACCAGCACCGCAGCCGCAGGCGCACTTGCAAGCGATGGACACGGCACCAGCAGCAGTGACATCACCACCGAATCTCACAGCGCCCATGATGGGCACCTGACCAGCGACGGTGGTGGTACCAGCGACTGGCAACTCACCAGCGACCGCCACGTTTCCTTCACCGGCATCACCATAAGCGGTAGCCTTGCCACAGAGTGCAGCCCAGCCAGCAGCAGCACCAGGGTAGACTTCAGCATAGCCGAAAGGAGCGGCAGCAGAGGCGTAGGTAGTAGCAGCGGCTAGAGCAGCACCGCAAGGAGCAATATCGGCGTTATATCTACCCGCGTACTGGCCGAACACATTCTGCAGACACACAAAACTAAATGATAAAAATGCTCTCTGTCTATCGATTTTCATTACTCAATCGATGTGAACCCACTCATGGCAGAGCATTTTGGTTTAGCTGGCAGCCCATTTAAAATATTCAATGGCATAATAGCAAAAATTCATGTTTAATGTTTGTTCGTGTCAACTTGAAACTGAATACAGAATGATGTACGACACATTGCTCCACTTTTTATACTCGGAACTTTGTTGATAACAAACGTTCAAATGACATTCGAAATCAATCATTATAATATACAAGACATTACAAAAAGTTTTCTTTGTTGGTAAATTGTTGGCTTATCACGGTTGCACAAGCCTTTACAAAAAACAAAGTAAAAGTCAAAGTAAAAAATCATTTATTCACTCAGGTCAAAAGCAACACCTACGAACGTCAAAGAGGTTAGTGAGTTAATTACATTTACTGAATTTACATTTATGTTTGTTGCAAGGTCCAGGCAAAAGGTTGAGCCCATGACAAGATACCTGCAAGAAACTTAAGGCCACTCTTTTAAATCGCTATCAACTTATAATTTTAGTATTTTACAACTCATTTATGTACCAGGTGTTGCAGTCATTATGCCATATGTCACTGTCCATATAAAACTAAATTCTAAAAATAGAGAAAAACTTAATAATATTTTGTAAGAAGCATTTGAGGTTTGAAATAATATTTATCAGTACTTTGTCATTTGTAATAGACAGTAGTATGGCATGAGGACGCATACACTTACACTTTGTGATATAAAAAGGTAGTTCGTGGCTATATGTAGTTAAAACAAAATTTACGTTAATACTTATAACATTTGTTTAAAAGAAAAGAAAGATACTTTAACATCACAAAATAAACATGAAGTACCTTCACATAACTAAATTGACTTATTATAATACAAACATTGTTTAAATCCTGTATGAAATAACCAACTAGTTCCATGAGTTTGTATCATTTAAGTAATCACTGATTGAATAATAGCCCTTCCGGAGAAGCTGACTTTTAACAGCACTTTTAAATTTGAGTAAAGGTAAATTTATAATATCAAACGGCAGTTTATTAGACAAACGTATACTAAGTGCCGCAAATGACTACTTTCGTTGATTTCAACGTTCGAGTTTTTTCAACAAGAGTGGCGCAGAGGCGGTGTCAAATGCCTTCGCCAAGTCTAGAAATATCGTTAGAACTTTTTCTTATGGTCAAGCTTGGTGACTATAGTATCCGTGAGTTGATGAACTGCATCGTTAGTCGACCTGCCATTACGAAAACTGTTTGATTATCTGATAAAAGCTTTTTTGACTCTAGAAATTAAGACAATTGTTTATTAATAAGGTTTTCCATGATTTTTGATACAGTTGGCAGGATCGATATTGAACGGTAATTAATGACACAGTCTCTACTATCACTTTTGTGAATTTGGTAAACAAGTCACTTTTTCAGTTTCGTGGGAAATATGCCCGTGGACAGGCAAGTATTACATATATGTACAATGGGCTCCACTAACAAATATGAATATCTTTTCAATATGCTACCAGGAATATCACGAATCCCTAATGCGCAATCAGTTTTGAGGGAGGATATGATAGCTGCTATCTCTTGGATGTCAGTGGGAAGTATGACAAATGAAAAGTGGCTAGACTGCAGTAAAGGCGAGTTAGAGGCGGTGGGATTAGCACTTATGATAGATTTAACCAATGACAAACCTATGTTCACAAAAAACTGATAAATCCCATTAACAGATTTCATTATCAATTAGATCTATGGATGTGGTTTTCTGACTGTTGGTGCTTGTTATTGATTTGATTTTGTTCCATATCTTTTTTGTGTTGCCTCCACATTTAACAAGTTCAAACTTGTCATATTTTGGTATAACTTTAAAAAAAAACTATTACAAACATTACGGTACCGTGTATAGATGATTTTATTGTTGGGAATTGGATGATGCTTATATTTAAGATGTAGATCGTCCCGATTGCGCATGCATCGCAATAATCCTGGTATAATCCAAGGTTTAATTATACGCTTGCGTTTTGGGATAGTAATGTTTATAGAACAGTTACTTATGGTGCTGTTAAGTGTGTTAAGGAAAAAAGAAACGGCATCATTAGGACAATCTAGCCAATAGATGTAATCAAAGTTCAATAATCTAAGTTTCTCGTCAAGCGATGCATAATCTATACGTTTGATTATTTTATTATGACAGCGTGAGAGAGAACTGTGGCAGAGACTAATAATGATACGATAGTGGTCGGTTAGAGTTGTTTGTGCGACTAAACTTTTTACTGGAAGCTTGGTTATGACTATAGCGTGGTCAAGAGAAGTCTGCGAATGTGTAGGAATGTAATATGCTGGCAGCATACCATGTGAAGCTAGAAGATTTAGATAAATTTCAGCTCTTGTATCTGATGTTACCTGTAAGATATATGTTTCTATAAGATGAGAGTGTTATTAGTATATTGTTTAACGATTCCATGAATTTAGTAAGATCCCTTAAAGCGGGAGAACGATATATGCAGAGTATCAGTTTGGGTATCGCATTTAACTATCAAGCAGTTAGCATCTGCTAAAGAGGGTTCATATACGGTATAGTTATGGGTAGATTTATAATATACAATGACACCCTCGTTCTGTATGGTGACATTTTTAGTATGAACGGAATGGTATCCACTCATAATTGATTGCGTGATTCACGATTACATGGCGAAGTGCGATTTGCTTACAGCGCCATCTCTTGACATTTGTTGAAACTTCTTCGTTTGTATGAAATCACTACATGCCTAAAATTGTTTAAATTTGAAATTATAATTAAATAATACAGATATTTGGAATGGTTGATAGTTTATATTCGTATTTTGACAATCATTTTTAGAATCAGGGTAATATTAGCTTAGAGAGCACAGCCGCATCCTCTACCAGAGTAACCACTGAGGTAGCCGTAGCCGGGACCAGCGAGGCCAAGACCATAAGCACCGGCACCGTAGGCAGCACCGCCGTAGGCAGGACCGGCGAAAGCAGCACCCTCGCTGATCATGGCGTTTATGCCATTACCGCAAGCGTGGTTGACGGCACCAGAACCAGCAGTGGGCAACACACCCTCCACAGCCACAGTACCGACGAACGGCAGCTCACCAGCCGCTGCCAAAATACCCTCATAAACGTTCTCAGATGCTACGGAGAGGCCGACGGGAGCGATGCAGGAGGCGCTGGAGACGGGGAGTCCACCACCGCTGGTGGGTGTAAAGTCTATGGCAGGGCCAGCACAGCCACAAGGAGCAGCTCCCAAGCCATAATATCCCAGCCCATAACCGGGCGCAGCCAAGGCAGGGGCCGCGATGCCGGGTCCTGCGGCGATGGCAGCACGGCTGGTGCACTGACTCAGTGCACACTAAACATTAGAAAAGCAAACACGTTAGTATGTTTTGAACCATTTACCAGTCATTTCTATAGCAATATATTTACAGTAGCTTTTGTAGCTTTTGCCCGCGGCTTCGCTCGCGTAAAAGTAGGTCACGTTAGTAACAGAACTTGTTTAAAATAAAATATAGCCTATGTTACTCGGTGATAATATAGCTTTCTAATGGTGAAGAAGAATTTTTTAAATCGGTTGATTCGTTTGGCAGTCAAATCCATACAATCAAACAAAAAAAAAATCAATCTTTTTATTTATAATATACTAGAGACTCATATACTCAGACAAACGATAAATACAATCTGTCAAAACTAAATGCCATGAATATAAATAAAATAAATGTATATACAATACATATTAATTATTATTGATTTGATAGTTAAAATTGATTCGAAAGTAATTGACACCTGCTGAGAATGATAATATTATTATACTTTTTTAGATGCGCAGATTATAATTAGTATTATGACTGCACAGATGGCGTATTGGTTTAATTGCCATTGCGTCGAGTGTTGTGGGTTCAATCACCACACAGCACAATAATTTGTGTGATCCACAAATGGTTGTTCCGAGTATGGGTGTTCTTTGTGTCCGTTGTTTGAATGTTTGGAAAATGCCCCGCGATACAGGATTTATTCCTAGTGTTTGAGTTGTCTTTTTTTAAGGAAAGGATAGGATTATAGCATTCTCGGAGTCAAAAGGTTGAACCACGTTCGAAACACTACTCTGCGCTCTACAACACGCATAACTGACGTAGGTGTTAAATCCGCCAGGCTGGAGTGGGACTGGGCCGGACACGTCTGCCGCATGCACCTAGAGATGTGGGTACAAATTGTGACCAACTGGGTGCCAAAAGACAGTCGAAGGCAACGGGGCAGACCTAAACGGAGAAGGTGAGATGATTTGAACGTCTTCGAAAGGGACTGGCAGGGAATGTCTTCGGGTAGAGTGGTTTGGAAGTCCAAGGGTGAGGCGTTTGCCCAGCAGTGGGATACAATATAACGCTAAGGGCAGAAAAATAGGCTCACGCCTATTACCGTCGTTCGTCGGCCTCGATGGCGTAGCGGTTGGAGTAACCGACTGACACGCCAAGGTCACGGATCGATTCTCGCACAAGTCAAACATTTGTGTGCATGAACATGGATGTTTATCTTGGTCTGGGTGTTTCTATGTATAATATATAAGTATTTAAAAAATAAGTATACATTAATGTATGTTTATCCATTGTCTAGTACACATAGTACAAGCTCTGCTCAGTTTGGGCTAGATGATGTTGTGAGAATATAATATGTTAGAAAATACCTGTGATAAGAGAAACATAATTAATATGTATAATAATATTCTAACACATACACACAACACCATCTAGCCCAAACTAAGCAGAGCTTGTAATAAGGGTACTAGACAATGGATAAACATACATATATACATTTTATTTGTAAATACGTGCATATTATACATAGAAACACCCACACCAAGACAAACATTCATGTCCATGCACACAAATGTTTGACTTGTGTGGGAATCGAACCCGCGACCTCAGGCGTGGCAGTCGGTTACACTAACCACTACGCCATCGAGGTTACGCCATGTTCAATTAATCACATTTCAAAACTACAGGGTAGTAATTCAGAATTGTAAATACTAAAATACATTTACAAAATTCAATGTTTTCTGACTCTACCAAATTCGTTACACTACTGAGAATTTTTGATACAATATGCCAAAAACACTGCTGTCAACAATTAAAATAAACGAAAAGTTTTTAAAATAGTATAAAAAAGGTATTACCTGGATGAAGAGCGCCTGAGCGCAGAGGACGATGATGGCTTTGGCAGACATGTTGTTTTCAGTATAAATGTTGATTTAACAATGCTATTCAAAACGAATACTACTGCTTTTATACTAAAACATCCTATACTATTGACTAAGTAGGCATTTTTTTCATAAACTTGCACAACCCCGATAAGCCTATATAATTTACCAACAAAGAAAACTTACGAAAATTTTCATTGTCAAGGTTTTTAATTTCGAAATTACATTTATACGTTTGTTATCAATCAAGCGTTTTGTATATAAAGTGGGCGCAATGTGTGGTACATCATTATGTATTCAGCTTCACGTTGACACGAACAAACATCAAACATGAACACCTTCACCGTCCTGTTCCTCTGCGTCCAAGCTTGCTTGGTACAGGTGAGTCAGCTTTTCTATTGTTATTTAATTCCTTTATTACATTTGGCAGAATCACTTTTAACCCTCCAAGCGTTCTCTTAGCACCCCAGCGCCTAAGAAATATTGGCATGTTAACAAAACCAAGTAAACACAATAGTAAAAAAATATAAGATTAAAGGAGCACAGAAATGTTTTGATGTTACACTAATAGGATCGTATTTCACATGACGTCCAGTGCCGTAAGCCAATGAGGATAAACTGCCTTTACTTTCAAACTACCAAGTATGCATAGTGCATACGTTACTTTTTTGTAAATATTTCACATTTACTGTAAAATCTCAGCTTTGCTATTATTACTTAGCTCTGGTGGCATCTGGATCTTAGTCTAATAGCTTTCATTTGGTATATCACTGATAATGACAGAATGAACT
This sequence comes from Catocala fraxini, assembly GCA_930367265.1. Classification (NCBI taxonomy): domain Eukaryota; kingdom Metazoa; phylum Arthropoda; class Insecta; order Lepidoptera; family Erebidae; genus Catocala; species Catocala fraxini. The sequence continues at coordinate 1,662,684 of OV884051.1, forward strand.
TTATTTTTTTTAACCACTTGGAGACCACCAAAACTTAACAGTGATTGCTTACCAGCTTACATCACTCTACAAGACAGCATATAACAGATAAATTTTTGCAATTATTGTCCTGTGTTTCTGCAGAATGTGTTCGGCCAGTGCGCGGGCAGATATAACGTCGCCGCCATCGCTCCTTGCGGTGCTGCTCCTTGCGGTATTGCTTCTTACGGATACGACGGTCTGGCTGGTCCTTACGGATTGGGCGCTCCTTTCGCATACGACGGTCTGGCTGGTCCTTACGGTGGTGCCGGTGAAGGTAACGTGGCGGTCGCCGGTCAGCTGCCAGTGGCTGGTACCACCGTCGTCGCTGGTCAGGTACCCATCATGGGCGCTGTGAAATTCTGCGGTGATGTCGCTGCTGGTGGTGCCGTGTCCATCGCTGGCCAGTGCGCCTGCGGCTGTGGCTGTGGTGCCGGTGCCCCATACGGTGCTGGATACCTGTACTGAGCGGTGTTGTAATATGATACGAACGAAATATAAATGAGCAAAGTGACACATTGAATTTTGTACTCTTTAAATCCCTTTATCCTAACTAATGTTATAAATGTGAATGTGAGTTTAAGTTGAAAGGTACTATTTTCAACCAGGCATAAAGTGCTGTTTCCGAAGGATAGTTTATTGACAAAATGTAAATTAACGCGAGTGAAGCCGCGGGCAAAGTCTAGTATAGGAAGAAGCTGTTCAAAACCACTTTGATGACAAGTTATTAAGCTAGTTCTTATATCACCTCAGCTCAGTCCGTAAAAATAGTAACAAGTCGATATTGTTCATTATTCTTCTTTACAGTTTCTGGTTTATTTTTGCTTTGCCCTCTCAGTATTTTGTCATTTATATTACAACTTAAGAGTAGATATTAACTATTTTGGAGCTAAACTCTTCTATTTTCTCGCCTCTACACGTTGTAATTTTTAGCTGCTCGAGGGCAAGAATGCCGCAATCTCAGCGAACACAGGGAAAACTGACTTCATTGTTGCTTTACGTAAATGCCATTTAGAATAAAATACCAATTGCTCGATGATAGTTTATATTGTTGTTCCATAGCGACTATCAAACGAAAATACTAATATAATACATAAATAAGACTATGGGATGGCTAAGATTGCGTCGTCCGTTATTAGAGAGAATTGAATATCCTGGGAGCTTGAGTGCGTTTATTTAAAATATTTTTTTTGTATAGGCCGCTAACGAGGAGGCGGTTTTCCTGATGGTAAGCAATTACCACCAGAGGAGTCGCAAATGCGCTGCCATCCTTTTAAACCCTAAAGAGAGGGACGGGGGTTGGGCCTCCGGTACCCTCACTTACTCGACGAAACACAACGCAAGCGCTATTTCACGTTGGTTTTGCTGTGCGACCGTGCTATCACTGCGGTCGAACCGACCCATTCGTACCAAAGCGTGGCTCTCCCACGGTAACTTTTGTGCAGCAGAGAGCTGGCGTGTTGCGCTTTCTTCCTGGAAATATCCTGCATCACAAGGAGTTTTTATAAACATTCGTACAACTGACACAAAGGACACCTGGGTGTTTTTTGTGTCCGTTGTATAAATGTTTGTAACAAAAAATCTGTAAGTTACTAATAGTTGTGCCGAGTTTGGACTCGGACAAACAACTATTTGTGGATCAAAGAAATGTTTGTCCTGTGTGGGGATCGAATCCACAACACTTGGCCCACTGGCGATCACTTCAATTACTCCGCCTTCTGTCCAGTCAAATGAGCTAGTGGTGTTACTTTGTGAGGTAATTTAGTTTCATTTATGCTTACAAGGTAACCAATATCATTACGGCTCGCTTAGTGTTAAGCAGGTATAGCAGCCCTGTTACTGCTATCACTATCGGGAAAGGAGTTCCCTCCTAGGTTATAGACTGTCCAGTTTAACATATGGCAGCAGACAGAGAGATTCTGGTAACTCACTGTGTATGGTATGCAGATTGTTAGAACGGGTACTACTTGAGCGATGCAGATAAAAGACGATGCGCCAGGTAATCTAGCCTACTGAGATTTTTATAATAAATGGAAATTGAAAGAAAATAACATCTAACTGAGTAAGTAGCATGCAAACTAATTCGTTAAATAAATTTATGATGATTGGTTTCCTTTGATTGATAGATTTTTCATTTGTTTTTATCAAAGATACTTCGCCGTGGAGGAATGCGCTCTGCTTCTTAATAGGTAAATGCTTTCTAGTATTATAAAAGCGTAAGTGTGTTTGCAACAGATTGACGTCATATTTCTCGCATTTAGATCCTAACTAAAATTAATATAGGGTACGCTTCATTAAACAAAAACCTCTTGTTTACGAGCGAAGCTTCGGGCAAAAGTTAGTAATTTATAAACAAGAGAAACTACTTGACATAACCTACTTTTCCTGAAAAAATTACAGTTTCTTTGAAATAATGGTGGGTTGCGAAATGGCGTGGCATGATCAAAATCTAGAATAGTATTAGAACAGCAGCATGATTAATTTTACTACATACTTACATAATATTATAGGCGAGATTGATTGCGATAAATACATTCATTAAGACGAAGAGTATTCCCAAAGCAGAAAGGTGATACCAGTGAAATATTCCCTTTATCGAATTCGTTGGTAAAAAACGCCAGTTGCGTTACATTGAGCAGATTTATTTGGGTGCCATTATTTTGTTATTTGATTATTAATATTCTGTAGTAGGGGTCAGCAGCGCCGAAGGGAGCACCAGCACCGCAGCCGCAGGCGCACTTGCAAGCGATGGACACGGCACCAGCAGCAGTGACATCACCACCGAATCTCACAGCGCCCATGATGGGCACCTGACCAGCGACGGTGGTGGTACCAGCGACTGGCAACTCACCAGCGACCGCCACGTTTCCTTCACCGGCATCACCATAAGCGGTAGCCTTGCCACAGAGTGCAGCCCAGCCAGCAGCAGCACCAGGGTAGACTTCAGCATAGCCGAAAGGAGCGGCAGCAGAGGCGTAGGTAGTAGCAGCGGCTAGAGCAGCACCGCAAGGAGCAATATCGGCGTTATATCTACCCGCGTACTGGCCGAACACATTCTGCAGACACACAAAACTAAATGATAAAAATGCTCTCTGTCTATCGATTTTCATTACTCAATCGATGTGAACCCACTCATGGCAGAGCATTTTGGTTTAGCTGGCAGCCCATTTAAAATATTCAATGGCATAATAGCAAAAATTCATGTTTAATGTTTGTTCGTGTCAACTTGAAACTGAATACAGAATGATGTACGACACATTGCTCCACTTTTTATACTCGGAACTTTGTTGATAACAAACGTTCAAATGACATTCGAAATCAATCATTATAATATACAAGACATTACAAAAAGTTTTCTTTGTTGGTAAATTGTTGGCTTATCACGGTTGCACAAGCCTTTACAAAAAACAAAGTAAAAGTCAAAGTAAAAAATCATTTATTCACTCAGGTCAAAAGCAACACCTACGAACGTCAAAGAGGTTAGTGAGTTAATTACATTTACTGAATTTACATTTATGTTTGTTGCAAGGTCCAGGCAAAAGGTTGAGCCCATGACAAGATACCTGCAAGAAACTTAAGGCCACTCTTTTAAATCGCTATCAACTTATAATTTTAGTATTTTACAACTCATTTATGTACCAGGTGTTGCAGTCATTATGCCATATGTCACTGTCCATATAAAACTAAATTCTAAAAATAGAGAAAAACTTAATAATATTTTGTAAGAAGCATTTGAGGTTTGAAATAATATTTATCAGTACTTTGTCATTTGTAATAGACAGTAGTATGGCATGAGGACGCATACACTTACACTTTGTGATATAAAAAGGTAGTTCGTGGCTATATGTAGTTAAAACAAAATTTACGTTAATACTTATAACATTTGTTTAAAAGAAAAGAAAGATACTTTAACATCACAAAATAAACATGAAGTACCTTCACATAACTAAATTGACTTATTATAATACAAACATTGTTTAAATCCTGTATGAAATAACCAACTAGTTCCATGAGTTTGTATCATTTAAGTAATCACTGATTGAATAATAGCCCTTCCGGAGAAGCTGACTTTTAACAGCACTTTTAAATTTGAGTAAAGGTAAATTTATAATATCAAACGGCAGTTTATTAGACAAACGTATACTAAGTGCCGCAAATGACTACTTTCGTTGATTTCAACGTTCGAGTTTTTTCAACAAGAGTGGCGCAGAGGCGGTGTCAAATGCCTTCGCCAAGTCTAGAAATATCGTTAGAACTTTTTCTTATGGTCAAGCTTGGTGACTATAGTATCCGTGAGTTGATGAACTGCATCGTTAGTCGACCTGCCATTACGAAAACTGTTTGATTATCTGATAAAAGCTTTTTTGACTCTAGAAATTAAGACAATTGTTTATTAATAAGGTTTTCCATGATTTTTGATACAGTTGGCAGGATCGATATTGAACGGTAATTAATGACACAGTCTCTACTATCACTTTTGTGAATTTGGTAAACAAGTCACTTTTTCAGTTTCGTGGGAAATATGCCCGTGGACAGGCAAGTATTACATATATGTACAATGGGCTCCACTAACAAATATGAATATCTTTTCAATATGCTACCAGGAATATCACGAATCCCTAATGCGCAATCAGTTTTGAGGGAGGATATGATAGCTGCTATCTCTTGGATGTCAGTGGGAAGTATGACAAATGAAAAGTGGCTAGACTGCAGTAAAGGCGAGTTAGAGGCGGTGGGATTAGCACTTATGATAGATTTAACCAATGACAAACCTATGTTCACAAAAAACTGATAAATCCCATTAACAGATTTCATTATCAATTAGATCTATGGATGTGGTTTTCTGACTGTTGGTGCTTGTTATTGATTTGATTTTGTTCCATATCTTTTTTGTGTTGCCTCCACATTTAACAAGTTCAAACTTGTCATATTTTGGTATAACTTTAAAAAAAAACTATTACAAACATTACGGTACCGTGTATAGATGATTTTATTGTTGGGAATTGGATGATGCTTATATTTAAGATGTAGATCGTCCCGATTGCGCATGCATCGCAATAATCCTGGTATAATCCAAGGTTTAATTATACGCTTGCGTTTTGGGATAGTAATGTTTATAGAACAGTTACTTATGGTGCTGTTAAGTGTGTTAAGGAAAAAAGAAACGGCATCATTAGGACAATCTAGCCAATAGATGTAATCAAAGTTCAATAATCTAAGTTTCTCGTCAAGCGATGCATAATCTATACGTTTGATTATTTTATTATGACAGCGTGAGAGAGAACTGTGGCAGAGACTAATAATGATACGATAGTGGTCGGTTAGAGTTGTTTGTGCGACTAAACTTTTTACTGGAAGCTTGGTTATGACTATAGCGTGGTCAAGAGAAGTCTGCGAATGTGTAGGAATGTAATATGCTGGCAGCATACCATGTGAAGCTAGAAGATTTAGATAAATTTCAGCTCTTGTATCTGATGTTACCTGTAAGATATATGTTTCTATAAGATGAGAGTGTTATTAGTATATTGTTTAACGATTCCATGAATTTAGTAAGATCCCTTAAAGCGGGAGAACGATATATGCAGAGTATCAGTTTGGGTATCGCATTTAACTATCAAGCAGTTAGCATCTGCTAAAGAGGGTTCATATACGGTATAGTTATGGGTAGATTTATAATATACAATGACACCCTCGTTCTGTATGGTGACATTTTTAGTATGAACGGAATGGTATCCACTCATAATTGATTGCGTGATTCACGATTACATGGCGAAGTGCGATTTGCTTACAGCGCCATCTCTTGACATTTGTTGAAACTTCTTCGTTTGTATGAAATCACTACATGCCTAAAATTGTTTAAATTTGAAATTATAATTAAATAATACAGATATTTGGAATGGTTGATAGTTTATATTCGTATTTTGACAATCATTTTTAGAATCAGGGTAATATTAGCTTAGAGAGCACAGCCGCATCCTCTACCAGAGTAACCACTGAGGTAGCCGTAGCCGGGACCAGCGAGGCCAAGACCATAAGCACCGGCACCGTAGGCAGCACCGCCGTAGGCAGGACCGGCGAAAGCAGCACCCTCGCTGATCATGGCGTTTATGCCATTACCGCAAGCGTGGTTGACGGCACCAGAACCAGCAGTGGGCAACACACCCTCCACAGCCACAGTACCGACGAACGGCAGCTCACCAGCCGCTGCCAAAATACCCTCATAAACGTTCTCAGATGCTACGGAGAGGCCGACGGGAGCGATGCAGGAGGCGCTGGAGACGGGGAGTCCACCACCGCTGGTGGGTGTAAAGTCTATGGCAGGGCCAGCACAGCCACAAGGAGCAGCTCCCAAGCCATAATATCCCAGCCCATAACCGGGCGCAGCCAAGGCAGGGGCCGCGATGCCGGGTCCTGCGGCGATGGCAGCACGGCTGGTGCACTGACTCAGTGCACACTAAACATTAGAAAAGCAAACACGTTAGTATGTTTTGAACCATTTACCAGTCATTTCTATAGCAATATATTTACAGTAGCTTTTGTAGCTTTTGCCCGCGGCTTCGCTCGCGTAAAAGTAGGTCACGTTAGTAACAGAACTTGTTTAAAATAAAATATAGCCTATGTTACTCGGTGATAATATAGCTTTCTAATGGTGAAGAAGAATTTTTTAAATCGGTTGATTCGTTTGGCAGTCAAATCCATACAATCAAACAAACAAAAAATCAATCTTTTTATTTATAATATACTAGAGACTCATATACTCAGACAAACGATAAATACAATCTGTCAAAACTAAATGCCATGAATATAAATAAAATAAATGTATATACAATACATATTAATTATTATTGATTTGATAGTTAAAATTGATTCGAAAGTAATTGACACCTGCTGAGAATGATAATATTATTATACTTTTTTAGATGCGCAGATTATAATTAGTATTATGACTGCACAGATGGCGTATTGGTTTAATTGCCATTGCGTCGAGTGTTGTGGGTTCAATCACCACACAGCACAATAATTTGTGTGATCCACAAATGGTTGTTCCGAGTATGGGTGTTCTTTGTGTCCGTTGTTTGAATGTTTGGAAAATGCCCCGCGACACAGGATTTATTCCTAGTGTTTGAGTTGTCTTTTTTTAAGGAAAGGATAGGATTATAGCATTCTCGGAGTCAAAAGGTTGAACCACGTTCGAAACACTACTCTGCGCTCTACAACACGCATAACTGACGTAGGTGTTAAATCCGCCAGGCTGGAGTGGGACTGGGCCGGACACGTCTGCCGCATGCACCTAGAGATGTGGGTACAAATTGTGACCAACTGGGTGCCAAAAGACAGTCGAAGGCAACGGGGCAGACCTAAACGGAGAAGGTGAGATGATTTGAACGTCTTCGAAAGGGACTGGCAGGGAATGTCTTCGGGTAGAGTGGTTTGGAAGTCCAAGGGTGAGGCGTTTGCCCAGCAGTGGGATACAATATAACGCTAAGGGAAGAAAAATAGGCTCACGCCTATTACCGTCGTTCGTCGGCCTCGATGGCGTAGCGGTTGGAGTAACCGACTGACACGCCAAGGTCACGGATCAATTCTCGCACAAGTCAAACATTTGTGTGCATGAACATGGATGTTTATCTTGGTCTGGGTGTTTCTATGTATAATATATAAGTATTTAAAAAATAAGTATACATTAATGTATGTTTATCCATTGTCTAGTACACATAGTACAAGCTCTGCTCAGTTTGGGCTAGATGATGTTGTGAGAATATAATATGTTAGAAAATACCTGTGATAAGAGAAACATAATTAATATGTATAATAATATTCTAACACATACACACAACACCATCTAGCCCAAACTAAGCAGAGCTTGTAATAAGGGTACTAGACAATGGATAAACATACATATATACATTTTATTTGTAAATACGTGCATATTATACATAGAAACACCCACACCAAGACAAACATTCATGTCCATGCACACAAATGTTTGACTTGTGTGGGAATCGAACCCGCGACCTCAGGCGTGGCAGTCGGTTACACTAACCACTACGCCATCGAGGTTACGCCATGTTCAATTAATCACATTTCAAAACTACAGGGTAGTAATTCAGAATTGTAAATACTAAAATACATTTACAAAATTCAATGTTTTCTGACTCTACCAAATTCGTTACACTACTGAGAATTTTTGATACAATATGCCAAAAACACTGCTGTCAACAATTAAAATAAACGAAAAGTTTTTAAAATAGTATAAAAAAGGTATTACCTGGATGAAGAGCGCCTGAGCGCAGAGGACGATGATGGCTTTGGCAGACATGTTGTTTTCAGTATAAATGTTGATTTAACAATGCTATTCAAAACGAATACTACTGCTTTTATACTAAAACATCCTATACTATTGACTAAGTAGGCATTTTTTTCATAAACTTGCACAACCCCGATAAGCCTATATAATTTACCAACAAAGAAAACTTACGAAAATTTTCATTGTCAAGGTTTTTAATTTCGAAATTACATTTATACGTTTGTTATCAATCAAGCGTTTTGTATATAAAGTGGGCGCAATGTGTGGTACATCATTATGTATTCAGCTTCACGTTGACACGAACAAACATCAAACATGAACACCTTCACCGTCCTGTTCCTCTGCGTCCAAGCTTGCTTGGTACAGGTGAGTCAGCTTTTCTATTGTTATTTAATTCCTTTATTACATTTGGCAGAATCACTTTTAACCCTCCAAGCGTTCTCTTAGCACCCCAGCGCCTAAGAAATATTGGCATGTTAACAAAACCAAGTAAACACAATAGTAAAAAAATATAAGATTAAAGGAGCACAGAAATGTTTTGATGTTACACTAATAGGATCGTATTTCACATGACGTCCAGTGCCGTAAGCCAATGAGGATAAACTGCCTTTACTTTCAAACTACCAAGTATGCATAGTGCATACGTTACTTTTTTGTAAATATTTCACATTTACTGTAAAATCTCAGCTTTGCTATTATTACTTAGCTCTGGTGGCATCTGGATCTTAGTCTAATAGCTTTCATTTGGTATATCACTGATAATGACAGAATGAACTTTATTTTTTTTAACCACTTGGAGACCACCAAAACTTAACAGTGATTGCTTACCAGCTTACATCACTCTACAAGACAGCATATAACAGATAAATTTTTGCAATTATTGTCCTGTGTTTCTGCAGAATGTGTTCGGCCAGTGCGCGGGCAGATATAACGTCGCCGCCATCGCTCCTTGCGGTGCTGCTCCTTGCGGTATTGCTTCTTACGGATACGACGGTCTGGCTGGTCCTTACGGATTGGGCGCTCCTTTCGCATACGACGGTCTGGCTGGTCCTTACGGTGGTGCCGGTGAAGGTAACGTGGCGGTCGCCGGTCAGCTGCCAGTGGCTGGTACCACCGTCGTCGCTGGTCAGGTACCCATCATGGGCGCTGTGAAATTCTGCGGTGATGTCGCTGCTGGTGGTGCCGTGTCCATCGCTGGCCAGTGCGCCTGCGGCTGTGGCTGTGGTGCCGGTGCCCCATACGGTGCTGGATACCTGTACTGAGCGGTGTTGTAATATGATACGAACAAAATATAAATGAGCAAAGTGACACATTGAATTTTGTACTCTTTAAATCCCTTTATCCTAACTAATGTTATAAATGTGAATGTGAGTTTAAGTTGAAAGGTACTATTTTCAACCAGGCATAAAGTGCTGTTTCCGAAGGATAGTTTATTGACAAAATGTAAATTAACGCGAGTGAAGCCGCGGGCAAAGTCTAGTATAGGAAGAAGCTGTTCAAAACCACTTTGATGACAAGTTATTAAGCTAGTTCTTATATCACCTCAGCTCAGTCCGTAAAAATAGTAACAAGTCGATATTGTTCATTATTCTTCTTTACAGTTTCTGGTTTATTTTTGCTTTGCCCTCTCAGTATTTTGTCATTTATATTACAACTTAAGAGTAGATATTAACTATTTTGGAGCTAAACTCTTCTATTTTCTCGCCTCTACACGTTGTAATTTTTAGCTGCTCGAGGGCAAGAATGCTGCAATCTCAGCGAACACAGGGAAAACTGACTTCATTGTTGCTTTACGTAAATGCCATTTAGAATAAAATACCAATTGCTCGATGATAGTTTATATTGTTGTTCCATAGCGACTATCAAACGAAAATACTAATATAATACATAAATAAGACTATGGGATGGCTAAGATTGCGTCGTCCGTTATTAGAGAGAATTGAATATCCTGGGAGCTTGAGTGCGTTTATTTAAAATATTTTTTTTGTATAGGCCGCTAACGAGGAGGCGGTTTTCCTGATGGTAAGCAATTACCACCAGAGGAGTCGCAAATGCGCTACCATCCTTTTAAACCCTAAAGAGAGGGACGGAGGTTGGGCCTCCGGTACCCTCACTTACTCGACGAAACACAACGCAAGCGCTATTTCACGTTGGTTTTGCTGTGCGACCGTGCTATCACTGCGGTCGAACCGACCCATTCGTACCAAAGCGTGGCTCTCCCACGGTAACTTTTGTGCAGCAGAGAGCTGGCGTGTTGCGCTTTCTTCCTGGAAATATCCTGCATCACAAGGAGTTTTTATAAACATTTGTACAACTGACACAAAGGACACCTGGGTGTTTTTTGTGTCCGTTGTATAAATGTTTGTAACAAAAAATCTGTAAGTTACTAATAGTTGTGCCGAGTTTGGACTCGGACAAACAACTATTTGTGGATCAAAGAAATGTTTGTCCTGTGTGGGGATCGAATCCACAACACTTGGCCCACTGGCGATCACTTCAATTACTCCGCCTTCTGTCCAGTCAAATGAGCTAGTGGTGTTACTTTGTGAGGTAATTTAGTTTCATTTATGCTTACAAGGTAACCAATATCATTACGGCTCGCTTAGTGTTAAGCAGGTATAGCAGCCCTGTTACTGCTATCACTATCGGGAAAGGAGTTCCCTCCTAGGTTATAGACTGTCCAGTTTAACATATGGCAGCAGACAGAGAGATTCTGGTAACTCACTGTGTATGGTATGCAGATTGTTAGAACGGGTACTACTTGAGCGATGCAGATAAAAGACGATGCGCCAGGTAATCTAGCCTACTGAGATTTTTATAATAAATGGAAATTGAAAGAAAATAACATCTAACTGAGTAAGTAGCATGCAAACTAATTCGTTAAATAAATTTATGATGATTGGTTTCCTTTGATTGATAGATTTTTCATTTGTTTTTATCAAAGATACTTCGCCGTGGAGGAATGCGCTCTGCTTCTTAATAGGTAAATGCTTTCTAGTATTATAAAAGCGTAAGTGTGTTTGCAACAGATTGACGTCATATTTCTCGCATTTAGATCCTAACTAAAATTAATATAGGGTACGCTTCATTAAACAAAAACCTCTTGTTTACGAGCGAAGCTTCGGGCAAAAGTTAGTAATTTATAAACAAGAGAAACTACTTGACATAACCTACTTTTCCTGAAAAAATTACAGTTTCTTTGAAATAATGGTGGGTTGCGAAATGGCGTGGCATGATCAAAATCTAGAATAGTATTAGAACAGCAGCATGATTAATTTTACTACATACTTACATAATATTATAGGCGAGATTGATTGCGATAAATACATTCATTAAGACGAAGAGTATTCCCAAAGCAGAAAGGTGATACCAGTGAAATATTCCCTTTATCGAATTCGTTGGTAAAAAACGCCAGTTGCGTTACATTGAGCAGATTTATTTGGGTGCCATTATTTTGTTATTTGATTATTAATATTCTGTAGTAGGGGTCAGCAGCGCCGAAGGGAGCACCAGCACCGCAGCCGCAGGCGCACTTGCAAGCGATGGATACGGCACCAGCAGCAGTGACATCACCACCGAATCTCACAGCGCCCATGATGGGCACCTGACCAGCGACGGTGGTGGTACCAGCGACTGGCAACTCACCAGCGACCGCCACGTTTCCTTCACCGGCATCACCATAAGCGGTAGCCTTGCCACAGAGTGCAGCCCAGCCAGCAGCAGCACCAGGGTAGACTTCAGCATAGCCGAAAGGAGTGGCAGCAGAGGCGTAGGTAGTAGCAGCGGCTAGAGCAGCACCGCAAGGAGCAATATCGGCGTTATATCTGCCCGCGTACTGGCCGAACACATTCTGCAGACACACAAAACTAAATGATAAAAATGCTCTCTGTCTATCGATTTTCATTACTCAATCGATGTGAACCCACTCATGGCAGAGCATTTTGGTTTAGCTGGCAGCCCATTTAAAATATTCAATGGCATAATAGCAAAAATTCATGTTTAATGTTTGTTCGTGTCAACTTGAAACTGAATACAGAATGATGTACGACACATTGCTCCACTTTTTATACTCGGAACTTTGTTGATAACAAACGTTCAAATGACATTCGAAATCAATCATTATAATATACAAGACATTACAAAAAGTTTTCTTTGTTGGTAAATTGTTGGCTTATCACGGTTGCACAAGCCTTTACAAAAAACAAAGTAAAAGTCAAAGTAAAAAATCGTTTATTCACTCAGGTCAAAAGCAACACCTACGAACGTCAAAGAGGTTAGTGAGTTAATTACATTTACTGAATTTACATTTATGTTTGTTGCAAGGTCCAGGCAAAAGGTTGAGCCCATGACAAGATACCTGCAAGAAACTTAAGGCCACTCTTTTAAATCGCTATCAACTTATAATTTTAGTATTTTACAACTCATTTATGTACCAGGTGTTGCAGTCATTATGCCATATGTCACTGTCCATATAAAACTAAATTCTAAAAATAGAGAAAAACTTAATAATATTTTGTAAGAAGCATTTGAGGTTTGAAATAATATTTATCAGTACTTTGTCATTTGTAATAGACAGTAGTATGGCATGAGGACGCATACACTTACACTTTGTGATATAAAAAGGTAGTTCGTGGCTATATGTAGTTAAAACAAAATTTACGTTAATACTTATAACATTTGTTTAAAAGAAAAGAAAGATACTTTAACATCACAAAATAAACATGAAGTACCTTCACATAACTAAATTGACTTATTATAATACAAACATTGTTTAAATCCTGTATGAAATAACCAACTAGTTCCATGAGTTTGTATCATTTAAGTAATCACTGATTGAATAATAGCCCTTCCGGAGAAGCTGACTTTTAACAGCACTTTTAAATTTGAGTAAAGGTAAATTTATAATATCAAACGGCAGTTTATTAGACAAACGTATACTAAGTGCCGCAAATGACTACTTTCGTTGATTTCAACGTTCGAGTTTTTTCAACAAGAGTGGCGCAGAGGCGGTGTCAAATGCCTTCGCCAAGTCTAGAAATATCGTTAGAACTTTTTCTTATGGTCAAGCTTGGTGACTATAGTATCCGTGAGTTGATGAATTGCATCGTTAGTCGACCTGCCATTACGAAAACTGTTTGATTATCTGATAAAAGCTTTTTTGACTCTAGAAATTAAGACAATTGTTTATGAATAAGGTTTTCCATGATTTTTGATACAGTTGGCAGGATCGATATTGAACGGTAATTAATGACACAGTCTCTACTATCACTTTTGTGAATTTGGTAAACAAGTCACTTTTTCAGTTTCGTGGGAAATATGCCCGTGGACAGGCAAGTATTACATATATGTACAATGGGCTCCACTAACAAATATGAATATCTTTTCAATATGCTACCAGGAATATCACGAATCCCTAATGCGCAATCAGTTTTGAGGGAGGATATGATAGCTGCTATCTCTTGGATGTCAGTGGGAAGTATGACAAATGAAAAGTGGCTAGACTGCAGTAAAGGCGAGTTAGAGGCGGTGGGATTAGCACTTATGATAGATTTAACCAATGACAAACCTATGTTCACAAAAAACTGATAAATCCCATTAACAGATTTCATTATCAATTAGATCTATGGATGTGGTTTTCTGACTGTTGGTGCTTGTTATTGATTTGATTTTGTTCCATATCTTTTTTGTGTTGCCTCCACATTTAACAAGTTCAAACTTGTCATATTTTGGTATAACTTTAAAAAAAAACTATTACAAACATTACGGTACCGTGTATAGATGATTTTATTGTTGGGAATTGGATGATGCTTATATTTAAGATGTAGATCGTCCCGATTGCGCATGCATCGCAATAATCCTGGTATAATCCAAGGTTTAATTATACGCTTGCGTTTTGGGATAGTAATGTTTATAGAACAGTTACTTATGGTGCTGTTAAGTGTGTTAAGGAAAAAAGAAACGGCATCATTAGGACAATCTAGCCAATAGATGTAATCAAAGTTCAATAATCTAAGTTTCTCGTCAAGCGATGCATAATCTATACGTTTGATTATTTTATTATGACAGCGTGAGAGAGAACTGTGGCAGAGACTAATAATGATACGATAGTGGTCGGTTAGAGTTGTTTGTGCGACTAAACTTTTTACTGGAAGCTTGGTTATGACTATAGCGTGGTCAAGAGAAGTCTGCGAATGTGTAGGAATGTAATATGCTGGCAGCATACCATGTGAAGCTAGAAGATTTAGATAAATTTCAGCTCTTGTATCTGATGTTACCTGTAAGATATATGTTTCTATAAGATGAGAGTGTTATTAGTATATTGTTTAACGATTCCATGAATTTAGTAAGATCCCTTAAAGCGGGAGAACGATATATGCAGAGTATCAGTTTGGGTATCGCATTTAACTATCAAGCAGTTAGCATCTGCTAAAGAGGGTTCATATACGGTATAGTTATGGGTAGATTTATAATATACAATGACACCCTCGTTCTGTATGGTGACATTTTTAGTATGAACGGAATGGTATCCACTCATAATTGATTGCGTGATTCACGATTACATGGCGAAGTGCGATTTGCTTACAGCGCCATCTCTTGACATTTGTTGAAACTTCTTCGTTTGTATGAAATCACTACATGCCTAAAATTGTTTAAATTTGAAATTATAATTAAATAATACAGATATTTGGAATGGTTGATAGTTTATATTCGTATTTTGACAATCATTTTTAGAATCAGGGTAATATTAGCTTAGAGAGCACAGCCGCATCCTCTACCAGAGTAACCACTGAGGTAGCCGTAGCCGGGACCAGCGAGGCCAAGACCATAAGCACCGGCACCGTAGGCAGCACCGCCGTAGGCAGGACCGGCGAAAGCAGCACCCTCGCTGATCATGGCGTTTATGCCATTACCGCAAGCGTGGTTGACGGCACCAGAACCAGCAGTGGGCAACACACCCTCCACAGCCACAGTACCGACGAACGGCAGCTCACCAGCCGCCGCCAAAATACCCTCATAAACGTTCTCAGATGCTACGGAGAGGCCGACGGGAGCGATGCAGGAGGCGCTGGAGACGGGGAGTCCACCACCGCTGGTGGGTGTAAAGTCTATGGCAGGGCCAGCACAGCCACAAGGAGCAGCTCCCAAGCCATAATATCCCAGCCCATAACCGGGCGCAGCCAAGGCAGGGGCCGCGATGCCGGGTCCTGCGGCGATGGCAGCACGGCTGGTGCACTGACTCAGTGCACACTAAACATTAGAAAAGCAAACACGTTAGTATGTTTTGAACCATTTACCAGTCATTTCTATAGCAATATATTTACAGTAGCTTTTGTAGCTTTTGCCCGCGGCTTCGCTCGCGTAAAAGTAGGTCACGTTAGTAACAGAACTTGTTTAAAATAAAATATAGCCTATGTTACTCGGTGATAATATAGCTTTCTAATGGTGAAGAAGAATTTTTTAAATCGGTTGATTCGTTTGGCAGTCAAATCCATACAATCAAACAAAAAAAAAATCAATCTTTTTATTTATAATATACTAGAGACTCATATACTCAGACAAACGATAAATACAATCTGTCAAAACTAAATGCCATGAATATAAATAAAATAAATGTATATACAATACATATTAATTATTATTGATTTGATAGTTAAAATTGATTCGAAAGTAATTGACACCTGCTGAGAATGATAATATTATTATACTTTTTTAGATGCGCAGATTATAATTAGTATTATGACTGCACAGATGGCGTATTGGTTTAATTGCCATTGCGTCGAGTGTTGTGGGTTCAATCACCACACAGCACAATAATTTGTGTGATCCACAAATGGTTGTTCCGAGTATGGGTGTTCTTTGTGTCCGTTGTTTGAATGTTTGGAAAATGCCCCGCGATACAGGATTTATTCCTAGTGTTTGAGTTGTCTTTTTTTAAGGAAAGGATAGGATTATAGCATTCTCGGAGTCAAAAGGTTGAACCACGTTCGAAACACTACTCTGCGCTCTACAACACGCATAACTGACGTAGGTGTTAAATCCGCCAGGCTGGAGTGGGACTGGGCCGGACACGTCTGCCGCATGCACCTAGAGATGTGGGTACAAATTGTGACCAACTGGGTGCCAAAAGACAGTCGAAGGCAACGGGGCAGACCTAAACGGAGAAGGTGAGATGATTTGAACGTCTTCGAAAGGGACTGGCAGGGAATGTCTTCGGGTAGAGTGGTTTGGAAGTCCAAGGGAGAGGCGTTTGCCCAACAGTGGGATACAATATAACGCTAAGGGAAGAAAAATAGGCTCACGCCTATTACCGTCGTTCGTCGGCCTCGATGGCGTAGCGGTTGGAGTAACCGACTGACACGCCAAGGTCACGGATCGATTCTCGCACAAGTCAAACATTTGTGTGCATGAACATGGATGTTTATCTTGGTCTGGGTGTTTCTATGTATAATATATAAGTATTTAAAAAATAAGTATACATTAATGTATGTTTATCCATTGTCTAGTACACATAGTACAAGCTCTGCTCAGTTTGGGCTAGATGATGTTGTGAGAATATAATATGTTAGAAAATACCTGTGATAAGAGAAACATAATTAATATGTATAATAATATTCTAACACATACACACAACACCATCTAGCCCAAACTAAGCAGAGCTTGTAATAAGGGTACTAGACAATGGATAAACATACATATATACATTTTATTTGTAAATACGTGCATATTATACATAGAAACACCCACACCAAGACAAACATTCATGTCCATGCGCACAAATGTTTGACTTGTGTGGGAATCGAACCCGCGACCTCAGGCGTGGCAGTCGGTTACACTAACCACTACGCCATCGAGGTTACGCCATGTTCAATTAATCACATTTCAAAACTACAGGGTAGTAATTCAGAATTGTAAATACTAAAATACATTTACAAAATTCAATGTTTTCTGACTCTACCAAATTCGTTACACTACTGAGAATTTTTGATACAATATGCCAAAAACACTGCTGTCAACAATTAAAATAAACGAAAAGTTTTTAAAATAGTATAAAAAAGGTATTACCTGGATGAAGAGCGCCTGAGCGCAGAGGACGATGATGGCTTTGGCAGACATGTTGTTTTCAGTATAAATGTTGATTTAACAATGCTATTCAAAACGAATACTACTGCTTTTATACTAAAACATCCTATACTATTGACTAAGTAGGCATTTTTTTCATAAACTTGCACAACCCCGATAAGCCTATATAATTTACCAACAAAGAAAACTTACGAAAATTTTCATTGTCAAGGTTTTTAATTTCGAAATTACATTTATACGTTTGTTATCAATCAAGCGTTTTGTATATAAAGTGGGCGCAATGTGTGGTACATCATTATGTATTCAGCTTCACGTTGACACGAACAAACATCAAACATGAACACCTTCACCGTCCTGTTCCTCTGCGTCCAAGCTTGCTTGGTACAGGTGAGTCAGCTTTTCTATTGTTATTTAATTCCTTTATTACATTTGGCAGAATCACTTTTAACCCTCCAAGCGTTCTCTTAGCACCCCAGCGCCTAAGAAATATTGGCATGTTAACAAAACCAAGTAAACACAATAGTAAAAAAATATAAGATTAAAGGAGCACAGAAATGTTTTGATGTTACACTAATAGGATCGTATTTCACATGACGTCCAGTGCCGTAAGCCAATGAGGATAAACTGCCTTTACTTTCAAACTACCAAGTATGCATAGTGCATACGTTACTTTTTTGTAAATATTTCACATTTACTGTAAAATCTCAGCTTTGCTATTATTACTTAGCTCTGGTGGCATCTGGATCTTAGTCTAATAGCTTTCATTTGGTATATCACTGATAATGACAGAATGAACTTTATTTTTTTTAACCACTTGGAGACCACCAAAACTTAACAGTGATTGCTTACCAGCTTACATCACTCTACAAGACAGCATATAACAGATAAATTTTTGCAATTATTGTCCTGTGTTTCTGCAGAATGTGTTCGGCCAGTGCGCGGGCAGATATAACGTCGCCGCCATCGCTCCTTGCGGTGCTGCTCCTTGCGGTATTGCTTCTTACGGATACGACGGTCTGGCTGGTCCTTACGGATTGGGCGCTCCTTTCGCATACGACGGTCTGGCTGGTCCTTACGGATTGGGCGCTCCTTTCGCATACGACGGTCTGGCTGGTCCTTATGGTGGTGCCGGTGAAGGTAACGTGGCGGTCGCCGGTCAGCTGCCAGTGGCTGGTACCACCGTCGTCGCTGGTCAGGTACCCATCATGGGCGCTGTGAAATTCTGCGGTGATGTCGCTGCTGGTGGTGCCGTGTCCATCGCTGGCCAGTGCGCCTGCGGCTGTGGCTGTGGTGCCGGTGCCCCATACGGTGCTGGATACCTGTACTGAGCGGTGTTGTAATATGATACGAACGAAATATAAATGAGCAAAGTGACACATTGAATTTTGTACTCTTTAAATCCCTTTATCCTAACTAATGTTATAAATTTGAATGTGAGTTTAAGTTGAAAGGTACTATTTTCAACCAGGCATAAAGTGCTGTTTCCGAAGGATAGTACATACATACATACATAGATTCACGCCTGTTTCCCAGAGGGATAGGCAGAGACAACGGATTTCCATTTGCTACGATCCTGACACACTTCTCTGGCTTCATTCACTTTCATCACATTCCTCATACACGCCCGTCGGTTCAAGGTGCTCTTAACCTGGCCTTTGTCCAGAACGCCACCGATCTGATCAAGAAACGTTCGCCTAGGTCTTCCTCTTGCGACTGTTCCATTCACACTAGCCCTATAAACTTTCTTAGTCAGTCTTTCCTCGTCCATTCTTTCTACATGCCCAAACCAGCTTAACATACCCTTTTCTATTCTTGTCACTATATCAACTTTCATGCCGCATCTCTCTCTAATCACACTATTTCTTATTCTATCTTTCAGAGTCACACCACATATATTTCTCAGCGCTCTCATTTCTACAGCATTTATTCTGCTCTCATGCTTCTTTTGCCATACCCAACTTTCACTTCCATACATAAGTGTGGGCACTAAAAGTCCTCTATGAACAGCCAAACGTGCCTTTTCGGAAACATTTCGGCTGTTCATAAAAGCGCGTAGAGCTCCATTCACTTTGTTTCCCGCAATCGTTCTCCTTTCAATATCTCCCTCATGTTTACCATCCCTTGTAAACAAAGTACCCAAATATACAAACTCTTTCGAAGGATAGTTTATTGACAAAATGTAAATTAACGCGAGTGAAGCCGCGGGCAAAGTCTAGTATAGGAAGAAGCTGTTCAAAACTACTTTGATGACAAGTTACTAAGCTAGTTCTTATATCACCTCAGCTCAGTCCGTAAAAATAGTAACATGTCGATATTGTTCATTATTCTTCTTTACAGTTTCTGGTTTATTTTTGCTTTGCCCTCTCAGTATTTTGTCATTTATATTACAACTTAAGAGTAGATATTAACTATTTTGGAGCTAAACTCTTCTATTTTCTCGCTTCTACACGTTGTAATTTTTAGCTGCTCGAGGGAACGAATGCCGCAATCTCAGCGAACACAGGGAAAATTGACTTCATTGTTTGCTTTACGTAACTACCATTTAGAATAAAATACCAGTTGCTCGATGATAGTTTATATTGTTGCTCCACAGCGACTATCAAACGAATATACTAATATAATACATAAATAAGACTATGGGATGGCTAAGATTACGTCGTCCGTTATTAGAGAGAATTGAATATCCTGGGAGCTTGAGTGCGTTTATTTAAAATATTTTTTTTGTATAGGCCGCTAACGAGGAGGCGGTTTGCCTGATGGTAAGCAATTACCACCAGAGGAGTCGCAAATGCGCTGCCATCCTTTTAAACCCTAAAGAGGGAGGGGGGTTGGGCCTCCGGTACCCTCACTCACTCGACGAAACACAACGCAAGCGCTATTTCACGTCGGTTTTGCTGTGCGACCGTGCTATCACTGCGGTCGAACCGACCCATTCGTACCAAAGCGTGGCTCTCCCACGGTAACTTTTGTGCAGCAGAGAGCTGGCGTGTTGCGCTTTCTTCCTGGAAATATCCTGCATCACAAGGAGTTTTTAACATTCGTACAACTGACACAAAGGACACCTGGGTGTTTTTTGTGTCCGTTGTATAAATGTTTATAACAAAAAATCTGTAAGTTACTAACAGTTGTGCCGAGTTTGGACTCGGACAAACAACTATTTGTGGATCAAAGAAATGTTTGTCCTGTGTGGGGATCGAATCCACAACACTTGGCCCACTGGCGATCACTTCAATTACTCCGCCTTCTGTCCAGTCAAATGAGCTGGTGGTGTTACTTTGTGAGGTAATTTAGTTTCATTTATGCTTACAAGGTAACCAATATCATTACGGCTCGCTTAGTGTTAACAGGTATAGCAGCCCTGTTACTGCTATCAATATCGGGAAAGGAGTTCCCTCCTAGGTTATAGACTGTCAAGTTTAACATATGACAGCAGACTGAGAGATTCTGGTAACTCGGTGTGTATGGTATGCAGATCGTTAGAACGGGTACTACTAGAGCGATGCCGATAAAAGACGATGCGCCAGGTAATCTAGCCTACTGAGATTTTTATAATAAATGGAAATTGAAAGAAAATAACATCTAACTGAGTAAGTAGCATGCAAACTAATTCGTTAAATAAATTTATGATGATTGGTTTCCTTTGATTGATAGATTTTTTCATTTGTTTTTATCAAAGATACTTCGCCGTGGAGGAATGCGCTCTGCTTCTTAATAGGTAAATGCTTTCTAGTATTATAAAAGCGTAAGTGTGTTTGCAACAGATTGACGTCATATTTCTCGCATTTAGATCCTAACTAAAATTAATATAGGGTACGCTTCATTAAACAAAAACCTCTTGTTTACGAGCGAAGCTTCGGGCAAAAGTTAGTAATTTATAAACAAGAGAAACTACTTGACATAACCTACTTTTCCTGAAAAAATTACAGTTTTTTTGAAATAATGGTGGGTTGCGAAATGGCGTGGCATGATCAAAATCTAGAATAGTATTAGAACAGCAGCATGATTAATTTTACTACATACTTACATAATATTATAGGCAAGATTGATTGCGATAAATACATTCATTAAGACGAAGAGTATTCCGAAAGTAGAAAGATGATTCCAGTGAAATATTCCCTTTATCGAATTCGTTGGTAAAAAACGCCAGCTGCGTTACATTGAGCAGATTTATTTGGGTGCCATTATTTTGTTATTTGATTATTAATATTCTGTAGTAGGGGTCAGCAGCGCCGAAGGGAGCACAAGCACCTCAGCTGCAGGCGCACTTGCAAGCGATGGACACGGCACCAGCAGCAGTGACATCACCACCGAATCTCACAGCGCCCATGATGGGCACCTGACCAGCGACTGGCAACTCACCGGCGACCGCCACGTTTCCTTCACCGGCACCACCATAAGTGGTAGCCTTGCCACAGAGCGCAGCCCAGCCAGCAGCAGCACCAGGGTAGACTCCAGCATAGCCGAAAGGAGCGGCAGCAGAGGCGTAGGTAGTAGCAGCGGCTAGAGCAGCACCGCAAGGAGCAATATCGGCATTATATCTGCCCGCGTACTGGCCGAACACATTCTGCAGACACACAAAACTAAATGATAAAAATGCTCTCTGTCTATCTATTTTCATTACTCAATCGATGTGAACCCACTCATGGCAGAGCATTTTGGTTTAGCTGGCAGCCCATTTAAAATATTCAATGGCATAATAGCAGAAATTCATGTTTAATGTTTGTTCGTGTCAACTTGAAACTGAATACAGAATGATGTACGACACATTGCTCCACTTTTTATACTCGGAACTTTGTTGATAACAAACGTTCAAATGACATTCGAAATCAATCATTATAATATACAAGACATTACAAAAAGTTTTCTTTGTTGGTAAATTGTTGGCTTATCACGGTTGCACAAGCCTTTACAAAAAACAAAGTAAAAGTCAAAGTAAAAAATCATTTTTACACTCAGGTCAAAAGCAACACCTATGAACGTCAAAGAGGTTAGTGAGTTAATTACATTTACTGAATTTACATTTATGTTAGTTGCAAGGTCCAGGCAAAAGGTTGAGCCTATGACAAGATACCTGCAAGAAACTTAAAGCCACTCTTTTAAATCGCCATCAACTTATAATTTCAGTATTTTACAACTCATTTATGTACCAGGTGTTGCAGTCATTATGCCATATGTCACTGTCCATATAAAACTAAATTCTAAAAATAGAGAAAAACTTAATAATATTTTGTAAGAAGCATTTGAGGTTTGAAATAATATTTATCAGTACTTTGTCATTTGTAATAGACAGTAGTATGGCATGAGGACGCATACACTTACACTTTATGATATAAAAAGGTAGTTCGTGACTATATGTAGTTAAAACAAAATTTACGTTAATACTTATAACGTTTGTTTAAAAGAAAAGAAAGATACTTTAACATCACAAAATAAACACGAAGTACCTTCACATAACTAAATTGACTTATTATAATACAAAAATTGTTTGAATCCTGTATGAAATAACCAACTAGTTCCATGAGTTTGTATCATTTAAGTAATCACTAATTGAATAATAGCCCTTCCGGATAAGCTGACTTTTAACAGCACTTTTAAATTTGAGTAAAGGTAAATTTATAATATTAAACGGCAGTTTATTAGAAAAACGTATACTGAGTCCCGCAAATGACTACTTTCGTTGATTTCAACGTTCGAGTTTTATCAACAAGAGTGGCGCAGAGGCGGTGTCAAATGCCTTCGCCAAGTCTAGAAATATCGTTAGAACTTTTTCTTATCGTCAAGCTTGGTGACTATAGTATCCGTGAGTTGATGAACTGCATCGTTAGTCGATCTGCCATTACGAAAACCGTATTGATTATCTGATAAAAGCTTTTTTGACTCTAGGAATTAAGACAATTGTTTATTAATAATCTTTTCCATGATTTTTGATAGAGTTGGCAGGATCGATATTGTACGGTAATTATTGACACAGTTTCTACTATCACTCTTGTGAATTTGGTAAACAAGTCACTTTTTCAGTTCCGTGGGAAATATGCCCGTGGACAGGCAAGTATTACATATATGTACAATGGGCTCCACTAACAAATATGAATATCTTTTCAATATGCTACCAGGAATATCACGAATCCCTAATGCGCAGTCAGTTTTGAGGGAGGATATGATAGCTGCTATCTCTTGGATGTCAATGGGAAGTATGACAAATGAAAAGTGGCTAGACTGCAGTAAAGGCAAGTTAGAGGCGGTGGGATTAGCACTTATGACAGATTTAACCAATGACAAACCTATGTTCAAAAAAACTGATAAATCTCATTAACAGATTTCATTATCAATTAGATCTATGGATGTGGTTTTCTGACTGTTGGTGCTTGTTATTGATTTGATTTTGTTCCATATCTTTTTTGTGTTGCCTCCACATTTAACGAGTTCAAACTTGTCATAATTTGGTATAAGTTTAAAAAAAAACTATGACAAAAATTACGGTACCGTGTATAGATGATTTTATTGTTGGGAATTGGATGATGCTTATATTTAAGATGTAGATCGTCCCGATTGCGCATGCATCGCAATAATCCTGGTATAATCCAAGGTTTAATTATACGCTTGCGTTTTGGGATAGTAATGTTTATAGAACAGTTACTTATGGTGCTGTTAAGTGTGTTAAGGAAAAAAGAAACGGCATCATTAGGACAATCTAGCCAATAGATGTAATCAAAGTTCAATAATCTAAGTTTCTCGTCAAGCGATGCATAATCTATGCGTATGATTATTTTATTATGACAGCGTGAGGGAGAACTGTGGCAGAGACTAATAATGATACGATAGTGGTCGGTTAGAGTTGTTTGTGCGACTAAACTTTTTACTGGAAGCTTGGTTATGACTATTGCGTGGTCAAGAGAAGTCTGCGAATGTGTAGGAATGTAATATGCTGGCAGCATACCATGTGAAGCTAGAAGATTTAGATAAATTTCAGCTCTTGTATCTGATGTTGCTGTCAATGTGTCAATATTTATATCACCTGTAAGAAGTATGTTTCTATAAGATGAGAGTGTTATTAGTATATTGTTTAACGATTCCATGAATTTAGTAAGATCCCTTAAAGCGGGAGAACGATATATGCAGAGTATCAGTTTGGGTATCGCATTTAACTATCAAGCAGTTAGCATCTGCTAAAGAGGGTTCATATACGGTATAGTTATGGGTAGATTTATAATATACAATGACACCCTCGTTCTGTATGGTGACATTTTTAGTATGAACGGAATGGTATCCACTCATAATTGATTGCGTGATTCACGATTACATGGCGAAGTGCGATTTGCTTACAGCGCCATCTCTTGACATTTGTTGAAACTTCTTCGTTTGTATGAAATCACTACATGCCTAAAATTGTTTAAATTTGAAATTATAATTAAATAAAACAGATATTTGGAATGGTTGATAGTTTATATTCGTATTTTGACAATCATTTTTAGAATCAGGGTAATATTAGCTTAGAGAGCACAGCCGCATCCTCTACCAGAGTAACCACTGAGGTAGCCGTAGCCGGGACCAGCGAGGCCAAGACCATAAGCACCGGCACCGTAGGCAGCACCGCCGTAGGCAGGACCGGCGAAAGCAGCACCCTCGCTGATCATGGCGTTTATGCCATTACCGCAAGCGTGGTTGACGGCACCAGAACCAGCAGTGGGCAACACACCCTCCACAGCCACAGTACCGACGAACGGCAGCTCACCAGCCGCCGCCAAAATACCCTCATAAACGTTCTCAGATGCTACGGAGAGGCCGACGGGAGCGATGCAGGAGGCGCTGGAGACGGGGAGTCCACCACCGCTGGTGGGTGTAAAGTCTATGGCAGGGCCAGCACAGCCACAAGGAGCAGCTCCCAAGCCATAATATCCCAGCCCATAACCGGGCGCAGCCAAGGCAGGGGCCGCGATGCCGGGTCCTGCGGCGATGGCAGCACGGCTGGTGCACTGACTCAGTGCACACTAAACATTAGAAAAGCAAACACGTTAGTATGTTTTGAACCATTTACCAGTCATTTCTATAGCAATATATTTACAGTAGCTTTTGTAGCTTTTGCCCGCGGCTTCGCTCGCGTAAAAGTAGGTCACGTTAGTAACAGAACTTGTTTAAAATAAAATATAGCCTATGTTACTCGGTGATAATATAGCTTTCTAATGGTGAAGAAGAATTTTTTAAATCGGTTGATTCGTTTGGCAGTCAAATCCATACAATCAAACAAACAAAAAATCAATCTTTTTATTTATAATATACTAGAGACTCATATACTCAGACAAACGATAAATACAATCTGTCAAAACTAAATGCCATGAATATAAATAAAATAAATGTATATACAATACATATTAATTATTATTGATTTGATAGTTAAAATTGATTCGAAAGTAATTGACACCTGCTGAGAATGATAATATTATTATACTTTTTTAGATGCGCAGATTATAATTAGTATTATGACTGCACAGATGGCGTATTGGTTTAATTGCCATTGCGTCGAGTGTTGTGGGTTCAATCACCACACAGCACAATAATTTGTGTGATCCACAAATGGTTGTTCCGAGTATGGGTGTTCTTTGTGTCCGTTGTTTGAATGTTTGGAAAATGCCCCGCGATACAGGATTTATTCCTAGTGTTTGAGTTGTCTTTTTTTAAGGAAAGGATAGGATTATAGCATTCTCGGAGTCAAAAGGTTGAACCACGTTCGAAACACTACTCTGCGCTCTACAACACGCATAACTGACGTAGGTGTCTAATCCGCCAGGCTGGAGTGGGACTGGGCCGGACACGTCTGCCGCATGCACCTAGAGATGTGGGTACAAATTGTGACCAACTGGGTGCCAAAAGACAGTCGAAGGCAACGGGGCAGACCTAAACGGAGAAGGTGAGATGATTTGAACGTCTTCGAAAGGGACTGGCAGGGAATGTCTTCGGGTAGAGTGGTTTGGAAGTCCAAGGGTGAGGCGTTTGCCCAGCAGTGGGATACAATATAACGCTAAGGGAAGAAAAATAGGCTCACGCCTATTACCGTCGTTCGTCGGCCTCGATGGCGTAGCGGTTGGAGTAATGGATAAACATACATTAATGTATAATTATTTTTTTAATACCTATATATTATACATAGAAACACCCACACCAAGACAAACATTCATGTCCATGCGCACAAATGTTTGACTTGTGTGGGAATCGAACCCGCGACCTCAGGCGTGGCAGTCGGTTACACTAACCACTACGCCATCGAGGTTACGCCATGTTCAATTAATCACATTTCAAAACTACAGGATAGTAATTCAGCATTGTAAATACTAAAATACATTTACAAAATTCAATGTTTTCTGACTCTACCAAATTCGTTACACTACTGAGAATTTTTGATACAACATGCCAAAAACACTGCTGTCAACAATTAAAATAAACGAAAAGTTTTTAAAATAGTATAAAAAAGGTATTACCTGGATGAAGAGCGCCTGAGCGCAGAGGACGATGATGGCTTTGGCAGACATGTTGTTTTCAGTATAAATGTTGATTTAACAATGCTATTCAAAACGAATACTACTGCTTTTATACTAAAACATCCTATACTATTGACTAAGTAGGCATTTTTTTCATAAACTTGCACAACCCCGATAAGCCTATATAATTTACCAACAAAGAAAACTTACGAAAATTTTCATTGTCAAGGTTTTTAATTTCGAAATTACATTTATACGTTTGTTATCAATCAAGCGTTTTGTATATAAAGTGGACGCAATGTGTGGTACATCATTATGTATTCAGCTTCACGTTGACACGAACAAACATCAAACATGAACACCTTCACCGTCCTGTTCCTCTGCGTCCAAGTTTGCTTGGTACAGGTGAGTCAGCTTTTCTATTGTTATTTAATTCCTTTATTACATTTGGCAGAATCACTTTTAACCCTCCAAGCGTTCTCTTAGCACCCCAGCGCCTAAGAAATATTGGCATGTTAACAAAACCAAGTAAACACAATAGTAAAAAAATATAAGATTATAGGAGCACAGAAATCTTTTGATGTTACACTAATAGGATCGTATTTCACATGACGTCCAGTGCCGTAGGCCAATGCGGATAAACTGCCTTTACTTTCAAACTACCAAGTATGCATAGTGCATACGTTACTGTTTTGTAAATATTTCACATTTACTGTAAAATCTCAGCTTTGCTATTATTACTTAGCTCTGGTGGCATCTGGATCTTAGTCTAATAGCTTTCATTTGGTATATCACTGATAATGACAGAATGAACTTTATTTTTTTTAACCACTTGGAGACCACCAAAATTTAACAGTGATTGCTTACCAGCTTACATCACTCTACAAGACAGCATATAACAGATAAATTTTTGCAATTATTGTCCTGTGTTTCTGCAGAATGTGTTCGGCCAGTGCGCGGGCAGATATAACGTCGCCGCCATCGCTCCTTGCGGTGCTGCTCCTTGCGGTATTGCTTCTTACGGATACGACGGTCTGGCTGGTCCTTACGGATTGGGCGCTCCTTTCGCATACGACGGTCTGGCTGGTCCTTACGGATTGGGCGCTCCTTTCGCATACGACGGTCTGGCTGGTCCTTACGGTGGTGTTGGTGAAGGTAACGTGGCGGTCGCCGGTCAGCTGCCAGTGGCTGGTACCACCGTCGTCGCTGGTCAGGTACCCATCATGGGCGCTGTGAAATTCTGCGGTGATGTCGCTGCTGGTGGTGCCGTGTCCATCGCTGGCCAGTGCGCCTGCGGCTGTGGCTGTGGTGCCGGTGCCCCATACGGTGCTGGATACCTGTACTGAGCGGTGTTGTAATATGATACGAACGAAATATAAATGAGCAAAGTGACACATTGAATTTTGTACTCTTTAAATCCCTTTATCCTAACTAATGTTATAAATGTGAATGTGAGTTTAAGTTGAAAGGTACTATTTTCAACCAGGCATAAAGTGCTGTTTCCGAAGGATAGTTTATTGACAAAATGTAAATTAACGCGAGTGAAGCCGCGGGCAAAGTCTAGTATAGGAAGAAGCTGTTCAAAACTACTTTGATGACAAGTTACTAAGCTAGTTCTTATATCACCTCAGCTCAGTCCGTAAAAATAGTAACATGTCGATATTGTTCATTATTCTTCTTTACAGTTTCTGGTTTATTTTTGCTTTGCCCTCTCAGTATTTTGTCATTTATATTACAACTTAAGAGTAGATATTAACTATTTTGGAGCTAAACTCTTCTATTTTCTCGCCTCTACACGTTGTAATTTTTAGCTGCTCGAGGGCACGAATGCCGCAATCTCAGCGAACACAGGGAAAACTGACTTCATTGTTTACTTTACGTAACTACCATTTAGAATAAAATACCAGTTGCTCGATGATAGTTTATATTGTTGCTCTACAGCGACTATCAAACGAATATACTAATATAAAACATAAATAAGACCATGGGATGGCTAAGATTGCGTCGTCCGTTATTAGAGAGAATTAATAAATAATAATAATAGTTTATTAGCAACAAAAAAAGGATTCAGAGCTGTATACATCATCATATTTAAATAAATGAAATAAGTCGGGTACATCTGAGGTATACAAAGTGAGCAATGTCCCTCGAGCTAGGAAATTCCTGTGTTACGGGGGACATCCCTCCATCCTGTGTAATGTCATGGAAATACAAAAATAATTTTGATTATATACAGAGTTTTTGATGCAAAATGCGAGTACGATGCTGTGCTTAGTAAACTAATTTCACAACAAAATTCAAGTAGACTAATTTAGAGAAATTTAAAGAAGAAAAACAACAAATAATAAATGAAATAATTAAAGGAAATGAGGGCCATCTTCCTCCTCAGTATTTATATTTGTGTTTTGTTTTAAGTACGAGTGTGTATGTGTGTGAGTTGTGCGCGTGTTGTGTGTATGTGTATGTGTGTATGTATGTGTATGTGTGTATGTATGTGTATGTGTGTATGTGTAAATGCCTGCATGAGTATGTGTCTGTATATAATAGTGTTTGTAGGGTATGTGTGTGCGTGTTTCGGGTTACGTGTAGGGACGTTTTAGTAATTTTTATGTGTCGTCATAATTTAGGGTAAGTAGATATTCTCTTAGTTTTGCTTTGCAATTATACGAGTTTAGTGAGTGTATATGTAACTTATCATGAATTTTGTTATATAACAGTACGCTTGAAAACCGATAATGGCGTTGTGCGAAAGTGGTATACGTGAATACACTGGGATATATTGGTTTAGGTCTTCTAACATGTTGTTGATGGGCATTTTTATGCAATGTTGTACTGGAGTGTTTTTTCATAATTGTATGGAGGCAATACAACTGGCGTACTGTGAGCACTTTATATTCTGAGTATAATTGCTGTGTGGGAAACCTGAAAGGTCTGCCCATAATGACTTTCAGAACTGCTCTTTGGGCGCGTTCAGCTTGGATGATTATTGTTTTTGCGGCGCCTCCCCATACTGTGATGCAGTAGTTTATAATCGATTCGCATAAGGCACTGTAAACCATATGCATTACATCAGTATGGGCAGCAGGCCTTAGTTTTTTGAATACGAAAATAAGTTTCCTCAGGCGAGCGGATACAGTTTGAATCTGAGAGTTCCAGGAAAGACAGGCATCCATTTGCAACCCCAGGTATTTAACCACCGTTACTCTGGTCACCGAGAAGCAGTTGCAGTCAGTGCTTGAATCTTTGCAAAGGTGTGCTTTAACTATGTATGAGTTTGCGGGTGGCAGTGTGGAAGGTTTGGTGCCGAAAGTCACAAAGTTAGTTTTGTTGAGATTCAAGGTGAGACTGTTCGCAGCTAGCCACGCCATCACAGTAGTCAATGCCGATTCAGATTTCTCTTTGACGGTTTTCCAGTCGTGGCTACTAGTTAGTATAACAGTGTCATCAGCGTATGCTATTATACGAGAAGAGGGAAAGTGAAGTTTACAAAGTTCGTTTACATAAATCTGGAACAGAATGGGACTAAGCAGGCTTCCTTGTGGTAGGCCAGTATCAAGAGTTACTTGTTTGCTGACGTGTTCACCTATTTTGACACATTGAGCTCTCTCAGATAGGAAACTCTTAAGGAGATCGTAACCAGTTCCACGAACTCCCACTCGCTCCAGCTTTTCAAGTAGGATAGGGACAGAGACAGTATCAAACGCCTTAGAAAGGTCCAAAAATATAGCTAGGCATTTCTTTTTATTGTCTATTTGATCAACTAGATAGTCTAATAGAGTGCCTACAGCGTCGTCTGTGGAAATACCTTTTCTGAAACCAAATTGATTGTCTGATATTATTTTGTATTTATTTAGGTAACTGGCAAGGTGTTTATAGATAATGCGTTCTAAAATTTTGGAGATGGCTGGTAACACTGATATTGGTCTATAATTGTTGACACTATCTCTGTCTCCTGACTTAAATATAGGATGAACAATTTGTAAATTGCCCGTTTTAGAGATCTAGGGAAAATACCAGTGTCGATAGCAAGGTTACAGATGTGAGCTATTGGTGAAGATAGTATATGACTAGCGGACTTTAGGAGCTTAGGGGAGATGTCGTCCCATCCACAGGCACTCTCGGAGCGCAACCCTTGTATTATACGCTCCACCTCTTCTGCATCAGTCTTCAACAGTGCCAGAGAGCTATAAGGGGACTCGTCATTGTTCATCCGGTTGGGAGGGGGTACAGGTTGTTGTGGAATTTTGCTTGCAAACATTTTGCCTATATTTGCAAAGAAGGAGTTAACGGTATCTACCGACTCAGATGGAGTAGTCTTTATTTTTAATAGCTCTATTGGTGATGAGGGTTTTCTGGTTATGTGTGCCACTTGCCGTATAGCTTCCCATGTTTTCCTCGGGCTATTTTTGGCTTGGGCGAAGACTTTCTTTTCATGGTCGATTTTAAGATTCTTGAGAAGATTATTACAGAAATTGCGATAACGCAGATATGTAATTCTTAAAATTGCATTTTGAGGATCTTTGTTACATTTCTTGTGCATATTGTCTCGGTTACGTATGCACTTTAGTAAACCCTTGGTGATCCACGGTTTAATAATTCTTAATTTAGCGGGTCTAGGTCTGTAATTAGTATTTGTATGTATAATAGTGGATAACATCTGGTATAGCGTCTCCATAGCCTGGTTGGGGTTAACTAGCTTATATATAACTGAGTAGTCACATTTTTCTATATCACTAACAGCACCAGCGATGTTTAACCGTGTCTTTTTAAATGATATGGGTTTGATGTTTTTAGGGGCTGTCATTTCCAAACTTAAAAGAACTGGTGAGTGATCAGTGATAGCTGATTGTATAATTAAAGTACTTGCTCTGTTTTTCGTTTTTAGGAGCACGTGATCTAGGCAGTTACTGAGACGTGTGGGGATTAAATGTGCTGGAAGAAACCCATATAAAGCGGTGAGATTTAAATACTGTTGACAACGAGCATCATTGTTATTTGTAGCTATATTTAAGTTAATGTCTCCTATTATTGTGGCGTTCGTGTATTGGTTGTAGTTGGTGAGCGTACTCTCTAGGCTGTTAAGGAAGTTCTCTACATTTTGCTGTGATGGTGGTCTATATATTGTAATAATAGGGAAGGTATTTTCAATGTTACAAATGAGACAACTAGCGTCTACGAAAGCTGGTTCAGTTATTTTATATTGCAAGGTTTCTTTAACATATATTACTATGCCGTCGTTCTGGTTAATTAAATTGTTTGTTTGATGTGATGTATAACCTTCCAGTGAGGGGACTGTTGCTGTTTTTTTCAGCCAGCACTCGGTCAAAATAAGGACGTCACACTTAATCTTAATCGCTACTAGAAGGCATATAAATTCGTCAAAGTTTTTTGATATACTTCTGATGTTAAGATGTAAAATGTTTAGTGCATTGCAAGGTCGTATTAGCTTGACGCAGTCATCTATACTGCATATAGTTGACGAGGAGACGTTTACGTTGTCCAGTTCAGTATTTATTTCATTTATATCAGCCATTGGGAGTAATTTGTTATATCAAGACAAGGACGCAATAGTATAGACAAGCTAATTGTCAAGACAGCACGTATTCGGTATATTGCATAGTGAAATAGTATACATTCGTTAATTAGACGATACACAGATACGATACTATTGTTATAAGGGGCATATAAGGGGTACAATGTGCATAGATTATTATTGGTGAAACGGGCGTGAGAAGAATTTGTCAAGTTATGTAATGTGTATTTTGTTAATATGTGTAAAAGTGTGTATATTGTGATGGTTTGATTTGTAGATGGCTTATATGGTACTTTGATAATAAAAATAAAATAGATTTTTGAGCTTTCGTACTTACATAAGAATTTTCTACATAGTTATTAAATTGTTGGTAGACGTTGAGTAAACAAAACGGCATTTTATATTAGCACTATCAACTAATATTTGCACTCTTATAGTATACAGTCATTGTTTCAGTTGCACTTGTAATTCTCGTAGGGTTTCTTCTGATTTCACCAGTATTTGGTTATCTCCTGGAGCTTTTCTTATGAAAATATTCCCATTTGTAGACCAGCAGAAATTAAAGTTATTCTGTTTAGCGAACCCTCTCGCTGTAAAAAACAGTTTTCTCATCTATATGAGAAAACTGTTTTTTACGGTTTTACGGTACGGTAAGTATTCAGAGACATACACAGGTTGACGAGCACCGGCCAGACCCAAACTCTGAGTGTTCAGCCGGTCAGTACCCGGGTGATGTTTATTGAAATTGCGAATAGATGTCAGTAGTTGGGTTTTAAGTTGAACACTTGTGAACTCGGCCACTACTGGTTTCATTGTACCTGGTTTATCTGGTAAACGGTAAACATCGCGGCTTTGTGTCGAGTCCAACGTCATATCAACTGTCGAGCACACTTTGGTAATTATTGTTTTTAGGTTCGTTGGTGACTCCTTTTCGTCAGCAGGTATATTACGGATTTCTATAGAGGATGGTCGTGACGCCCGTTGCAAATCATGGATTTTTGTTTCTAATTGTTCTATATATTCTGTCGCTAGTTGCTTTTCTTTTTGGAGTATTCCTATCTGTTTGGACATATCATCGTACTGGTTGCTGATAAGTTCTGGATAGTTAGATTTTGTTGTTTATTTCAGTTATTTCTGAAATCAGTTTGTTTAGAGAAGCATTTTGTTCGCTACATATGTAATTGTTTAAAGCGATTTTCTTGTTCTTTTAGCATCTCACGTACTTCCAATCTAAAGTCTCGAAATTCGGAGCTCGGTGAATAAGGACAGGCTCGTTTTTGTCGCGGGGCAACATTAACATTCTTTGAAGTTTCACATGGCGTTGTGAGTTGTGGCATATCGGAGTCGGACGCAGTTTGAAGCGATTCTGTACTTGTAGTCACAGGTGGCGGCGATCGTTGTACACGGGGCATCGTGGAGGGTGAAAATAATATGAGCCGTAGCACTCGGTCGTAGATCTCTAAGTGGCTCGTAGGCACTCGCAAAGGTCACCGTGACGTACGCGCAAGTAGCGGTGGAGCGAAAGAGCAATTATTTTTCTGTTCTCTTCCCTCAGCTGGGCGGAGCTTCGCGGCGCAGTCCGAAAGCGCTAGCGGTGACCCGGTGTCAATAGAAGTGTGACAAAGATATACTTAACGCGAAAATAAGCACTTTGAAACTAGTTATTAAGGGTGATAGTCACGTTAATATAGTGTGATAATTATTTAAAGTTTATTTGCAAAAACAAGCACACGTCTGCTCTCAATCAAATCTCGGACGGAAGGGGGATTGAATATCCTGGGAGCTTGAGTGCGTTTATTTAAAATATTTTTTTTGTATAGGCCGCTAACGAGGAGGCGGTTTGCCTGATGATAAGCAATTACCACCAGAGGAGTCGCAAATGCGCTGCCATCCTTTTAAACCCTAAAGAGGGAGGGGGGTTGGGCCTCCGGTACCCTCACTCACTCGACGAAACACAACGCAAGCGCTATTTCACGTCGGTTTTGCTGTGCGACCGTGCTATCACTGCGGTCGAACCGACCCATTCGTACCAAAGCGTGGCTCTCCCACGGTAACTTTTGTGCAGCAGAGAGCTGGCGTGTTGCGCTTTCTTCCTGGAAATATCCTGCATCACAAGGAGTTTTTATAAACATTCGTACAACTGACACAAAGGACACCTGGGTGTTTTTTGTGTCCGTTGTATAAATGTTTATAACAAAAAATCTGTAAGTTACTAATAGTTGTGCCGAGTTTGGACTCGGACAAACAACTATTTGTGGATCAAAGAAATGTTTGTCCTGTGTGGGGATCGAATCCACAACACTTGGCCCACTGGCGATCACTTCAATTACTCCGCCTTCTGTCCAGTCAAATGAGCTGGTGGTGTTACTTTGTGAGGTAATTTAGTTTCATTTATGCTTACAAGGTAACCAATATCATTACGGCTCGCTTAGTGTTAAGCAGGTATAGCAGCCCTGTTACTGCTATCAATATCGGGAAAGGAGTTCCCTCCTAGGTTATAGACTGTCCAGTTTAACATATGGCAGCAGACAGAAAGATTCTGGTAACTTGCTGTGTATGGTATGCAGATCGTTAGAACGGGTACTACTTGAGCGATGCAGATAAAAGACGATGCGCCAGGTAATCTAGCCTACTGAGATTTTTATAATAAATGGAAATTGAAAGAAAACAACATCTAACTGAGTAAGTAGCATGCAAACTAATTCGTTAAATAAATTTATGATGATTGGTTTCCTTTGATTGATAGATTTTTTCATTTGTTTTTATCAAAGATACTTCGCCGTGGAGGAATGCGCTCTGCTTCTTAATAGGTAAATGCTTTCTAGTATTATAAAAGCGTAAGTGTGTTTGCAACAGATTGACGTCATATTTCTCGCATTTAGATCCTAACTAAAATTAATATAGGGTACGCTTCATTAAACAAAAACCTCTTGTTTACGAGCGAAGCTTCGGGGAAAAGTTAGTAATTTATAAACCAGAGAAACTACTTGACATAACCTACTTTTCCTGAAAAATTTACAGTTTCTTTGAAATAATTGTGGGTTGCGAAATGGCGTGGCATGATCAAAATCTAGAATAGTATTAGAACAGCAGCATGATTAATTTTACTACATACTTACATAATATTAAATACGAAGAGTATTCCCAAAGCAGAAAGTGAAATAGTCCAGTCCAGTGAAATATTCCCTTTATCGAATTCGTTGGTAAAAAACGCCAGTTGCGTTACATTGAGCAGATTTATTTGGGTGCCATTATTTTGTTATTTGATTATTAATATTCTGTAGTAGGGGTCAGCAGCGCCGAAGGGAGCACCAGCACCGCAGCCGCAGGCGCACTTGCAAGCGATGGACACGGCACCAGCAGCAGTGACATCACCCCCGAATCTCACAGCGCCCATGATGGGCACCTGACCAGCGACGGTGGTGGTACCAGCGACTGGCAACTCACCGCCGATCGCCACGTTTCCTTCACCGGCACCACCATAAGCGGTAGCCTTGCCACAGAGTGCAGCCCAGCCAGCAGCAGCACCAGGGTAGACTTCAGCATAGCCGAAAGGAGCGTCAGCAGAGGCGTAGGTAGCAGCAGGGGCTAGAGCAGCAACGCAAGGAGCAATATCGGCGTTATATCTGCCCGCGTACTGGCCGAACACATCTGCAGACACACAAAACTAAATGATAAAAATGCTCCCTGTCTATCGATTTTCATTACTCAATCGATGTGAACCCACTCATGGCAGAGCATTTTGGTTTAGCTGGCAGCCCATTTAAAATATTCAATGGCATAATAGCAAAAATTCATGTTTAATGTTTGTTCGTGTCAACTTGAAACTGAATACAGAATGATGTACGACACATTGCTCCACTTTTTATACTCGGAACTTTGTTGATAACAAACGTTCAAATGACATTCGAAATCAATCATTATAATATACAAGACATTACAAAAAGTTTTCTTTGTTGGTAAATTGTTGGCTTATCACGGTTGCACAAGCCTTTACAAAAAACAAAGTAAAAGTCAAAGTAAAAAATCATTTATTCACTCAGGTCAAAAGCAACACCTACGAACGCAAAGAGGTTAGTGAGTTTATTACATTTACTGAATTTACATTTATGTTAGTTGCAAGGTCCAGGCAAAAGGTTGAGCCTATGACAAGATACCTGCAAGAAACTTAAGGCCACTCTTTTAAATCGCCATCAACTTATAATTTCAGTATTTTACAACTCATTTATGTACCAGGTGTTGCAGTCATTATGCCATATGTCACTGTCCATATAAAACTAAATTCTAAAAATAGAGAAAACTTAATAATATTTTGTAAGAAGCATTTGAGGTTTGAAATAATATTTATCAGTACTTTGTTCTTTGTAATAGACAGTAGTATGGCATGAGGACGCATACACTTACACTTTGTGATATAA
The DNA here is from genome assembly GCA_930367265.1 of Catocala fraxini. Taxonomy (NCBI): domain Eukaryota; kingdom Metazoa; phylum Arthropoda; class Insecta; order Lepidoptera; family Erebidae; genus Catocala; species Catocala fraxini. Next base: position 1,699,515 of record OV884051.1, read on the forward strand.
AAAGGTAGTTCGTGACTATATGTAGTTAAAACAAAATTTACGTTAATACTTATAACGTTTGTTTAAAAGAAAAGAAAGATACTTTAACATCACAAAATAAACACGAAGTACCTTCACATAACTAAATTGACTTATTATAATACAAACATTGTTTGAATCCTGTATGAAATAACCAACTAGTTCCATGAGTTTGTATCATTTAAGTAATCACTGATTGAATAATAGCCCTTCCGGAGAAGCTGACTTTTAACAGCACTTTTAAATTTGAGTAAAGGTAAATTTATAATATCAAACGGCAGTTTATTAGAAAAACGTATACTGAGTCCCGCAAATGACTACTTTCGTTGATTTCAACGTTCGAGTTTTATCAACAAGAGTGGCGCAGAGGCGGTGTCAAATGCCTTCGCCAAGTCTAGAAATATCGTTAGAACTTTTTCTTATCGTCAAGCTTGGTGACTATAGTATCCGTGAGTTGATGAACTGCATCGTTAGTCGATCTGCCATTACGAAAACCGTATTGATTATCTGATAAAAGCTTTTTTGACTCTAGGAATTAAGACAATTGTTTATTAATAATCTTTTCCATGATTTGTGATAGCGTTGGCAGGATCGATATTGGACGGTAATTATTGACACAGTCTCTACTATCACTCTTGTGAATTTGGTAAACAAGTCAGTTTTTCAGTTCCGTGGGAAATATGCCCGTGGACAGGCAAGTATTACATATATGTACAATGGGCTCCACTAACAAATATGAATATCTTTTCAATATGCTACCAGGAATATCACGAATCCCTAATGCGCAATCAGTTTTGAGGGAGGATATGATAGCTGCTATCTTTTGGATGTCAGTGGGAAGTATGACAAATGAAAAGTGGCTAGACTGCAGTAAAGGCGAGTTAGAGGCGGTGGAATTAGCACTTATGATAGATTTAACCAATGACAAACCTATGTTCACAAAAAACTGATTAATCCCATTAACAGATTTAACTATCAATTAGATCTATGGATGTGGTTTTCTGACTGTTGGTGCTTGTTATTGATTTGATTTTGTTCCATACCTTTTTTGTGTTGCCCCCACATTTAGCGAGTTCAAACTTGTCATACTTAGGTATAACTTTAAAAATAAAACTATTACAAAAGTTACGGTACCGTGTATAGATGATTTTATTGTTGGGAGTTGGATGATGCTTATATTTAAGATGTAGATCGTCCCGGTTGCGCATGCATCGCAGTAATCCTGGTATTATCCACGGTTTAATTATACGCTTGCGTCTTGGGATAGTAATGTTTATAGAACAGTTACTTATGATGCTGTTAAGTGTGTTAAAGAAAAAAGATACGGCATCATTAGGACAATCTAGCCAATAGATGTAATCAAAGTTCAATAATCTAAGTTTCTCGTCAAGGGATGCATAATCTATGCGTTTGATTATTTTATTATGACAGCTTGAGGGAGAACTGTGGCAGAGACTAATAATGATACGATAGTGGTCGGTTAGAGTTGTTTGTGCGACTAAACTTTTTACTGGAAGCTTGGTTATGACTATTGCGTGGTCAAGAGAAGTCTGCGAATGTGTAGGAATGTAATATGCTGGCAGCATACCATCTGAAGCTAGAAGATTTAGATAAATTTCAGCTCTTGTATCTGATGTTGCTGTCGATGTGTCAATATTTATATCACCTGTAAGAAGTATGTTTCTATAAGATGAGAGTGTTATTAGTATATTGTTTAACGATTCCATGAATTTAGTAAGATCCCTTAAAGCGGGAGAACGATATATGCAGAGTATCAGTTTGGGTATCGCATTTAACTATCAAGCAGTTAGCATCTGCTAAAGAGGGTTCATATATGGTATAGTTATGGGTAGATTTATAATATACAATGACACCCTCGTTCTGTATGGTGACATTTTTAGTATGAACGGAATGGTATCCACTCATAATTGATTGCGTGATTCACGATTACATGGCGAAGTGCGATTTGCTTACAGCGCCATCTCTTGACATTTGTTGAAACTTCTTCGTTTGTATGAAATCACTACATGCCTAAAATTGTTTAAATTTGAAATTATAATTAAATAATACAGATATTTGGAATGGTTGATAGTTTATATTCGTATTTTGACAATCATTTTTAGAATCAGGGTAATATTAGCTTAGAGAGCACAGCCGCATCCTCTACCAGAGTAACCACTGAGGTAGCCGTAGCCGGGACCAGCGAGGCCAAGACCATAAGCACCGGCACCGTAGGCAGCACCGCCGTAGGCAGGACCGGCGAAAGCAGCACCCTCGCTGATCATGGCGTTTATGCCATTACCGCAAGCGTGGTTGACGGCACCAGAACCAGCAGTGGGCAACACACCCTCCACAGCCACAGTACCGACGAACGGCAGCTCACCAGCCGCCCCCAAAATACCCTCATAAACGTTCTCAGATGCTACGGAGAGGCCGACGGGAGCGATGCAGGAGGCGCTGGAGACGGGGAGTCCACCACCGCTGGTGGGTGTAAAGTCTATGGCAGGGCCAGCACAGCCACAAGGAGCAGCTCCCAAGCCATAATATCCCAGCCCATAACCGGGCGCAGCCAAGGCAGGGGCCGCGATGCCGGGTCCTGCGGCGATGGCAGCACGGCTGGTGCACTGGCTCAGTGCACACTAAACATTAGAAAAGCAAACACGTTAGTATGTTTTGAACCATTTACCAGTCATTTCTATAGCAATATATTTACAGTAGCTCTTGTAGCTTTTAATAAAATAATAATAATAATAAAATTTATTTCAGAATTGCATCCATAATTTGTTAGTTACAATGTTCTTAACCTAGTGTTAGTGAAAACATAATAAATTAAATAATACAATAAGATAATGAGTCAGGCACTTGCTTTCGCGTGAAGGCCTATCCAATGCCTCAACAGTAATGAGTCCCACCGAGTAGTGCACGCGTTCAGGATGGCGCTGGGGCCGCCGCGCACCCGCACCATTAAAGAGGCACTTCGCTTCCGTATGACGGCGTGAAAGCCGTCCACGTGCGCGTCCGCGAACATACCACTCACGCTACAGTACCGCGGCAACCCCATCATCACCCTGAACGCGTTATTATATTGCACACGCAGGGTGTCGAAAGTCCTTCGCGTGTATTTGGCCCACAAACTGCAGGTGTAAAAGGTCTGACAGAAAGCTCTAAATAGTGTGACCTTAACTTGTTCAGTGCACCGTGCGAATCTGCGAGCCAACATGTTACAGCGAACAGACGACGCCCTGCGTTCCCTCTCCATATCCATGTCGTCTTTAAGGTCCTCAGTGACCCAGTGGCCCAGATACTTGAAATGAGTGACTTGCTTTAATGGTGTACCATAGAGTGAAACGGGAGGTACCACTGGAACCTCTTTTTTAGGTGCTTTAAATACCATAACCTCACTCTTTTTCACATTGTATCTGAGCCCCTGGGCCGCCGCATAATCTTCACATATACGGAGTAACTTGCGCAGCGCACCGATTGAAGGGCTGAGCAGAACCATGTCATCAGCGTAGCTTATATTATTAACGCAAATGCCTTCTATGTGACATCCGATGCCGGTGCTGCTCAGCCCTCCAATCAGGCGGTCCATATATAAATTAAATAACTTCGGTGAGGTAAGGCCCCCCTGCCTCACTCCACACTCTAATACATAATCTTCCGACTTACTAGCCGCCCACCTAACAGCATTTTTCTGATTTTTGTACCAGTACTCAAATATAGCTACAATTTCAGGGGGCAAACTAGTGTCTTGGTACATTTTAGTCCACAAAAGGTCATACGAGACTAAATCGAATGCCCTGGACAGGTCCAGGAAACATGCGTATACTGGGGTTTTACGAGCAGTATAGTATTGCACAGTCTGCTTGAGGCACAAAATCGCACTTTCAGTAGATAGACCATTTCGAAAACCGAACTGGCCATCATGCAGTTTAATGTGTTTGGTTAAATGGCCGTCAAGCAGACTGTCCAATACCTTCGCTATAACCGTGGCTAAGGAGATAGGCCTGTAGTTAGACCTGTCCAAGACATTTCCCGTCTTATTTTTTACAATAGGGACAACAATGGTATACATGAGGTCATCAGGCAAGTAGGAGTGGTTAATACAGAGATTAAACAATAGGGCCAAAACTCTAGGCAAGTGTACTCCGGCAAACCGCAGGTGCTCAATGCTGAGGCCATCATGACCTGGAGATTTTCCTCTTTTCATAGATTTGATAACTAAATCAACATTCTTTGCAGTAAACCTTACATGGATATCTCCGGGTATAGCCACAGCATCAGGCACCGACCTCGACTCAGCTTGTGCGAGATTGCCAACCGGCTCCACTCTGAAAAGTTGCCTAAATAATTCTGCAATGGCATCTGGCTCGTGTTCACTCTCGATGCTTACTGGCCGGCTAGGCTTTATATTCAAATTATTTGTTGATTTCCAAAATTTTGAAAAATTATTATTGGAATGGTGTCGTGCAATTATATCCATCTTAATTTGCTTTTGGTTATTCTGACACCATTTCAATTTTTTCTTGAACAGACGTCTAGATTCAGTCATTTCATTATATAGCTGACCAGAGTTAGGTCTCCCATACCATAGCCAATTATGATAACACTGCCGTGCCTTACCGTGCGCCTCCCTCACATGTTTATTCCAACCTATAATATGCTTGCCCCTACCGCGATTTGAATTTGTACTAGAGGAAGATTTCGCGCCTTCTGACAATATACGTACTACATTTCTATACATATTGCTAATAAAGGATTTATGCTTATCAGAGTTACACTTTTTATCAGCACAAGTTGCAAATTCCGATGGAAAATCAATAAGCCGCAGATTTGCGTGACAATAGTTATGGTACATTTCAATTTGACTAGGTTGCCTTTCACCCCATATTACATTATTTTTAAATACATTTGATATTACAATTTTAGGTTTTATTAGATTCAAATTACATGTTAATTGCATTGGATAGTGATCCGACCAGTAGATGTCGTACAATATAGTCACATTATCGATGGTTGCGCGCGCGGCGCTAGTGACCACGCAATGATCGAGCCACCGCCGACGTCCGTGTGCGTCGCTAACAAACGTGTGTGAGTCATTAGGTAACAGTTCGAGATCAACACATGTCCAGGATTGTTCTACGCAAAAGTCTAAGAGTTGCATTGCAAATGACTCACCCGGGTGCGCGTTGAAGTCTCCCAACACATACACAGATTCTACATCACTAATTGCAATTATAGAATTTATTTCGCCTAGACACTCCGTAAACTCGATCAAATTGTCTTTAGAGTCCGTAGGCATATACACAGATATGATTAGCAAAGAATGATATTGTACCTCAACCTTAATAGCCGCTATGCGATCACTGTTACACTTTAACACTGATACTGAGGGAAACACCGATTTCCTCCACAGCACTGCCACACCCCCGTATGGTCGACCACGGAGCACACCTGCCGAGGTGTCCACGGCAGACTTGCCAGTGAACGCAAACTTGTCACTGATGCTGTCCAGGAATGGGATATCGTGTGGCAACAGCCACGTCTCCTGAAGTGCTACAATGTCAGCTGTTTCACATATTTTCCTTACGCATTCTGCAGATCTTATAATATTTTTGCAATTAAATGTTACAAACTTAGTGTGATTATTCATAAGCTAGGTATATTATTTCGCACTCCTAATACCAGAATTACTTCTTGCCCTGAAGTTAACAAAGCGACGGTATGCAACGCCTTCTGGCCAGAAATCATCATTTAGGAAAGTATCCAGTTTATGTTTTGGTACCAGAACTTTGTATGCATCATACAATTTAGGTACTTTCATATTCATTTTTTCCAAGTGTACAGTAACATCAGTTTTACTCGCTATGTAACTCAGTATGTCACACACGGGCACGTCCTTCGCAACATTATAAATATAGATAGGAATTTTAATATCTGCAGCTTTGAAATTCGTGTCCGCGCTCGACACTGCCTTTCCCCTACTAGCAACAAACCGATTCCTTAAACGTCTTCTCTGTACTAGGGTCCATTCTTGGTCCTCCTTTGATATTTTCCAGTCACCATTGCGTACAATATCAGCCAAAGATTTCCTACTGCCAAGTACGTCTCGCTTTATGTTCGGAGCGGCCGTGTGTCTCGCCTCGCTCGGCGCGTCGGTCGCAGCTGATTGCAGGTGAGTCATCGACTCGGGCTCATCGCCGGCCGGCGTAACACAAATACTGATATCATTAGCCGCGATCACAATTTTGTTGAGTACCCTCATTTTCTGAACATGATTGAATAATATCTCGAAAACTCGTATCTACGCGTTTGTCACTCGTATTTTTGCATGGTGTGGCATATTGAGTGTCCGTATACTCAAGCCCCTTTGGACCGCTGCAGTAGTCATCGTGACTATCCAGCAAAAAGCCACCTCTTTTGACGTTGACTTTACTGGCGGTGCTTCTAAAATTGTTCACTATAGATGCCTTTTTTAGGCTTTCAAGATCAAACTTCACATCATTTAGGTTTTCTTTAGTGGCATACAGATCTTTGATCTGATCCATCTCCTGCTGCATTCGCATCAAATCCTTCAAAATCGGAGTGACGTCGACGTGATCAAAAAGTACCGGCGGTAGTTTATGCAGGTCGCGGGCCACAAAAACCGGTAATGTCTCAGGATCGGACTCCTTCAGCATGCAGATGATATCATCTATTTCACGGAGCTTCTTCCCGTCTCTCTTCCTCGTCTTCTTACGCTTCTCCGTGGGTAATGATTCACAGAGCAGATTTTTAGCATTGTGGATGTCCTCGTCAGAAAATGCACTCACACATATTTGACTAATGCTCTCCTCGTTCATCACATCGATTTTGTTACATACAAAGGCCAGAACCTCATTAATAACTATATTGCAACTCGAACATTTTAACAATTTCGCGGCCATGGCTAGTCTCGCGCGTCCGTACGACAGCGCATGCGCGATACGAGTGGCGCGGCTTCGCTCGCGTAAAAGTAGGTTAGGTTGGTAACAGAACTTGTTTAAAATAAAATATAGCCAATGTTACTCGGTGATAATATAGCTTTCTAATGGTGAAGAAGAATTTTTTAAATCGGTTGATTAGTTTGGCAGTCAAATCCTTACAATCAAACAAACAAAAAATTCAATATTTTCTATTTATAATATACTAGAGACTCATATACTTAGACTAACGATAAATACAATCTATCAAAACTAAATGCCATGAATATAAATAAAACAAATGTATATACAATACATATTAATTACTATTGATTTGATAGTTAAAATTGGTTCGAAAGTAATTGACACCTGCTGAGAATGATAATATTATTATACATTTTTAGATGCGCAGATTATAATTAGTACTATGACTGCACGGATGTCGTATTGGTTTAATTGCCATTGCGTCGAGTGTTGTGGGTTCAATCACCACACGGCACAAAAATTTGTGTGATCCACAAATGGTTGTTCCGAGTCTGGGTGTTCTTTGTGTCCGTTGTTTGAATGTTTGGAAAATGCCCCGCGATACAGGATTTATTCCTCGTGTTTGAGTTGTCTTTTTTAAGGAAAGGATAGGATTATAGCATTCTCGGAGTCAAAAGGTTGAACCACGTTCGAAACACTACTCTGCGCTCTACAACACGCATAACTGACGTAGGTGTTGAATCCGCCAGGCTGGAGTGGGACTGGGCCGGACACGTCTGCCGCATGCACCTAGAGATGTGGGTACAAATTGTGACCAACTGAGTGCCAAAAGACAGTCGAAGGCAACGAGGCAGACCTAAACGGAGAAGGTGAGGTGATTTGAACGTCTTCGAAAGGGACTGGCAGGGAATGTCTTCGGGTAGAGTGGTTTGGAAGTCCAAGGGTGAGGCGTTTGCCCAGCAGTGGGATACAATATAACGCTAAGGGAAGAAAAATAGGCTCACGCATGCACCTAGAGATGTGGGTACAAATTGTGACCAACTGAGTGCCAAAAGACAGTCGAAGGCAACGGGGCAGACCTAAACGGAGAAGGTGAGATGATTTGAACGTCTTCGAAAGGGACTGGCAGGGAATGTCTTCGGGTAGAGTGGTTTGGAAGTCCAAGGGTGAGGCGTTTGCCCAGCAGTGGGATACAATATAACGCTAAGGGAAGAAAAATAGGCTCACGCCTATTACCGTCGTTCGTCGGCCTCGATGGCGTAGCGGTTGGAGTAACCGACTGACACGCCTAACAATAATGTTGTGTTTATCCATTGTCTAGTACACATAGTACAAGCTCTGCTCAGTTTGGGCTAGATGATGTGAGAATATAATATGTTAGAAAATACCTGTGATAAGAGAAACATAATTAATATGTATAATAATATTCTAACACATACACACAGCACCATCTAGCCCAAACTAAGCAGAGCTTGTAATAAGGGTACTAGACAATGGATAAACATACATATATACATTTTATTTGTAAATACGTGCATATTATACATAGAAACACCCACACCAAGACAAACATTCATGTCCATGCACACAAATGTTTGACTTGTGTGGGAATCGAACCCGCGACCTCAGGCGTGGCAGTCGGTTACACTAACCACTACGCCATCGTGGTTACGCCATGTTCAATTAATCACATTTCAAAACTACAGGATAGTAATTCAGAATTGTAAATACTAAAATACATTTACAAAATTCAATGTTATCTGACTCTACCAAATTCGTTACACTACTGAGAATTTTTGATACAATATGCCAAAAACACTGCTGTCAAAATTAAAATAAACGAAAAGTTTTTAAAATAGTATAAAAAAGGTATTACCTGGATGAAGAGCGCCTGAGCGCAGAGGACGATGATGGCTTTGGCAGACATGTTGTTTTCAGTATAAATGTTGATCTAACAATGCTATTCAAAACGAATACTACTGCTTTTATACTAAAACATCCTATACTATTGACTAAGTAGGCATTTTTTTCATAAACTTGCACAACCCCGATAAGCCTATATAATTTACCAACAAAGAAAACTTACGAAAATTTTCATTGTCAAGGTTTTTAATTTCGAAATTACATTTATACGTTTGTTATCAATCAAGCGTTTTGTATATAAAGTGGGCGCAATGTGTGGTACATCATTCTGTATTCAGCTTCACGTTGACACGAACAAACATCAAACATGAACACCTTCACCATCCTGTTCCTCTGCGTCCAAGCTTGCTTGGTACAGGTGAGTCAGCTTTTCTATTGTTATTTAATTCCTTTATTACATTTGGCAGAATCACTTTTAACCCTCCAAGCGTTCTCTTGGCACCCCACCGCCAAAGAAATATTGCCATGTCCAGGTGCGATGGTTAACAAAACCAAGTAAACACAATAGTAAAAAAATATAAGATTACAGGAGCACAGAAATGTTTTGATGTAACACTAATAGGATTGTATTTCACATGACGTCCAGTGCTGTAGGCCAATACGGATATAAACTGGCTTTATTTTCAAACTACCAAGTATGCATAGTGCGTTGCTTTTCTAAATATTTCACATTTACTGTAAAATCTCAGCTTTGCTATTATTACTTAGCTCTGGTGGCATCTGGATCTTAGTCTAATAGCTTTCATTTGGTATATCACTGATAATGACAGAATGAACTTTATTTTTTTTAACCACTTGGAGACCACCAAAACTTAACAGTGATTGCTTACCAGCTTACATCACTCTACAAGACAGCATATAACAGATAATTTTTTGCAATTATTGTCCTGTGTTTCTGCAGAATGTGTTCGGCCAGTGCGCGGGCAGATATAACGTCGCCGCCATCGCTCCTTGCGGTGCTGCTCCTTGCGGTATTGCTTCTTACGGATACGACGGTCTGGCTGGTCCTTACGGATTGGGCGCTCCTTTCGCATACGACGGTCTGGCTGGTCCTTACGGATTGGGCGCTCCTTTCGCATACGACGGTCTGGGTGGTCCTTACGGTGGTGCCGGTGAAGGTAACGTGGCGGTCGCCGGTGAGCTGCCAGTGGCTGGTAACACTGTCGTTGTTGGTCAGGTACCCATCATGGGCGCTGTGAAATTCTGCGGTGATGTCGCTGCTGGTGGTGCCGTGTCCATCGCTGGCCAGTGCGCCTGCGGCTGTGGCTGTGGTGCCGGTGCCCCATACGGTGCTGGATACCTGTACTGAGCGGTGTTGTAATATGATACGAACGAAATATAAATGAGCAAAGTGACACATTGAATTTTGTACTCTTTAAATCCCTTTATCCTAACTAATGTTATAAATGTGAATGTGAGTTTAAGTTGAAAGGTACTATTTTCCACCAGGCATAAAGTGCTGTTTCCGAAGGATAGTTTATTGACAAAATGTAAATTAACGCGAGTGAAGCTGCGGGCAAAGTCTAGTATAGGAAGAAGCTGTTCAAAACCACTTTGATGACAAGTTATTAAGCTAGTTCTTATATCACCTCAGCTCAGTCCGTAAAAATAGTAACATGTCGATATTGTTCATTATTCTTCTTTACAGTTTCTTGTTTATTTTTGCTTTGCCCTCTCAGTATTTTGTCATTTATATTACAACTTAAGAGTAGATATTAACTATTTTGGAGCTAAACTCTTCTATTTTCTCGCCTCTATACGTTGTAATTTTTAGCTGCTCGAGGGCACGAATGCCGCAATCTTTATTGTTTGCTTTACGTAACTGCCATTTAGAATAAAATACCAGTTGCTCGATGATAGTTTATATTGTTGCTCCACAGCGACTATCAAACGAAAATACTAATATAATACATAAATAAGACTATGGGATGGCTAAGATTGCGTCGTCCGTTATTAGAGAGAATTGAATATCCTGGGAGCTTGAGTGCGTTTATTTAAAATATTTTTTTTGTATAGGCCGCTAACGAGGAGGCGGTTTTCCTGATGGTAAGCAATTATCACCAGAGGAGTCGCAAATGCGCTGCCATTCTTTTAAACCCTAAAGAGAGGGAGGGGGGTTGGGCCTCCGGTACCCTCACTCACTCGACGAAACACAACGCAAGCGCTATTTCACGTCGGTTTTGCTGTGCGACCATGCTATCACTGCGGTCGAACCGACCCATTCGTACCAAAGCGTGGCTCTCCCACGGTAACTTTTGTGCAGCAGAGAGCTGGCGTGTTGCGCTTTCTTCCTGGAAATATCCTGCTTCACAAGGAGTTTTTATAAACATTCGTACAAAAGACACAAAGGACACCTGGGTGTTCTTTGTGTCCGTTGTATAAATGTTTGTAACAAAAAATCTGTGAGTTACTAACAGTTGTGCCGAGTTTGGACTCGGACAAACAACTATTTGTGGATCAAAGAAATGTTTGTCCTGTGTGGGGATCGAATCCACAACACTTGGCCCACTGGCGATCACTTTAATTACTCCGCCTTCTGTCCAGTCAAATGAGCTGGTGGTGTTATTTTGTGAGGTAATTTAGTTTCATTTATGCTTACAAGGTAACCAATATCATTACGGCTCGCTTAGTGTTAACAGGTATAGCAGCCCTGTTACTGCTATCAATATCGGGAAAGGAGTTCCCTCCTAGGTTATAGACTGTCAAGTTTAACATATGACAGCAGACTGAGAGATTCTGGTAACTCGGTGTGTATGGTATGCAGATCGTTGGAACGGGTACTACTTGAGCGATGCAGATAAAAGACGATGCGCCAGGTAATCTAGCCTACTGAGATTTTTATAATAAATGGCTTTTGAAAGAAAATAACATCTAACTGAGTAAGTAGCATGCAGACTAATTTGTTAAATAAATTTATGATGATTGGTTTCCTTTGATTGATAGATTTATTCATTTGTTTTTATCAAAGATACTTCGCCGTGGAGGAATGCGCTCTGCTTCTTAATAAGTAAATGCTTACTAGTATTATAAAAGCGTAAGTGTGTTTGCAACAGATTGACGTCATATTTCTCGCATTTAGATCCTAACTAAAATTAATATAGGGTACGCTTCATTAAACAAAAACCTCTTGTTTACGAGCGAAGCTTCGGGCAAAAGTTAGTAATTTATAAACAAGAGAAACTACTTGACATAACCTACATTTCCTGAAAAAATTACAGTTTCTTTGAAATAATGGTGGGTTGCGAAATGGCGTGGCGTGATCAAAATCTAGAATAGTATTAGAACAGCAGCATGATTAATTTTACTACATACTTACATAATATTATAGGCGAGATTGATTGCGATAAATACATTCATTAAGACGAAGAGTATTCCGAAAGTAGAAAGATGATTCCAGTGAAATATTCCCTTTATCGAATTCGTTGGTAAAAAACGCCAGCTGCGTTACATTGAGCAGATTTATTTGGGTGCCATTATTTTGTTATTTGATTATTAATATTCTGTAGTAGGGGTCAGCAGCGCCGAAGGGAGCACAAGCACCTCAGCTGCAGGCGCACTTGCAAGCGATGGACACGGCACCAGCAGCAGTGACATCACCACCGAATCTCACAGCGCCCATGATGGGCACCTGACCAGCGACTGGCAACTCACCGGCGACCGCCACGTTTCCTTCACCGGCACCACCATAAGCGGTAGCCTTGCCACAGAGCGCAGCCCAGCCAGCAGCAGCACCAGGGTAGACTCCAGCATAGCCGAAAGGAGCGGCAGCAGAGGCGTAGGTAGCAGCAGGGGCTAGAGCAGCACCGCAAGGAGCAATATCGGCGTTATATCTGCCCGCGTACTGGCCGAACACATTCTGCAGACACACAAAACTAAATGATAAAAATGCTCCCTGTCTATCGATTTTCATTACTCAATCGATGTGAACCCACTCATGGCAGAGCATTTTGGTTTAGCTGGCAGCCCATTTAAAATATTCAATGGCATAATAGCAGAAATTCATGTATAATGTTTGTTCGTGTCAACTTGAAACTGAATACAGAATGATGTACGACACATTGCTCCACTTTTTATACTCGGAACTTTGTTGATAACAAACGTTCAAATGACATTCGAAATCAATCATTATAATATAGAAGACATTACAAAAAGTTTTCTTTGTTGGTAAATTGTTGGCTTATCACGGTTGCACAAGCCTTTACAAAAAACAAAGTAAAAGTCAAAGTAAAAAATCATTTATTCACTCAGGTCAAAAGCAACACCTATGAACGTCAAAGAGGTTAGTGAGTTAATTACATTTACTGAATTTACATTTATGTTAGTTGCAAGGTCCAGGCAAAAGGTTGAGCCTATGACAAGATACCTGCAAGAAACTTAAGGCCACTCTTTTAAATCGCCATCAACTTATAATTTCAGTATTTTACAACTCATTTATGTACCAGGTGTTGCAGTCATTATGCCATATGTCACTGTCCATATAAAACTAAATTCTAAAAATAGAGAAAAACTTAATAATATTTTGTAAGAAGCATTTGAGGTTTGAAATAATATTTATCAGTACTTTGTCATTTGTAATAGACAGTAGTATGGCATGAGGACGCATACACTTACACTTTGTGATATAAAAAGGTAGTTCGTGACTATATCTAGTTAAAACAAAATTTACGTTAATACTTATAACGTTTGTTTAAAAGAAAATAAAGATACTTAAACATCACAAAATAAACACAAAGTACCTTCACATAACTAAATTGACTTATTATAATACAAACATTGTTTGAATCCTGTATGAAATAACCAACTAGTTCCATGAGTTTGTATCATTTAAGTAATCACTGATTGAATAATAGCCCTTCCGGAGAAGCTGACTTTTAACAGCACTTTTAAATTTGAGTAAAGGTAAATTTATAATATCAAACGGCAGTTTATTAGAAAAACGTATACTGAGTCCCGCAAATGACTACTTTCGTTGATTTCAACGTTCGAGTTTTATCAACAAGAGTGGCGCAGAGGCGGTGTCAAATGCCTTCGCCAAGAAATATCGTTAGAACTTTTTCTTATTTTATTTTTTTTATTTTATTTTATTTATTAGGTCTACCAACAATTGCTTACACTAATCTACATATAACAAAAATAATACATGCATTTAAACTCTACACAGTGCAACAATTACTTAAAGGTAAACACCACATGAACAAAAAAAAAAGAACAACAATAAAAACGACTTTTGCAAGTTGTAAGCTAAATATTGTGCAAGTAAACATAGTAATGTTTAGCTATTTATGAGTATCGTATGTTAAATATTAAAGCAATTTCAAAAATTAAAAAGTTATGTCTACACAAAACACAGTCCAAAAATTTATTTTTATAACAATTTTTTTTTTATTTTTTTTTATAACAAATCTGATAAACAGTTCAGAAATTTAATTTTTTGCTTATTGAGAGAATCAAAGTGTAAATCGACCACATCACTAGAACTATTCAAAACCCTACAAAACCTTGCACATGGAGAGTTAGCTCCCAACACCGTTCTTCTCCTTGGTGGATAAAGTGGAGTAATAGGTTTGCGAGGAATCCTCGAGGGAACACGAAAGCTAATGAGTGCGAGCAGCACTGGCGAGTCTATATTTCCCTTCAAGATTTTGCTAGCAAACATTGCGTCGCTCAAACATCTTCGCTCTTCCAAGGTGTGCATGTTGAAGAATTTCAATCTTTTTTTGTAAGAACGCACTTTTTTAGTTATTCCTACAGAAAAAGCCAGATGCCACACAAAGCGTTTTTGGACGCGTTCTAGACGCAAACTATTTACAGCGTAGTGTGGCCGCCACACCACACTGCTATACTCTAATATACTACGTACTAAACTGTGATAAAGTAAAATTTTAGTTTTAATGTGACGAAAACCTTTACACTGTCTTATGACAAAACCCATCATTCTGGATGCTTTTTTAGAAATGTGATCCAAGTGTGGTGCAAAGGTTAGTTTTTGATCAAATAGAACTCCAAGATCACGAATAGTGTCCACTTCATTAACTTTGTCCTCATTTATGTAATAAACTGTCATTATTGGGTTAATTTTCCTTGTATATGTAACGTGGTAACACTTCTTTGGATTCAAAAACATGTCATTATCTTTACACCATTGAATAAGACTATTAAGATCCATCTGTAAAAGTGAGGAGTCTCTGTTAGATTTAACAATTCTAAGAAACTTTAAATCATCGGCATACATAAAAATTTCAGAGTGCTGTAGACAGCTGGGAAGGTCGTTAATAAAATAGTTGAATAATATAGGCCCTAGATGGGAGCCTTGTGGAACTCCAGATGAGATATTATATACGTCAGATTGATAACCGTTTACCACAACAAAAAAAGATCTACTTCTTAAGTATGAAGTCACCCATTCAAGCAAGCCACCAGCGATACCATAAGCACGCAACTTACAAGATAAGATTTTGTGGGACACTTTATCAAAGGCCTTGCTGAAGTCAGTATAAATGACGTCAGCTTGGTGCCCAGAGTCTATGGCTTCAGTCAAAAGTTCCGTGAAAGGGACCAGATTAGAGCTTGTCGATCGTGATCCAACAAAACCGTGCTGATGATCGCTAATAAATAATTTTAGATGATTTTGGAAATACGGACAAAGCAGCGACTCAAACACTTTAGCAAACGTTGAGAGGATTGAGATAGGCCTATAGTTAGCTATGTCATCGTTATTATCTGATTTATGTATAGGCACCACCTTAGCCACTTTCCATTTCAGAGGGAATACGCCAGAAGACAAGGATTTGCTATATATAAGAATAAGAGGGCACACTAACTCCTCAGCGCAAGACGTAATAAATATCGGCGGTATGCCATCAGGGCCTGCTCCTTTGTTAATGTCTAAACTTTTAATTTTTTTAAGTAATGTCTCACTGCTGATTGTGGGACTTGTTAAACATAAACTGCTATTTTCGAGAAATTTTAATAATATTTTATAATCAAAGTCCTCGTTTAATTCTCGGTCTGGGCTATAAACAGACGAGAAGTTGGTAGCTTATCGTCAAGCTTGGTGACTATAGTATCCGTGAGTTGATGAACTGCATCGTTAGTCGATCTGCCATTACGAAAACCGTACTGATTATCTGATAAAAGCTTTTTTGACCCTAGGAATTAAGACAATTGTTTAATAATAATCTTTTCCATGATTTTTGATAGAGTTGGCAGGATCGATATTGTACGGTAATTATTGACACAGTCTCTACTATCACTTTTGTGAATTTGGTAAACAAGTCACTTTTTCAGTTCCGTGGGAAACATGCCCGTGGACAGGAAAGTATTACATATATGTACAATGGGCTCCACTAACAAATATGAATATCTTTTCAATATGCTACCAGGAATATCACGAATCCCTAATGCGCAATCAGTTTTGAGGGAGGATATGATAGCTGCTATCTCTTGGATGTCAGTGGGAAGTATGACAAATGAAAAGTGGCTAGACTGCAGTAAAGGCGAGTCAGAGGCGGTGGGATTAGCACTTATGATAGATTTAACCAATGACAAACCTATATTCACAAAAAACTGATTAATCCCATTAACAGATTTCATTATCAATTAGATCTATGGATGTGGTTTTCTGACTGTTGGTGCTTGTTTTTGATTTGATTTTGTTCCATATCTTTTTTGTGTTGCCTCCACATTTAACGAGTTCAAACTTGTCATAATTTCGTATAACTTTAAAAAAAACTAATACAAAGATTACGGTACCGTGTATAGATGATTTTATTGTTGGGAATTGGATGATGCTTATATTTAAGATGTAGATCGTCCCGATTGCGCATGCATCGCAATAATCCTGGTATAATCCAAGGTTTAATTATACGCTTGCGTTTTGGGATAGTAAGGTTTATAGAACAGTTACTTATGGTGCTGTTAAGTGTGTTAAGGAAAAAAGAAACGGCATCATTAGGACAATCTAGCCAATAGATGTAATCAAAGTTTAATAATCTAAGTTTCTCGTCAAGCGATGCATAATCTATGCGTTTGATTATTTTATTATGACAGCGTGAGGGAGAACTGTGGCAGAGACTTATAATGATACGATAGTGGTCGGTTAGAGTTGTTTGTGCGACTAAACTTTTTACTGGAAGCTTGGTTATGACTATTGCGTGGTCAAGAGAAGTCTGCGAATGTGTAGGAATATAATATGCTGGCAGCATACCATGTGAAGCTAGAAGATTTAGATAAATTTCAGCTCTTGTATCTGATGTTGCTGTCGATGTGTTAATATTTATATCACCTGTAAGAAGTATGTTTCTATAAGATGAGAGTGTTATTAGTATATTGTTTAACGATTCCATGAATTTAGTAAGATCCCTTAAAGCGGGCGAACGATATATGCAGAGTATCAGTTTGGGTATCGCATTTAACTATCAAGCAGTTAGCATCTGCTAAAGAGGGTTCATATACGGTATAGTTATGGGTAGATTTATAATATACAATGACACCCTCGTTCTGTATGGTGACATTTTTAGTATGAACGGAATGGTATCTACTCATAATTGATTGCGTGATTCACGATTACATGGCGAAGTGCGATTTGCTTACAGCGCCATCTCTTGACATTTGTTGAAACTTCTTCGTTTGTATGAAATCACTACATGCCTAAAATTGTTTAAATTTGAAATTATAATTAAATAATACAGATATTTGGAATGGTTGATAGTTTATATTCGTATTTTGACAATCATTTTTAGAATCAGGGTAATATTAGCTTAGAGAGCACAGCCGCATCCTCTACCAGAGTAACCACTGAGGTAGCCGTAGCCGGGACCAGCGAGGCCAAGACCATAAGCACCGGCACCGTAGGTAGCACCGCCGTAGGCAGGACCGGCGAAAGCAGCACCCTCGCTGATCATGGCGTTTATGCCATTACCGCAAGCGTGGTTGACGGCACCAGAACCAGCAGTGGGCAACACACCCTCCACAGCCACAGTACCGACGAACGGCAGCTCACCAGCCGCCCCCAAAATACCCTCATAAACGTTCTCAGATGCTACGGAGAGGCCGACGGGAGCGATGCAGGAGGCGCTGGAGACGGGGAGTCCACCACCGCTGGTGGGTGTAAAGTCTATGGCAGGGCCAGCACAGCCACAAGGAGCAGCTCCCAAGCCATAATATCCCAGCCCATAACCGGGCGCAGCCAAGGCAGGGGCCGCGATGCCGGGTCCTGCGGCGATGGCAGCACGGCTGGTGCACTGGCTCAGTGCACACTAAACATTAGAAAAGCAAACACGTTAGTATGTTTTGAACCATTTACCAGTCATTTCTATAGCAATATATTTACAGTAGCTTTTGTAGCTTTTGCCCGCGGCTTCGCTCGCGTAAAAGTAGGTCATGTTGGTAACAGAACTTGTTGAAAATAAAATATAGCCAATGTTACTCGGTGATAATATAGCTTTCTAATAATGAAGAAGAATTTTTTAAATCGGTTGATTAGTTTGGCAGTCAAATCCTTACAATCAAACAAACAAAAAATTCAATCTTTTCTATTTATAATATACTAGAGACTCATATACTCAGACTAACGATAAATACAATCTGTCAAAACTAAATGCCATGAATATAAATAAAATAAATGTATATACAAAACATATTAATTATTATTGATTTGATAGTTAAAATTGATTCGAAAGTAATTGACACCTGCTGAGAATGATAATATTATTATACATTTTTAGATGCGCAGATTATAATTAGTATTATGACTGCACGGATGGCGTATTGGTTTAATTGCCATTGCGTCGAGTGTTGTGGGTTCAATCACCACACGGCACAAAAATTTGTGTGATCCACAAATGGTTGTTCCGAGTATGGGTGTTCTTTGTGTCCGTTGTTTGAATGTTTGGAAAATGCCCCGCGATACAGGATTTATTCCTAGCGTTTGAGTTGTCTTTTTTAAGGAAAGGATAGGATTATAGCATTCTCGGAGTCAAAAGGTTGAACCACGTTCGAAACACTACTCTGCGCTCTACAACACGCATAACTGACGTAGGTGTTAAATCCGCCAGGCTGGAGTGGGACTGGGCCGGACACGTCTGCCGCATGCACCTAGAGATGTGGGTACAAATTGTGACCAACTGGGTGCCAAAAGACAGTCGAAGGCAACGGGGCAGACCTAAACGGAGAAGGTGAGATGATTTGAACGTCTTCGAAAGGGACTGGCAGGGAATGTCTTCGGGTAGAGTGGTTTGGAAGTCCAAGGGAGAGGCGTTTGCCCAACAGTGGGATACAATATAACGCTAAGGGAAGAAAAATAGGCTCACGCCTATTACCGTCGTTCGTCGGCCTCGATGGCGTAGCGGTTGGAGTAACCGACTGACACGCCAAGGTCATGGATCGATTCCCGCACAAGTCAAACATTTGTGTGCATGAACATGGATGATTATCTTGGTCTGGGTGTTTCTATGTATAATATATGGGTATTTAAAAAAATAAGTATATATTAATGTATGTTTATCCATTGTCTAGTACACATAGTACAAGCTCTGCTCAGTTTGGGCTAGATGATGTTGTGAGAATATAATATGTCAGAAAATACCTGTGATAAGAGAAACATAATTAATATGTATAATAATATTCTAACACATAGACACAACACCATCTAGCCCAAACTAAGCAGAGCTTGTAATAAGGGTACTAGACAATGGATAAACATACATATATACATTTTATTTGTAAATACGTGCATATTATACATAGAAACACCCACACCAAGACAAACATTCATGTCCATGCACACAAATGTTTGACTTGTGTGGGAATCGAACCCGCGACCTCAGGCGTGGCAGTCGGTTACACTAACCACTACGCCATCGAGGTTACGCCATGTTCAATTAATCACATTTCAAAACTACAGGATAGTAATTCAGAATTGTAAATACTAAAATACATTTACAAAATTCAATGTTATCTGACTCTACCAAATTCGTTACACTACTGAGGATTTTTGATACAACATGCCAAAAAAAATGCTGTCAAAAATTAAAATAAACGAAAAGTTTTTAAAATAGTATAAAAAAGGTATTACCTGGATGAAGAGCGTCTGAGCGCAGAGGACGATGATGGCTTTGGCAGACATGTTGTTTTCAGTATAAATGTTGATTTAACAATGCTATTCAAAACGAATACTACTGCTTTTATACTAAAACATCCTATACTATTGACTAAGTAGGCATTTTTTTCATAAACTTGCACAACCACGATAAACCTATATAATTTACCAACAAAGAAAACTTACGAAAATTTTCATTGTCAAGGTTTTTAATTTCGAAATTACATTTATACGTTTGTTATCAATCAAGCGTTTTGTATATAAAGTGGGCGCAATGTGTGGTACATCATTCTGTATTCAGCTTCACGTTGACACGAACAAACATCAAACATGAACACCTTCACCGTCCTGTTCCTCTGCGTCCAAGCTTGCTTGGTACAGGTGAGTCAGCTTTTCTATTGTTATTTAATTCCTTTATTACATTAGGCAGAATCACTTTTAACCCTCCAAGCGTTCTCTTGGCACCCCACCGCCAAAGAAATATTGCCATGTCCAGGTGCGATGGTTAACAAAACCAAGTAAACACAATAGTAAAAAAAATATAAGATTACAGGAGCACAGAAATGTTTTGGTGTAACACTAATAGGATTGTATTTCACATGACGTCCAGTGCTGTAGGCCAATGCAGATATAAACTGGCTTTATTTTCAAACTAACAAGTATGCATAGTGCGTTGCTTTTCTAAATATTTCACATTTACTGTAAAATCTCAGCTTTGCTATTATTACTTAGCTCTGGTGGCATCTGGATCTTAGTCTAATAGCTTTCATTTGGTATATCACTGATAATGACAGAATGAACTTTATTTTTTTTAACCACTTGGAGACCACCAAAACTTAACAGTGATTGCTTACCAGCTTACATCACTCTACAAGACAGCATATAACAGATAAATTTTTGCAATTATTGTCCTGTGTTTCTGCAGAATGTGTTCGGCCAGTGCGCGGGCAGATATAACGTCGCCGCCATCGCTCCTTGCGGTGCTGCTCCTTGCAGTATTGCTTCTTACGGATACGACGGTCTGGCTGGTCCTTACGGATTGGGTGCTCCTTTCGCATACGACGGTCTGGCTGGTCCTTACGGATTGGGCGCTCCTTTCGCATACGACGGTCTGGCTGGTCCTTACGGTGGTGCCGGTGAAGGTAACGTGGCGGTCGCCGGTCAGCTGCCAGTGGCTGGTACCACCGTCGTCGCTGGTCAGGTACCCATTATGGGCGCTGTGAAATTCTGCGGTGATGTCGCTGCTGGTGGTGCCGTGTCCATCGCTGGCCAGTGCGCCTGCGGCTGTGGCTGTGGTGCCGGTGGCCCATACGGTGCTGGATACCTGTACTGAGCGGTGTTGTAATATGATACGAACGAAATATAAATGAGCAAAGTGACACATTGAATTTTGTACTCTTTAAATCCCTTTATCCTAACTAATGTTATAAATGTGAATGTGAGTTTAAGTTGAAAGGTACTATTTTCAACCAGGCATAAAGTGCTGTTTCCGAAGGATAGTTTATTGACAAAATGTAAATTAACGCGAGTGAAGCCGCGGGCAAAGTCTAGTATAGGAAGAAGCTGTTCAAAACCACTTTGATGACAAGTTATTAAGCTAGTTCTTATATCACCTCAGCTCAGTCCGTAAAAATAGTAACATGTCGATATTGTTCATTATTCTTCTTTACAGTTTCTGGTTTATTTTTGCTTTGCCCTCTCAGTATTTTGTCATTTATATTCATGTCAATCTCAACTTCTGGACCGAAAGTTGTGGTTTGATACACGGGTACGCGACCCCGGCTTCCTGAGCTACTATTTTTCTTCACCTATCCTCCGAGTCAATAGTATCCCGTTACCTTTATATCCTCTCTTACTGTCACAATTATTCCTTTCCAATCCTACTCCTATTTCCTGTCTCTCCTAGGTCTGCGGACGCCTCCCGCATAAAACAAAGTCTGTTCCGGCTTTGACGGCAATCCAAAGTTGATAAACAAATGGTTTTTGGCTGATTCGGTGGAACAGCAAGGCATTGCAGAAGGCCAAGGGCGACAGCAGAGGTCAAAAGCGCTGTCGGCCAGATGCTGCATCTAAACTCTTCTCCGGTCGTAGCGATTCTCCGTTCCATCGGATACAGAAGAGTGAGGACGAGAGAGTGCATCTGTGTTTGCGCGCACGCTTATGCACTTAAATATATCCTGCGCAGAGGACTGCGGCGTGAATTAAAGCTCCCGAGACTAAGTCCTGTGGCGATGGGCAGAGGTAGAGAGGTCGGGTTGTGATGTGCACCCGGCTTTGTCTGATGCCTGCACACTGGCGGCTCTGGTATTGATGGTCGTTTCCTCGTTGCATCAGGGACAACAGCGTGGATTGGGCAGCAGCCAGAGTGACGGAGCAGCCCTATTTAGGGAGGCACTGCTTCCCCCGCATGGGGAGGGGACTAGAAAAGGTGTCCTAAACAAAGCTTGTCCCACACTTATTGGGGGGCAGTAACCGCGGCTGCCCAAGCATCCCGTTTTTCGTGGTCGAAGATACAAGAATAATATAAAAACATCTATTATGACATTCGGTGCGTGGAATGTCCGCACCCTTCTCGATCGTGACGCGAACCTTTGTCCAGAACGGAAAACTGCTGTTGTGGCAAGAGAGCTTTCGCGATACAATGTGGATATAGCCGCTCTCAGCGAAACCCACTTGTCAGATGAAGGCGAGCTCATGGAACACGGCGGTGGATATAAATTCTTCTGGAAAGGTACCCCAGCTACAGAGCCAAGACGCTCTGGTGTTGGATTTGCAATAAAGACCCAGATTGCTAGCAAATTGGAAGATTGTCCTGAATACACCTCAGACCGCGTTATATCATTGCGTCTGCATCTCGACAATGACAATTATTTGAACGTTATCAGCGTATATGCTCCAACGATGGACAAGGATGATGAAACTAAAGGTAAATTTTATGAAGACCTTACACGCTTGCTCACCAGGATACGCCCGAGAGAGCAGATTCTTCTGCTGGGCGACCTTAACGCTCGAGTAGGCTGCGATTATGAAGCGTGGCCAGGGGTCATAGGGAGACATGGAATTGGCAATATGAACAGTAATGGTCTATTATTGCTAGGCCTGTGTGCTCAATTTGGCTTAACCATCACAAACACATGCTTCCGGCTACCAGCAAAATATAAAACCACCTGGATGCATCCGAGGTCGAAACATTGGCATCTAATTGATTACGCGATCGTTCGACAAAAACATATCTCCCAAGTCCATGTCACACGCGCTATGCGTGGTGCTAACTGCTGGTCAGACCATCGACTTATAGTCACAAAACTAAAACTTCGCTTGCAACCACCGTGCAAGTCTTGCAGACAAAAACCACCCAGCATTAAGGTTGAGCGGCTCGCGGATAAAGAAACGCGGACGGAGTACCAACATATTCTTGCCGATAAGTTGCCGTCTAACACCGACATCGGTGATCTCAGTACCACCTGGAGTGCCCTCACTTCTCAGATTATTGAAGTTGGAACACAAGCCTTAGGCCTTAAAAAGCGTGTTCATCAAGACTGGTTTGACGAGAATGATGAGATACTATGTAAAGCACTTAAGCAACACCGTGACCTTCTATACCAACAACAACGCGGTCGGACAGATATATTGGACAGAATACGACAAAGTGGCTCAGATCTCAGAAAGATGACAAGGGAGATAAAAGACAAGTGGTGGCTACAGAAAGCGGAACACCTGCAGTGGCTCTCTGATACAAACCAACTTGGTGCGTTCTTCGGCGAGTTGAGAACACTCACAGGAACAACTCAGCGGATAAGTGTACCTTTAAGGTCACGTGACGGCGCGACGCTGTTGACGTCCAAGAAGGACGTGTTGAATCGTTGGTCTGAGTACTTTGCGGAACTACTTAATGTTGATCGGTCAGCTGATATTCAGCAGATAAAAGCGATCACATCTCGCCCGCAAAGACCTGAGCTTGATGAGCCACCGACGTTGCAGGAAGTGATAGTAGCTATCAAAAATCAACAAAATGGGAAGGCGGTTGGCGTGGATGGTATTCCTGGTGAACTTTTGAAGTACGGAGGAGAGGAGCTATATGACATGATATGGAAACTTTTTACTCAGATGTGGTGCGATGAACAAGTTCCATCTGACTTCAAGATCTCGCGAATCTGCTCACTGTACAAGAATAAAGGTGACAGGTCCAGTTGTAATTCCTATCGTGGCATATCGCTGCTCTCTACGCCCGGAAAAGTCTTTGCCAGGATTTTGCTTAACCGCCTAACCTCAGTTTCAGAAGAAATACTTCCAGAATCCCAGTTTGGCTTCCGCCCTGAAAGAGGAACCTGTGAAGCTGTCTTCTGTGTGCGACAGCTGCAAGAGAAAAGCCGTGAACAAGGTCGACCATTGTTTCTCTGTTTTGTTGACTTAGAAAAGGCTTTTGACTGTGTTCCTCGTGAGGCCCTATGGATTGTTCTGGAGAAGGTGGGTTGCCCAGCGAAATTTGTACGTCTAGTTCGCCTACTACACGACGGCATGACATGCTGTGTGTCTGCAAATGGGGAACAATCAGGTTTCTTCCCCGTAACCTGTGGGGTTAAGCAAGGCTGTGTTCTTGCTCCCACACTATTTGCCATCTATTTTGCAGCTGTAGTCAACGAGACGTTACAAAAAGTACCTACAGGCATCCACATTCGCTTCCGAACTGATGGAATGCTTTTCAACCTAGCTAGATTGAAAGCCCGCACCAAGGTTTCTCACAAAATGATAACCGAAATTATGTACGCGGATGACCTATGCTTTTTAGCTGATTCCCCAACTTCTCTCCAACAGCTGATGACTGGTCTTGACGAGGCATGCACCACGTTCGGCCTTAAGATAAGTGTCAGTAAGACAGAAGTCATGACAACAGGCGTTTCAACAGATGAACCTCTGAAAATCTGTCTCGGTCAAGATGTCCTGAAGCGCGTAGAGAAGTTCAAGTACCTGGGAAGCACAATAACATCACAGTGCGACCTTGATGCCGAAATAAACTGCAGAATCGGTACCGCCTCAGCCTCTTTCGGTAAACATAGAACTAAGGTCTTTCGTTCGCACGATCTAAAACTAACTACAAAAATCGCAGTTTACAGAGCTATTGTCCTACCAAGCCTGTTATATGGCTCAGAGACTTGGTGCCTTTACCGCAGACACATAAAGATTTTAGACCAATTCCACCTCCGATGTCTGCGGGACATCATGAACATACACTGGACGGACCGCATCAGAAACACTGAAGTTCTTCGACGCGCTAAGATCTGCGGCATTGAAGCATATCTGATGCAGCGTCAACTACGCTGGTGTGGTCACGTGTTCCGTATGCCAAATGAACGGATCGCAAAGTGCATCTTTTATAGCGAGCTTCAAGAAGGCAAGCGCAAGCACGGCGGACAGCTCCTGCGATACAAAGATGTGCTTAAAAGGCATATGAAAAATTGCAGCATTGACCCCTTATCGTGGGAGTCATCTGCGGCAAATCGCTCGGAATGGAGACGTCTTGTAAGGCAGAAGACCGACGCCTTTGAAAACACTCGTAAAGACGTGCTCGACGCAAAAAGAGACGAGCTAAAAGCCATATCAACAAGGGCTTTAATTTACCATTATAGTGGCGGCGTTCTCACTTGTCCGAAATGCTCAAGAACATTCACAGCCAAAATTGGCTACAACAGCCATATGCGAGCACACCACCGCGCGGACCAACGTGACGCCAGTTGCTGAGCCTGTCCAGCAGTCGCTGTAGCCGAAATCGGCTAGGACAGATTAAATTAATTACAACTTAAGAGTAGATATTAACTATTTTGCAGCTAAACTCTTCTATTTTCTCGCCTCTACACGTTGTAATTTTTAGCTGCTCGAGGGCACGAATGCCGCAATCTCAGCGAACACAGGGTAAACTGACTTCATTGTTTGCTTTACGTAACTGCCATTTAGAATAAAATACCAGTTGCTCGATGATAGTTTATATTGTTGCTCCACAGCGACTATCAAACGAATATACTAATATAATACATAAATAAGAATATGGGATGGCTAAGATTGCGTCGTCCGTTATTAGAGAGAATTGAATATCCTGGGAGCTTGAGAGCGTTTATTTAAAAAAAAATTTTGTATAGGACGCTGACGAGGAGGCGGTTTGCCTGATGGTAAGCAATTATCACCAGAGGAGTCGCAAATGCGCTGCCATCCTTTTAAACCCTAAAGAGAGGGAGGGGGGTTGGGCCTCCGGTACCCTCACTCACTCGACGAAACACAACGCAAGCGCTATTTCACGTCGGTTTTGCTGTGCGACCGTGCTATCACTGCGGTCGAACCGACCCATTCGTACCAAAGCGGTGCTCTCCCACGGTAACTTTTGTGCAGCAGAGAGCTGGCGTCTTGCGCTTTCTTCCTGGAAATATCCTGCTTCACAAGGAGTTTTTATAAACATTCGTACAACAGACACAAAGGACACCTGGGTGTTCTTTGTGTCCGTTGTATAAATGTTTGTAACAAAAAATCTGTGAGTTACTAACAGTTGTGCCGAGTTTGGACTCGGACAAACAACTATTTGTGGATCAAAGAAATGTTTTTCCTGTGTGGGGATCGAATCCACAACACTTGGCCACTTGGTCACTTCAATTACTCCGCCTTCTGTCCAGTCAAATGAGCTGGTGGTGTTACTTTGTGAGGTAATTTAGTTTTATTTATGCTTACAAGGTAACCAATATCATTACGGCTCGCTTAGTGTTAACAGGTATAGCAGCCCTCTTACTGCTATCAATATCGGGAAAGGAGTTCCCTCCTAGGTTATAGTCAAGTTTAACATATGACAGCAGACTGAGAGATTCTGGTAACTCGGTGTGTATGGTATGCAGATCGTTGGAACGGGTACTACTTGAGCGATGCAGATAAAAGACGATGCGCCAGGTAATCTAGCCTACTGAGATTTTTATAATAAATGGCTTTTGAAAGAAAATAACATCTAACTGAGTAAGTAGCATGCAAACTAATTCGTTAAATAAATTTATGATGATTGGTTTCCTTTGATTGATAGATTTTTTCATTTGTTTTTATCAAAGATACTTCGCCGTGGAGGAATGCGCTCTGCTCCTTAATAAGTAAATGCTTACTAGAATTATAAAAGCGTAAGTGTGTTTGCAACAGATTGACGTCATATTTCTCGCATTTAGATCCTAACTAAAATTAATATAGGGTACGCTTCATTAAACAAAAACCTCTTGTTTACGAGCGAAGCTTCGGGCAAAAGTTAGTAATTTATAAACAAGAGAAACTACTTGACATAACCTACATTTCCTGAAAAAATTACAGTTTCTTTGAAATAATGGTGGGTTGCGAAATGGCGTGGCGTGATCAAAATCTAGAATAGTATTAGAACAGCAGCATGATTAATTTTACTACATACTTACATAATATTATAGGCGAGATTGATTGCGATAAATACATTCATTAAGACGAAGAGTATTCCGAAAGTAG
This sequence comes from Catocala fraxini, assembly GCA_930367265.1. NCBI lineage: Eukaryota > Metazoa > Arthropoda > Insecta > Lepidoptera > Erebidae > Catocala > Catocala fraxini. The sequence continues at coordinate 1,726,974 of OV884051.1, forward strand.
AAAGATGATTCCAGTGAAATATTCCCTTTATCGAATTCGTTGGTAAAAAACGCCAGCTGCGTTACATTGAGCAGATTTATTTGGGTGCCATTATTTTGTTATTTGATTATTAATATTCTGTAGTAGGGGTCAGCAGCGCCGAAGGGAGCACAAGCACCTCAGCTGCAGGCGCACTTGCAAGCGATGGACACGGCACCAGCAGCAGTGACATCACCACCGAATCTCACAGCGCCCATGATGGGCACCTGACCAGCGACTGGCAACTCACCGGCGACCGCCACGTTTCCTTCACCGGCACCACCATAAGCGGTAGCCTTGCCACAGAGTGCAGCCCAGCCAGCAGCAGCACCAGGGTAGACTCCAGCATAGCCGAAAGGAGCGGCAGCAGAGGCGTAGGTAGCAGCAGGGGCTAGAGCAGCACCGCAAGGAGCAATATCGGCGTTATATCTGCCCGCGTACTGGCCGAACACATTCTGCAGACACACAACACTAAATGATAAAAATGCTCCCTGTCTATCGATTTTCATTACTCAATCGATGTGAACCCACTCATGGCAGAGCATTTTGGTTTAGCTGGCAGCCCATTTAAAATATTCAATGGCATAATAGCAGAAATTCATGTTTAATGTTTGTTCGTGTCAACTTGAAACTGAATACAGAATGATGTACGTGTGGTGATGTAATCGGGAGACATGTATTCTTTAGGATATAAGATTATGTTATTCCAATAAACAGGCAGTCTATATTCAGCAGTCTTGGGTTTGATTCCTCTCCTAAATCGACCAACCTCACATGGCGACCCTGCCATGCGCGAGTGCCCGAGTATCGTATAGCGTTCCCTATATGGACAAGTTATTTTAAACAATCGTCATGATGTGTTCACTTAATCATTTGATTCGGGACTGCGTAAAGATCTTTGGACGTGTTGAGTATTGTACCAGTGGCGTTAATTTCTATAAATCATGGGAGGACAACAAACGAAAGACGAAGAAGTAATTATTGCGCAAACAGCAGCCGGAAATGGAGAAAACCACGCAGTAATTGATGAAATAAGAGGTCATATGAGTATTACCAATCTGCTGCTCATGGTATTGGTCCTTGCTGTCCTGACGGGCCTTTTGATGTTCCTGTACAAGGCGTACAAGCGGTGTCATGTCAATTGGATACAGCGAGAGGTTCACCGTAACGGCTTACGGAGGTCGTTTTTCCGTAATCAAGCGGCTTTGAAGGTTGAGGAAGGCGTCGTGTAAGTGTAACGAGAAAGCGCGGCTGAGTGAATGTGCGTGAGTTATATTTTCAGTAAAGTGTCAATCAATGGATTATGCGTAACGGTATGAGAACTATTTTAATTTTAAGTGCATATTATCCTTTTATGTAAGCGTATATACCCAATTTTAATATCAATTATGTACGTAGGTTATGGCAGATATATTAACTGAGTTATATAATGAGTTAAAATCTATTAGAACCTATTTAATTAAAATTGGCCCTAAAAGAAGGCAAATAAATATATGTAAAATAAAATTACAAGAGGCAACTTCTATATACGAGCAATATCTTCCTGTCGCAGAATATTTAAATTCAGAGATAAAAAGTGGTAATATTAAAGGAAATGATGTTTTACATATAAACAAACTATGTTCTGATTATTGTATCTTGTATAAGGAAATAACTGAATTGTGTTCTATATCTGAAAGTTCTCTTGTAAAAGACGAAACGCAATTTCTTACCAAAATGAATACCTTTGACCTTAAAATAGCCTTGAACTTAATACCTACTATGACGAATGATGAATCGAATATTAAGCAAATTATAGATAATGTCGAGTACTATGGTACCAGGCTAACAAAGAAAGAATGTCAAGATTCTTTGATTGAATTTATTCTAAAAAGTAGATTGTCTCAGTCGGCTAAATTACAATTAAATTCTTCTTATTCAAACCTAAGTGATTTAGTGAGCGATATGCGAGGGCGTTTATTGGCTAGGAAATCAGCTACATCAATTCAGAGTAGACTTCAAAATAGTAGGCAAAATGAAAAGTCTATAAAAGAGTTCGGTGATGAAATATCAGAGTTAATGGTAGATCTTACGATTTCACAGGCGAGCGGGAACACCTCCAAATATGATGTTTTAAAACCAATTAACGAAAATTTTGCGATAAAGAGATTCGCCGATGGCCTGCGAAACCGTAGGATCAGCACGATCATAGCTGCGAGGAATTTTAGTTCTTTAAAGGATGCTGTTCAAGCAGCTCAAGATGAGGAGCTATCATCACCGTCTACGTCATCGGGAGAAATAATGAATTTTCATAAATATTCTAATAACTATTACAGATCAAGGTCAAACCATTACAGAGGTGCGCGAGGCCAAGGTTATAGTAAAGTATCCAGGCAACGAGGCAATTTTCGAGGCAGTTACCAGGCACCACCAGCTCGAGGATATGGTTCATTACGAGGCGATTACAGAGGTAAATTTATTAATAATAATAGATTTCCGAGAAACCAAAGGGTACGCAATGAACATATACATGCTTTATCGAAATCGGAAAAAGTGACCGAAAATAGCGAATCAAAATTTTTTCGTGACTAAAAGTGACATCATTTTAGCTAGCGACAGTAATTGTATCATTAGTTTATTTTTACATAACCAAATTAGTACATGGCTTATAGACACAGGCGCATCAATTTCTGCTATTAAATATAAATACGTGTTAGATCATAACATACCAATCTTTGATCATAATCTTACCATAAAAGGAATCGGAGGCAAAGTCCAATCTATTGGATATGTTTGTTTAAAATTAGTCGCAGATAGTAACATATACTTTGAGCATACATTTTATGTTTTTGAAAGTTTACCTTGCGAGTCTTTTGGTATTTTAGGTAAGGATTTTCTAACTAAATATAAGGCACTATTAGATTTCGAAAATAGAAAGATATGTTTACTATGCTCAAATAATATAAAGTTGACCTTGCCTTTGTTAAATAACGATAATTCTTTTAAAATAGAACCGCGTTGTGAATCCATTCACTATATACGTACGGATATAATTGACGAATGTGTAGTTTGTTCCGCAGAAATTCAGGAAGGGGTATTTTTAGCAAGCTCAATAGCAAAGCCTGTAAATGGGGTCATACCAATTAAAATTTTAAATACTACAGAAAATCAGTTGACCTTGACGAATTTTAAATGCGATTTACATAAACTGAATGAGTACAATATATGTTTATTTAAAACTATTGAAAATAACGCGGATAGAGTTAAAAAATTATTTCGCGAATTAAAATTAAATAGTTTGTGCGAGGAAGAAAGATATTCTATAGAACAATTATGCGCAAAATATAGCGATATATTTTATTTATCGGGAGATGAGTTGACTACCACAAATGTATACACACATTCAATTTCCTTAAAGCCTAATACTAGTCCTATATTTACAAAACCGTATAGATTGCCACACTCACAAAAGAGTGAAATAAAAAATCAGATTAGTAAAATGTTAAAGGAAGGTGTAATAGAACCATCTAATAGCGAGTGGTCTAGCCCTATATTGTTAGTACCAAAGAAAGTTGACTTTAGTGGTAACAAAAAGTGGCGTTTGGTGGTTGACTATAGGAAATTAAATAATTGCATAGAAAATGATACATTTCCGCTGCCGGACATATCAGAAATTTTAGATTCGTTAGGGGGTTTCGTTTATTTTACGCATCTTGATTTGTACCAAGGTTATTATAATGTGAATTTAGATAAAAATAGTAGAAAATACACTGCGTTTTGCTCTGGACAATACCAGATGACCCGTATGCCAATGGGGTTGAAAACAAGTCCTGGATCATTCTCTCGTATGATGACCATGGCTATGTCCGGGTTAACATACGAGAAATGTTTAATTTACCTAGATGATTTAATTATAATGGGACGTAGCCTTGAACATCACAATAAAAATTTACAGGCAGTATTTAATAGATTGAGAGAAGTAAATTTAAAACTTAACCCAATAAAATGTGTTTTTTTAAAGAAAGAACTGTTATATTTGGGACATGTTGTGTCAGGGGACGGCATACTCCCAGACCCACAAAAAACAAATGTTATAAAAAATTATCCCTGTCCAAAAAATGCCAATGAGTTAAAACGATTTATAGCATTTTTAAATTATTATAGGAAGTTCGTTCCTAACTTCGCTAAAATGGCATATAGTCTCAATTATTTAACTAAGAAAAACATTCCTTTTAATTGGACAGACGAATGTCAAAAAAGTTTTGAGTCATTGAAAGGAAGTTTAATTTCACCCCGAGTATTACAATATCCAGACTTTACAGAGGAAAACCGGTTTATTTTACAAACGGATGCGTCAAATATTGCATTAGGAGCAGTTTTATCAAACAGAGACGGCCGACCAGTAGCCTATACAAGTCGAAGCTTAAATAAAGCTGAGAAAAATTACCCCACAATTGAAAAAGAATTACTTGCAATTGTGTGGGCTGTAAAATACTTCAGACCTTATTTGTATGGTCGAGCCTTTATAATTAGAACGGATCATAGACCTTTAGTATATCTTTTTAATATGAGAGACCCATCCAGCAGACTTACAAAGTTTAGGCTTCAGCTTGAAGAATATAATTTTACAGTCGAGTACGTTAAGGGTTCCGACAACACGGCTGCAGACGTATTGTCGCGAATATCATGCCAAGATTTGAAAGACATGCATGAAAATATTAATGTAATGACGCGAGCGCAAAAGAGACAAATGAATATATATCCAGCTGAATCTTCGGATGATATGGTCCCTACGGATAATCGGCCTGATCAACCGAGAGTTGTAGAGACACATATTAAGCCGAAAGAATCAGTCGAACTGACTTTTATAAATAGAGAAAAATATATAAACTATAGTAAGAGTAAAATTATAAGTAAAGAAAGTAAAATATTATGTTTCGTACCAAGTATGAAAACTATTTTCATAAAATATTTCGATTCTTCATCACAAGTCTCGCGAAGCGAATTTGTGAAAGAACTAAATATATTTTGTAATCTAATAAATGTTAATGAAATTTGTATAGTTAAAAATAAAAATAACGAAGATTTTATAGAAAAATTATTGCACGAAATAAAAAATAATAGTTCCTGGTCCGGACCACGTATATGTATATATAAAAATGTTAAGAAAATTATAGATAAAGACGATGTACGAATAATTCTTAATGATTTCCATCTCTTGCCCACAAGTGGCCACGCGGGCATGAGAAGGATGTATAACAACATTAAAAAGTATTATTACTGGACAGGTATGGAAAAAGACATTAAAACATTTGTGCAACGGTGTCATAAGTGTCAAACACAAAAACACTCTGTGCCGATTAAAGAACCGATGACAATAACAACAACAGCCACGTGGGCTTTTGAAAAAATATACCTAGATTTGGTTGGTCCATTAGACCGAGATCAAAATAATTACTTATATATATTAACGCTACAGTGTGAGCTAAGTAAATATATTGAAGCGTATCCTTTAGTTTCAAAGAAATCAGAACAGGTAGCGCGAGCCCTCGTTAATAATTTCATTTTAAGATATGGTGTACCGAAGGAGATCGCAACAGACAAGGGTACGGAGTTTATGTCATCATTATTCAAGGAGGTATGCACTCTGTTAAATATTAAACAATTAAATTCCACAGCATACCACCACCAAAGTATCGGCGCCCTGGAAAACACACATAAACATCTAGGTAATTTTCTTAGGATTCAGACGGATAACCATCCTGAAACATGGAGCTCATGGTTGCCGTATTGGTGTTTTTGTTACAATACATCAGTACATTCAGAAAACAAATTTACACCATTTGAATTAGTGTTCGGTAGGAAATGTACTCTGCCAAGTAATTTGTTAGGTGACTTCGTAGAGCCTCTCTATAATCACGACGACTACACTCGAGAGTTAAAATATCGTTTACAGGCCTCTCAAAAAGAGGCACGAGACAATCTACTTTCTAGTAAAATAAGAAGAAAATACAACTATGATAGATATGTTAAAACTGTTACATACAAACCTAACGACTTGATTCTTATTAAAAATGAAAATTGTAATAAATTTGACAATATTTACTCTGGGCCATATATTGTATTACGAAATTTGTCACCAAATGTAGAAGTTTTAAAAAATGGAAAACCTTATTTAGTCCATAAGAATAGAACTAAGATGTATTACCTATGAATATATATATTTTTTTGTTTTGTTTATATCTTACAATTTTATTATTTAACCATGTACCTATACAAAAAAAAAAAAAAAAATTGTATCCTATTTTTTTTTTATCTATAAGGGGTAGATGTGGTGATGTAATCGGGAGACATGTATTCTTTAGGATATAAGATTATGTTATTCCAATAAACAGGCAGTCTATATTCAGCAGTCTTGGGTTTGATTCCTCTCCTAAATCGACCAACCTCACAGTACGACACATTGCTCCACTTTTTATACTCGGAACTTTGTTGATAACAAACGTTCAAATGACATTCGAAATCAATCATTATAATATACAAGACATTACAAAAAGTTTTCTTTGTTGGTAAATTGTTGGCTTATCACGGTTGCACAAGCCTTTACAAAAAACAAAGTAAATGTCAAAGTAAAAAATCATTTATTCTCTCAGGTCAAAAGCAACACCTATGAACGTCAAAGAGGTTAGTGAGTTAATTACATTTACTGAATTTACATTTATGTTAGTTGCAAGGTCCAGGCAAAAGGTTGAGCCTATGACAAGATACCTGCAAGAAACTTAACTTAACTCTTTTAAATCGCCATCAACTTATAATTTCAGTATTTTACAACTCATTTATGTACCAGGTGTTGCAGTCGTTATGCCATATGTCACTGTCCATATAAAACTAAATTCTAAAAATAGAGAAAACTTAATAATATTTTGTAAGAAGCATTTGAGGTTTGAAATAATATTTATCAGTACTTTGTCATTTGTAATAGACAGTAGTATGGCATGAGGACGCATACACTTACACTTTGTGATATAAAAAGGTAGTTCGTGACTATATGTAGTTAAAACAAAATTTACGTTAATACTTATAACGTTTGTTTAAAAGAAAAGAAAGATACTTTAACATCACAAAATAAACACGAAGTATCTTCACATAACTAAATTGACTTATTATAATACAAACATTGTTTGAATCCTGTATGAAATAACCAACTAGTCCCATGAGTTTGTATCATTTAAGTAATCACTGATTGAATAATAGCCCTTCCGGATAAGCTGACTTTTAACAGCACTTTTAAATTTGAGTAAAGGTAAATTTATAATATCAAACGGCAGTTTATTAGACAAATGTATACTGAGTCCCGCAAATGACTACTTTCGTTGATTTCAACGTTCGAGTTTTATCAACAAGAGTGGCGCAGAGGCGGTGTCAAATGCCTTCGCCAAGTCTAGAAATATCGTTAGAACTTTTTCTTATCGTCAAGCTTGGTGACTATAGTATCCGTGAGTTGATGAACTGCATCGTTAGTCGATCTGCCATTACGAAAACTGTATTGATTATCTGATAAAAGCTTTTTTGACTCTAGGAATTAAGACAATTGTTTATTAATAAGGTTTTTCATGATTTTTGATAGAGTTGGCAGGATCGATATTGGACGGTCATTATTGACACAGTCTCTACTATCACTTTTGTGAATTTGGTAAACAAGTCACTTTACCAGTTCCGTGGGAAATATGCCCGTGGACAGGCAAGTATTACATATATGTACAATGGGCTCCACTAACAAATATGAATATCTTTTGAATATGCTACCAGGAATATCACGAATCCCTAATGCGCAATCAGTTTTGAGGGAGGATATGACAGCTGCTATCTCTTGGATGTCAGTGAGAAGTATGACAAATGAAAAGTGGCTAGACTGCAGTAAAGGCGAGTTAGAGGCGGTGGGATTAGCACTTATGACAGATTTAACCAATGACAAACCTATGTTCACAAAAAACTGATTAATCCCATTAACAGATTTCATTATCAATTAGATCTATGGATGTGGTTTTCTGACTGTTGGTGCTTGTTATTGATTTGATTTTGTTCCATATCTTTTTTGTGTTGCCTCCACATTTAACGAGTTCAAACTTGTCATAATTTGGTATAAGTTTAAAAAAAAACTATTACAAAAATTACGGTACCGTGTATAGAGGATTTTATTGTCGGGAATTGGATGATACTTATATTTAAGATGTAGATCGTCCCGATTGCGCATGCATCGCAATAATCCTGGTATAATCCAAGGTTTAATTATACGCTTGCGTTTTGGGATAGTAATGTTTATAGAACAGTTACTTATGGTGCTGTTAAGTGTGTTAAGGAAAAAGAAACGGCATCATTAGGACAATCAAGCCAATAGATGTAATCAAAGTTTGTCGGCCTCGATGGCGTAGTGGTTAGTGTAACTGACTGTCACGCCTGAGGTCGCGGGTTCGATTCCCGCGCAAGTCAAACATTTGTGTGCATGAACATGGATGTTTGTCTTGGTCTGGGTGTTTCTATGTATAATATGTATGTATTTACAAAAAAAAGTATCTATGTATGTTTATCCATTGTCTAGAACCCATAGTACAAGCTCTGCTTAGTTTGGGCTAGATGGTGTTGTGTGTATGTGGTAGAATATTATTATATTATTATTATTATTATTATTATTATAATAATCTAAGTTTCTCGTCAAGCGATGCATAATCTATGCGTTTGATTATTTTATTATGACAGCGTGAGGGAGAACTGTGGCAGAGACTAATAATGATACGATAGTGGTCGGTTAGAGTTGTTTGTGCGACTAAACTTTTTACTGGAAGCTTGGTTATGACTATTGCGTGGTCAAGAGAAGTCTGCGAATGTGTAGGAATGTAATATGCTGGCAGCATACCATGTGAAGCTAGAAGATTTAGATAAATTTCAGATCTTGTATCTGATGTTGCTGTCGATGTGTCAATATTTATATCACCTGTAAGAAGTATGTTTCTATAAGATGAGAGTGTTATTAGTATATTGTTTAACGATTCCATGAATTTAGTAAGATCCCTTAAAGCGGGAGAACGATATATGCAGAGTATCAGTTTGGGTATCGCATTTAACTATCAAGCAGTTAGCATCTGCTAAAGAGGGTTCATATACGGTATAGTTATGGGTAGATTTATAATATACAATGACACCCTCGTTCTGTATGGTGACATTTTTAGTATGAACGGAATGGTATCCACTCATAATTGATTGCGTGATTCATGATTACATGGCGAAGTGCGATTTGCTTACAGCGCCATCTCTTGACATTTGTTGAAACTTCTTCGTTTGTATGAAATCACTACATGCCTAAAATTGTTTAAATTTGAAATTATAATTAAATAATACAGATATTTGGAATGGTTGATAGTTTATATTCGTATTTTGACAATCATTTTTAGAATCAGGGTAATATTAGCTTAGAGAGCACAGCCGCATCCTCTACCAGAGTAACCACTGAGGTAGCCGTAGCCGGGACCAGCGAGGCCAAGACCATAAGCACCGGCACCGTAGGCAGCACCGCCGTAGGCAGGACCGGCGAAAGCAGCACCCTCGCTGATCATGGCGTTTATGCCATTACCGCAAGCGTGGTTGACGGCACCAGAACCAGCAGTGGGCAACACACCCTCCACAGCCACAGTACCGACGAACGGCAGCTCACCAGCCGCCGCCAAAATACCCTCATAAACGTTCTCAGATGCTACGGAGAGGCCGACGGGAGCGATGCAGGAGGCGCTGGAGACGGGGAGTCCACCACCGCTGGTGGGTGTAAAGTCTATGGCAGGGCCAGCACAGCCACAAGGAGCAGCTCCCAAGCCATAATATCCCAGCCCATAACCGGGCGCAGCCAAGGCAGGGGCCGCGATGCCGGGTCCTGCGGCGATGGCAGCACGGCTGGTGCACTGGCTCAGTGCACACTAAACATTAGAAAAGCAAACACGTTAGTATGTTTTGAACCATTTACCAGTCATTTCTATAGCAATATATTTACAGTAGCTTTTGTAGCTTTTGCCCGCGGCTTCGCTCGCGTAAAAGAAGGTCATGTTGGTAACAGAACTTGTTTAAAATAAAATATAGCCAATGTTACTCGGTGATAATATAGCTTTCTAATGGTGAAGAAGAATTTTTTAAATCGGTTGATTAGTTTGGCAGTCAAATCCTTACAATCAAACAAACAAAAAATTCAATCTTTTTATTTATAATATACTAGAGACTCATATACTCAGACTAACGATAAATACAATCTGTCAAAACTAAATGCCATGAATATAAATAAAATAAATGTATATACAATACATATTAATTATTATTGATTTGATAGTTAAAATTGATTCGAAAGTAATTGACACCTGCTGAGAATGATAATATTATTATACATTTTTAGATGCGCAGATTATAATTAGTATTATAGAAACACCCACACCAAGACAAACATTCATGTCCATGCACACAAATGTTTGACTTGTGTGGGAATCGCACCCGCGACCTCAGGCGTGGCAGTCGGTTACACTAACCACTACGCCATCGAGGTTACGCCATGTTCAATTAATCACATTTCAAAACTACAGGGTAGTAATTCAGAATTGTAAATACTAAAATACATTTACAAAATTCAATGTTTTCTGACTCTACCAAATTCGTTACACTACTGAGAATTTTTGATTCAATATGCCAAAAACACTGCTGTCAACAATTAAAATAAACGAAAAGTTTTTAAAATAGTATAAAAAAGGTATTACCTGGATGAAGAGTGCCTGAGCGCAGAGGACGACGATGGCTTTGGCAGACATGTTGTTTTCAGTATAAATGTTGATTTAACAATGCTATTCAAAACGAATACTACTGCTTTTATACTAAAACATCCTATACTATTGACTAAGTAGGCATTTTTTTCATAAACTTGCACAACCCCGATAAGCCTATATAATTTACCAACAAAGAAAACTTACGAATATTTTCATTGTCAAGGTTTTTAATTTCGAAATTACATTTATACGTTTGTTATCAATCAAGCGTTTTGTATATAAAGTGGGCGCAATGTGTGGTACATCATTATGTATTCAGCTTCACGTTGACACGAACAAACATCAAACATGAACACCTTCACCGTCCTGTTCCTCTGCGTCCAAGCTTGCTTGGTACAGGTGAGTCAGCTTTTCTATTGTTATTTAATTCCTTTGTTACATTTGGCAGAATCACTTTTAACCCTCCAAGCGTTCTCTTGGCACCCCAGCGTCTAAGAAATATTGGCATGTTAACAAAACCAAGTAAACACAATAGTAAAAAAATATAAGATTAAAGGAGCACAGAAATCTTTGATGTTACACTAATAGGATCGTATTTCACATGACGTCCAGTGCCGTAGGCCAATGCGGATAAACTGGTTTTACTCTCAAACTACCAAGTATGCATAGTGCATACGTTACTTTTTTGTAAATATTTCACATTTACTGTAAAATCTCAGCTTTGCTATTATTACTTAGCTCTGGTGGCATCTGGATCTTAGTCTAATAGCTTTCATTTGGTATATCACTGATAATGACAGAATGAACTTTATTTTTTTTAACCACTTGGAGACCACCAAAACTTAACAGTGATTGCTTACCAGCTTACATCACTCTACAAGACAGCATATAACAGATAAATTTTTGCAATTATTGTCCTGTGTTTCTGCAGAATATTCTATATTCTATATTCTATTCTATATTCTACCACATACACACAACACCATCTAGCCCAAACTAAGCAGAGCTTGTACTATGGATACTAGACAATGGATAAACATACATATATACATTTTTTTTGTAAATACATACATATTATACATAGAAACACCCAGACCAAGACAAACATCCATATTCATGCACACAAATGTTTGACTTGTGCGGGAATCGAACCCGCGACCTCAGGCGTGGCAGTCGGTTACACTAACCACTACGCCATCGAGGCCGATTGTGTTCGGCCAGTGCGCGGGCAGATATAACGTCGCCGCCATCGCTCCTTGCGGTGCTGCTCCTTGCGGTATTGCTTCTTACGGATACGACGGTCTGGCTGGTCCTTACGGATTGGGCGCTCCTTTCACATACGACGGTCTGGCTGGTCCTTACGGATTGGGCGCTCCTTTCGCATACGACGGTCTGGCTGGTCCTTACGGTGGTGTTGGTGAAGGTAACGTGGCGGTCGCCGGTCAGCTGCCAGTGGCTGGTACCACCGTCGTCGCTGGTCAGGTACCCATCATGGGCGCTGTGAAATTCTGCGGTGATGTCGCTGCTGGTGGTGCCGTGTCCATCGCTGGCCAGTGCGCCTGCGGCTGTGGCTGTGGTGCCGGTGCCCCATACGGTGCTGGATACCTGTACTGAGCGGTGTTGTAATATGATACGAACGAAATATAAATGAGCAAAGTGACACATTGAATTTTGTACTCTTTAAATCCCTTTATCCTAACTAATGTTATAAATGTGAATGTGAGTTTAAGTTGAAAGGTACTATTTTCAACCAGGCATAAAGTGCTGTTTCCGAAGGATAGTTTATTGACAAAATGTAAATTAACGCGAGTGAAGCCGCGGGCAAAGTCTAGTATAGGAAGAAGCTGTTCAAAACTACTTTGATGACAAGTTACTAAGCTAGTTCTTATATCACCTCAGCTCAGTCCGTAAAAATAGTAACATGTCGATATTGTTCATTATTCTTCTTTACAGTTTCTGGTTTATTTTTGCTTTGCCCTCTCAGTATTTTGTCATTTATATTACAACTTAAGAGTAGATATTAACTATTTTGGAGCTAAACTCTTAAATTTTCTCGCCTCTACACGTTGTAATTTTTAGCTGCTCGAGGGCACGAATGCCGCAATCTCAGCGAACACAGGGAAAACTGACTTCATTGTTTGCTTTACGTAACTGCCATTTAGAATAAAATACCAGTTGCTCGATGATAGTTTATATTGTTGCTCCACAGCGACTATAAACGAATATACTAATATAAAACATAGATAAGACTATGGGATGGCTAAGATTGCGTCGTCCGTTATTAGAGAGAATTGAATATCCTGGGAGCTTGAGTGCGTTTATTTAAAATATTTTTTTTTGTATAGGCCGCTAACTAGGAGGCGGTTTGCCTGATGGTAAGCAATTACCACCAGAGGAGTCGCAAATGCGCTGCCATCCTTTTAAACCCTAAAGAGAGGGAGGAGGGTTGGGCCTCCGGTACCCTCACTCACTCGACGAAACACAACGCAAGCGCTATTTCACGTCGGTTTTGCTGTGCGACCGTGCTATCACTGCGGTCGAACCGACCCATTCGTACCAAAGCGTGGCTCTCCCACGGTAACTTTTGTGCAGCAGAGAGCTGGCGTGTTGCGCTTTCTTCCTGGAAATATCCTGCATCACAAGGAGTTTTTATAAACATTCGTACAACTGACACAAAGGACACCTGGGTGTTCTTTGTGTCCGTTGTATAAATGTTTGTAACAAAAAATCTGTGAGTTACTAATAGTTGTGCCGAGTTTGGACTCGGACAAACAACTATTTGTGGATCAAAGAAATGTAAGTCCTGTGTGGGGATCGAATCCACAAGACTTGGCCCACTGGCGATCACTTCAATTACTCCGCCTTCTGTCCAGTCAAATGAGCTGGTGGTGTTACTTTGTGAGGTAATTTAGTTTCATTTATGCTTACAAGGTAACCGATATCATTACGGCTCGCTTAGTGTTAAGCAGGTATAGCAGCCCTGTTACTGCTATCAATATCGGGAAAGGAGTTCCCTCCTAGGTTATAGACTGTCCAGTTTAACATATGGCAGCAGACAGAGAGATTCTGGTAACTTGCTGTGTATGGTATGCAGATCGTTAGAACGGGTACTACTTGAGCGATGCAGATAAAAGACGATGCGCCAGGTAATCTAGCCTACTGAGATTTTTATAATAAATGGAAATTGAAAGAAAATAACATCTAACTCAGTAAGTAGCATGCAAACTAATTCGTTAAATAAATTTATAATGATTGGTTTCCTTTGATTGATAGATTTTTTCATTTGTTTTTATCAAAGATACTTCGCCGTGGAGGAATGCGCTCTGCTTCTTAAAAAGTAAATGCTTTCTAGTATTATAAAAGCGTAAGTGTGTTTGCAACAGATTGACGTCATATTTCTCGCATTTAGATCCTAACTAAAATTAATATAGGGTACGCTTCATTAAACAAAAACCTCTTGTTTACGAGCGAAGCTTCGGGGAAAAGTTAGTAATTTATAAACCAGAGAAACTACTTGACATAACCAACTTTTCCTGAAAAATTTACAGTTTCTTTGAAATAATTGTGGGTTGCGAAATGGCGTGGCATGATCAAAATCTAGAATAGTATTAGAACAGCAGCATGATTAATTTTACTACATACTTACATAATATTAAATACGAAGAGTATTCCCAAATCAGAAAGTGAAATAGTCCAGTCCAGTGAAATATTCCCTTTATCAAATTCGTTGGTAAAAAACGCCAGTTGCGTTACATTGAGCAGATTTATTTGGGTGCCATTATTTTGTTATTTGATTATTAATATTCTGTAGTAGGGGTCAGCAGCGCCGAAGGGAGCACCAGCAGCAGTGACATCACCACCGAATCTCACAGCGCCCATGATGGGCACCTGACCAGCGACGGTGGTGGTACCAGCGACTGGCAACTCACCGGCGACCGCCACGTTTCCTTCACCGGCACCACCATAAGTGGTAGCCTTGCCACAGAGTGCAGCCCAGCCAGCAGCAGCACCAGGGTAGACTTCAGCATAGCCGAAAGGAGCGGCAGCAGAGGCGTAGGTAGCAGCAGGGGCTAGAGCAGCAACGCAAGGAGCAATATCGGCGTTATATCTGCCCGCGTACTGGCCGAACACATTCTGCAGACACACAAAACTAAATGATAAAAATGCTCTCGTCTATCGATTTTCATTACTCAATCGATGTGAACCCACTCATGGCAGAGCATTTTGGTTTAGCTGCCCATTTAAAATATTCAATGGCATAATAGCAAAAAATCATGTTTAATGTTTGTTCGTGTCAACTTGAAACTGAATACAGAATGATGTACGACACATTGCTCCACTTTTTATACTCGGAACTTTGTTGATAACAAACGTTCAAATGACATTCGAAATCAATCATTATAATATACAAGACATTACAAAAAGTTTTCTTTGTTGGTAAATTGTTGGCTTATCACGGTTGCACAAGCCTTTACAAAAAACAAAGTAAAAGTCAAAGTAAAAAATTATTTATTCACTCAGGTCAAAAGCAAGACCTATGAACGTCAAAGAGGTTAGTGAGTTTATTACATTTACTGAATTTACATTTATGTTAGTTGCAAGGTCCAGGCAAAAGGTTGAGCCTATGACAAGATACCTGCAAGAAACTTAAGGCCACTCTTTTAAATCGCCATCAACTTATAATTTCAGTATTTTACAACTCATTTATGTACCAGGTGTTGCAGTCATTATGCCATATGTCACTGTCCATATAAAACTAAATTCTAAAAATAGAGAAATCTTAATAATATTTTGTAAGAAACATTTGAGGTTTGAAATAATATTTATCAGTACTTTGTCATTTGTAATAGACAGTAGTATGGCATGAGGACGCATACACTTACACTTTGTGATATAAAAAGGTAGTTCGTGGCTATATGTAGTTAAAACAAAATTTACGTTAATACTTATAACGTTTGTTTAAAAGAAAAGAAAGATACTTTAACATCACAAAATAAACACGAACTACCTTCACATAACTAAATTGACTTATTATAATACAAACATTGTTTGAATCTTGTATGAAATAACCAACTAGTTCCATGAGTTTGTATCATTTAAGTAATCACTGATTGAATAATAGCCCTTCCGGATAAGCTGACTTTTAACAGCACTTTTAAATTTGAGTAAAGGTAAATTTATAATATCAAACGGCAGTTTATTAGACAAACGTATACTGAGTGCCGCAAGTGACTACTTTCGTTGATTTCAACGTTCGAGTTTTATCAACAAGAGTGGCGCAGAGGCGGTGTCAAATGCCTTCGCCAAGTCTAGAAATATCGTTAGAACTTTTTCTTATCGTCAAGCTTGGTGACTATAGTATCCGTGAGTTGATGAACTGCATCGTTAGTCGATCTGCCATTACGAAAACCGTATTGATTATCTGATAAAAGCTTTGTTGACTCTAGGAATTAAGACAATTGTTTATTAATAATCTATTCCATGATTTTTGATAGAGTTGGCAGGATCGATATTGGACGGTAATTATTGACACAGTCTCTACTATCACTCTTGTAAATTTGGTAAACAAGTCACTTTTTCAGTTCCGTGGGAAATATGCCCGTGGACAGGCAAGTATTACATATATGTACAATGGGCTCCACTAACAAATATGAATATCTTTTCAATATGCTACCAGGAATATCACGAATCCCTAATGCGCAATCAGTTTTGAGGGAGGATATGATAGCTGCTATCTCTTGGATGTCAGTGGGAAGTATGACAAATGAAAAGTGGCTAGACTGCAGTAAAGGCGAGTTAGAGGCGGTGGGATTAGCACTTATGATAGATTTAACCAATGACAAACCTATGTTCACAAAAAACTGATTAATCCCATTAACAGATTTAATTGGATTATTTCTATCAATTAGATCTATGGATGGGGTTTTTTGACTGTTGGTGCTTGTTATTGATTTGATTTTGTTCCATACCTTTTTTGTGTTGCCTCCACATTTAACGAGTTCAAACTTGTCATATTTTGGTATAACTTTAAAAAAAACTATTACAAAAATTACGGTACCGTGTATAGATGATTTTATTGTTGGGAATTGGTTGATGCTTATATTTAAGATGTAGATCGTCCCGATTGCGCATGCATCGCAATAATCCTGGTATAATCCAAGGTTTAATTATACGCTTGCGTTTTGGGATAGTAATGTTTATAGAACAGTTACTTATGGTGCTGTTAAGTGTGTTAAGGAAAAAAGAAACGGCATCATTAGGACAATCTAGCCAATAGATGTAATCAAAGTTCAATAATCTAAGTTTCTCGTCAAGCGATGCATAATGTATGCGTTTGATTATTTTATTATGACAGCGTGAGGGAGAACTGTGGCAGAGACTAATAATGATACGATAGTGGTCGGTTAGAGTTGTTTGTGCGACTAAACTTTTTACTGGAAGCTTGGTTATGACTTTTGCGTGGTCAAGAGAAGTCTGCGAATGTGTAGGAATATAATATGCTGGCAGCATACCATGTGAAGCTAGAAGATTTAGATAAATTTCAGCTCTTGTATCTGATGTTGCTGTCGATGTGTCAATATTTATATCACCTGTAAGAAGTATGTTTCTATAAGATGAGAGTGTTATTAGTATATTGTTTAACGATTCCATGAATTTAGTAAGATCCCTTAAAGCGGGAGAACGATATATGCAGAGTATCAGTTTGGGTATCGCATTTAACTATCAAGCAGTTAGCATCTGCTAAAGAGTGTTCATATATGGTATAGTTATGGGTAGATTTATAATATACAATGACACCCTCGTTCTGTATGGTGACATTTTTAGTATGAACGGAATGGTATCCACTCATAATTGATTGCGTGATTCACGATTACATGGCGAAGTGCGATTTGCTTACAGCGCCATCTCTTGACATTTGTTGAAACTTCTTCGTTTGTATGAAATCACTACATGCCTAAAATTGTTTAAATTTGAAATTATAATTAAATAAAACAGATATTTGGAATGGTTGATAGTTTATATTCGTATTTTGACAATCATTTTTAGAATCAGGGTAATATTAGCTTAGAGAGCACAGCCGCATCCTCTACCAGAGTAACCACTGAGGTAGCCGTAGCCGGGACCAGCGAGGCCAAGACCATAAGCACCGGCACCGTAGGCAGCACCGCCGTAGGCAGGACCGGCGAAAGCAGCACCCTCGCTGATCATGGCGTTTATGCCATTACCGCAAGCGTGGTTGACGGCACCAGAACCAGCAGTGGGCAACACACCCTCCACAGCCACAGTACCGACGAACGGCAGCTCACCAGCCGCCGCCAAAATACCCTCATAAACGTTCTCAGATGCTACGGAGAGGCCGACGGGAGCGATGCAGGAGGCGCTGGAGACGGGGAGTCCACCACCGCTGGTGGGTGTAAAGTCTATGGCAGGGCCAGCACAGCCACAAGGAGCAGCTCCCAAGCCATAATATCCCAGCCCATAACCGGGCGCAGCCAAGGCAGGGGCCGCGATGCCGGGTCCTGCGGCGATGGCAGCACGGCTGGTGCACTGACTCAGTGCACACTAAACATTAGAAAAGCAAACACGTTAGTATGTTTTGAACCATTTACCAGTCATTTCTATAGCAATATATTTACAGTAGCTTTTGTAGCTTTTGCCCGCGGCTTCGCTCGCGTAAAAGTAGGTCACGTTAGTAACAGAACTTGTTTAAAATAAAATATAGCCTATGTTACTCGGTGATAATATAGCTTTCTAATGGTGAAGAAGAATTTTTTAAATTGGTTGATTCGTTTGGCAGTCAAATCCATACAATCAAGCAAACAAAAAATCAATCTTTTTATTTATAATATACTAGAGACTCATATACTCAGACAAACGATAAATACAATCTGTCAAAACTAAATGCCATGAATATAAATAAAATAAATGTATATACAAAACATATTAATTATTATTGATTTGATAGTTAAAATTGATTCGAAAGTAATTGACACCTGCTGAGAATGATAATATTATTATACTTTTTTAGATGCGCAGATTATAATTAGTATTATGACTGCACAGATGGCGTATTGGTTTAATTGCCATTGCGTCGAGTGTTGTGGGTTCAATCACCACACGGCACAAAAATTTGTGTGATCCACAAATGGTTGTTCCGAGTATGGGTGTTCTTTGTGTCCGTTGTTTGAATGTTTGGAAAATGCCCCGCGATACAGGATTTATTCCTAGTGTTTGAGTTGTCTTTTTTTAAGGAAAGGATAGGATTATAGCATTCTCGGAGTCAAAAGGTTGAACCACGTTCGAAACACTACTCTGTGCTCTACAACACGCATAACTGACGTAGGTGTTAAATCCGCCAGGCTGGAGTGGGACTGGGCCGGACACGTCTGCCGCATGCACCTAGAGATGTGGGTACAAATTGTGACCAACTGGGTGCCAAAAGACAGTCGAAGGCAACGGGGCAGACCTAAACGGAGAAGGTGAGATGATTTGAACGTCTTCGAAAGGGACTGGCAGGGAATGTCTTCGGGTAGAGTGGTTTGGAAGTCCAAGGGTGAGGCGTTTGCTCAGCAGTGGGATACAATATAACGCTAAGGGAAGAAAAATAGGTTCACGCCTATTACCGTCGTTCGTCGGCCTCGATGGCGTAGCGGTTGGAGTAACCGACTGACACGCCAAGGTCACAGATCGATTCCCGCACAAGTCAAACATTTGTGTGCATGAACATGGATGTTTATCTTGGTCTGGGTGTTTCTATGTATAATATATAGGTATTTAAAAAAATAAGTATATATTAATGTATGTTTATCCATTGTCTAGTACACATAGTACAAGCTCTGCTCAGTTTGGGCTAGATGATGTTGTGAGAATATAATATGTTAGAAAATACCTGTGATAAGAGAAACATAATTAATATGTACATATAATAATATTCTAACACATACACACAACACCATCTAGCCCAAACTAAGCAGAGCTTGTAATAAGGGTACTAGACAATGGATAAACATACATATATACATTTTATTTGTAAATACGTGCATATTATACATAGAAACACCCACACCAAGACAAACATTCATGTCCATGCACACAAATGTTTGACTTGTGTGGGAATCGAACCCGCGACCTCAGGCGTGGCAGGCGGTTACACTAACCACTACGCCATCGAGGTTACGCCATGTTCAATTAATCACATTCAAAACTACAGGGTAGTAATTCAGAATTGTAAATACTAAAATACATTTACAAAATTCAATGTTTTCTGACTCTACCAAATTCGTTACACTACTGAGAATTTTTGATACAATATGCCAAAAACACTGCTGTCAACAATTAAAATAAACGAAAAGTTTTTAAAATAGTATAAAAAAGGTATTACCTGGATGAAGAGCGCCTGAGCGCAGAGGACGACGATGGCTTTGGCAGACATGTTGTTTTCAGTATAAATGTTGATTTAACAATGCTATTCGAAACGAATACTACTGCTTTTATACTAAAACATCCTATACTATTGACTAAGTAGGCAATTTTTTCATAAACGTGCACAACCCCGAAAAGCCTATATAATTTACCAACAAAGAAAACTTACGAAAATTTTCATTGTCAAGGTTTTTAATTTCGAAATTACATTTATACGTTTGTTATCAATCAAGCGTTTTGTATATAAAGTGGGCGCAATGTGTGGTACATCATTATGTATTCAGCTTCACGTTGACACGAACAAACATCAAACATGAACACCTTCACCGTCCTGTTCCTCTGCGTCCAAGCTTGCTTGGTACAGGTGAGTCAGCTTTTCTATTGTTATTTAATTCCTTTGTTACATTTGGCAGAATCACTTTTAACCCTCCAAGCGTTCTTATGGCACCCCAGCGTCTAAGAAATATTGGCATGTTAACAAAACCAAGTAAACACAATAGTAAAAAAATATAAGATTAAAGGAGCACAGAAATCTTTTGATGTTACACTAATAGGATCGTATTTCACATGACGTCCAGTGCCGTAAGCCAATGAGGATAAACTGCCTTTACTTTCAAACTACCAAGTATGCATAGTGCATACGTTACTTTTTTGTAAATATTTCACATTTACTGTAAAATCTCAGCTTTGCTATTATTACTTAGCTCTGGTGGCATCTGGATCTTAGTCTAATAGCTTTCATTTGGTATATCACTGATAATGACAGAATGAACTTTATTTTTTTTAACCACTTGGAGACCACCAAAACTTAACAGTGATTGCTTACCAGCTTACATCACTCTACAAGACAGCATATAACAGATAAATTTTTGCAATTATTGTCCTGTGTTTCTGCAGAATGTGTTCGGCCAGTGCGCGGGCAGATATAACGTCGCCGCCATCGCTCCTTGCGGTGCTGCTCCTTGCGGTATTGCTTCTTACGGATACGACGGTCTGGCTGGTCCTTACGGATTGGGCGCTCCTTTCGCATACGACGGTCTGGCTGGTCCTTACGGATTGGGCGCTCCTTTCGCATACGACGGTCTGGCTGGTCCTTATGGTGGTGCCGGTGAAGGTAACGTGGCGGTCGCCGGTCAGCTGCCAGTGGCTGGTACCACCGTCGTCGCTGGTCAGGTACCCATCATGGGCGCTGTGAAATTCTGTGGTGATGTCGCTGCTGGTGGTGCCGTGTCCATCGCTGGCCAGTGCGCCTGCGGCTGTGGCTGTGGTGCCGGTGCCCCATACGGTGCTGGATACCTGTACTGAGCGGTGTTGTAATATGATACGAACGAAATATAAATGAGCAAAGTGACACATTGAATTTTGTACTCTTTAAATCCCTTTATCCTAACTAATGTTATAAATGTGAATGTGAGTTTAAGTTGAAAGGTACTATTTTCAACCAGGCATAAAGTGCTGTTTCCGAAGGATAGTTTATTGAAAAAATGTAAATTAACGCGAGTGAAGCCGCGGGCAAAGTCTAGTATAGGAAGAAGCTGTTCAAAACTACTTTGATGACAAGTTACTAAGCTAGTTCTTATATCACCTCAGCTCAGTCCGTAAAAATAGTAACATGTCGATATTGTTCATTATTCTTCTTTACAGTTTCTGGTTTATTTTTGCTTTGCCCTCTCAGTATTTTGTCATTTATATTACAACTTAAGAGTAGATATTAACTATTTTGGAGCTAAACTCTTCTCTTTTCTCGCCTCTACACGTTGTAATTTTTAGCTGCTCGAGGGAACGAATGCCGCAATCTCAGCGAACACAGGGAAAACTGACTTCATTGTTTGCTTTACGTATCTTATCTTATCTTGTTACGGGGGCCAGTCAGTGCAGACCGGCGACACTTCGACCCAGTGGGATCTTTTGTGTCGGCCCCGAGATCTATACCTTAGCTATCTCCCTATGAATGTACTGCATCAATCGCAGCGTACACTTCAGAGGGAGAAGCCTGAAGTCCTCAGGGCTCGGATATGCCAACCCCATCAGACCCATCCTTAGTCCAGCCAACGCGTCACATTCACACAGTAGGTGTAATATGGACTCGTCCCGCTCACCACAGGCTCTGCAGATCAAATTTTTTGTCAAACTCAATCTGCACAGGAAGTCATTGGTGCCAAAGTGACCAGTAAACGCTCCTGTGAGCAGGCGTATTTGGCCCTTGTTGTACCCGCAGAACTTCCGGGTGAAGCCCGTGGCTCTGTTTGCAATGAATTTCTTGGAGTGTTCCAGACCCCTAAGGGCCATCCACTCCCGCCTGTGTTTATCATTGCCATGTGCATTCATAGCTGCCTTGACGGTACTCTCAGAGAGTCCTACAAATGGCTCGGGCCAACAAATAGTTGCTCCGAGCCCTTCCTGGCCAATTCGTCAGCCTCCTCATTACCCTGCACACCTGCATGCCCCGGAACCCACACAAGCCTGACTGTGTTTTTCCTGCCAAGTTTGTTCAGGACTAGTCCGGAATCCACCCTACAGGAGTTCAGAGCCTTAAGAGCAGCTTGACTGTCACTGAGAATATAAACAGTCTTGTCAGTGACATTTTTGTTGATATTCTCCTGCGCGCAGGCAATTATAGCATAGGTTTCCACCTGGAAGACCGTTGTATATTTGCCCATGCTTTGGCTCACCTTACAGTCGTTGGCATAAATACCAGCGCCTGATCCTGATTCCATTTTGGAACCATCGGTGTACCAGATGAGACAACCCTTGTTAGGGGATTGTAGACCTTGTCTCCATTCCTCCCTTGTGGGGACCTTTATTGTAAAATTCTTTTTGAATATGTGCATTGGTTGCATTTTGTCGCATCCCATGCTCATAATCACTTTGAGATCCTTTGAAATCTCCAGTTTTGTGTGTCGAGTTACCGGCATGTTGACGCTCCACAGCCCATGCACAGACAGTCTATGTAGCGCCTTCAACGCCTCCAACTCCACAACAATGTGTAGCGGCGTTAGGTCCAGCAGGATCTCTAACGCAGCCGTTGGCGTAGACGGGAACGCCCCTGTTATAGCCATGCAGGCCAATCGCTGCACCTTAGACAGCGCTTTCCTGCATGTTGCTAGTTTAGTTCTTGGCCACCAGACAATGCTTCCATATGTGAGTATGGGTCTTATCATTATCGTGTATAGCCACTTGATGACCTTGGGCTTCAGGCCCCAGGTCTTCCCATAAGTAGAACGAATCATGCCGAAGACCCGCTGGGCCTTCACTATGGCTTTGTCTACATGAGGTTTCCACATTAGCGTGCTATCCAGGGTCATGCCTAGATACTTCACCTCCGTGGACCATTTTAGCTGTGTACCATACATGGATAGAGTTTCCAACCCTGTCAGATCCCTCTTCCTAGTAAACGGCACAACAGTAGTTTTCCCTGGGTTGATCGATAAATGGTTGCTACTGCACCATTTTTCTACCATAGTCAGGGCCCTCTGCATGAGACTGGATACTGTGCTCGGAAATTTTCCATTGACGAGTATCACCAAGTCATCCGCATATCCGACCGTTAAGTACGGACCTTTGTTGAGTTGTTCTAAGAGTGAATTTGCTTTACGTAACTACCATTTAGAATAAAATACCAGTTGCTCGATGATAGTTTATATTGTTGCTCCACAGCGACTATCAAACGAATATACTAATATAATACATAAATAAGACTATGGGATGGCTAAGATTGCGTCGTCCGTTATTAGAGAGAATTGAATATCCTGGGAGCTTGAGTGCGTTTATTTAAAATATTTTTTTTGTATAGGCCGCTAACGAGGAGGCGGTTTGCCTGATGGTAAGCAATTACCACCAGAGGAGTCGCAAATGCGCTGCCATCCTTTTAAACCCTAAAGAGAGGGAGGGGGGTTGGGCCTCCGGTACCCTCACTCACTCGACGAAACACAACGCAAGCGCTATTTCACGTCGGTTTTGCTGTGCGACCGTGCTATCACTGCGGTCGAACCGACCCATTCGTACCGAAGCGTGGCTCTCCCACGGTAACTTTTGTGCAGCAGAGAGCTGGCGTGTTGCGCTTTCTTCCTGGAAATATCCTGCATCACAAGGAGTTTTTATAAACATTCGTACAACTGACACAAAGGACACCTGGGTGTTTTTTGTGTCCGTTGTATAAATGTTTGTAACAAAAAATCTGTGAGTTACTAACAGTTGTGCCGAGTTTGGACTCGGACAAACAACTATTTGTGGATCAAAGAAATGTTTGTCCTGTGTGGGGATCAAATCCACAACACTTGGCCCACTGGCGATCACTTCAATTACTCCGCCTTCTGTCCAGTCAAATGAGCTGGTGGTGTTACTTTGTGAGGTAATTTAGCTTCATTTATGCTTACAAGGTAACCGATATCATTACGGCTCGCTTAGTGTTAAGCAGGTATAGCAGCCCTGTTACTGCTATCAATATCGGGAAAGCAGTTCCCTCCTAGGTTATAGACTGTCCAGTTTAACATATGGCAGCAGACAGAGAGATTCTGGTAACTCACTGTGTATGGTATGCAGATCGTTAGAACGGGTACTACTTGAGCGATGCAGATAAAAGACGATGCGCCAGGTAATCTAGCCTACTGAGATTTTTATAATAAATGGCCTTTGAAAGAAAATAACATCTAACTGAGTAAGTAGCATGCAAACTAATTCGTTAAATAAATTTATGATGATTGGTTTCCTTTGATTGATAGATTTTTTCATTTGTTTTTATCAAAGATACTTCGCCGTGGAGGAATGCGCTCTGCTTCTTAATAGGTAAATGCTTTCTAGTATTATAAAAGCGTAAGTGTGTTTGCAACAGATTGACGTCATATTTCTCGCATTTAGATCCTAACTAAAGTTAATATAGGGTACGCTTCATTAAACAAAAACCTCTTGTTTACGAGCGAAGCTTCGGGGAAAAGTTAGTAATTTATAAACCAGAGAAACTACTTGACATAACCTACTTTTCCTGAAAAATGTACAGTTTCTTTGAAATAATGGTGGGTTGCGAAATGGCGTGGCATGATCAACATCTAGAATAGTATTAGAACAGCAGCATGATTAATTTTACTACATACTTACATAATATTATAGGCGAGATTGATTGCGATAAATACATTCATTAAGACGAAGAGTATTCCCAAAGCAGAAAGTGAAATAGTCCAGTCCAGTGAAATATTCCCTTTATCGATTTCGTTGGTAAAAAACGCCAGTTGCGTTACATTGAGCAAATTTATTTGGGTGCCATTATTTTGTTATTTGATTATTAATATTCTGTAGTAGGGGTCAGCAGCGCCGAAAGGAGCACCAGCACCGCAGCCGCAGGCGCACTTGCAAGCGATGGACACGGCACCAGCAGCAGTGACATCACCACCGAATCTCACAGCGCCCATGATGGGCACCTGACCAGCGACGGTGGTGGTACCAGCGACTGGCAACTCACCGGCGACCGCCACGTTTCCTTCACCGGCACCACCATAAGTGGTAGCCTTGCCACAGAGCGCAGCCCAGCCAGCAGCAGCACCAGGGTAGACTCCAGCATAGCCGAAAGGAGCGGCAGCAGAGGCGTAGGTAGCAGCAGGGGCTAGAGCAGCACCGCAAGGAGCAATATCGGCGTTATATCTGCCCGCGTACTGGCCAAACACATTCTGCAGACACACAAAACTAAATGATAAAAATGCTCCCTGTCTATCGATTTTCATTACTCAATCGATGTAAACCCACTCATGGCAGAGCATTTTGGTTTAGCTGGCAGCCCATTTAAAATATTCAATGGCATAATAGCAGAAATTCATGTTTAATGTTTGTTCGTGTTAACTTGAAACTGAATACAGAATGATGTCGACACATTGCTCCACTTTTTATACTCGGAACTTTGTTGATAACAAACGTTCAAATGACATTCGAAATCAATCATTATAATATACAAGACATTACAAAAAGTTTTCTTTGTTGGTAAATTGTTGGCTTATCACGGTTGCACAAGCCTTTACAAAAAACAAAGTAAAAGTCAAAGTAAAAAATTATTTATTCACTCAGGTCAAAAGCAACACCTATGAACGTCAAAGAGGTTAGTGAGTTAATTACATTTACTGAATTTACATTTATGTTAGTTGCAAGGTCCAGGCAAAAGGTTGAGCCTATGACAAGATACCTGCAAGAAACTTAAGGCCACTCTTTTAAATCGCCATCAACTTATAATTTCAGTATTTTACAACTCATTTATGTACCAGGTGTTGCAGTCATTATGCCATATGTCACTGTCCATATAAAACTAAATTCTAAAAATAGAGAAAACTTAATAATATTTTGTAAGAAGCATTTGAGGTTTGAAATAATATTTATCAGTACTTTGTCATTTGTAATAGACAGTAGTATGGCATGAGGACGCATACACTTACACTTTGTGATATAAAAAGGTAGTTCGTGACTATATGTAGTTAAAACAAAATTTACGTTAATACTTATAAAGTTTGTTTAAAAGAAAAGAAAGATACTTTAACATCACAAAATAAACACGAAGTACCTTCACATAACTAAATTGACTTATTATAATACAAACATTGTTTGAATCCTGTATGAAATAACCAACTAGTTCCATGAGTTTGTATCATTTAAGTAATCACTGATTGAATAATAGCCCTTCCGGAGAAGCTGACTTTTAACAGCACTTTTAAATTTGAGTAAAGGTAAATTTATAATATCAAACGGCAGTTTATTAGAATAACGTATACTGAGTGCCGCAAATGACTACTTTCGTTGATTTCAACGTTCGAGTTTTATCAACAAGAGTGGCGCAGAGGCGGTGTCAAATGCCTTCGCCAAGTCTAGAAATATCGTTAGAACTTTTTCTTATCGTCAAGATTGGTGACTATAGTATCCGTGAATTGATGAACTGCATCGTTAGTCGATCTGCCATTACGAAAACCGTATTTATTATCTGATAAAAGCTTTTTTGACTCTAGGAATTAAAACAATTGTTTATTAATAATCTTTTCCATGATTTTTGATAGAGTTGGCAGGATCGATATTGGACGGTAATTATTGACACAGTCTCTACTATCACTCTTGTGAATTTGGTAAACAAGTCACTTTTTCAGTTCCGTGGGAAATATGCCCGTGGACAGGCAAGTATTACATATATGTACAATGGGCTCCACTAACAAATATGAATATCTTTTCAATATGCTACCAGGAATATCACGAATCCCTAATGCGCAATCAGTTTTGAGGGAGGATATGATAGCTGCTATCTCTTGGATGTCAATGGGAAGTATGACAAATGAAAAGTGGCTAGACTGCAGTAAAGGCGAGTTAGAGGCGGTGGAATTAGCACTTATGATAGATTTAACCAATGACAAACCTATGTTCACAAATAACTGATTAATCCCATTAACAGATTTAATTGGATTATTTCTATCAATTAGATCTATGGATGTGGTTTTCTGACTGTTGGTGCTTGTTATTGATTTGATTTTGTTCCATACCTTTTTTGTGTTGCCCCCACATTTAGCGAGTTCAAACTTGTCATACTTAGGTATAACTTTAAAAATAAAACTATTACAAAAGTTACGGTACCGTGTATAGATGATTTTATTGTTGGGAGTTGGATGATGCTTATATTTAAGATGTAGATCGTCCCGGTTGCGCATGCATCGCAGTAATCCTGGTATTATCCACGGTTTAATTATACGCTTGCGTCTTGGGATAGTAATGTTTATAGAACAGTTACTTATGATGCTGTTAAGTGTGTTAAGGAAACAAGAAACGGCATCATTAGGACAATCTAGCCAATAGATTTTATTTTATTTTATTTTAACATTTTAGGAAAACTTACAGCTATACATTATAATAATATAAAATAATAATAGGTGAAGGCCAATTACAAGTTTCCACTTATAGAATAATAATGATAACCCTAACATATAGTCAGATCAATGAAAGTAGACATAAATACACAGTTAATGTAAGTATAACAAGTTAGTTTACACTTGATCGAAGAAGTCATTACATAGTTGTTTTTTCAATTTAGTGACACTGGTAAAGAAAATGTCAATATCAACACTCCGGCATGCCGCATTATACATGTGACTCGCTCTGATCAGGTATGAGTTTTGTCTATAGTTGGAATCAACTGCAGGAACATGTAATATATTAAATCGTCGAAGATGTGCTGACGGAACATTTAAAGCCATTTTGCTCACTAGTTCTGACGAGTTGATCGCTCCTCTCATGATGCCAAATAAAAATGACAAGTCCGCTATTTTTCGTCTTTCAAAGAGTGGAAGAATATGGAACTTTTTACATCGGCTCATGTAGTCAGGTAAATAGCAGCTGCAACGATACTGTATATATCTTAAAAACCTTTTCTGAATGCGCTCTATTCGCTCAACGTAGATGTTATATTTAGGATTCCACACTTGTGAACAGTATTCTAGGTGACTGCAAACAAAGGAACAGTAAAGTATTTTTATTGTTTTGATGTTTTTAAAGTCTACCGAGATTCGAAATATGAACCCGAGTGCTTTGGATGCCTTACTCACAATGTTGTCAATGTGTGTGTCAAATAGAAGTTTTGAGTCGAAAGTAACTCCGAGGTCTTTAATATTATTGACTCTTGTTAATGGGGTATCCAATAAATTATAAACCTGCACTATTGGACTGGGTTTACGCGTGAAGGAGCACACGTAACACTTATTGACATTTAGATCCAGTTTGTTTACTCTGCAGTATGCCTGAAATCTATTGAGATCTTCTTGTAGTTCTTTAGCATCCTGAACCGTATTTATCTGCTTCATTACCTTCAAGTCATCAGCGTAAAGAATAATTTTGGAAGATATGAAGCAGCTACTTATGTCATTTACGAATATGTTAAACAGCAATGGTCCCAACAACGAACCTTGTGGGACGCCTGAAGGAATATTCGTAAGTGTTCCTCTAGACGTATAACCATTCAGCACGACAGTTTGGCATCTATTATCTACATACGATGTAAACCACCGGAACAGATTGCCGCCCACACCCATACTCAAAAGTTTACGCATTAAGATTTTGTGATCTATTCTGTCGAAACATTTGCTGTAATCGGTGTATATAACATCGACTTGGGACCCTTGTGACATGAATTGAGATATAAAGTCACAACAGATAACAAGATTCGATGTAGTAGACCGACCTCTCAAAAAGCCGTGTTGTTGTTCACTAAAACTTAGTTTGAGAGCAGCATAAACTTGCCTATACACGATTTTTTCTAGGATCTTGGCAATCACGCATAGCTTTGAGATCGGTCTATAGTTTTCGATCATATTTTTAGGTCCTTTTTTATGTATCGGTGTTATATACACCGACTTCCAGATTATGGGGACCACACCGATGTCTAGAGACCGCTTATATAAAATAGAGAGAGGGATGACCAGGCTATCGGCGCAACCCTTGATCAATATGGGCGAGATATCGTCCGGCCCAGCTGACTTATTAATATCCACATGTTTTAGTAATTTACTAAGCTCATCTTCGCCAACCTCTATCGATGTGATAGATGAGGCGACCTGTTCAACGTTCTGCTCACTGTACAGCGGAGAGCTGTCGTGAGAGCTTATTAAGAAGTTGGAATAGAAATATTCGTTGAACATGTCGCATATTTCCTCGCCATCACTAGTGGAATGCTGACCAAGTTGCATCACTGTTGGATATTGATTGGACTGGCGTTTAGATTTAACATAACACCAAAAGGCTCGCGGGTTTTTCTGAATATCCTTTTCGATTTTAGATATATAATTGATAAATAATTGGCTCTCTAACTCTTTGGCCCGTTGACGCAATGTTACAAAAGAATGATGGTCAGAAAGATTACGATATTTTTTAAATTTTGAATGGTATTTGGATTTTTCTTTTATTATTTTAATCAGCGGGCTTTTATACCAGGGTGGGTATTTCACATGAGGCTTAACCATCTTACTCGGTATGTGGGCATTACGTAATCGATTGATGGTACTATAGAAGTATGTTACGGCATCTTCAAGTGACCCAGAGTTCAGTTCGTGCTGCCAATCTACATGATTTAACTCATCTTGCATCGCGTTGTAATCACCTAAATGATAGAGATACTTATGATACGGACGAGAAGATAAGCTGTGCAGCTCGACAAAGTCCGCGGTGATACACAACGCTCTGTGGTGGGGATCCTCCGGCACAAGTGGATCAGTGCATCGAGAGACGAGAACCTCATTATTTGATAACACAAGGTCCAGTAACCTATTATTATTGTTAGTGTGGCTGTTATATTGCGAAAGGTTGCAGATGTTAAAGGAGTCTATAAGATTAGTCTGGATGTCACCTTGTAGGTTACTCGGATACAATGAACTGTTGTCAACTGCTGAGTGCCAAACAATATTAGGTTGGTTAAAGTCTCCCAGGACAATAAATTTGTCTGTGGGATTTCTGAGAACTATATCACTAAAGTTGTTAGAAAAAGTGTTCAGTTGCACCATTAACGGGCTGCCACGATTATTGCTACATATATACACTACACAGATATGAATCTTATAGCAAACCTTAGGTTTACTACGATGCAACGTTAGAGTGACCCATAAGTCCTCCGCCGTCGAGCACCAGTCCCTACGAACGTCCGATACAAGGTCTCGTTTCACTGCTATTAAAACTCCGCCCCCCAGCACCTGGTTTGTATTGCTATAATCCCTATCACGTCTCACAACAATGTATCTATTGTCAAACAATTCGCAATCAGAAATACTGTCAATAAGCCAGGTCTCGGTTAAACAAATAATATCAAAATCACTGACACACACATTTCTATAGAAAACACCTGTTTTTGTTCGCAGTCCCCGAACGTTTTGATAAAATATACTAATAGACGACATCATAAATCAAAGCAATAAAGTCATTAGCATTTGAATAGCAAAACGATAACCAGAGCACGTTCAGTGTAGGTAACAAAATAAAATTGTAGAACATCTGTTTGTAATTTATTAAACGGATAAGGGCCTTAATTACTAATAAATACGGTTCGTTATTAAAAGCAAAACGATAGGCATAAGAATGTGTGTGTAAATTATGGAATGTTACTATTTTATGCAGTGGCAAGCGATAGGCACCATTATGGCTAGTATCGTTGAGTCTATGTTTGCAATAGCTAATGTGATTAAAGCGGTTGTCACTTAGCGGTGCGAGACAAAAGGCGGACGGTAGGTTTTAAAACTTGTTTTTATTAAATGAATAGAAATATTGTTACCTGCGTTTCTCAACTTTAGCGAGTCGGTGCAATAATACCACATACCGGAGTGTTGAATTGATGTTGTTAACATAAAAACTTTTTTAAATCTTGTTCGTTTTTGACGTGAAGTCGTGGTGAAGTGTTGTTTTTTCTTATGAATATATTGCATCCTTTGATCCATATATGTTCAAATCCCCTTTCTTTTGCTTGAGTTTTGGTTTTGTTCAAAAGCATTTTATTTCGTAATGTGAGGTGGTCGTTAATGTAGATTCTGTTATCCCCCTGTAGGCCTAAATCACTACTTTTTAAGTTTTTATGTTTCTTCGCCGCGGCGACGAAATTACTTTTCAAGTAATTATTATGTACGGAACAAATAATATTTTTATTCTGCTTATCATTCCTCATCGGGACTCTTGCAACATAATTTATTTGTTCCTTTGGTAATGGGCATTTAATTATCTCGCCTATCTTGGCCACTATAGTGAAAAGATTTTCAGAGTTGGTTACTGGCACCCCCTTGATCTCGATATTATTCATGCGAGATCTTTGTTCGCTCTCATGGTTCAAAGTTTCGAGCTTCTCTAAACGATGCTGAAGGGTGGTGACGTCATCTTTGGTTTTCTTGATTGATACTATTTCTTCTTCTAAGGTGGACACTTTGCTCGTAAGGGACTCCATTGCGTCATGAATGAATTCTATGGACGTCTTCATATCGGAGAACTCAGTTTTTATGGCCTTTACCTCCGCGAGCTCATTTTGAATGCCTCTGACAGTATCAATCAAAGCCGGCAACGCCTCCATCTGAGCCGACAAGCGCCTGAGCTCTGCCGCGATGCTCTCCAACTCTCCAGATGTCACTTTAACAGAGCCTGTGCGAGGGCTAGCTCCCGCAAGGGATTTGCAGTTGGCACATTTCCACGTAGCCTTACGGTCCCCAAGCTTCCTCCAACCGACCTCGGTCAGGCCCGCGCAGGGAAAATCATACTGTCCCATGCATACAGAACACGTAGCACCGTCTCTGGCCTCAACTTCGCAACGTTTAAATTTAAACATTTTACTGCGATAGAAAACTTTGAGAATCGTAGCCGAACGGCACGCGACGATAGAGTGTAAGTACACGAGTGACCGGTTTACTGTCTACCGACGTACTGATACGATTACTACTGATTACTACAGATGTAATCAAAGTTCAATAATCTAAGTTTCTCGTCAAGCGATGCATAATCTATGCTACTCTAATATGCTACTCTATATATTGCTACTCTAATGCTCAAATTGAGCAGACGTGCCTACCTAGCAATACTTATAAATGTACAAATATTTTTATTTAATTCATTGACCTAGTTAACGCTTTAGTCAACTTACGCAATTTCTACGTAAAACGGTGAGACATAAGTAATATGCAAGATATTAATTAAGTGTTACTATGGCTTACTTTGAAAGTAGCCCTTTCAATCGGAGTACCATGACAACTCGCAGCCCACCCAGCACGCCACAACCATCTCAGCATGAACCCGAAGAGCCCTTGGAAACCTTGAGCACCAATGAAATCAAATATTGGATTACCTCCATTGAGCGATCGTTAAGTGAGGTGTGTAGCATTGCAACGGAAGGCAAACTCAACTCTGAACAGAAGTTGAAAATAAACTCTTTGGCCCGTAAAGTTGGAAATGGTGTCTCTCAAATGGCGGTTTTTTACCAGTCCTTGAAGCAAAAGGCCTTATTGATGAATAGCTCTCTTGAGGCCATGACGGAAAAGCAGGATCTTGCTATGTGCCTGAATGCCTTCGAAAAGTCGATTAAGTTGACCATTGAAGAAAAATGCGTTGCACAAAATCCAGCCATTGATAAAGTGTCTTTTGCGGACATGGTCAAGACCACAAAAAATGTCATGTTACGACCTAAAAATGTGAGCGCCATTGCAATTTATCCGAATGATAAATTGAAAACTAGTGACGAAACAAAGCCGCTAGTTCAGAAAATAATTTGCCCTGAACAAATGAAGTTGCACGTAAGAGGACTAAGGAAGACCAGAAACGGAGGTGTAATAATTAGCACTGATAGCAAGGACGACATTGAGAAGCTAAGGCAGTCAACCCAGTTATCTAGCTCTGGCTTAAAGGTTGAGGATCCACATAAAAGAAGACCAAGAATTATAGTAATCGGAGTACCAGCTGCCCTTAGTGACCAAGAAGTATATGATTGCATATACGAGCAAAATGTTGCCGAAAAACTCCCCAACGTAACCCGTGATCAATTTCTGACCTCGATAAAACTGAGCCATAAGTCGGGTAAGAAAGACGCACAAACTTGCAACTTCATCATTGAAGTGCCTGCCAGTATCAGAAAGGCCCTTATCAACCAGGATCGAGTCTTCATCAACTGGACTTCCTGCCCCGTACGTGACTTCACACTCGTAACCAGGTGTTTCAGATGCCAACAATATGGACATGCCGCTAAGACTTGCCGCGAGACCATCTCCACCTGCGGACATTGTGGTGCATTAGGTCATCAGACTAATGAATGTACAAAGAAAGACGAACCACCAAAATGTGCAACATGTTTGCGTTTTAAGAAACCAAGTAACCATAAGACAGGTGATCTCGAATGTCCAGCGAAGAAATTGGCTGAAACAAGGTACATTAGTTCTATAGATTATCATGAAGGCGCCTAAGAGCGCTGCCTTACTCAGTTTCTTATAGACCCTTTTTATTTTTGTTTGAATTTCCTTTAATTTTATAAGTATTTATGGCTGATCAATTAATTAATGATTTAGATAATAATTATATATATAGTTCGCAAATGTGTGACACTGAGAGCTGCAATCTTTATCTTTCCCAATATAGTAAACCGCTAACAATACTAACCCAAAACATTCGTAGCATATGTAAGAACATAGATAGTTTGGATGTCTTTTTACACAGGCTTAATATTGAGTGTGACGTAATTATTCTAACAGAATGTTAGCTCTCAAACAGACGTAACAATATACCAACTTTGCAGGGATTCAAAAATTATAATAGTACAATATCTCTCAACCGGAACGATGGCTTGGTAATATATGTGAAAAGTTCTTTGCTCGTCTCCGTCGAAGAGCTAACGGTCCAGGACTGCAACTGTCTTGTTATAAAAATAGGCACTGATATCGCGATCATTGCTGTATATAGACCTCCTTCTTACAGAAACTTAGAGACGCTTACGAACAACTTAAATCACATTTTACAAAGCTTATCAAATTTTAAAAATATTATTATAACAGGAGATATAAATATAAATATAAATTGTAAGAACCATGACGCATCTACCCAAGATTACCTAAATCTCTGTGCGTACCATGGCATTTTGCCTAGCCACACTTTTCCCACACATGAAAGTGGGTCATGCTTAGACCACGTCATGCTCAAAACTAGGCTTCCGTGTTTAACACTTGTTACTAACTCGTCAATAACTGACCACTCTGCTGTTTTACTAATACTTGAATTAACGCAAACTAAGAATATTATTCGCCCGCAACAAAGGTCAATTATAAACATGATTCACCTAGAGCGTGATTTGTGCAACATTGACTTTACCCCAGTTTATCAAACTGCCGACGTTAACATTTCGATGCCATTTGTTATTAATAAAGTACAAGAGGCTATCTTGCACAATACAAAAATAATAAACTTCAGTAGAAAATATTGTAATATTAAGCCATGGATAACTCCCGGCTTAGTCCGATGTATTATAAACTGCGATAAACTACACAAGAAAGCTAAGCAATGCCCCGAAAATTCTACTCTAAATTTATCATATAAAAGGTATCGGAATTTTTGCAATAAACTTTTGAAGAATTTAAAAATAGAGTACGACAGGTCACAATTACAAGAAGCTAAAAAAGACACAAAGAAACTTTGGAAAATTGTGAAAAAAGTCACGTTTACTTCAAAACATCATAAATCTGATAGAAGTTTATTGCAAAAACACTTTCCTCTCCGCTTTCCTCTGTCAACAACGTCAATAGGTTTTTTGTAAATATTGGCACAACTCTGGCAAAAAAAATAGAAAGTCAATGCAGCACAAATAACAGTTCTCCTCCGGTTTCAACATATCTTAAAAGCGGAAAATCTTTTGTTATGTTGGATCCGGATGAAAAAGAAATAGAGCGGGCTATTCTCTCGTTAAAAAATAATTGTGCACCTGGATGGGACAATATAAGCTGTAACATAATAAAGACCTTTAAGCATATCCTGATGCCTCCATTAACCCACATTTTCCGAATTTGTCTTTCTATAGGAGTCTTCCCTCTATGCCTTAAAAAAGCAATAGTGATTCCCATTCATAAGTCTGGTACGAAAGACCTTGTAACAAATTATAGACCAATCTCGCTATTGCCTACTTTCTCAAAAGTGCTAGAAAAAATAATTAATAATAAATTAGTATCATTTCTTGAACAAAATGCCCTATTTTCCCACATGCAATTCGGTTTCAGACCTAAGTTGTCAACAGCAGATGCAGTACACAACTTGACAGCTTTTATCTCAGAGGAACTTGGGAAAAGAAAACAAGTAATTGGAATCTTCCTCGACCTCGCAAAAGCATTTGACACTGTATCTGTTCCTATCCTATTAAAAAAATTAGACGCTTTAGGAATACGAGGCACACAGCTTAAGCTACTAACAGACTATCTACAAAATAGGTATCAGTGCGTCAAAATAGATAACATCGTCAGTGCCGACTTACAAGTGCCACATTTCAGTATTCCCCAAGGGAGTGTCCTTGGAAGTACTCTATTTTTGGTATACATTAACGATCTTTGTAACTTAAGTTTACCTAGCGGCAAAATAGTTTCGTACGCAGATGACACCGCTCTTCTCTTCTCCGCCGACACAAATGAGGCAGTCCTTAAAAACGCTCAGCGTGGGTTCGATGTGGTAAATAAATGGCTTAGAAATAACTTACTTACATTAAATACTGATAAAACCAAATTCATTAAGTTTAACATGCGCAATTAACAAGATCATTTAAGTAATATTCGACTATATGCACACCATTGTAACAACACCATTAATGATGATTGCTCATGTTCTGCAATCCATAATGCAACTAACATTAAATATCTGGGGGTTATAATAGATCACACTCTTTCATTTAAACAACACGTAGCCGCTTTATCAAGCAGACTTCGTAAATTAATATTCGTTTTTAAAAAACTGCGTTATATCGCAGACAATAATCTTATTATACAGATCTATAAGGCACTATGCCAATCCATTATTCAATACTGTATTACCTCATGGGGAGGCATCGCAAAATCGGTTATTCTTCCAATTGAAAGAGCACAAAGAGCACTCCTAAAAGTAGCTACACATCGACCTTTTCGCTACCCCACATGCCTTTTGTATCAAAATTCTAAAGTACTAACAGTCCGGCAGCTTTTTATAATGCACACTGTACTCAAACAACATACTACTCTTGATTATAACCCGGAACTTACTAACACTAAACGACGGAAAGATATCGTTTGTACTACTCAGTCTCAATCTAAGTATATTTTTACCAATAGGTTTTTCTCATTTTTAGGTTCTTTTCTTTATAATAATATAAACAAAATAACTGCGATTTATGACAAAAATTATGCTAACACTAAGCAATTAGTTCAACAATATTTACAAACCTTGAACTACGATCAAACAGAAAATTTGATGACTATTGTTCAATAAGTGTTACGCAATAAAATAACTCTTTAAGTCGTCATAGTTTTCACTTAGTTTATAATATAATTCGTAAGTTTTTATATACAAAGAATAATGTTTTATAAGTATTGTTTTTAGAATTTATATCTTTATTAGATAGTATGTGCCCTTAATGCCTGTGGCACAGGTTTACCCTAGTACAGGCACCCCTTATATATTACCTTTACAATGTAACCTAAGCTCTGTATCAATTTGTACCAATTTAAGTTAAATAAATGATTATTATTATTATTATTATTATAATCTATGCGTTTGATTATTTTATTATGACAGCGTGAGAGAGAACTGTGGCAGAGACTAATAATGATACGATAGTGGTCGGTTAGAGTTGTTTGTGCGACTAAACTTTTTACTGGAAGCTTGGTTATGACTATTGCGTGGTCAAGAGAAGTCTGCGAATGTGTAGGAATGTAATATGCTGGCAGCATACCATGTGAAGCTAGAAGATTTAGATAAATTTCAGCTCTTGTATCTGATGTTGCTGTCGATGTGTCAATATTTATATCACCTGTAAGAAGTATGTTTCTATAAGATGAGAGTGTTATTAGTATATTGTTTAACGATTCCATGAATTTAGTAAGATCCCTTAAAGCGGGAGAACGATATATGCAGAGTATCAGTTTGGGTATTGCATTTAACTATCAAGCAGTTGGCATCTGCTAAAGAGGGTTCATATACGGTATAGTTATGGGTAGATTTATAATATACAATGACACCCTCGTTCTGTATGGTGACATTTTTAGTATGAACGGAATGGTATCCACTCATAATTGATTGCGTG
The DNA here is from genome assembly GCA_930367265.1 of Catocala fraxini. Lineage (NCBI taxonomy): Eukaryota > Metazoa > Arthropoda > Insecta > Lepidoptera > Erebidae > Catocala > Catocala fraxini. The sequence goes on from OV884051.1 coordinate 1,764,948, forward strand.
ATTCACGATTACATGGCGAAGTGCGATTTGCTTACAGCGCCATCTCTTGACATTTGTTGAAACTTCTTCGTTTGTATGAAATCACTACATGCCTAAAATTGTTTAAATTTGAAATTATAATTAAATAATACAGATATTTGGAATGGTTGATAGTTTATATTCGTATTTTGACAATCATTTTTAGAATCAGGGTAATATTAGCTTAGAGAGCACAGCCGCATCCTCTACCAGAGTAACCACTGAGGTAGCCGTAGCCGGGACCAGCGAGGCCAAGACCATAAGCACCGGCACCGTAGGCAACACCGCCGTAGGCAGGACCGGCGAAAGCAGCACCCTCGCTGATCATGGCGTTTATGCCATTACCGCAAGCGTGGTTGACGGCACCAGAACCAGCAGTGGGCAACACACCCTCCACAGCCACAGTACCGACGAACGGCAGCTCACCAGCCGCCGCCAAAATACCCTCATAAACGTTCTCAGATGCTACGGAGAGGCCGACGGGAGCGATGCAGGAGGCGCTGGAGACGGGGAGTCCACCACCGCTGGTGGGTGTAAAGTCTATGGCAGGGCCAGCACAGCCACAAGGAGCAGCTCCCAAGCCATAATATCCCAGCCCATAACCGGGCGCAGCCAACGCAGGGGCCGCGATGCCGGGTCCTGCGGCGATGGCAGCACGGCTGGTGCACTGGCTCAGTGCACACTAAACATTAGAAAAGCAAACACGTCAGTATGTTTTGAACCATTTACCAGTCATTTCTATAGCAATATATTTACAGTAGCTTTTGTAGCTTTTGCCCGCGGCTTCGCTCGCGTAAAAGTAGGTCAGGTTGGTAACAGAACTTGTTTAAAATAAAATATAGCCAATGTTACTCGGTGATAATATAGCTTTCTAATGGTGAAGAAGAATTTTTTAAATCGGTTGATTAGTTTGGCAGTCAAATCCTTACAATCAAACAAACAAAAAATTCAATCTTTTCTATTTATAATATACTAGAGACTCTTATACTCAGACTAACGATAAATACAATCTGTCAAAACTAAATGTCATGAATATAAATAAAACATATGTATATACAATACATATTAATTACTATTGATTTGATAGTTAAAATTGGTTCGAAAGTAATTGACACCTGCTGAGAATGATAATATTATTATACATTTTTAGATGCGCAGATTATAATTAGTACTATGACTGCACGGATGGCGTATTGGTTTAATTGCCATTGCGTCGAGTGTTGTGGGTTCAATCACCACACGGCACAAAAATTTGTGTGATCCACAAATGGTTGTTCCGAGTATGGGTGTTCTTTGTGTCCGTTGTTTGAATGTTTGGAAAATGCCCCGCGATACAGGATTTATTCCTCGTGTTTGAGTTGTCTTTTTTAAGGAAAGGATAGGATTATAGCATTCTCGGAGTCAAAAGGTTGAACCACGTTCGAAACACTACTCTGCGCTCTACAACACGCATAACTGACGTAGGTGTTGAATCCGCCAGGCTGGAGCGGGACTGGGCCGGACACGTCTGTCGCATGCACCTAGAGATGTGGGTACAAATTGTGACCAACTGGGTGCCAAAAGACAGTCGAAGGCAACGGGGCAGACCTAAACGGAGAAGGTGAGATGATTTGAACGTCTTCGAAAGGGACTGGCAGGGAATGTCTTCGGGTAGAGTGGTTTGGAAGTCCAAGGGTGAGGCGTTTGTCCAGCAGTGGGATACAATATAACGCTAAGGGAAGAAAAATAGGCTCACGCCTATTACCGTCGTTCGTCGGCCTCGATGGCGTAGCGGTTGGAGTAACCGACTGACACGCCTAACAATAATGTTGTGTTTATCCATTGTCTAGTACACATAGTACAAGCTCTGCTCAGTTTGGGCTAGATGATGTTGTGAGAATATAATATGTTAGAAAATACCTGTGATAAGAGAAACATAATTAATATGTATAATAATATTCTAACACATACACACAACACCATCTAGCCCAAACTAAGCAGAGCTTGTAATAAGGGTACTAGACAATGGATAAACATACATATATACATTTTATTTGTAAATACGTGCATATTATACATAGAAACACCCACACCAAGACAAACATTCATGTCCATGCGCACAAATGTTTGACTTGTGTGGGAATCGAACCCGCGACCTCAGGCGTGGCAGTCGGTTACACTAACCACTACGCCATCGAGGTTACGCCATGTTCAATTAATCACATTCAAAACTACAGGGTAGTAATTCAGAATTGTAAATACTAAAATACATTTACAAAATTCAATGTTTTCTGACTCTACCAAATTCGTTACACTACTGAGAATTTTTGATACAATATGCCAAAAACACTGCTGTCAAAAATTAAAATAAACGAAAAGTTTTTAAAATAGTATAAAAAAGGTATTACCTGGATGAAGAGCGCCTGAGCGCAGAGGACGATGATGGCTTTGGCAGACATGTTGTTTTCAGTATAAATGTTGATTTAACAATGCTATTCAAAACGAATACTACTGCTTTTATACTAAAACATCCTATACTATTGACTAAGTAGGCATTTTTTTCATAAACTTGCACAACCCCGATAAGCCTATATAATTTACCAACAAAGAAAACTTACGAAAATTTTCATTGTCAAGGTTTTTAATTTCGAAATTACATTTATACGTTTGTTATCAATCAAGCGTTTTGTATATAAAGTGGGCGCAATGTGTGGTACATCATTATGTATTCAGCTTCACGTTGACACGAACAAACATCAAACATGAACACCTTCACCGTCCTGTTCCTCTGCGTCCAAGCTTGCTTGGTACGGGTGAGTCAGCTTTTCTATTGTTATTTAATTCCTTTATTACATTTGGCAGAATCACTTTTAACCCTCCAAGCGTTCTCTTGGCACCCCACCGCCAAAGAAATATTGCCATGTCCAGGTGCGATGGTTAACAAAACCAAGTAAACACAATAGTAAAAAAATATAAGATTACAGGAGCACAGAAATGTTTTGATGTAACACTAATAGGATTGTATTTCACATGACGTCCAGTGCTGTAGGCCAATGCGGATATAAACTGGCTTTATTTTCAAACTACCAAGTATGCATAGTGCGTTGCTTTTCTAAATATTTCACATTTACTGTAAAATCTCAGCTTTGCTATTATTACTTAGCTCTGGTGGCATCTGGATCTTAGTCTAATAGCTTTCATTTGGTATATCACTGATAATGACAGAATGAACTTTATTTTTTTTAACCACTTGGAGACCACCAAAACTTAAAAGTGATTGCTTACCAGCTTACATCACTCTACAAGACAGCATATAACAGATAATTTTTTGCAATTATTGTCCTATGTTTCTGCAGAATGTGTTCGGCCAGTGCGTGGGCAGATATAACGTCGCCGCCATCGCTCCTTGCGGTGCTGCTCCTTGCGGTATTGCTTCTTACGGATACGACGGTCTGGCTGGTCCTTACGGATTGGGCGCTCCTTTCGCATACGACGGTCTGGCTGGTCCTTACGGATTGGGCGCTCCTTTCGCATACGACGGTCTGGCTGGTCCTTACGGTGGTGCCGGTGAAGGCAACGTGGCGGTCGCCGGTCAGCTGCCAGTGGCTGGTACCACAGTCGTCGCTGGGCAGGTACCCATCATGGGCGCTGTGAAATTCTGCGGTGATGTCGCTGCTGGTGGTGCCGTGTCCATCGCTGGCCAGTGCGCCTGCGGCTGTGGCTGTGGTGCCGGTGCCCCATACGGTGCTGGATACCTGTACTGAGCGGTGTTGTAATATGATACGAACGAAATATAAATGAGCAAAGTGACACATTGAATTTTGTACTCTTTAAATCCCTTTATCCTAACTAATGTTATAAATGTGAATGTGAGTTTAAGTTGAAAGGTACTATTTTCAACCAGGCATAAAGTGCTGTTTCCGAAGGATAGTTTATTGACAAAATGTAAATTAACGCGAGTGAAGCCGCGGGCAAAGTCTAGTATAGGAAGAAGCTGTTCAAAACCACTTTGATGACAAGTTATTAAGCTAGTTCTTATATCACCTCAGCTCAGTCCGTAAAAATAGTAACATGTCGATATTGTTCATTATTCTTCTTTACAGTTTCTGGTTTATTTTTGCTTTGCCCTCTCAGTATTTTGTCATTTATATTACAACTTAAGAGTAGATATTAACTATTTTGGAGCTAAACTCTTCTATTTCCTCGCCTCTACACGTTGTAATTTTTAGCTGCTCGAGGGCACGAATGCCGCAATCTTCATTGTTTGCTTTACGTAACTGCCATTTAGAATAAAATACCAGTTGCTCGATGATAGTTTATATTGTTGCTCCACGGCGACTATCAAACGAAAATACTAATATAATACATAAATAAGACTATGGGATGGCTAAGATTGCGTCGTCCGTTATTAGAGAGAATTGAATATCCTGGGAGCTTGAGAGCGTTTATTTAAAATATTTTTTTTGTATAGAACGCTAACGAGGAGGCGGTTTGCCTGATGGTAAGCAATTATCACCAGAAGAGTCGCAAATGCGCTGCCATCCTTTTAAACCCTAAAGAGAGGGAGGGGGGTTGGGCCTCCGGTACCCTCACTCACTCGACGAAACACAACGCAAGCGCTATTTCACGTCGGTTTTGCTGTGCGACCGTGCTATCACTGCGGTCGAACCGACCCATTCGTACCAAAGCGTGGCTCTCCCACGGTAACTTTTGTGCAGCAGAGAGCTGGCGTGTTGCGCTTTCTTCCTGGAAATATCCTGCATCACAAGGAGTTTTTATAAACATTCGTACAACTGACACAAAGGACACCTGGGTGTTCTTTGTGTCCGTTGTATAAATGTTTGTAACAAAAAATCTGTGAGTTACTAACAGTTGTGCCGAGTTTGGACTCGGACAAACAACTATTTGTGGATCAAAGAAATGTTTGTCCTGTGTGGGGATCGAATCCACAAGACTTGGCCCACTGGCGATCACTTCAATTACTCCGCCTTCTGTCCAGTCAAATGAGCTGGTGGTGTTACTTTGTGAGGTAATTTAGTTTCATTTATGCTTACAAGGTAACCAATATCATTAAGGCTCGCTTAGTGTTAAGCAGGTATAGCAGCCCTGTTACTGCTATCAATATCGGGAAAGGAGTTCCCTCCTAGGTTATAGACTGTCCAGTTTAACATATGGCAGCAGACAGAGAGATTCTGGTAACTCACTGTGTATGGTATGCAGATCGTTAGAACGGGTACTACTTGAGCGATGCAGATAAAAGACGATGCGCCAGGTAATCTAGCCTACTGAGATTTTTATAATAAATGGCCTTTGAAAGAAAATAACATCTAACTGAGTAAGTAGCATGCAAACTAATTCGTTAAATAAATTTATGATGATTGGTTTCCTTTGATTGATAGATTTTTTCATTTGTTTTTATCAAAGATACTTCGCCGTGGAGGAATGCGCTCTGCTTCTTAATAGGTAAATGCTTTCTAGTATTATAAAAGCGTAAGTGTGTTTGCAACAGATTGACGTCATATTTCTCGCATTTAGATCCTAACTAAAGTTAATATAGGGTACGCTTCATTAAACAAAAACCTCTTGTTTACGAGCGAAGCTTCGGGGAAAAGTTAGTAATTTATAAACCAGAGAAACTACTTGACATAACCTACTTTTCCTGAAAAATTTACAGTTTCTTTGAAATAATTGTGGGTTGCGAAATGGCGTGGCATGATCAACATCTAGAATAGTATTAGAACAGCAGCATGATTAATTTTACTACATACTTACATAATATTATAGGCGAGATTGATTGCGATAAATACATTCATTAAGACGTAGAGTATTCCCAAAGCAGAAAGTGAAATAGTCCAGTCCAGTGAAATATTCCCTTTATCGAATTCGTTGGTAAAAAACGCCAGTTGCGTTACATTGAGCAGATTTATTTGGGTGCCATTATTTTGTTATTTGATTATTAATATTCTGTAGTAGGGGTCGGCAGCGCCGAAAGGAGCACCAGCACCGCAGCCGCAGGCGCACTTGCAAGCGATGGACACGGCACCAGCAGCAGTGACATCACCACCGAATCTCACAGCGCCCATGATGGGCACCTGACCAGCGACGGTGGTGGTACCAGCGACTGGCAACTCACCGGCGACCGCCACGTTTCCTTCACCGGCACCACCATAAGTGGTAGCCTTGCCACAGAGGGCAGCCCAGCCAGCAGCAGCACCAGGGTAGACTCCAGCATAGCCGAAAGGAGCGGCAGCAGAGGCGTAGGTAGCAGCAGGGGCTAGAGCAGCACCGCAAGGAGCAATATCGGCGTTATATCTGCCCGCGTACTGGCCGAACACATTCTGCAGACACACAAAACTAAATGATAAAAATGCTCCCTGTCTATCGATTTTCATTACTCAATCGATGTAAACCCACTCATGGCAGAGCATTTTGGTTTAGCTGGCAGCCCATTTAAAATATTCAATGGCATAATAGCAGAAATTCATGTTTAATGTTTGTTCGTGTTAACTTGAAACTGAATACAGAATGATGTCGACACATTGCTCCACTTTTTATACTCGGAACTTTGTTGATAACAAACGTTCAAATGACATTCGAAATCAATCATTATAATATACAAGACATTACAAAAAGTTTTCTTTGTTGGTAAATTGTTGGCTTATCACGGTTGCACAAGCCTTTACAAAAAACAAAGTAAAAGTCAAAGTAAAAAATTATTTATTCACTCAGGTCAAAAGCAACACCTATGAACGTCAAAGAGGTTAGTGAGTTAATTACATTTACTGAATTTACATTTATGTTAGTTGCAAGGTCCAGGCAAAAGGTTGAGCCTATGACAAGATACCTGCAAGAAACTTAAGGCCACTCTTTTAAATCGCCATCAACTTATAATTTCAGTATTTTACAACTCATTTATGTACCAGGTGTTGCAGTCGTTATGCCATATGTCACTGTCCATATAAAACTAAATTCTAAAAATAGAGAAAAACTTAATAATATTTTGTAAGAAGCATTTGAGGTTTGAAATAATATTTATCAGTACTTTGTCATTTGTAATAGACAGTAGTATGGCATGAGGACGCATACACTTACACTTTGTGATATAAAAAGGTAGTTCGTGACTATATGTAGTTAAAACAAAATTTACGTTAATACTTATAACGTTTGTTTAAAAGAAAAGAAAGATACTTTAACATCACAAAATAAACACGAAGTACCTTCACATAACTAAATTGACTTATTATAATACAAACATTGTTTGAATCCCGTATGAAATAACCAACTAGTTCCATCAGTTTGTATCATTTAAGTAATCACTGATTGAATAATAGCCCTTCCGGAGAAGCTGACTTTTAACAGTACTTTTAAATTTGAGTAAAGGTAAATTTATAATATCAAACGGCAGTTTATTAGAATAACGTATACTGAGTGCCGCAAATGACTACTTTCGTTGATTTCAACGTTCGAGTTTTATCAACAAGAGTGGCGCAGAGGCGGTGTCAAATGCCTTCGCCAAGTCTAGAAATATCGTTAGAACTTTTTCTTATCGTCAAGCTTGGTGACTATAGTATCCGTGAGTTGATGAACTGCATCGTTAGTCGATCTGCCATTACGAAAACCGTATTGATTATCTGATAAAAGCTTTGTTGACTCTAGGAATTAAGACAATTGTTTATTAATAATCTTTTCCATGATTTTTGATAGAGTTGGCAGGATCGATATTGGACGGTAATTATTGACACAGTCTCTACTATCACTCTTGTGAATTTGGTAAACAAGTCACTTTTTCAGTTCCGTGGGAAATATGCCCGTGGACAGGCAAGTATTACATATATGTACAATGGGCTCCACTAACAAATATGAATATCTTTTCAATATGCTACCAGGAATATCACGAATCCCTAATGCGCAATCAGTTTTGAGGGAGGATATGATAGCTGCTATCTCTTGGATGTCAGTGGGAAGTATGACAAATGAAAAGTGGCTAGACTGCAGTAAAGGCGAGTTAGAGGCGGTGGAATTAGCACTTATAATAGATTTAACCAATGACAAACCTATGTTCACAAAAAACTGATTAATCCCATTAACAGATTTAATTGGATTATTTCTATCAATTAGATCTATGGATGGGGTTTTTTGACTGTTGGTGCTTGTTATTGATTTGATTTTGTTCCATACCTTTTTTGTGTTGCCCCCACATTTAGCGAGTTCAAACTTGTCATACTTAGATATAATTTTAAAAATAAAACTATTACAAAAGTTACGGTACCGTGTATAGATGATTTTATTGTTGGGAGTTGGATGATGCTTATATTTAAGATGTAGATCGTCCCGGTTGCGCATGCATCGCAGTAATCCTGGTGTAATCCACGGTTTAATTATACGCTTGCGTTTTGGGATAGTAATGTTTATAGAACAGTTACTTGTGATGCTGTTAAGTGTGTTAAAGACAAAAGAAACAGCATCATTAGGACAATCTAGCCAATAGATGTAATCAAAGTTCAATAATCTAAGTTTCTCGTCAAGCGATGCATAATCTATGCATTTGATTATTTTATTATGACAGCTTGAGGGAGAACTGTGGCAGAGACTAATAATGATACGATAGTGGTCGGTTAGAGTTGTTTGTGCGACTAAACTTTTTACTGGAAGCTTGGTTTTGACTATTGCGTGGTCAAGAGAAGTCTGTGAATGTGTAGGAATATAATATGCTGCCAGCATACCATGTGAAGCTAGAAGATTTAGATAAATTTCAGCTCTTGTATCTTGATTTTGCTGTCGATGTGTCAATATTTATATCACCTGTAAGAAGTATGTTTCTATAAGATGAGAGTGTTATTAGTATATTGTTTAACGATTCCATGAATTTAGTAATGTCCCTTAAAGCGGGCGAACGATATATGCAGAGTATCAGTTTGGTTATCGCATTTAACTATCAAGCAGTTAGCATCTGCTAAAGAGGGTTCATATATGGTATAGTTATGGGTAGATTTATAATATACAATGACACCCTCGTTCTGTATGGTGACATTTTTAGTATGAACGGAATGGTATCCACTCATAATTGATTGTGTGATTCACGATTACATGGCGAAGTGCGATTTGCTTACAGCGCCATCTCTTGACATTTGTTGAAACTTCTTCGTTTGTATAAAATCACTACATGCCTAAAATTGTTTAAATTTGAAATTATAATTAAATAATACAAATATTTGGAATGGTTGATAGTTTATATTTCAAAGTTTTTGAATCAGGGTAATATTAGCTTAGAGAACGCAGCCGCAGCCGCATCCAGTACCAGCGTAACCACTGCGGTAGCCATAGCCGGGACCAGCGAGGCCAGGAGCATAAGCACCGGCACCGTAGACAGCACCGCCGTAGGCAGGACCGGCGAAAGCAGCACCCTCGCTGATCATGGCGTTTATGCCATTACCGCAAGCGTGGTTGACGGCACCAGAACCAGCAGTGGGCAACACACCCTCGACAGCCACAGTACCGACGAACGGCAGCTCACCAGCCGCCGCCAAAATACCCTCATAAACGTTCTCAGATGCTACGGAGAGGCCAATGGGAGCGATGCAGGAGGCGCTGGAGACGGGGAGTCCACCACCGCTGGTGGGAGTGAAGTCTATGGCAGGGCCAGCACAGCCACAAGGAGCAGCTCCCAAGCCATAATATCCCAGCCCATAACCGGGCGCAGCCAAGGCAGGGGCTGCGATGCCGGGTCCTGCGGCGATGGCAGCACGGCTGGTGCACTGGCTCAGTGCACACTAAATATTAGAAAAGCAAACACGTTAGTACGTTTTAACCATTTACCAGTCATTTCTATAGCAATATATTTTAAGTAGCTTTTGTAGCTTTTGTCCGCGGCTTCGCTCGCGTAAAAGTAGGACATGTTGGTAACAGAACTTGTTTAAAATAAAATATAGCCAATGTTACTCGGTGATAATATAGCTTTCTAATAGTGAAGAAGAATTTTTTAAATCGGTTGATTAGTTTTGCAGTCAAATCCTTACAATCAAACAAACAAAACATTCAATCTTTTCTATTTATAATATACTAGAGACTCATATACTCAGACTAACGATAAATACAATCTGTCAAAACTAAATGCTATAAATATAAATAAAATAAATGTCAATACATATTAATTGTTATTGATTTGATAATTAAAATACATACATAGAAACACCAACACCAAGACAAACATCCATGTCTATGCACACAAATGTCTGACATGTGCGGGAATCGAACCTGCAACCTAAGGCGTGGCAGTCGGTTACACTAATCACTACACCATCTAGGTTACGCCATGTTCAATTATCCACATTTCAAAACTACAGGATAGTGATTCGGAATTTTAAATACTAAAATACATTTACAAAATTCTATGTTTTCTGACTCTACCAAATTCGTTACACTACTGAGAATTTTTGATACAACATGCCAAAAAATCTGCTGTCAAAAATTAAAATAAACAAAAAGTTTTTAAAATACTATAAAATAGGTATTACCTGGACGAATAGCGCCTGAGCGCAAAGGACGATGATGGCTTTGGCAGACATGTTGTTTTCAGTACGAATGTTGATTTAACAATGCTATTGTAAGCAAATACTACTGCTTTTATACTAAAATATCCCATACTATTGACTAGGTAAGCATTTTTTTCATAAACTTGCACAACCACGATAAGCCTATATAATTTACCAACAAAGAAATCTTACGAAAATTTTCATAGTCAAGGTTTTTAATTTCGAAATTCTATTTATACGTTTGTTATCAATCAAGCATTTTGTATATAAAGTGGGTGCAATGTGTGGTACATCATTCTGTATTCAGCTTCACGTTGACACGAACAAACATCAAACATGAACACCTTCACCGTCCTGTTCCTCTGCGTCCAAGCTTGCTTGGTACAGGTGAGTCAGCTTTTCTATTGTTATTTAATTCCTTTATTACATTCGGCAGAAGCACTTTTAACCCTCCAAGTGTTTCAAACTACCAAGTATGCATAGTGCATACGTTGTTTTTCTAATTACTTCACATTTACTGTAAAATCTCAGCTTTGCTATTATTACTTAGGTATGGTAGCATCTGGGTCTTAGTCTAATAGCTTTCATTTGGTATATCACTAATAATGACAGAATGAACTTTGATTTTTTTAACCACTTTAAGACCACCAAAACTTAACAGTGATTGCTTACCAGCTTACATCACTCTACAACACAGCATATAACAGATAAATTTTTGCAATTATTGTCCTGTGTTTCTGCAGAATGTGTTCGGCCAGTGCGCGGGCAGATATAACGTCGCCGCCATCGCTCCTTGCGGTATTGCTTCTTACGGATACGACGGTCTGGCTGGTCCTTACGGATTGGGCGCTCCTTTCGCATACGACGGTCTGGCTGGTGCTTACGGATTGGGCGCTCCTTTCGCATATGACGGTCTGGGTGGTCCTTACGGTGGTGTCGGTGAAGGTAACGTGGCGGTCGCCGGTGAGCTGCCAGTGGCTGGTAACACCGCCGTCGTTGGGCAGGTACCCATCATGGGCGCTGTGAAATTCTGCGGTGATGTCGCTGCTGGTGGTGCCGTGTCCATCGGTGGCCAGTGCGCCTGCGGCTGTGGCTGTGGTGCCGGTGCCCCATACGGTGCTGTTGGCCCTTATGGTGCTGGATACTTGTACTGAGCAGTGTTGTAATTTGATACAAACGAAATATAAATGAGCGAATGAAAGTGTCACATTGAATTTTGTATTCTTTAAATCCCTTTATCCTAACTAATGTTATAAATGCGAATGTGAGTTTGTTTGATTATTTGTTACGCTTTCATGCCCTAACTATTCAACCGATCATCACGATATTTCGTATACAGGCCAGGGGTATACAGGCCAATGGCATATAGTACCTTTCCACCAGGCAAAAAGTGCTGTTTCTAAGAGATAGTTTATTGACAAAATGTCAATTAAAGTGAGCGAAGCCGCGGGCAAAGTCTTGTATAGGAATAAGCTGTTCAAAACCACTTTGATGACAAGTTACTAAGCTAGTTCTTATACCAGCTCAGCTCAGTCCATAAAAATAGTAACAAGTCGATATTGTTCATTATTCTTCTTTACAGTTTCTGGTTTATTTTTGCTTTGCCCTCTCAGTATTTTGTCATTTATATTACAACTTAAGAGTAGATATTAACTATTTTGGAGCTAAACTCTTCTATTTTCTCGCCTCTACACGTTGTAATTTTTAGCTGCTCGAGGGCACTAATGCCGCAATCTCAGCGGACACAGGGAAAACTGAGTTCATTGTTTGTTTTTACGTAACTGACATTTGGAATAAAATACCAGTTGCTCGATGATAGTTTATATTGTTGTTCCACAGCGACTATCAAACGAAAATACTAATATAGATATCCATAATGGAGTGGCTAAGATTGCGTCGTCCGCTATTAGAGAGATTTGAATATCCTGAGAGCTTGAGTGAGTTTATTTAAAATTACTTATTTTTGTATAGGCGGCAAACGAGCAGACGGGTTGCCCATTGGTAAGCGATTACCGCCGCCCATGGACACCCGCAACACCAGAGGAATCACAAATGCGTTGCCAGCCGGTTGCCGGTACTCTCACTCACTCGACGAAACACAACGTTAGCACTATTTCACGCCGGTTTTGCTGTAAGACTATCACTGCGGTCGAACCGGCCCATTCGTACCAAAGCGTGGCTCTCCCACGGTAAATTTTGTGCAGCAGAGAGCTGGCGTCTTATGCATTCTCCCTGAAAACGTCAATCAATTATAAACATTCATACAACTGACACAAAGGACACCTGGGTGTTTTTTGTGTCCGTTGTATAAATGTTTGTAACAAAAAATCTGTAAGTTACTAATAGTTGTGCCGAGTTCAGACTCTGACAAACAACTATTTTTGGATCAAAGAAATGTTTGTCCTGTGTGGGGATCGAATCCACAACATTTGGCCCACTGGCGAACTCTTAAATTACTCTGCCTTCCGTCCAGTCAAATGAGCTGATGGTGTTACTTTGTGAGGTAATTAAGTTTTATTTATGCTAACAAGGTACCCAATATCATTACGGCTCGCTTAATGTTAAGCAGGTATAGCAGCCCTGTTACTGCTATCAATATCGGGAAAGGAGTTCCCTCCTAGGTATAGACTGTCCAGTTTGACATATGGCAGCAGACTGAGAGATTCTGGTAACTCGCTGTGTATGGTATGCAGATCGTTGGAACGGGTTCTACTTGAGCGATGCAGATAAAAGACGATGCGCTAGGTAATCTAATCTACAGAGATTTTTATAATTAATGGATTTTGAAAAAGAAATCTGCCTGACTAAGTAGCATGCAAAATAATTCGTTAAATAAATTTATGATGATTGGTTTCCTTTGATTGATAGATTTATTGATTTGTTTTTATTAAAGATACTACACCGTGGAGAAATGCGCTCTGCTTCGTAATAGGTAAATGCTTACTAGTATTATAAAAGTATAAGTTTGTTTGCTTGCCCTTTTTTCAAATAGTAACAGCAACAAAGCAACAGATTGGCATCGCATTTCTCGCATTTAGATTCTAACTAAAATTATAAATGTGTTGTTTTTTTTATCTACTCGACCGATCATTACAAGATTTAGCATACATGTTGTCAGGGGTACAGAAATATAGGGTACCCTTTATTTAACAAAAACGCCTTGTTTCAGAGCGAAGCTGTGGACAAACTTGTAATTTATAAACCAGAGAAGCTACTTGACATAGCCTGCTTTTCTCCGAAAAATAAACAGTTTCTTTGGAATAATGGTGGCTAGCGAAATGGCGTGGCATGATCAAAATCTAGAATAGTATTAAAACAGCAGCATGATTAATTTTACTACATACTTACATAATATTATAGGCGAAATTGATTGCGATAAATACACTCATTAAGAAGAAGAGTATTCCAAAAGTAGAAAGGTGATTCCAGTGAAATATTCCCTTTAAGCGAATTCGTTGGTAAAAACGCCAGTCACTAATAAATAAAATAGCGTATTTATTGCGTTTTATCGAGCGATCAATTTATTTGGGTTAAATTATTTTGTTATTTGATTAATAATATTCAGTAGTAGGGGTCAGCAGCGCCGTGGGGAGCACAAGCACCGCAGCCGCAGGCGCACTTGCAAGCGATGGACACGCACCAGCAGCAGCAACATCACCACCGAATCTCACAGCGCCCATGGTAGGGACCTGACCAGCGACGGTGGTGGTATCAGCGACTGACAACTCACCGGTGACCGCCACATTTCCTTCATCGGCACCACCATAAGTGGCAGCCTTGCCGCAGGGAGCAGCCCAGCCAGCAGCAGCACTGGGTTAGGCTCCAGCATAGCCGAAAAGACTGGCAGCAGAGGCGTAGGTAGCAGCAGGGGCAAGAGCAGCACCGCAAGGAGCGATGGCGGCGGCAGGAGCGATGGCGGCGGCAGGAGCAATAGTGGCGTTATACCTGCCCGCACACTGGCCGAACACATTCTGCAGGAACCCATAACTAAAGGATAAAAATTCTCCCTGTATGATATCATGGTCTATCATTGCGGTTTGCAGGGTGGCAGACATTTTTCACGAATTTTTTAATTGGTTGTGAAAGAAACTACTTTCTGAAATAAAAAATACTGAAAATTTAACTCACCAGTACCAAGCAAGCTTGGATGTAGAGTAACAGGACGGTGAAGGTGTTCATGGTTAAAGTTTGTTCGTGTCAACGTGAAGCTGAATACAGAATGATGTACGACACATTGCTCCACTTTTTATACTCGGAACTTTGTTGATAACAAACGTTCAAATGACATTCGAAATCAATCATTATATGTAATTTACAAGACATTACAAAAAGTTTTCTTTGTTGGTAAATTGTTGGCTTATCACGAACAATTACTTAAATAGTAAATACTCGATAGCCGCCGTTAAACAGCCGGCAGGAGCGGGGCGTGCGCGTGCTCTTTTGAGTTGTGTTGTACCGAATTGTATGAGAGCGTTCACTTCTCAGTATATAGTGTGTTATCTATGGCGTTCACACAGCTGGCGGCAGCAGGGTGGGAGCGCGCTGCCGCCGGCGGGTGTCAAACTTCGCTTCGCTGACGCATGCGTGATACGAACGACATTTGTATAAAACCGCGGTAACAGGCATAGAAATGTGTACGCGTCTCGATAGCCGTTACGACACCCAGCGACAACTTTCTACTAGACTATCGGCACACAGTTTTTTCTAGAGCAATTGAATTAAAGATGAGATTTATTTTCCATATAAAAAGCACGAGCAATGTGTTATCACTCAATAGTGAAAACTTACGATCACTTGCAATAGCCTTGTGCAATCATCTCGGCGGGGTCGCGACTGCATGTGCAAGTGATTTGTGCGGCCCCGTCGATAGTGGTTTTTTCGAGGAACACCGTGGTAGGTTTGGTCGGTATTCCGGATGGTCCATTATCATTTCAACATCTTTCTTTTACCCCGGTGAGTCCGACACAACCCCTACGCCCGCTCCCGCGGAGAGGTATGCGTCAATGCATACACCCAAGTAAAAAAAAAATATTAAAAAAACAAAAGCCTTGTGCAATCGTAAGTTTCCATGACCAGTTACCATAAGGTGCGCCATATGCTTGTTAGCTATCAGAGTAGTTAGCCGAATAGCAGTAAGTTTGACGAGAAGTCGAGTTTTGTGTAGAGTATAGAGATTTCCGTGTTCTAATAGAATTGATTGGAGTACCTATTATATTCTATTTTAATATAAATTCTTCAATTCAATATTATTCTTCGGTGGTAATAAATACTTTGTTATATATGCTTTTTATATTATTTATGTATCGCGAGATTTGTATTATGCCATAAAATTTTAAACAACGTTATTTAGATATAGCTACTTATATTTTAAAGTCATAACAAGTACTCTGTAGTATACAAACCATAGTATATATACATACATAGATAAACATATTTTTCTTTACTGAAATTATTTGTCGTTTACAATATTAATGTCAATTAATATTTTAACTAAGTCAGTCTCAAAATAATGGCTCTACCAACGTACGGGGCTAAACGGGCGGTGCGGTGTAGCGATGTAGCGGTGACTTGCACGTTGTTCTTGCGGCAAGAACGCCATGATTGTGCACTGTGACAAACATATGTCCCGCTCAGTCATTACAATAATTTGTTTGTCAGAAACGCCTAAGCATAAGCAATGCGTACTACTTGATAGAATATCTATAATATAATAAACTCTAGACATGCTTTGTGAACTGTTAAACCAATAGTTGCGTTATCTTTGCTAAAATTTTCATTTAATCTGTAAAGTCTTAGAATACCAGACATAAAAAATTTAAAATCTGATATGTCTAGCCACCGCTGTGCCGCTGCGACTCAATTGGGTAATTCATTATTTAAATTAATATTTATTTTATACATTTTAAATAAAATTATTCGAAATAAGTACAATAAATTAAGAACAGAGAAAAATAATAAATACGTTAAATAAAACAAACTTCAAGAAGAAAACATATCGCACTCTTAATAAAACAGCGACTTAACTCGAAATTTGAAAGTAAGGCAATTTGGACTCTAATTGTATGTATATGTTAAATTCTAATATTATGTTTGTGTTAAATCATTACAATAGAGTTCAAATTTGTTTAATCCAAAATACTGAGATAAGTCTCTTTTTTATTAAGAGTGCGATATACTCCTCAGGCATACGAGGAATTACATTTTTGTTTCATTTTGTATTGTTTTATAGAGAAAAGTCTTGCACGTTCAAAACACGGACAGAATGAACAACTATTCGTGGAGTACCCAATTTTTTATTCCATTTGGCAATGGAATACACAACATTCGGCGTTGTGGCAGTGACAAGGTGAACACTAAAACCATGACGCCTATTACATTGCATACAGGGTCGGCGTCCAAACGCGTGTCGAGTGCGGAGAGAGTTCCAGCAGCACGCACCACTGCAAATGCTCTATGCTTTCAGTTACGCCTGAAATTTAAAGGGATAAACACAAAGTCACAATGTCAGAAAAATATAAAGGACTACTTTTATATTTTTCTGACATTGTACTGATTGCTACAAGTGTGGACAGAGCCTGGAAAACAGAAACCGAACGACTCATTGAATCTGTAAGGTCCCAGACTTGTCTCTGTGACTTGTAGTTGTCTCAATTTTGTATGATTTAAGTCATAAAGACTATAAAAATATAACTCTAAAATCCATTTTGTGGGATTCGATAGCAAAAGAGCCTAATCAAAGCAGTAGGTTTCATGCTATAAATACTATTTATATTTAACTCTTGACACAGCCTATGATATTCACCAAACACATGACGCGATTAGTTTATCTTCTTCTACTTCCGTCCGTCCGTCTGTCTGCTATACAACTTTCAACTCAAGAACCGTAAGAGCTAGAGACTCGCGATTAACGCTATTCGACTCAACATACTCGACATACCCCAAAATGACTATGACCTTCGATCTCTGACCTGGTCACGTGATACTATCTTTCAACTCAAGAACCGTAAGAGCTAGAGACTCGTGGTCAATGCCATTCGACTCAACATAGTTGATATATCCCGGAATAACTATGACCTTTGACCTGTGACCTGAAGGTCACGTGATACCATCTATCAACTCATAAACCGTAAGAGCTAAGGACTCGCGGTCAACGCCATTCGACTCAGCATAGTCGATATACCCCCGAAATGACTATGACCTTTGTCCTTTGACCATCAAGGTCACGTGACGTCTTTAAGTCCTTTCAAGTCTCCAACAATAGCAATATCGTTGTCACATAAAATCGTATATATAAGTTGCATTATGTTCTCCTTTATTCTTATTTTCATTTCATACTTTGTTGTAGTAATTTAAGCTTTTTACATAAATATTGTCACAACTATTGATGAATGCTGGTTAATCTGTAATTGGCAAATGTTTCAGCCACCATATTTTCCTTGTTATCTTTGATGTGAATTTGTAAACATTTGCTGCTGATGAACCATAATAATACATAATACGACCCTCACACATGACCACCCATTAGTGTTACATGCTATGTTTTATACAGAATAAAAGTATACATTTCATACTAATATATATTTTGTGGAGGTAATATTTGTTTGTTATTTTGTGTATAAATCTCATAGTAGTAAATAGTGAAAAAATGTTATTTTCAATTGATCCGGTATATTATTTTCATTCTATACTATTTTCAATTGGCTTGTAGTGATATATACAGGTCGATCTCGACCGCCGTGGATTAAAAGCTTTATACTGTGCATGCGTTTTAAGCGCACCGGCCGCGCGCCCGTACCACGCTGGTTCCGCGCCGCGCCGCCCTGGTCCCACGCCGGCCCCGCGCCCACTCTACCGCTGGTTGTGTGAACGCTCCCATACAGTTCAGTACATTACAGACGTTTTAATATATTTACAAAAAAATACTTTAAATTTTTCCATATACTTACAACTTTCACGAACGTGCGATCTAAATTCGATGAAGATGACATCTTTAATTCAAAACTTTGACGTTAACCACAATCAAAAGCAAAAATAATATTTAGAGACAATTCAAAATTAACAAGATTCCTTTTGAAATTCCTTTTAATTAAAAGGTAAACATTATTACGCGTAATCGCGTTAATACCCATTACGTATTATATACCTACATAATAGTTATATCAAATGTCTATCTGTGGTTGGCTAATCGATTGAAAGACACGTTATTAATTTAATCTTTATTAATAATAAAATACATTTTTACGTTGGATCCATGTCTCCGTCTAAGCCTTTCAAAGGGCCAGATATTTCCCTAATATCATATTTTAGAAAATACCTGTGTTAAGAGAAACGTAATAATACGTTTTTCATCGATAGTTACCAATATACCGGTCCATCAAACACCCATCCCCATACCCCATATATATTAGACTCCATTCGTAGCAAAAGTCCTACGCCTGTTGCAGCCAGTGCTGCCATAGGTGTTCCATCCCACCTTAGATTAAAACTCTCGAAGGGCCTCCGAAAGGGCCAGCTATTTTCTTAATATATATTAGAAAATACCTGTGATAAGAGAAACATAATAATATTATACAGAAAGATATTGACTGGCTGACCTACATCTGAAAACGTGACTATATAGCAAAATTGTACATATTATAAAGTATAAATAACATTTATTAGATAATTATGACTAATGAATTGACGACGTAATTCGACGTAATTATGCTTACCACTCGAAAAAATATAGTCAAACGAACCTAAATTTGATGTTTTTTCTGTTATTGCAAATTATAGCAGATATGTCCTATGGGATTGTTCCGGCGTCATCCTATGACGTTTCATCCTCAAAGGCCTTTTTCGTTTTTTTACGTGGGGAATGCTTTGACGCATACTTCTCCGCGGGGCGACGGAGAGGTTATGTCGGGCTCACCGGGGGAGTAATGCCCCGGTAATACCGACTAAACCTACCACGGTGTTCCTCGACATAACCATAGACGGCGAGGCCGCGCGAATCGCTTTCACATGCAATCGCGACCCCGCCGTGTGAAACGGCAGGCCACTGCACAAAGAATATTTCCTCCACCATCCCCCTAAGCAGAGGGGACAAAGACATGATACAGAGGCGCACGTGGGAACACGCACGCCGCCTCTCGGACCTGGTGCTGATCGGGTGGCGAGCAGGCCCACGCAGCCCACCACCCCCAGGTCAAACTTCAAGGTGGCTGGAGGTCATCTCGCGCCCTCCGGCGCCCGGTTTTGCGGTTGGGGAGAGGGTTTAAGCGCTCCGTCTCCCGCTCCGCCGCCTCCTTGATGGAAATTACTTCCTCACAGAAGGAGGCGACGGCGTTCCACGATCTCTCACTCCGGACCATAGACTGAACCACGGCCGGGATTGAGAGGGCAACCAGTCCGACTGCCGCGATCAACTCACGGCGCTGCAATGCCCAGGCGGGGCAATCCACCAAAGTGTGCAGCGCCGTGTCCACAACAACATCGCGGCAGTCGCCGCAGTGATGACAACCGGGCGTCGCCTGCCGGCCTATACGACACAGGAACTGGCCAAAACAACCGTGGCCAGTCATTACCTGTGTCAGCCGGAAGGTGAGGGAGCCATGCCGCCTCTCCAGCCACTCCTCAAAAACAGGACTTACCGCCACGATCGTGGCGTGCCCGAAAGGCTTTTTTCCTAACTCAACCTATTTACGTTCTTTACTCAACCGACAGCAATTATTTCATTTTTAATTCTTTATTCATTCTGTAAGTATTCCTAGCTCAACCGATTACGAAATTACCCAAAAGCTTTAAGGTTTGGGTGACGGTCTGAACAAAAATTACTGTTTTCGTAATCTTTAGCTATATTAATATTATAAACAGGAAATACTTGCTCAACCGATTTTGAAATTTTTCTCCTTTTGAAATCTTTATTATCGTCGAGTACCTAGCATAGGCTATATATTTTTCAAAGTACTGTTACTATTCTAACCTACTTTTGCGAAGCCAAGGGTTGTTTTGCTATCCATACTTTTTTCGGTAATATTTGCCACGGGTAGAGTAAGGAACGCATTTTGGTAGAATAAAGAAACTTTATTAAAATAATGTAATCGGATCAGTTAGGCATTCTAGTTTAGGATGAGTAAAGAAATAGGATGAGACGTCATAGGATGAATACGGAACAACCCGTCCTAGGGTCAGGTCTGAAGGTGAAAATTAGCGGCCGCTCATGGTCATGGCAATTTTTTGGTCTTGTTGAAGCTATTGTTAGCAAATACAACCAAACTGCTGCTACTCGTAAACTATAGAGATGACATCAAGTTTATGATCTTGTGGTAATAGGGTGTAACTAAAATCTAAAGTGACTAAAATAAAACTGTTCAACTTACGGTTATTGTTTAATGTCCGTCACACACAATACACTTATACACGTATACTAGACTCAGAAGTAGAATGAGTTATAAGCACACAAGCATAAGCAGCTGAGAAAGATAGAAGTTTAAAGTTCACAGTTCGATAGAGTATTAAGTTATAAGTAACACAGTATAGAAAGCACAATAAATAAGCACATATAAGCTACGAGCTCAATACGATAATGATAAAACAACAATATAGCATTCGCGACGATCTACAAGGTACGTGTCAATTGTCTCAAACATATATCCGAACTGGCGACTCGTACCTATGTGTCCGCGCTGACCACTAAGCTCGTGAAGGTCAACGAACGGGTTTTACACGTGGAGCTTAGAACAAAAGGCTCGGCTGGATTGCGCGTTCTCAATCCCACAAGCCGGCATGATAATTATGTATTTAGATATGTGTATTTAGTATATATACATTTGTGTGTGTGTGTATGTGTGTGTGTGTGTGTGTGTGTGTGTATATAATTATGTAATGTGTTAGTGTGTGTATTTGTTCAATTAAATAATTATATAAATATGTGTTCGAGCCTCCATACACCCGAACCGCCGTGCGCCGTGACGTATGTCATCGAACCGGTTCTCGGCCGCCGCCGGCGCCGCTCCTCCATGTTGCGCGGGGGGCCCCCACACACACCATTCGATACCTAGGAGCGAACGCACGCTCACCGCGACGCGTTTTTTATATATAATCTTTATGTCGAAATAAATATACAGTCCGCTACTCCTGCGTTATTATTTGTTGAGACTCCTGGGGCTGCTTAGTTTTGGGGCTCGGCACACACATTGGTCCTTCGTGGAGCTTCCAGCCGTCCGTGAAGAGGACATATACGAATATATATTGGTCGTCTTGTTGCGCGTACGCCCGTGTGAACATCGTGATTGCGCCACCGTGGACCCGCCGACATCTTGCGAGGACACGAAGACAATACACCACAAAGGGTCTTGTACTGAGTGAGTTCGTTCCAATTTCCTTTATTTCCCACCTACATATTTTTATACCGCTTCCAAGAATTTAAATATCGCTATACGGATCTGGCATGGCGATCTCTTCATAAGTAGCCATTTTTATTATACATCTATCCTATACTTACATCTATATTTTCTGTATCAATCCTCACTAAAAAGGAAACATTTTCTTTGTAAATTGCTTTGCATTCTCACATATGCTAATTTGCTAAAATATTTCATTAAATTCATAAAAATACGAAAACATTTTTGCTCTTCTTTATTTATCGATAACCACATTGCCTAGACGAACACCTGTGCCTTTGTATTCGAGCATTAGCTTATTTTAAAAGTCTTTTAAATAGCAAATCCTATATCATATTGTGAATAGTATATACTTAGCTCGCTCAACTTGCTAATTACGTAACTTGTTTACGACTTCATAACGACCTATTCATTGTCGCTAAAGTGTCTACCTATATATCGATACATTCATCTCTTTTAATAGTTCTTTATAATAGATTGTTTCGATTTCTTTTGTTATTTATTATACCTCCAGTTCCAAAATGTCAGAAGAGGCTATGCCTAAAGAACTGAAGGAGCTTATTAAGAAGCGAGGAAGTCTTAAATCTAAGCTTACGCAGTTTTCTAAATTTATACAGCAGTTAAAAACATGTGAACTAAATGTCTTTGCCACAAGGGAACTCGAGTTCCGTCTTAATAAGATGGAAGTTCTGTACACTGAGTACGATACCTTACAGAACCAAATTGAGCTGCTCATGGAGGACCCGGAGGTGGCGTATGGTGACCGCGAGGTGTTCGAGACGCAATACTACTCGTTGCTGGCGCTGGCTCGCGGCCTGTTGGAACCCGTGCCCGCCGCTGCCGCCCACCCCGCTCATGACGACGACGACGATTCCTCGCAGGGGCACGGTTCGGCTTGCAAGCACAATTTCGTCAGACTTCCAAAGATAAACTTGCCTCACTTCAACGGGGACTATCAGCACTGGCTCGAGTTCAGAGATACGTATCTTTCCCTTATCCATAATAATGATAGCATCCAATCTATTAATAAATTTCATTATTTGCGCGCCGCCCTAAGCGGGAGTGCAGCGTTAGTAATCAAAAGTCTTGATTTTAGATCAGATAATTATGCAATTGCTTGGCAATTATTATCAGAGAGATTCGACAATGAACGTTTGCTTGTAAATAATCACATGCAAGCCTTATTTAATATTGAGCCTCTTCAAAGGGAGAATAGCATTGGTTTACGTCAAATGGTAGATATTACTAATAAAAACTTAAGGGCTCTTGGTACTTTAGGCCAGCCTACTGACCACTGGGACACTTTAATCATTTTCATCATGTCAAAGAAACTAGATGCTGTTACCGGTCGTGAGTGGGAGGAGCATAAAAATGAGTTACATGGTTTCCCTACTTTGAAACAATTCACAAAATTTTTATCAAACAGAGCTGACTTATTGGAAACTATCTATGAAAACAATAAACGTAAACCTAACATTATTTTACCTACAACATCAAATTCATCTTATGAGCTAAATAAAAAACAAAATTGCCATACTTCTAATAAAACGAAATCTTTCTCTTCTAAACTTACATGTCCTATGTGTGCACAGGATCATTTCTTGTTTACTTGCCCTTCGTTTAGGAACCTTAATCTTGATGCTCGCATCAGAAAAGCATCGGAAAGCAACGTTTGCATGAACTGTCTTCGTCCAGGACATACAGATAAGCGTTGCAGACTTTCTAATTGCAAATATTGTCCGTCTAAACATAATACCCTCTTGCATAGGGATAACGACAGTAAAAAGGAGGAAAGTGTTGCCTTGTCTGCTCTTTCTCAGACCTCGTCTTCACCTAGTCTCGTTTTGCTATCCACAGCATTGGTGAAGGTGGCCAACATTAATGGAAGACTTCGCACAGCCCGAATCCTGTTAGATAACGGCAGCACTTCCAACTACATCACTCAGAGCCTGTGTGGCCGCCTTGGTCTGGTAAGGCGCAGCACTACCTCCATAGTGTCAGGTATTAATAATCAAGTTTCTTGCACTAACGAAATCGTTGATTTAACGATACATTCGTTACATGGTGGCTATAGGGCGAACATAGATTGTTTCGTGATTCCTAAAATTACAAATTCGCTACCTGGCTCTTCAATAGATGTAACTCAGTTATGTCTACCGCCGGGCCTTCAATTAGCGGACCCAACTTTTCATGTTCCTTCAGTCGTCGATATCCTGGTCGGCGCTGAAGTCTTTTGGGACGTCTTGGGTTCAAACTCGATCAATTTAGGTCTGCATATGCCTAAACTTCACTCCTCTAACTTAGGATGGCTTATTTCTGGCTGTATACATCAATCTCCTAATAAGAATCAGCCATCTTCATCCACTTGCCATTATCTTACGCATGATGAGTTTGACCCACTAACACGCTTCTGGGAACTCGATTCTGTGTCTCCAGGTACCTGTTTTTCAAGAGAAGAGCAGGCTTGTGAATCCCTCTTCAAGGAGACAACGCGTCGAGACGATCACGGCCGATTCGTGGTCACCATTCCATTGAAAGACTCGCCTGAAAGTCTAGGTGACTCTTACGTTATAGCGAAGCGTCGCTTCCTTTCTCTCGAGCGTAGACTTGAGCGAGACTCAATCTATAAAGATAGGTATTTAAATTTTATGGATGAGTACTTACGATTAAATCATATGTCACTAAATAATTCTAAGTGTGACCAAACACATAAATTTGATTATTTTATTCCTCATCACGGGGTTGAGCGCGAGTCAAGTACCACAACAAAACTTAGGGTGGTATTTGACGCGTCTTGCTGTACAACTACAGGCAAGTCCTTCAATGACCTGCAAATGGTAGGCCCCACAGTACAAGAGGATCTTTTTTCTATTCTGTTGAGATTCAGGCAGCATAGGTTTGTTGTAACGGGCGACATCGAGAAAATGTATAGAGCCATTCTTATAGAGCCCTCGCAGCGTTTGTTACAACAAATTGTCTTCAGATTTGATCCCTCAGAGCCTTTGCAAACGTACACCTTAAACACTGTGACTTATGGGACCACCTCAGCTCCGTACCTAGCCACTAAATGTTTGGTATCTCTAGCAGATGGGTGCACATATCCTGTTGCCGCTGAGTCCATCAGGCGAGATTTTTATATCGATGACTATCTGACGGGCGGTGAATCGACTGAGTCGGTCATATATCTCTGCAAAGAGGTAATAAAAACTCTCGATTCAGCCAAGTTTCACCTGCGTAAATTTCAGTCGAACAGCCCTGAAATTTTAAAATCACTTAAGGTGGTCGAGCAACATTGTGGCGAAAAAACGCTAAATTTAGAGTCTTCACCGAGCAAAACACTAGGTCTTTACTGGGACCCCAATAACGATCATCTTTTCTTTTCACTCGAATTGGTTTCTTCAAAAAGGGTCACTAAAAGAAATATTTTATCATTAATAAGTCAAGTCTTTGATCCCTTAGGCCTCGTTGGACCATGCATTGTCCAAGCAAAAATTATTCTTCAGCAGCTGTGGATTCATAAATGTAACTGGGACGATGAAGTCCCACAATCAATAAAAACAGAATTTCTTAATTTTCTAAATTCGTTACCTTCTCTTAATTCTATACGCATACCTCGTTGGATTTCTTTACAAAAGTGTAAATTAATAGAGCTTCATACATTTACAGACGCTTCGGAGCTCGCGTACGGGGCCTGTTTATACGTGAGAACCATAGCGGCTGACGGTACTGTTTGTGTTTGCCTCTTAGCCTCCAAGAACAAAGTCGCGCCCATAAAACCTACGACCATGCCACGTTTGGAGTTGTGCGGCGCCTTGCTAGGCGCACGACTTTTTTCGAAAGTTCGTAAATCTCTTACTTTATCATTTAGTAAATGCTACTTTTGGTGCGACTCTACGATCGTCCTAAGCTGGCTTCAAGCTTCTGTTCCTAGTAAACTTCAACTTTTTGTTAGGAGTAGAGTCAACGAAATACAAGAGACTTCGGTCGGTCACACGTGGAGCTACGTGCCCTCTAAACACAATCCTGCGGATCTCTTATCCCGGGGGGTGAAGGCTGATTGCATCAGCGCGTTCCCTCTTTGGTGGTCTGGTCCTGACTTCCTGAGTCAAAATGAGATTCGTTTCCCTACTTCACCTAACAAGTCCACCGAATCTTCACTTCATACTACCGCTACACTTGCTGAGAATAAAAACAACAAGGCAAAAAATAATACTATATCTAATTTAATACATAAAATTTCATCATTTTCCAAACTTATAAGAATTCTTGCATATGTTAAAAGATTCATTAATAATTGTAATAACAAAAATAATCAATTTAAATCTTATTTACAATTATCCGAGATAAAATCTTCTACATTTATCCTCTTACAAATTTCTCAACAGGAAATGTTCCCTGAGGAGTACACACTTTTAAAAAATAATAAGAAAATAGCTAAAAATAATAGATTAATCAGTTTGTCGCCCTTTATGGACTCTGAAAACCTTATTCGTGTCGGTGGACGTCTTCATAACTCTAACTACACATTTGACGTAAAACATCCTATTCTTATTTGTAGCAAACATTTTATTTCAAAACTTATTTTTGAACATTATCATAAAATTCTTTTACATTCTGGCCCTCAATTACTCCTTTCTAATGTCAGACTCGCCTATTGGCCTTTAGGAGGCAGAAATTTGTCTAGGCAAATAGTACGTAACTGCGTTCACTGTAGTCGTTTCAATCCTCAACCTGTTCAGGTCATCATGGGTAACCTGCCTGCGGACAGAACTAATTTAGAGTACCCTTTTTTGAAAACAGGTCTAGACTACGCCGGGCCAGTGCTTATAGCCGACCGTAAAGGTAGAGGATGCAAATTACAGAAATCTTATATTTGCGTGTTTGTGTGCTTTGCAGTACGAGCCGTGCACCTGGAGCTCGTGCCGGAGCTGACGAAGGAGGCATTTCTTGCCGCCTTCAGTCGGTTTACAGCGCGCCGCGGCCTGCCTCAACGTGTCTACTCCGACAACGGCACTACTTTTGTCGGAGCTTTTAATGAGCTTTCTCGTTTCTTAATGCGTTCTTCACAAGACATAGAATCTGATATTGTTCAACAGGGCATTCAATTTAAATTCATTCCTGCCTACTCACATCACTTCGGTGGCCTATGGGAGGCGGCCGTCAAGTCCACCAAACATTTATTACGTAGAGTCTTAAGTCTAACTCATCTAACTTATGAAGAGCTTTCTACATGCCTTATCCAGATAGAGGCTATTTTAAATTCACGCCCACTTACACCTCTATCCTCTGATCCTTCTGATCTTTCATACTTATCCCCTTCTCACTTCCTTATTGGGCGACCACTCATGTCAGTCCCTCGACCTCAGATACCTGACGACGCCAACATCAATCGACTGCAGCGATATCAGAGGATCGAGAAACTGAGACAGCATTTCTGGCATCGATTTTCTAACGAATACGTTTCACTCCTCCAGCAGAAATCGAAGTGGCACACTGATGGGCACCGGGACTTGAAGATAGGTAGCATGGTTCTGGTCAAGGACGCCAGCCGACCTCCTCTCTTGTGGCTGATGGGCAGAGTGATCGATGTCACGCCTGGCTCAGACGGTCGTACCAGAGTCGCCGTCATCAACAACTTGTGCCTATTGCCATCACCTTGAAGTCTTCTACCTTCAACGGGGGGTATCTGTTCGAGCCTCCATACACCCGAACCGCCGTGCGCCGTGACGTATGTCATCGAACCGGTTCTCGGCCGCCGCCGGCGCCGCTCCTCCATGTTGCGCGGGGGGCCCCCACACACACCATTCGATACCTAGGAGCGAACGCACGCTCACCGCGACGCGTTTTTTATATATAATCTTTATGTCGAAATAAATATACAGTCCGCTACTCCTGCGTTATTATTTGTTGAGACTCCTGGGGCTGCTTAGTTTTGGGGCTCGGCACACACAATATGTGTAATTGTAAATAAACGAAATATACTTTCCACCGTAGGTAGCCTAGAGTCTACTGCCTGATGGTAAGGAGTTACCGTAGTCTATATGAAGAAGGCGAGTAGAAGTAGAAATGAAGATAAGAGAACTTAGGCCGTTAAAGTAGTGACCTCGGCACCACTTCAGCTGTAGCAAGGACATTGTGTGGAGCGCTATGCTCGTGAAATGCACGACTGCTTATTATCAGGCAGAGTGTAGTATTTTGACTGGTTACAATAAAAATACTAAAAGATGATTGGATCTCTGGCACTCAAATTATAAATTTGTTTTCGATGACTTACTAATTTCCCATACTTTTTTCATTCGATTTGCTCACATCGCTACGTGATTGTCTGTATCACCTTGATAACTAAATCAGAACCTCGACACAAATATTTATATTTAGGAATGGTCGTCAACGTAACACAATTTTACCCAATTTAATTTTTTTTTATTGTTTGTGTCGTAGTTGTTATTTTGCTAAGAAATATATAAGGGTTTTCAAAAAAATCTAAAAACTGGTATACCTTGTATAATTTTTATAATACACAACAATCTGAGGACACTTTACAGCTCGCAGCCACAGCCTATGTCTGCCCAACCAGCGCAGTTGCCGAGACCGGGAGCGGCGAAACCGGGAGCGGCAAAACCGGGAGCGGCGAAACCGGGAACGACGTAACCGGAAGCAGCGAAACCGGGAGCGCCGAAACCAGGACCGATAGCAGCAGCGGGAGCGATAGCAGCAGGAGCGTAGACAGGACCAGCGTATCCAGGAGCGAAGGCAGCAGACTCACTGACCATGGCGTTGACACCATTACCGCAGGCGTGGTTGACTGCACCAGGACCAGCACTGGGCACTACACCCTCCACAGTCACAGTACTGACGAACGGTAGCTCACCAGTCGCAGCCAGAATGCCTTCATAAGCATTCTCAGATATTACAGAGATACCGACGGGGGCGGTGGCAGAGAAGCTCGAGACTGGCAGACTACCACCGCTTGTGGGAGTGAAGTCTATGGCAGGAGCGGCCCAAGCGCAAGGAGCTGATATACCGTAGAGAGTGGCCGCGGCAGGCTCAGCTAAGCCATAAGGGGCAGCTAAGCCAGATGCAGCCAAACCATAAGGAGCAGCCAAGCCGGTGGGTTCGATAAATCTTAGATCAGTAGCTACTGCAGCCTGGCTGGTGCACTGACTTAGTGCGGACTGAAACAAAAAAGTTTTATTGTCAAGTATATCCTTCCTAAATTGTCCTTATAATTTTATAAATGTGTAAAAAAGCGAAAATATTCTAAGTCTACGGTAAAATGGAGGCACCAGTATTAAAAAAATAACATTTGATAAACAAATGTCATATGGATGCAATGATGAGATGCAGATGTTTGGTTGTTAAACTTCAACTTCAAACTTCAAATAATAGAGAAACAAATTTTTTTGTGCGACTTTAGTAGCAAATATGCATACAACCCACCTCATGCCTATCAGTCACAATGTGTCATAATGTGTTGCAATTCAAGGAGTATATCTTCGACGATGTCAAGCTCAGGAAAAAAGGTAACAAGAAAAAGCGTCAAGGTAGCAGTGTT
Organism: Catocala fraxini; assembly: GCA_930367265.1. NCBI lineage: Eukaryota > Metazoa > Arthropoda > Insecta > Lepidoptera > Erebidae > Catocala > Catocala fraxini. The sequence continues at coordinate 1,794,416 of OV884051.1, forward strand.
ACTACTATACTTGTATACGTCAATTCACTCTTACTACTCTTCCGAGTGAACCAGTTCATAAGTACCATCGCTTCGTTATTGGCAACGGCGAGCTTTGCCACTAAAAGTCAAATCAAGTAATATGACATAGTTAAAAAAAGTGTTTACCTGTACGAAGAGCGCCAGAGCGCAGGAGACGAGGATAGCTTTGGTAGACATGTTGTGACTGTTGTGACTGATGACACGAGAATGATGTCCTGCAGCAGTTTATAGCTTTTATACTGAAATGTGTTATCAATTTCTAGAAATATTTACTAAGTAGGTAAGTGTAATAATAGTTTTCAAAATTATGCAACGCAGATAACTTTACAAGTCTTACGAATTAATGATTGCGTTGTTATGAGATAGCAAAATATAATAATATAATTACGACGTAATACATTGCTTTTGTTGCAACTTTTGTAACTGTATAAATAGTCATCTAAATCAGGCTCATCATTCAGTCTTTAGCTCCTCTTTGAACACAAACATCAAACATGAACACCTTCGCTGTTGTGGTACTCTGCGTCCAAACTTGCTTGATACAGGTGAGATATAGACAATAACATTTTTTTAATATAATATTTGCCGAAGTGCCTCTATCATAGTATATCGTTATAAAGGTGTATTGCATTTTTCTTTATGAAATTCTTAAAAGCAGTATAGAATCTAGTAATGTCGGATACGATACCTGATTCTATACTGTTATAGGCTCGGCTCACCTTTGGTTTATAGGAACCGAAAATATAATGGACAAAATGTTAATATAATACATTCTTCAAACCAAATAAACCTCAACAATATAAATATTTGTCAGTTTACCCGTTAGGGTATTAGGGGTAGGGACATCTATCTCCTAAATTGCCACGTATACATTTTGTTAGTAAGAAATGAAGCATTATATATTTATTATATTTATTCTCACGTCTTCAGAATGTCTTCGGCCAGTGCACCAGCCGCGCTGCAGTAGCCGCTGAGCTCGGACTTGTGGAACCCGCCGTCCTGGCTGCTCCTTACGGATTGGGCGCTCCTTTCGCATACGACGGTCTGGCTGCTCCTTACGGATCGGGCGCTCCTTTTGCATACGACGGTCTGGCTGCTCCTTACGGGATGGGTCCCGCTGCTGCCACTCTCGATCCCTCCGCTCTCTTCGGCTATGCTGGAGCCTACCCCAGTGCTGCTGCTGGCTGGGCTGCTCCCTGCGGTGCCGCTGCTCCTTACGGTGGTGCCGGTGAAGGTAATGTAGCAGCCGCTGGTGATCTGCCAGTCGGTGGTACCACCGCTGTCGCTGGCCAGGTACCAATCATGGGTGCCGTGAACTTCGGCGGTGCTGTGCCCGCCGCTGGTGCCGTGTCTATCACTGGTAAATGCGCTTGCGGCTGTGGAACCCCCTATGAGTACATATACTAAATATCAACTTTTCCAGTGTAATTAAGAGTCTTAGAAATAAATTGATAATAAAATTATTACAATTTTTTAATTTTTTTCCTTACTTAAACTTATTTCATTGCAAAAAAGGAACTGTTTCATTTAAATGAACATCTATCTGTATAAAAGACTTTAATGCGTTACTTGCCCTTGCTTGTTGCAGGCCATGCTCCAACTTCTCCTATTTTCTTTTGATTAAATTCGTTGCACTTGCCGGGACTTCACTAGAGTCAAAACTTGGCGTTTTCTGACCTGAGGTAATAGGGAAGATGGAACATTAACAGGCAAGCCTGGGTATAAGATTTAGAATTAACTCTTTCTGCATTTTACACGTGAAGTAAGAGCGCTGAAGGCTCACACACCTTTATTTATTTATCCCCGTGTCTTTTTAACCTTTTCTTAGGATCAACAACACGGCAGTCATACTTCCAATGCAAGAGATTATAGGCTTATAACCCCTATAAGGTGACTCCGTGAGCTTGTTCACTACTTCGATAGTTAAATTGAATAATATGAGCCCTATATATAATTTATTCCACTGTTCGGCATGGGTCACTACTCAGTATGGGAAGGGTTAGACCATAGTCTACCTCGCTGTCCCAGTGACGGTTGACAGGCTTTGAGATTATGTAGAACCAGAACAGAACAGATGCGTAGTGGTTTTAGTGCTCGCCTAGCCACTGCTCGAGTGTTGCGGATTTAAAAGATATCTGATCACATTTTATTATATGGGACAAAAATTTGTGTGATACACTAATTGTTGTTCCAATTCTGGATGTTTTTTGTTTTCGTTGTTTGATTGTTAATAAAAATCTGCTTGACACAGGATCTATCGTAGTGCAGTAGTGATTATTTTATATAAAAAATCTCTTATAATGCCCTATACGTTTTCCTTGTGTATGTATGTATCAGAATGATTGTATTTATTGTATTTTTGTTATAATGTTAAGCATTTGCCTCCGTCCGTGCATCACTTGTATCGGGTGACCAACTGCAAACCAGCGCTGGTGACCCTTTTCGGTGAGGCATACACATTTTTTTATTATGTATAATATTTTTTGTTGCTTATTTTGTTTTAACTAATTTTGTATGCTCTGTACGACATAAACATAATTTCTTTCTTTCTAAACGTTTATGTGACAATTCAAAATCGATAATTGTGATACCTACATTTTTATTACAATAAGTGTTTTTGTTGGTAAAGAAGGCTTATCGTGGTTGCACATGCTTTTTTAAAACTACAGATATTAAATGCAATGTACTAAGAAGTTGATAAGAAATTTATTATAAAAGCAGAACTATTCAAGCAGGTCATCATTCTCACATCAGCATTTGTATGAGAAACAACATGTTTGCTAAGGCTATAATTAACCTCTGCGCTCAGGCGCTCTTCATAAGAATATTAAAAAAAACATATACATCATGTTCTATGGCATTCAGAGTGTACTTACAAAATTATTACTTTTAGCACCAGCCTTGCTGATTATTATGGTCGTGCTGCCTATGCCCTGGACGCCCCCGCTTTTGGCCGCTCCTTGTGGCTGGGTTGCCCTTGCCATGGACTTTACCCCCACCAGCGGTGGTGGACTCTCCGTCTCCAGTGCCTAAGCCATCGGTCCCGTCGGCCTCTCTGTAGCATCTGAGAACGCTTATGGGGGACGGTATTCTCGTGGCCACCGGTGAACTGCCATTCGTCGGTACTGTGGCTGTGGAGGGTGTGTTGCCCACTGCTGGTGCTGGTGCTGGTGCCGTCAACCACGCTTGCGGTAATGGCAGAAACAGCATGATCAGCGAGGGTGCTGCTTTCGCCGCTCCTGCCTACGGCGCTGTTGTCTACGGTGCCGGTGCTTATGCTCCCGGTCTCACTGCTCCCGCTTACGGCTACCACGCTGGTTACGCTGGTAAAGGATGCAGCTGCGTTCTGTAAGAAATCTGGAATCTAATTCTTTGTAAAGAAGTTTGAATAACAAATATGACACAAACAAGGAAATATAGGTACAGGTACAGGTTTCGGCCCGTCGTATGAACGCCAGGCCACTACACGAAAATACCTAACCTTTGGTCACCGCTAATTTAATCCCTACTGACCCCCTGAGGAGGAACGGTCACACGACACAGAGACGCGCGTGAGAACACGCATGCCGCCTCTCGGACCTGGTGCTAATCGAGGGGCGAGCAGGCCCACGAAGCTACCACCCCCAGCTCAAACCTCAAGGTGGCTGGAGATCACCTCGTGCCCTCTGGCGCCCGGTTCTGCGGTTGGGGAGAGGGCTTAAGCACTCCCTCTCACGTTCCGCCGCCTCCTTGATGCAAATTATTTCCTTACAGAAGGAGGCGACACGGACGGCAATAAATAAGTAATCACTTGTCATATTAGACAGTATAGTACCATTCCCTAACTGTTTAAAATGATAATTGTATAGTAACGTAATATTGTCTTCTGTTTACGCGAATGTTATTCATTGAAATTAAACTACTATATACGGCTTTTATCGCGTTATTTATTTTATACATTATTACAAAATTTTGAAACTGTTACACTACTACTAGATACTATTAAACATTACTAATTTTAAGCTAATTAAATTATTAAAACTATTTATATTTAAGTTTACACTTTCCCCGACGTTTCGGTTGCTTTTCAGCAGCCATGGTCACGGGGAGACTAAGATGGTAGTTGTCTCAATGTTCCAGTGTCGTTATTTCAAAGTATCCAAACATAATTTAATCATTGGTTATTCTATTTACGCAGAATGAGCTGCTCCTTACGGATTGAGCGCTCCTTTCGCATACGACGGTCAAGCTGCTCGTCACGGTATAGCTCCCGCTGATGCCGCTCCCTTCGGCTATCCTGGAGCCTACCCTTGTGCTGCTACTGACTGGGCTGCTCCTTACGGTGGTGCCGGTGAAGGTAATGTGGTGGTCGCCGGTGAGCTGCCAGTTACTGGTACCATCACCGTCGCTAGACAGGTGCCCATCATGGGCGCTGTGGAATTTGGTGCTGATGTCGCTGCCACTGGTGCCGTGTCCATCGCTGGCAAGTGCGCCTGTGGCTGTGGTGCTAGTGTCCCCTACGGCGCCGCTGGCCCTTTCGGAGCTGCTGCCCCTTCGGTGCTGCTGCCCCTTGCGGTGCTGGAGCCCTCTACATTTAAACAGTTGCTATTGTGACACTATCACGGCTGGTGTAACCGAATACCAATAATACATAGATTTGATGCATTAATTATGCTGTTTTATTTACTGACTTCCAAAAAGGAGGAGGATAGAATATAATGCGCGCGTTTTTTAATGTAGATTCTGCGATTTCTATAAGATTGCATTTTTTAATAATTTTGCTTCCCGGTCTAAAAAAACCTTTAAGTATTGTAAATCAACTGTTTTGAATATAATTGCTTATTGCAGTTGTTTCTTGACAAATAAACCACCGCAGTTAGAACTGATAACAATAATTCTTGAAGATTTGACCAACTCGTCAACATTTTATAATATTTTATTTCTATAATAGTAACATCTTAGTTGTACGGTCTCACTACCGTACATTGCTGCCTACACGACAAGTTGCAAGGCGCGTGTAGCTGCGCGCTCAGCATTTATCGTGTGCTACTTACTATAAATTAGCGATACAACAAAATGTATGGACTCAGTTGAACGTTAACAAACATATTATATAAACTAACTTTACGAGTGCATTAAGAGAAAGAATTAGTCTTATTTTTACTGTAACTTGTCTACTTATACTTTAAATAAATTATTCACGTTATAATTCTTTTCTCTACTACTTCAACATCTTATTATAGTGTGCGGAGTTACTAACTAAACATCCCGTACATTAAATGGTCCTTCGAGCCGGATAACTTTGCTAGGCAGCTGAACGACATTGCAGGAAAGTTGCCGAAAACTTTGTAACTGGCAACTACGTGTTCATTACAGCATCTTCAACAGCGTATTCCAGCTAACTCGTCGAGCTTAAAGTCACAAAAATGAGTGACATTACTGCACAGACTGAAGTTTTCGAGTCAATCAAGCGTCTTTGTAGTAACTATCAAAAGGACAGTGTGACTCGGAAAAACAAGGAATACTTAACTCAAAGATTGATAACATTGGAAAATCTTTGGCAAGACTTCACGAGCAGACACCAAAAACTCGTGGAAAAGGAGGACAAAGGAATCCAGTATTTCACAGGAAATATCTACGAAAAAACAAAACATCTTTATGATGCTACAAGAATTGACATCCTACAACGTTTGTTGGCGTCAGAAGGAAAACAAGCAGATGTTGTCATCCCACATGCTCAGGGACGTGACACTAAAACCAAGGAGCTCCTGGAGCGTCAAGAATGTCACCTGAAAGCCCTGGAACGAGCAATGTCAAAAATTGATATTGACAACATAACGGAGAAATGGGAACTGGAAGATCATTTGGGTGTCCTGAAAAACAAATGGGAACTCGTAGAAAAATGTCACTGGGAGTTAGAAGCCATTTTGAAAGGTTCAAACGAAGTATACAACGATTTGTTTGCCAATAAAAAACGCCAGTACGATATTATGAAAAGGTCTCTCAACACAAAAATATGGGCCAACGCTCATTATCAAAAATCAGCACCAAGGATTCAATTACCTGAGTTCACTGGTAACTACAATCAGTGGCTCACATTCAAAGAGATGTTTTTGGAAACAATACATAATAATACAGTTTTTTCAAAATCACAGAAAATGCAGCATCTAAAATCTAAGCTGAAAGGAGAAGCTGAAAGACTAGTCCAACACTTAGTCAGCGCAGAAAATTATGAAGCTTGTTGGGACATTCTCACTCAGCGATATGATAACAAAAGACTGCAATTTACCAACTTAATGAATATCTTAATGCATTTACCCACTATTCAGCACCCTAACGCATCGGTGCTTAAGAAAATGCATGATGTGATTAACGAATGTATCAATAGCATGCAGAACATCGGCCTTAATATAATAAGTGCGGGTCCGATTATTGTATACTTAATGGCACAAAAATTAGACACGACATCTCAATCAGAATATACACGCGAACTACAGAACCAAAAAGAAGTGCCTAATTTGGAAGAATTCCTCGCATTCTTGGAGAAAAGGTTCATGGCATTAGAAGCAGCGAAAGGATATCAAAAGGATTTTTCGAATCAACTTAAACAGACTTTTAATAACAAGATAAAAGGAGGTCCTAGTAAACAGACATCGGAAAATAACAAAAGAGATGTTTTTTCAAGAATATATCACACATCATTTGGTAAATGTTTATTGTGCAAAGGCCCTCACGTGCTTATGCAATGTCCTAAGTTCAACGACATGGACACACGTGATAGGAATGACACAGTGAAGAAATTACAAGTGTGCAAAAAGTGCTTGTATAAACATAATAATGCAGAATGCACGTCAAACAAAACTTGCAGAGAATGCAATAAACCACATCATACGTTACTACATTACACAACGCAAAAAATAACTTCAAGATTTAGCACAGCCAATACGGGTCAACGCTCTCAAACACGTGATCTTCAAACAGCATCTTCTACTGACCAACATAGCACATATCATCTGTCGAACCCCAACCTGACGGAAGTTTTACTAACTACAGTCGAGCTTCAAGTAAAAACTTCGAAAGGTGATTTCATAACTTTGCGGGCCTTATTAGACCAAGGGTCTCAGATAAATCTAATTTCGGAAAACGCAGCTCAACGACTGAAACTACCTAGAAAAAGGCTAAACGCAACAATTTCGGGCGTAGGAACAGTTTCAGGTGACTGCAAGGGACGGCTAGAGTTGGAGTGTAAATCGTGTTGTACTGACTTTACGTTCCTAACAAGCGCTCTAATCATTAAACGAATTACAAACAACTTACCAATCAAATCTTTCGAAAAAAGCGACTGGCCCCATATACAGGGATTGAAACTAGGCGACCCTGACTTCAATATATCACGGAACGTGGATTTACTACTTGGAGCAGACATCTACTCTCAAGTATTATTAAAAGGCGTCCTTAAAGGGGACACTCAAATGCCGATAGCCCAGCAAACACAACTCGGCTGGATTCTATGCGGCAAGTTGACAACTTTCAACTGCCATGTAGCAGTGGTTGATCTTGACGATTTGAAGAAGTTTTGGGAGACAGAGGATATTATACAAAATGATGGAGACTCTTCCAAGGACGACTGGTGCGAGGCTTATTACAAAAAAACTACCGAAAGGACTTCCGAAGGAAAGTATGTCGTGAAAATGCCTTTAGTACCGGGTTATGAAGAAAAACTGGGAAAATCGAAACCAATTGCAATCTCTCAGTTTATGCAGCTTGAAAGAAAATTTGAGAAAAATGCCAAACTTGCATTAATGTACAAGGATTTCATACAGGAATATATTGAATTAGGTCATATGAAACCTACGAACTCGACATCAAATTTTCAACATTTCTTACCGCATCACGGAGTACTGAGAGAACACTCAACAACAACAAAGTTAAGAGCCGTCTTTAATGCGTCGCAAAGAACCACCGGCGGCTGTAGTCTTAATGATGTGATGGAAAAGGGTCCTAATCTGCAAAAGGACATTCAGGCCTTAATCATACAGTGGCGTAGTTATAAATATGTCTACACTGCAGATATAGAAAAAATGTACCGTTGCATATGGTTACATCCCGAACAACAACCACTCCAGAACATTATATGGCGCAACAAACCAACTGACAACCTGCAGACGTATCAACTATGCACATTGACATATGGTACAAAAAGTGCACCTTGGCTGGCGATGCGAACGCTGAAACAATTGGCGTTAGACGACGGTTACAAGCATCCCGAGGCTGCGGAAATTCTATCGAGTCATTTCTTCGTTGATGACCTAATTAGCGGCAATAACTCGATAGAAGACGGCAAGGATATTCAAACCTCCATTATACGATTGCTAAAAGGAGGGGGAATGAATCTACGCAAGTGGTCGAGCAACAATCCCGAGCTTTTACGAAACTTGACAAATGATCAAATATCAAAGAATATTTTCGATTTTAAGAGTGACGAAGCAACGAAAACTTTGGGCTTAGGCTGGAACCCGAAAAATGACGTCTTTATATTTAATTGGAATTTAGATGACTCAACTCGCAAGGAATGTCTTACTAAAAGAAACTTACTATCGCAAATTTCAAGACTGTACGATCCTTTGGGTTGGCTTGCACCTATTACTGTGCTAGCCAAACTACTATTCCAAAGGGTGTGGATGACTAAATGTAGTTGGGATGCTAACCTACCCCTTGAGATTCAAAAGGAATGGTGCCACCTAAGTAAAGAACTACATTTAACTAAAAACTTGAAAGTAAACAGATGGATTGGCAGTACACAGAAAAACATACAGCTACATGGGTTTTGCGATGCAAGCGAGAAAGCATGCTCATGCGTCATATATACACGAGTAACTGACGAAAAGGGAAATCCTAAAATCACAATACTAGTGTCAAAGACAAGGGTGGTACCAGTTACGCAAAAAACAACACTACCTAGACTGGAACTTTGCGGAGCACTCCTACTCGCTAAACTCATGGATAAAGTAAATAAATCGCTACCAGAACTCGAGATTACAACTTATGGTTGGTGTGACTCAAAGGTGGTACTAGCTTGGCTTCAAGGTGATACGTCGAAATGGGAAAGATATGTATCTAACAGAGTCGCAAAAATATTAGCTGTGATGCCCCCTCAACAATGGCGTTACGTGCGATCAGACACCAATCCCGCTGACTGCGCTTCACGAGGTTTATTGCCTAGTAAAATACTGAAGTTTGATTTATGGTGGGACGGACCTGCATTCCTGAAAAACTTTAAGGAATTGGAGACGCCATACAACATGAATTGCTATTACACTACGAAAATAGCGCGCAGAATTGAACCCACGAACGGCAGTACGCAAGCTAACAAAACCGAACATTTTATTTATAACTTATTAAATAACAATAGTTCATTAACTCGAGTTACAAGAATTACCGCTTGGATTTTGCGCTACATTGCATCACTTCGACAAAAATTACGACCTAGCGAAATTTACTTAACAACAAATGAATTAAAAATATCAGCGGAATATATATTAAAGTGTGTTCAGCAAGTCGAGTTTGAGCAAGAATATAAACAACTGAAACAAAACAACTCGGTGTCAACTAAAAGTAGCATTTACAAGTTGAAACCTTATCTAGATAAGATGAGTATCATTCGTGTTGGCGGCAGACTACAGTATTCGGATCTACCTGCTAGTATGAAGAACCCAGCTATAGTGCCCTACTCTGGTCGCTATACCCAACTGCTTATCCTCCACGCACACATGATAACACTACATGGAGGGGCCCGGCTGACGCTTACCTATATACGACAACGGTATTGGATGATTTCTGGCAACCGGGCTGTGAAAGCAAGAATACGTCAATGTGTAAGGTGCCATAGATTTAGAACAACTGACAACGCCCAGCTTATGGCAAGCCTTCCGAAACAACGAATTACACCGAGTCGCCCATTCACCCACACTGGGGTTGATTTTACTGGTTATGTGGATGTAAAGCTGAATAAGGGACGAGGAGTTAAGACTTCAAAAGCTTACATCGCAATATTTGTTTGCATGGTGACTAAGGCCGTGCATATCGAATTGGTATCGGAACTCAGCACGGAAGCTTTCATTGCAGCCTTTCAAAGAATGTGTGCGAGGCGAGGAACTCCTACACATATGTACTCTGACAACGGTACTAACTTCGTTGGTGCATCAAAGGTGCTGAAAGAAGAATTTCAGCATTTCAAACAGCTACTTTCTTCCGACTTCTTTGACGAGATCGCCAAATTGGAAGTTCAGTGGCACTTCAATGCTCCCGCTTGGCCAAGTGCGGGTGGAATATACGAAGCAGCCGTGAAATCCTTGAAACATCATCTACGACGAGTCATGGGAGAACAAAAACTCACCTGGGAAGAGCTTAGCACACTTTTAGCAAAAATTGAAGCCTGTATGAATTCAAGACCTCTATGTCCGCTTACAGAAGATCCAGAGGAATTCTACAACACGCTCACCCCAGGCCACTTTCTTACTGGCAGTGCTACGCTGTCGTTACCTCAACCGCAGCCCGATGACAGGAACATGGATTTGAGAAAACGTTGGCAGCTAACAGAGCACATGCTTGACCAATTCTGGAAATCTTGGTCCAATGATTATTTGACTATGCTTCAAACTCGCTGCAAATGGAACAAAGAAGTGCATAACCTCAAACAAAATGACCTCGTACTCATCAAAGAAACGAACCTTCCTCCCGGCAAATGGGTAATGGGACGGGTTATGGAAACTCACCCCGGCAAAGACGGTTTAGTACGAGTGGCCACCCTTAGAACAAAAACGGGCTTAATAAAACGCCCAACTGTCAAACTATCACCACTGCCGATAGAAGATAAGTTGCCAATACCTGAGCAAAGCAGTCAAGAAAATACACTGACAAAACCCAGAGCGAACAGTAGAAAAAGAAGGCATATGTTTTTATTTGCAACACTATTAACTATGATATTTACTTTTATTCTGGGAGCAAGTTGTTTGAGCAATATATCCACCACCCGTATTACTGAGTTGGAACCAGAGTGCCCTATTTACTATGACGAAATCGGCAAAGTACAACTGATTCATGACGAATGGATTCTTTTGATGTACTATAACCTAACTACTTATTGGCAAAGCACATATCAAATCAAGAACTACTTGAAACATGTCAACAGTATTTGTGAAAAGCTGGACCCTAATTATTGCCAATCTACTGTTCAACAACTACAACATGAGACGGATATCTTAGACAAGTACAACGAGATGCTGTTACTGCCGCAAAAACACATGCATATGCGAAGGAAACGTGGTCTAATAAACGGAATCGGCTACTTAGCAAATAACTTATTTGGTGTACTAGATGAGCGTTTTGCAGCCAAATATGAAGACGATATTCGAAATATCCAAGAAAACGAGAAATACCTACTTCAACTTACAAAAAACCAGACATCTATAATCAAAATTGAGAATGAAATATTGAAGAAAAATGGAGACAATATTCAACGGCAGTTTGATTCCATTAACAGTTTTATGAATAAAACTAATTTAAGTCTAACGAAAGTAGAAAATGAAATGCAAATATTGATGGCTGCCAGCTACTTTGGCACAACCTCAGTAATGGCTTATTTTCTCCTAAATAATCTCAGAAATGTACAAGACATGATCTTCAACTCGATCTCACAAATTTATAAAGGAACCATGGATATGCATCTTCTCACGCCTGATAACTTTGCTAGGCAGCTGAACGACATTGCAGGAAAGTTGCCGAAAACTTTGTCGCTACCTATTGATAACGCACTTGAGGTCAAAGATCTCTATAAAATGCTATATGTAAAGGCACGAGCCACTGAAAGCTATGTTCTATATGAGATACATATTCCACTTCTCTGTGACGAAGAATTTATATTGTATCAAATAATACCGATACCAATGATTCGCAACGGGACACCACAGTCGATTAAACCAACTTCAACACATATAGCCATCAACCTAAGGAAGAAATCATATATTAGTTTAAATACTGAAGACTTAAAGCAGTGCATACAAGGTATCGCTTATAGCTTTGTGTGTAACGCTGTCCTGCCGGTGTTCGAGTTACATAACAATAATTCGCCGTGCGAAGCAAAAATGATAAGTCAACGCACGACTTCGGCATGCGACCTATATCGCTCACCTTGCACTAAAGCCTGGATCAAGTTACATGTTTCGAACAGCTGGCTTACCACGTGCTGTTACGGACAATGTTCGTTTCAAACAATATGTGACGATGACATAACTATACATACAATAACAAACACGAATTTGATAACGCTTGGACAGAATTGTATTGTTCAATCTAAAGGACTTACTATTTATTCGCATAACACATACAGAAGCAATATTCAAGTTACACCTACTCTACTGCCATTTTCACTGAATTCATCAGCGAATAAACTCATAAGCTTGACCATACTACGTACTCCGAAAGCTATATGGGCCGTCGATCCTGAACAAAATGAGCTTAATCGGCAAATCAAGCAGCAGGAGGAACAAGAAAGTCGTCCGTTAAATTATATATCCAGTCATGATATTCACCAATACAGCATTTGTTATATACTACTCGGGTTATTCGTCATAGTCGCTTTAGTATGGATTATAAAAAGATTCTGCCGAAAACAGCAAGCCAAATCAACAAACCCTAATGATAACCCTACCTATCAAGACATAGAATCTGTTGATCGAACGAAGCAAACGAATTTGGAGCCAACGAACGCGATGGAACTGACTTCGGCAGTGCCGCATACATCCCAGGCCGGTGGCAGACCAGGGAAGACGCAACCTGACCTCCCTCGTAGAAACAACCCAAGATTTACGTTTTATTAGAATTTTAATGTTTTATACTCTATTTTTTTATAGCTATCAATTTTTTTTATGTAGATTTTATTGTTTGCTTTGTACAGGCTGTCGTCTTTACTCTTAATGCACAACTCTTTTCTTCCTTTTGGGGTCGGTAATATGTACGGTCTCACTACCGTACATTGCTGCCTACACGACAAGTTGCAAGGCGCGTGTAGCTGCGCGCTCAGCATTTATCGTGTGCTACTTACTATAAATTAGCGATACAACAAAATGTATGGACTCAGTTGAACGTTAACAAACATATTATATAAACTAACTTTACGAGTGCATTAAGAGAAAGAATTAGTCTTATTTTTACTGTAACTTGTCTACTTATACTTTAAATAAATTATTCACGTTATAATTCTTTTCTCTACTACTTCAACATCTTATTATAGTGTGCGGAGTTACTAACTAAACATCCCGTACATTAGTATAGGCGTTCTTCAAAAGCGCTTAGTAGATAGACAAGTTTATACTACTGTATCACTAGAGCAGTTGACTTACATTTAGGTATTGCTAGGTTTTGCCTGCAACTTCGCTCGCGTTAATGTTGAGTTTGTCAATAAACTACCCAAACTCGAAAGCCAAATTATTTTAAAATCTACTAAAAACGAGATGGGTGTAAAAACCCAGGATTCAACGTCTTCATCTTCATGTGACCTTGTTTCAATTATATTTATATGTACATTTACTTAGGTTAATGTTGTATATATTTATATAGTATATACATGTTTTAATAATAAATAATTAACGTACTTTTCAATCATTGCCGCCGTTGAACATCATGCACACTGGCATCTACTGCTGGGTATAATGCCCACAGTTGGGTCTTATGTCCACTTTTGGGCATCTTGGCCACTGTTAGGCATCATACCAACTGTTAGGCATTATGCCCACTGTTGGGCATCATGTCCACTGTTGGGCATTATGACCATTATTGGGTATCATGTCCATTGTTGGCCATCATGTCCACTGTTGGGCACGTTATGTTGCAAAACGCATCACAAGACAAAACTCGACAGCAAACAGCAGCAACCAACTCGAATCAGCACACCACCACTCTGCAAATAAATTAAGCCATTTTGCCATTTAAAATACATGTGACCTTGTGACCCGACCCCTATATCTCGGCGGTCTTTTGACCCATAGGGCCCATATTTAAACTCGACCGAGGTATGGCCCCAAGGTATCTGCACACCAAGTAACAAGTAAATATTTTCCCATTTAAAATATATGGCCCCTATATCTCGGGGGTCTTTTGACCCCTAGGGCCCATATTCAAACTCGACCGAGGGATGATCCCAAAATGTCTGCACACCAAGTTAAAAGTTAATCGGTCCAGTGGTTCCGGAGCTGTGCCTGTCACTAACAAACTGTCACTAACAGACACACAGACCCACAAAGCGTTTTCATTAGCCTCTTTGAAGAAGACTCAGAGGTTAATAAGTAAGATACAGGAGATTAAAACCTGGTCTTCTTTATACTTAAGAGCTTTGCTCTTGTCGGTAGTTGTTGAGTATACGCCATCTCTCTCGATTTTCGGCCAATACCTTGACCTTTTTAGAAGACATGAGCTTCGCCTTTTCTTTTAATTGATCTGTAAATGCTCTTCTGTTTTTCCTACAAGTACTGTGACTGTAACTGTGACGTAATCGTTGTTAAAAACACTAATAACTGCCTTATTTTTAATACTGATGTCGTAATAACATTACTTTTAAATTCAAATTCAAATTCAATTTATTGCATTCTGTATGAAATCGTACATTATAATGTATGCTGCGTAGGCTAATTTGGCGCCTGCGTGCGTTATATATTCAGTTCAATATGTAATATTTCGAGTGAACAGTAAACCATCGTTACATAAACATAATCTATCTTTTACTACATAACACAACATATTCCATGTTGGGAAGACTACAGCCCCAACACATTCCATAATGTACATTTATAAGTGGTGGGCTTAAAAATAAGTATGTATGTATGTATGTATCTTATGTGGGGCCAGTCAGTGCAGACCGGGGACACTTCGACCCATTGGGATCTTTTGTGTCAACACTCTCCCAATAACGACTGCCATAGATGTTCATGGCAGCCGGGACCGATGGCTTAACGTGCTCTCCGAGGCACGGAGCAGGCGATAATTGTCAATCAATACGCACATAATTTCGAAAAGTCATATAACTTCCGAAAGTCAGAGGTGCGCGACGTGGTTTCGAACCCGAGACCCTCTGCATTGCAGTCTGTTGGTCTCCCCACTGAGCTATCGCTGCGCTTGCTTGCTCTAAAAATAAGTAACAAATTATGCACCCTGTCGAGCACAGCACTATTAGGAGAGAGGAGGAATTAATAATAATAATAATAATAATAATAATCTTTATTGTTTCTGATAATACAAACATGTTACACCTTACAATTTGAGTTAGTTTGAATATTGTTGTTGTATTTTAGTAAAACATACTGATACTGGTCCCCCAAACTAGGTGAGTGCCTGTATTTTGGGGGTCAGTGTTCAGCCCTAGAAGTGATGCAATGTAATACAAACTTGTTTCACTTTGCATAATATATGATGACATTTCTCTAATTTTAGTATAACATAGATTTTTCTATTGTGCAATTAGGATTGGAATAAATTAAATTTTAAATTAGTTAACGAAATTAAATAAAGTATAAAAATAGAAAAGCAACATTACTGATTACATTTAAATTGAAGTACAGTTAAATCACGATTATATTAAATTCAAAATAAAATAAGATAAAAATAAATGAGATAAAGATAAATTAACATGAAAACAACATTACATATAAAATTCATTAACCATGTAAATAACAATTTAGTTTATAAATCTAGAACAAATAGTGTGTGTGTGTGTGTGTGTGTGTGTGCGTGTGCGTGTGCGTGTGCGTGTGTGCGTGTGTGTGTGTGCGTGTGTGTGCGCGTGTGTGTGTGTATTATGTGATGTATGACAGTAAATCTTCAGTCTGCTTATAATTTAACTGATAAAGCCATGCGGTGACCTTTCGTTTGGCGTCATGGCTATTTATACCGGCTATGTTCAGAGCTTTATTTATTTTATTATACAGTTTGCAACTGATGCTGGTAAACTGTCTCTTGGCAAAAGAGGTTTTGCAAAGAACCCTAGGACAAATTGGCATTCCGGTGCTTCTATTTGGATTGGGTGCCACATTTTGATGTTTCCTCATTGTAGATTTGAACACAAAAAGCTGTCGGACGGTTAGGACTTGGCATTCAGTGTACAGTGCTTCCGTTGGATGCCTGTAGGGTATCTTTGTCATTACCTTTAGGACAGCTCTTTGTGCTCTCTCTAGCGTAATTGTTTAGTTAAGGTATTTTAAAAAGATTAGTTTTGACACTGTTTTATCAGCTTTTGAATCTAGTTATTAATTGCTATTTGCTATATCGATCCCATAATTATTCCTTTGATAACTAAACAGAATAAAAAAAATTGCGTCCTTTCATACAAATTTTCATTTTTTGTTAAATTGCCTTCATTATGTACTGCCACGATATAATTCTCTTGGTGACTTGATGCTAAATTTAGTTGCTGCAGCATTTTTAAGTTCGAACGAAATTAGTCACTCACAGAAGCAGCGTTTTAAAAAAATAATATCTGTTTGCCATTTTATTTTACCTTTGGTTATGCCGTTCACCCAACTAGCGGAGAGGGTATGTCGGGCTCACCCGGAAAAAAGATTGAAAGTCCCGGGTCCTACCGACTAAACCTACCATGCTGCCGTGAATAGTAAGTGGATCACTGGAACTGAAACAACTTAAGGTCATAGCACACATCAACTCGGAAAGGGATCGTCACCGAATCGCCTTTCGCCTCGCCATCAAACAGGCATCAACCTAAAGTAACCAAAGCGGATCAACAGCTCCGGTACGTCGACTCGGTTACGGCTAGGCATCGCTGCGCTGACTTAAATCATATTAATATGGATATTTTCTCACTTTTTCTTCTTAAACATTATTATTATTGTTATTAACAAAACACGCGCGCAACACGACTGATAGTTGTCTTGTAAATGACAGCACGTTCGTCAACAGTAGTGCACGACGAGACGTAAGCGCGGGGACGACGAGCCGTAAGCGTGGAGACTGCAGGCGAGGCGATTATGTTACGATTCCGATTAGTGTGCGTTGCAGTAGAGAGTTTCATACGAAGAATACTGCACCGCTCGAGTTGATACGGTGACGATCCGCTTTCGAGTAGATATGTGTGCTATGATCTTTAAGCGACCTATCCAACAGTGTCTGTTGCACGCATCAATTGGCGACGACTCCAAAGCAACGCCTCGGCATACCTAAGGACGTCGCTCGAACTCATTGGCCCGTGGATGGGAAATCCCTGACCTCCCGCCCGCGCTCTTACTATGTTCTTTCGCTATCTAACATGGTTTTGATCACGGCCGGCAGCGAGAAATGGTTTGCCTTCGTGAGGGATGCATTTACGTATTCCTCTTCACGGGAAAAAGGGAGCCAAGAGGGTATGTTAGGCTCACACGGCGAAAGATGAGAAGTCCCGGATCCCACCGACAAAACCTACCACGGTACCACCACCTATCTTGATCTGTGGGTGGGTTGATAGAATGGACTCTACTTTAGCGACTCACTCACCAGTGTCTTATGCAGACCCCTACGCCTACGGATACAAAAGGAATAACAGCTAGTGCGCACGGTTACTTATCCCTTATTCGTTGCCATACTGTCCTGACAATGGTTTGCGTTGAAGTGAAACATGTGTCGACGCATATTTTACTTTCGAAGCTGAATACTAAGAGGACCACAATACACTACTTACTACTTTAAAATACTTGGGGTGGGCAATCCGGGTGCGTAACGGGTTTCACTCTTCCCAATTATTTTATTACTAACTAATTTTCAATTAAAATAATGAGCATAGGGATAATGTGTGAGAAAAGAAATATAAAACTCTGAAATAGTTTTCATATTAGTTTATTTCTAAGATAAGTATTTACAACAAATTAGTTTTGTATTTAGTAAAGGTACTCGTAGGGAGCTCCACAGCCGCAAGCGCATTGACCAGTGATAGACACAGCACCAGCGGCGGGCACTGCGCCACCGAAGTTCACAGCGCCCATGATTGGCACCTGGCCAGCGACAACGGTGGTACCAGCGGCTGGCAGCTCACCAGCAGCCGCTACATTACCTTCACCAGCACCACCATAAGGAGCAGCCGCGCCGCAAGGAGCAGCCCAGCCAGCAGCAGCACCGGGGTAAGCTCCAGCATAGCCGAAGGGAGCGGCGGGAGCGAGAGCGGCAGCAGCGGGAGCCAGGCCGTAAGAAGCAGCCAGACCGTCGTATGAGAAAGGAGCGTCCAATCCATAAGGAGCAGCCAGGCCGGCGGGGGCCATAAGTCCGGGCTCAGTGGCTACTGCGGCGCGGCTGGTGCACTGGCCGAAGACATTCTAAAAGCGATGATAATAAAAATAATGAATCAATTTATTGTAGCCTGTTGTAGCATGCTATGTTTTTTAAATAATTTAATATGAGGTGAACTTAGAGCAGCACGATATCTCTCAAAATAACCGATATTGCCAGATTGTTAGTGAGATTTTCCTAACAGAAAAGCTCAGCAGTTTGCCTGACACAAGGATTGCAATTCACGATCGAGCTAACAAGGCAGTCAGGAGGAATACATAATTATATGACATTAATAGTATTAATATTAACTATCCCTCTCACCTGTACCAAGCAAGCTTGGGCGCAGAGTACCATAACAGCGAAGGTGTTCATGTTTGATGTTCGTTTGTGTTCAACGAGGAGCTGAAGACTGAATGATGGGTCTGATTTGGATGACTTTTTATACAGTTGAAATTGTAACATAAGCAGTGTATTACTTCGTAATTATAATATTATGTTCTACTATCTAATAACAACGCAATAAATATTCGAAAGATTTGTAAAGTTATCAGCGTTGCATAATTTTGAAAACTATTATTACCCTCACCTACTTAGTTAATATTCCTAGAAATTGATAACACAGTTCAGTATAATAATATATAATATCTTAAATTAAGTTTTTTTAATGCTGATGGTGGAACGTGTCAACGTCAACGGCAACGGTAAACATATTAAGCTTCTTCTTATATCGTTTCAGCGTTACGCTTCCTATATTCTTTGATCCTAGAAGGATCTCAATTGCAGCTACGGTAGCGTTCCATAGATTGTAGAGTGTAGATGTAGAAACTCTTTAGACACCCAACCAGATGGGGCATGTTCTAGTTTGCAGCACTTACATTAGATGAGGTATGGAACTATAAATCCCCACTTTGTCAAATTATGTTTGCAGAAGCCTACTTAGATACGCAGACGTTTGTGTGCTTTGCATAAAGGTTACTATTTATGGCCGTTTTTGAGGTTTCCAAGTCAGTTGTTGGTGGGGGCTTCCTATAATCAGATTTTTATATTTATACCCCCTAAATGGTAGACGGAGTTGTATTATACAGATTCACACTTCACCTAATATATTTTAGATTCTATATAGGTAATAAGTGGGCAATCTATTGCTGTCTACTTGGCATCCTGCTGCTGTTAAGAATTTCCTATCGGAAACAGAATCTGTAGTGATGCTGAAATTGAGAACACGGAATTAAAGCAAACCATTGAAGATGGCACAATTTAGTAAAAGAACTACAAAAATGTTAACCAGCGACGTTGGAACACTGAGAAAAGAAGAGCTTAAATTTTTGTACTCCTCGAAGAATGTCAAAGTTACTAACAAGCAAAATGTTGAAAACGCTATTCCTAAATTGAACATCCCCAGGCAAATATTTAATCAAGTTCATTTTCATTTCATTCAAGTCAAACTGTCAATTCAAGAAGTTAAAAGCAAGTTATGTATAATAAGCAGCAACAGAACTAATAAGCTATAGCGTATTGCTGAAAATACATTTCATTGTCATCAAATATGTCATTATCTATCGCAAACTTGCGGCATAGAACAGCTTTTAAGTAAAATTCATACAAAGTTAGATAATTACACAATGCATGACTACTGTCTGATATTTATAGGTGAAGATGATTTTGTTCAGACTAAGGATTATTCTCAGTTGTTTGAAAATATATGACAGACTTTAATAGAAATAAAACATACTAATATAATAATATGCTTGCCTACATATAAATACAGCTATTATTCCAATAAGTATAATTTTAGAATTGAATTTTTTAATAATATTCTGTTTCATGATATTCAGAGTTACAATTATGCTATTCTGTTTGACTCAAATTTATGTTTATTGTGCGACTATTCTATGTTTCAAAAACACTGTGGTAGAATTAATAACTTTGGTATTATAAGTATTTTCGATAATATAAGGTATTACATTTGTTCAGAATTTTTATACTTATACACAATGCCCAATATAAATAATAATGTAGAGACTGGGATATCGACATCAGAAACTATATTTTATTGATATTAAATATTTGTACGTCTTTCATCAAAATATTGCAGGATTAATAAATAAGACTGATGCACTCATTGTAAATTCAGAAGAGCTAGCAGACATCGATAAATCTGTAGATATTATATGTGTTTTTGAACACTTTTTGATGACAGGGACTAAATTATTATGTACTATAAACTACACGTTGGCTTCTTATTTTTGCCGTAACAGTTAAATAAGAGGCGTATGTATACTGGTAAAAATGAACATAGATTTAAAGATTTGCTAGCAGTAAAAAGCTTTTCTATTAGTAATGTTGCGATCCCTTAAGCCATATAATAAATCATGGGCACGCCACAATCGTGGCGGTAAGTCCCGTTTTTGAGGAGTGGCTGGAGAGGCGGCATGGCGCCCTCACCTTCCGGCTGACACAGGTAATGACTGGTCATGGTTGTTTTGGCCAGTTCCTGTGTCGCATAGGTCGGCAAGAGACGCCCGGTTGTCACCACTGTGGCGACTGCCGCGACGTTGTTGAGGACACGGCGCTGCACACATTGACGGATTGCCCCGCCTGGGCATCGCAGCGCCGTGAGTTGATCGCGGCAGTCGGTTTGGTTGCCCTCTCGCTCCCGGCCGTGGTTCAATCTATGGTCCGGAGCGAGACGTCGTGGAACGCCGTCGCCTCCTTCTGTGAGGAAGTCATGTCCATCAAGGAGGCGGCGGAGCGGGAGAGGGAGCGCTTAAACCCTCTCCCCAACCGCAGAACCGGGCGCCGGAGGGCGCGAGATGACCTCCAGCCACCCTGAGGTTTGACCTGGGGGTGGTGGGCTTCGTGGGCCTGCCCGCCACCCGATCAGCACCAGGTCCAAGAGGCGGCGTGCGTGTTCCCACGCGCGCCTCTGAGCCGTGTTTTTGTCTCCCTACAAGGGGACAGTAGAGGGTCTATTATGCAGTGGCCTGCCGTTTCACACGGCGGGCCGAAACCTCGGCGGGGTCGCGATTGCATGTGAAAGCGATTCGCGCGGCCCCACCGTCTATGGTTATGTCGAGGAACACCGTGGTAGGTTTAGTCGGTATTACCGGGGTATTACTCCCCCGGTGAGCCCGACATAACCTCTCCGTCGCCCCGCGGAGAGGTATGCGTCAAAGCATACCTCTCCGTCGCCCCGCGGAGAGGTATGCGTCAAAGCATTCCCCCACGTTTCTTAGACCTTTTATAATTTTACTTATGTCATAAATCAAGCTACTGGCTATATCTAAAATATTTAAAGTTAACAGTAATAAAACCCTTACACAAAAAGAATAATAAAGAACTTATGGAGAATTATAGGCCCATTGCATTGATTTCCATATTCTCAAAGATCTTTCAGAAATACATTTATAAAGAAATTAATAATTATTTGGCAAAAGAAACAATATTTCACGTGTCGAACAGAAAGAGTTCCGCAAAAATAGGACTGATTTATGATTTCACCTATAATTTCATGTCTTACATCGATAAATCATCGCTGGTCTGTTCAGTTTACTGTGATATGTCACAAGCGTTTGATCACGTGGATCATGAAATTCTAATTAAGAAACTAGCCTATGCCATTAAGGGCAATGTTTCAAAATTAATTCGGTCATACTTAACAGAGAGAAAACAAATTACGGAGATATGTAGACTGAACATCAAAACAAAGATAGAAGAAACTTACGCCTCAAATGAGTGCTATGTAACTTATGGAGTGCCCCAAGGTAGTGTACTAGGGCCACTTCTCTTTATTATATACGTTAATGACTTACCAGGTGCCACTCTTCAACCCGTGACATTATTTGCTGACGACAGTACTGTGACTATAGCGTGTAAGGATATTGACTATTATAAATCTGACATAACAAATTCTTTGACAGCAATAATTTCTTGTCTTTGGCTTAATAATAATAATTTAAAATAAATATAATTAAAACAAATATAATGCATTTCCGACAAAAGTCACAAAATCAATCGAAATATTGAAATAAATGAAGTAACTAGTATTCGTTTTCTCGGCTTAATTATTGATCAAAAGTTAAACTGGAAAGAACATATTGATAAGTTAAGTAATAAAATCAGCTCACTATCCTACGCTATATACAAACTTGCACCAAGTGTGAACGCCGATGCAATACTTACTGCATATTATGGCCTGAACGAATCTGCACTTAGATATGGATTAAATTTTGGGGTAATTCAACAAATAAAGATATAGCAATTAAAAATTCAGAAACGCTTCATACGTGCTATGTTTATAATTCAAAGTACAGAGAGTTGTAAACCATTGTTTATTAAGCACCGGATTCAAACACTACCGTCATTATATATTTTTGAAGTAGCTATATTAATTGTAGGAAGTAATCCTCATTTATTTCCGAAGCTGTCTGACACAGTCAATTGAAACAGACGTGATAATAACAAATTACGTATTTACAAGTTAAGGACCACACTTATGCATATGAGCATAGTTTGTATGGGACCAAGTATTTATAATATAATTCCATAATTTTTTTTTTTTTACGTGGTGGAATGCATTACGCATACCCCTCCGCGGGGGCGGGCGGAGGGGTTATGTCGGACTCGCTGGGGTAAAATGAGATGTTAAGATGATAAAGTACCTCCCGGAATACCGACTAAACCTACCACGGTGTTCCTCGATAAAACCACTATCGACGGGGCCGCGCGAATCACTTTCGCATGCGGTCGCGACCCCGCCGAGGTTTCAGCCCGCCGTATGAAACGGCAGGCCACTACGCCAAAAGGCCTACCTATTAGGCAAAACTCGCCCCAAACCTTACTGTCCTCCCCCTAGAGGGGAGACAGACTCGAAACAGAGGCGCGCGTGGGATCACGCTCGCCGCCTCTCGGACCTGGTGCTGAACGGATGGCGGGCAGGCTCTTAAAGCCCACCACCCCCAGGACAAACCTCAGGGTGGCTGGAGGTCGTCTCGCGCCCTCCGGCGCCCGGCTCTGCGGTTGGGGAGAGGATTTAAATGCTCCCTCTCCCGCTCCGCCGCCTCCTTGATGGAAATGACTTCCTCACAGAAGGAGGCGACGGCGTTCCACGACCTCTCACTCTGGACCATAAACTGAACTACGGCCGGGAGCCAAAGTCAAAATCTGTAGTTGCCTAAAGAGTGGCCTACGTGTTTCAAGCGGCTCTACACCGCAAATTGCATACATATACATTTTCTTTCGCATTATGACCACTCTCTCTATGTCAGTTGAATTACCCCATAACAATAGGCCATACCTTAGTATAGATCTGACATGCCCGTGATAGGCAGTGAGCGCAGTTTTTTAATTGCTCATTAATTGTAACTGTCGCAAAGCATATACAAAACTGTTCATTTTTCTACATACTATATCAATGTGTCGTTTCCAATTCCAAGCTTGCTTGGTACAGGTGAGTTAAATTTTCAATTTATTTTATTTTAGAAAGTAGTTTCCTTCACAACCAATTTTCAAATTCGTGAAAAATGTCTGCCAGCCTGCAAACCGCAATGACATGCCAGTCACAAAAGCTTACAAACGATACATTTTCTATTGTTTGTAACAACTCACAAAGTAACACCACCAGCTCATTTGACTGGACGAAAGGCGGAGTAATTGAAGTGGTCGCCAGTGTGCCAAGGTTATGGATTCGATCCCCACACAGGGCAAATATTTCTATGATCCACAAATAGTTGTTTGTCCGAGTCCAAACTCGGCACAACTATTAGTAACTTACAAATTTTTGTTACAAACATTTATACAACGGACAAAGAAAAACACCCGGGTGTCCTTTGTGTCAGTTGTATGAATGTTTATAAAAATTCGAGAGCCACGCTTCGGTACGAATGAGCCGGTTCGACCACAGTGATAGCACGGTCTCACAGCAAAACCGGCGTGAAATAGCGCTTGCGTTGTGTTTCGTCGAGTGAGTGAGAGTACCGGAGGCCCAACCCTCCCTCCCTCTCTCTAGAGTTTAAAAGGCTGGCAACGCATTTGTGACTCCTCTGGTGTTGCGGGTGTCCATGGGCGGCGGTAATCGTTTACCAATGGGCGACCCGTCTGTTCGTTTGCCGCCTATACGAAAAACAAAGTAATTTTAAATAAACGCACTCAAGGTCTCAGGATATTCAAATCTCTCTAATAACGGACGATGCAATCTTAGCCATTCCATTATGGATATCTATATTATTATTTTCGTTTGATAGTCACTCTGGAGCAACAATATAAACTATCATCGAGCAACTGGTATTTTATTCTAAATGTCAGTTACGTAAAGCAAACAATGAAGTCAGTTTTCCCTGTGTCCGCTGAGATTGCGGCATTCGTGCCCTCGAGCAGCTATAAATTACAACGTGTAGAGGCGCGAAAATAGAAGAGTTTAGCTCCGAAATAGTTAATATCTACTCTTAAGTTGTAATATAAATGACAAAATACTGAGAGGGCAAAGCAAAAATAAACCAGAAACTGTAAAGAAGAATAATGAACAATATCGACTTGTTACTATTTTTATGGACTGAGCTGAGCTGGTATAAGAACTAGCTTAGTAACTTGTCATCAAAGTAGTTTTGATCAGCTTATTCCTATACTAGACTTTTCCCGCGGCTTTCCTTGCGTTAATTTACATTTTGTCAATAAACTATCCTTCGAAAACAGCCCTTTTTGCCTGGTTGAAAGGTACTATATGCCGTTTTCTGTACCCCTGGCGTGTATACGAAATTTCGTGATGATCGGTCGAATAGTTAGGGCAGGGCGTGAAAGCGTAACAAATAATCAAACAAACTCACATTCGCATTTATAATATTAGTAAGGATAAAGGGATTTAAAGAGTACAAAATTCAATGTGTCATTTTGCTCATTTATATTTCGTTTCGTATCATATTACAACACCGCTCAGTACAGGTATCCAGCACCATAAGGGCCAACAGCACTGTATGGGGCACCGGCACCACAGCCACAACCGCAGGCGCACTGGCCAGCGATGGACACGGCACCACCAGCAGCGACATCACCGCAGAATTTCACAGCGCCCATGATGGGTACCTGACCAGCGACGGCGGTGTTACCAGCCACTGGCAGCTCACCAGCGACCGCCACATTACCTTCACCCGCACCACCGTAAGGACCAGCCAGACCGTCGTATGCGAAAGGAGCGCCCAATCCGTAAGGACCAGCCAGACCGTCGTATGCGAAAGGAGCGCCCAATCCGTAAGGAGCACCCAAACCGTCGTATCCGTAAGAAGCAATACCGCAAGGAGCAACACCGCAAGGAGCGATGGCGGCGACGTTATATCTGCCCGCGCACTGGCCGAACACATTCTGCAGAAACACAGGACAATAATTCCAAAGATTTATCTGTGATATGCTGTCTTGTAGAGTGATGTAAGCTGGTAAGCAATCACTGTTAAGTATTGGTGGAGTCCAAGTGGTTAAAAAAATAAAGTTCAATCTGTCATTAACAGTGTTATACCAAATAAAAGCTATTAGACTAAGATCCAGAAGCCACCAGACCTAAGTAATAATAACAAAGCTGAGATTTTACAGTAAATGTGAAGTATTTAGAAAAACCACGTATGCACTATGCATACTTGGTAGTTTGAAAGTAAAGCCAGTTTATCCGCATTGGCCTACGGCACTGGACGTCACGTGAAATACAATCCTATAAGTATAACATCAAAACATTTCTGTGCTTGTGTAATCTTATATTTTTTTACTATTGTGTTTACTTGGTTTTGTTAACCATCGCACCTGGACATGCCAATATTTCTTTGGCGGTGGGGTGCCAAGAGAACGCTTGGAGGGTTAAAAGTGATTCTGTCAAATGTAATAAAGGCATTTAATAACAATAGACAAGCTGACTCACCTGTACCAAGCAAGCTTGGACGCAGAGGAACAGGACGGTGAAGGTGTTCATGTTTGATGTTTGTTCGTGTCAACGTGAAGCTGAATACAGAATGATGTACCACACATTGCACCCACTTTATATACAAAACGCTTGATTGATAACAAACGTATAAATATAATTTCGAAATTAAGAACCTTGACAATGAAAATTTTCGTAAGATTTCTTTGTTGGTAAATTATATAGGCTTATCGGGGTTGTGCAAGTTTATGAAAAAAATGCCTACTTAGTCAATAGTATAGGATGTTTTAGTATAAAAGCAGAAGTATTCATTTTGAATAGCATTGTTAAATCAACATTTATACTGAAAACAACATGTCTGCCAAAGCCATCATCGTCCTCTGCGCTCAGGCGCTCTTCGCCCAGGTAATATCTTTTTTATTATATTTTTAAACCTTTTCGTTTGTTTTAATTTTTGACGGAAGAGTCTTTGGAATGTTGTGTCAAAAATTCTCAGCGCTGGTACAAATTTGGTACAACACTTTGGTACAACAGCGCAGAGTAGTGTTTCGGACGTGGTTCATCCTTTTGACTCCGAGAA
Organism: Catocala fraxini; assembly: GCA_930367265.1. Lineage (NCBI taxonomy): Eukaryota > Metazoa > Arthropoda > Insecta > Lepidoptera > Erebidae > Catocala > Catocala fraxini. The sequence goes on from OV884051.1 coordinate 1,821,193, forward strand.
TGCTATAATTCGAGAATTCTATCCTTTCCTTTAAAAAGACAACTCACACACTAGGAATAAATCCTGTATCGCGGGGCACTTTCCAAACATTCAAACAATGGACACAAAGAACACCCAGACTCGGAACAACCATTTGTGGGTCACACAAATGTTTGTGCCGTGTGGTGATTGAACCCACAACACTCGACGCAATGGCAATTAAACCAATACGCCATCCGTGCAGTCATAATACTAATTATAATCTGCGCATCTAAAAATGTATAATAATATTATCATTCTCAGCAGGTGTCAATTATTTTCGAATCAATTTTAACTATCAAATCAATAACAATTAATATGTATTGACATTTCCATGCCATCATAGATGTTTTAGGTAAACCGAATAATGTGCCAAGATAAAAAGTATTATATTTATTAATGCAGCTTATAGTTTAAATGTGTGCTAAATTGCATCAAAACCAGTTCAGTTGTACTGCCATTTATTTTATTTATATTTATAGCATGTAGTTTTGATAGATCGTATTTATCGTTAGTCTGAGTATATGAGTCTCTAGTATATTATAAATAGAAGAGATTGAATGTTTTGTTTGTTTGATTGTAAGGATTTCACTAAAAACTATTCAACCGATTTAAATAATTCTTCTTCGCCCTTAGAAAGCTATATTATTACCGAGTAACATAGTCTATATTTTATTTTAAACAAATTCTGTTACCAACATGACCTACTTTTACGCGAGTGAAGCCGCGGGCAAAAGCTACAAAAGCTACTGTAAATATATTGCTATAGAAATGACTGGTAAATGGTTAAAAACATAATAACGTGTTTGCTTTTCTAATATTTAGTGTGCACTGAGCCAGTGCACCAGCCGTGCTGCCATCGCCGCAGGACCCGGCATCGCGGCCCCTGCCTTGGCTGCGCCCGGTTATGGGCTGGGATATTATGGCTTGGGAGCTGCTCCTTGTGGCTGTGCTGGCCCTGCCATAGACTTCACTCCCACCAGCGGTGGTGGACTTCCCGTCTCCAGTGCCTCCTGCAACGCTCCCGTCGGCCTCTCCGTAGCATCTGAGAACGTTTATGAGGGTATTTTGGCAGCGGCTGGTGAACTGCCGTTCGTCGGTACTGTGGCTGTGGAGGGTGTGTTGCCCACTGCTGGTTCTGGTGCCGTCAACCACGCTTGCGGTAATGGCAGAAACGCCATGATCAGCGAGGGTGCTGCTTTCGCTGGTCCTGCCTACGGCGCTGCTGCCTACGGTGCCGGTGCTTATGGTCCTGGCCTCGCTGCTCCCGGCTACGGCTACCTCAGTGGTTATTCTGGTAGAGGATGCGGCTGCGTTCTCTAAGCTGATATTACCCTGATTCTAAAAATGATTGTCATAATACAAATATAAACTAAGTACCAAGCATTCCAATATTTTTTATTATTTAATTGTAATATCAAATTAAAACAACTGTAGGTTTCTAACGACATACAAACGAAGAAGTTTCGACACATGTCAAGAGATGGCGTTGTAAGCAAATCGGACTTGGCCATATAATCGTGAATCGTGCAAGCGAAGTTTACACAACAAGTTTTAGTGTATATACAAGTTTCCGACATCAACCTTCGGGCCATGGCTGTTGGGAAGATCTTCCCTTTGTGTTGGAGGAACATGATACCCTATCCTACATGTATATATTTAGATCTTAATCAATAATACATATTACACATGGCCACTACAATAACTAGCTGACCCGCGCAACTTCGTCTGCTTCATATAAGATATTTTACCCGTTCTTGCCACGTTTTTCATTGCTGCTCCGCTCCTATTGGACGTAGCGTAGCGTCCTCAATAAATGGGCTATCCAACACCTAAATAATGTTTCAATTTGAACCAGTGGTTCCTGAGATTACCGCGTTCAACCAAACAAACAAACTCTTCAACTTTATAATATTAGTATGGATATAGTACAGATGTATAAATACTTACCGGCAGCTTGGTCTCTGTACCCGATGCCGTGGGTCTCCTATTTATATCCTTATCCTATCTTAATACTATAAACGCGAATGTGTTTGTTTTTTTTTTATTTTTACGCTTTTAGTCCTTAACTACTAGACCGATCATTATGAAACTTTGCATACACGTTGCAGGGGAACAGAAAAGGTCTTAGGGCAGCTTTCATCCAGTATAAAGTACTGTTATTAACTTAGTCTACATTTAGGTACGCGAGCGATAATTCGATTATACTTTTAATTTGTCTGCGGCTTTGCTCGCGTAAATTTACATTAGGTTAGGATAGTAACAATACTTTTTCTCAAGGAAAGGTACCCTATGTCCTATTGTGTACCCCTGATAACGAGTATGCGAAATCTCATGACTAACAGTCGAGTACTTAAGGAGTGACAGCGTAACAAACAAACATACTCACATTCGCATTTATAATATTAGTGAGGATAATGTGAGATGTTGGTTATTAATGTTTTAAATAAAGGAAAATAATGAAATGAAATGAAAGTTTAATCGCATGAGACATGGTTACAGAGGATGTTACAAAGGTTAAGGTACATCATATCTCGCCTTTAGTAGGCGTACGAATGTTATTACATAGTACAAACATTTATTAAACATAATATTCATTATTATAAACAAATGTCAATTATTATTGGGAACAATAATTATAAAAATGCGAAGCGAGTTAATAATATCGTAACTGTATAAAGAATAGTATAAACAATGTCAATTCCCAGTTAAATAATTACATAATAAATGTCAAGATAAATTAAATATATGTACATTTTAAAATTGTATACAGTGTTTATTATTATATTTTAATAGACATAAACAGAAATTACATTGTTTGCAATTAAAATATTCATTTAATGTATACAAGCAATTCTCTAATAACCATTTTCTTAAGATTGTTTTAAATCGGATGATCGGGATCGACGTTCTCTGATATTTATAGGGATGTGGTTATATACTTTTGTTGTCATAACTAGGTTTTTCTATTATGAAAATCCCTTCAAAAGTTTCAATTTTCAATTTTGTGGGATCCCTTGACTCGTATTTACTTGTTTCACTTATTCTTGCAAATAAATGGCTTTGGTTCCTGACGAACATTCCTACTTCTAATAATAATATATAATATATGACACCAAAGTCAAGACCTGTAGTTGCCTAAAGAGTGGCCTACGTGTTTTTAAAGCGGCTCTACACCGCAAATTGCATACATATACAATTTTTTTTGCGTTATGACCACTCTCTCTATGTCAGTTGAATTACCCCACAACAATAGGCCATACCTTAGGATAGATCTGACATGCCCGTGATAGGCAGTGAGCGCAGTTTTTTAATTGCTCATTAATTGTAACTGTCGCAAAGCATATACAAAACTGTTCATCTTTCTACATACTATACCTGTGTGTCGTTTCCAATTCCAAGCTTGCTTGGTACAGGTGAGTTAACTTTTCAATTTATTTTATTTTAGAAAGTAGTTCCCTTCACAACCAATTTTCAAATTCGTGAAAAATGTCTGCCAGCCTGCAAACCGCAATAACATGCCAGTCACAAAAGATTACAAACGATACATTTTCTATTGTTTGTAACAACTCAGAAAGTAACACCACCAGCTCATTTGACTGGACGGAAGGCGGAGTAATTGAAGTGGTCGCCAGTGAGCCAAGTGTTGTGCATTCAGTCCCCACACAGGACAGACATTTCTATGGTCCACAAATAGTTGTTTGTCCGAGTCCAAACTCGGCACAACTATTAGTAACTTACAAATTTTTGTTACAAACATTTATACAACGGACAAAGAAAAACACCCGGGTGTCCTTTGTGTCAGTTGTATGAATGTTTATATAAATTCGAGAGCCACGTTTCGGTACGAATGAGCCGGTTCGACCACAGTGATAGCACGGTCTCACAGCAAAACCAGCGTGAAATAGCGCTTGCGTTGTGTTTCATCGAGTGAGTGAGAGTACCGGAGGCCCAACCCTCCCTCCCTCTCCCTAGAGTTTAAAAGGCTGGCAACGCATTTGTGACTCCTCTGGTGTTGCGGGTGTCCATGGGCGGCGGTAATCGCTTACCAATGGGCGATCCGTCTGTTCGTTTGCCGCCTATACCAAAAACAAAGTAATTTTAAATAAACGCACTCAAGGTCTCAGGATATTCAAATCTCTCTAATAACGGACGATGCAATCTTAACCATTCCATTATGGATATCTATATTATTATTTTTGTTTGATAGTCGCTGTGGAGCAACAATATAAACTATCATCGAGCAACTGGTATTTTATTCTAAATGTCAGTTACGTAAAAACAAACAATGAAGTCAGTTTTCCCTGTGTCCGCTGAGATTGCGGCATTCGTGTCCTCGAGCAGCTAAAAATTACAACGTGTAGAGGCGAGAAAATAGAAGAGTTAAGCTCCGAAATAATTAATATCTACTCTTAAGTTGTAATATAAATGACAAAATACTGAGAAACTGTAAAGAAGAATAATGAACAATATCGACTTGTTACTATTTTTATGGACTGAGCTGAGCTGGTATAAGAACTAGCTTAGTAACTTGTCATCAAAGTAGTTTTGATCAGCTTATTCCTATACTAGACTTTTCCCGCGGCTTTCCTTGCGTTAATTTACATTTTGTCAATAAACTATCCTTCGAAAACAGCCCTTTTTGCCTGGTTGAAAGGTACTATATGCCGTTTTCTGTACCCCTGGCGTGTATACGAAATTTCGTGATGATCGGTCGAATAGTTAGGGCAGGGCGTGAAAGCGTAACAAATAATCAAACAAACTCACATTCGCATTTATAATATTAGTTAGGATAAAGGGATTTAAAGAGTACAAAATTCAATGTGTCACTTTGCTCATTTATATTTCGTTTCGTATCATATGACAACACCGCTCAGTACAGGTATCCAGCACCATAAGGGCCAACAGCACCGTATGGGGCACCGGCACCACAGCCACAGCCGCAGGCGCACTGGCCAGCGATGGACACGGCACCACCAGCAGCGACATCACCGCAGAATTTCACAGCGCCCATGATGGGTACCTGACCAGCGACGGCGGTGTTACCAGCCACTGGCAGCTGACCGGCGACCGCCACGTTACCTTCACCGGCACCACCGTAAGGACCACCCAGACCGTCGTATGCGAAAGGAGCGCCCAATCCGTAAGGAGCACCCAGACCGTCGTATCCGTAAGAAGCAATACCGCAAGGAGCAACACCGCAAGGAGCGATGGCGGCGACGTTATATCTGCCCGCGCACTGGCCGAACACATTCTGCAGAAACACAGGACAATAATTCCAAAGATTTATCTGTGATATGCTGTCTTGTAGAGTGATGTAAGCTGGTAAGCAATCACTGTTAAGTATTGGTGGAATCCAAGTGGTTAAAAAAAATAAAGTTCAATCTGTCATTAACAGTGTTATACCAAATAAAAGCTATAAGACTAAGATCCAGAAGCCACCAGACCTAAGTAATAATAACAAAGCTGAGATTTTACAGTAAATGTGAAGTATTTAGAAAAACCACGTATGCACTATGCATACTTGGTAGTTTGAAAGTAAAGCCAGTTTATCCGCATTGGCCTACGGCATTGGACGTCACGTGAAATACAATCCTATAAGTATAACATCAAAACATTTCTGTGCTTGTGTAATCTTATATTTTTTTACTATTGTGTTTACTTAGTTTTGTTAACCATCGCACCTGGACATGCCAATATTTCTTTGGCGGTGGGGTGCCAACAGAACGCTTGGAGGGTTAAAAGTGATTCTGCCAAATGTAATAAAGGCATTTAATAACAATAGACAAGCTGACTCACCTGTACCAAGCAAGCTTGGACGCAGAGGAACAGGACGGTGAAGGTGTTCATGTTTGATGTTTGTTCGTGTCAACGTGAAGCTGAATACAGAATGATGTACCACACATTGCACCCACTTTATATACAAAACGCTTGATTGATAACAAACGTATAAATATAATTTCGAAATTAAGAACCTTGACAATGAAAATTTTCGTAAGATTTCTTTGTTGGTAAATTATATAGGCTTATCGGGGTTGTGCAAGTTTATGAAAAAAATGCCTACTTAGTCAATAGTATAGGATGTTTTAGTATAAAAGCAGAAGTATTCATTTTGAATAGCATTGTTAAATCAACATTTATACTGAAAACAACATGTCTGCCAAAGCCATCATCGTCCTCTGCGCTCAGGCGCTCTTCGCCCAGGTAATATCTTTTTTATTATATTTTTAAACCTTTTCGTTTGTTTTAATTTTTGACGGAAGAGTCTTTGGAATGTTGTGTCAAAAATTCTCAGCGCTGGTACAAATTTGGTACAACACTTTGGTACAACAGCGCAGAGTAGTGTTTCGGACGTGGTTCATCCTTTTGACTCCGAGAATGCTATAATTCGAGAATTCTATCCTTTCCTTTAAAAAGACAACTCACACACTAGGAATAAATCCTGTATCGCGGGGCACTTTCCAAACATTCAAACAATGGACACAAAGAACACCCAGACTCGGAACAACCATTTGTGGGTCACACAAATGTTTGTGCCGTGTGGTGATTGAACCCACAACACTCGACGCAATGGCAATTAAACCAATACGCCATCCGTGCAGTCATAATACTAATTATAATCTGCGCATCTAAAAATGTATAATAATATTATCATTCTCAGCAGGTGTCAATTATTTTCGAATCAATTTTAACTATCAAATCAATAACAATTAATATGTATTGACATTTCCATGCCATCATAGATGTTTTAGGTAAACCGAATAATGTGCCAAGATAAAAAGTATTATATTTATTAATGCAGCTTATAGTTTAAATGTGTGCTAAATTGCATCAAAACCAGTTCAGTTGTACTGCCATTTATTTTATTTATATTTATAGCATGTAGTTTTGATAGATCGTATTTATCGTTAGTCTGAGTATATGAGTCTCTAGTATATTATAAATAGAAGAGATTGAATGTTTTGTTTGTTTGATTGTAAGGATTTCACTAAAAACTATTCAACCGATTTAAATAATTCTTCTTCGCCCTTAGAAAGCTATATTATTACCGAGTAACATAGTCTATATTTTATTTTAAACAAATTCTGTTACCAACATGACCTACTTTTACGCGAGTGAAGCCGCGGGCAAAAGCTACAAAAGCTACTGTAAATATATTGCTATAGAAATGACTGGTAAATGGTTAAAAACATAATAACGTGTTTGCTTTTCTAATATTTAGTGTGCACTGAGCCAGTGCACCAGCCGTGCTGCCATCGCCGCAGGACCCGGCATCGCGGCCCCTGCCTTGGCTGCGCCCGGTTATGGGCTGGGATATTATGGCTTGGGAGCTGCTCCTTGTGGCTGTGCTGGCCCTGCCATAGACTTCACTCCCACCAGCGGTGGTGGACTTCCCGTCTCCAGTGCCTCCTGCAACGCTCCCGTCGGCCTCTCCGTAGCATCTGAGAACGTTTATGAGGGTATTTTGGCAGCGGCTGGTGAACTGCCGTTCGTCGGTACTGTGGCTGTGGAGGGTGTGTTGCCCACTGCTGGTTCTGGTGCCGTCAACCACGCTTGCGGTAATGGCAGAAACGCCATGATCAGCGAGGGTGCTGCTTTCGCTGGTCCTGCCTACGGCGCTGCTGCCTACGGTGCCGGTGCTTATGGTCCTGGCCTCGCTGCTCCCGGCTACGGCTACCTCAGTGGTTATTCTGGTAGAGGATGCGGCTGCGTTCTCTAAGCTGATATTACCCTGATTCTAAAAATGATTGTCATAATACAAATATAAACTAAGTACCAAGCATTCCAATATTTTTTATTATTTAATTGTAATATCAAATTAAAACAACTGTAGGTTTCTAACGACATACAAACGAAGAAGTTTCGACACATGTCAAGAGATGGCGTTGTAAGCAAATCGGACTTGGCCATATAATCGTGAATCGTGCAAGCGAAGTTTACACAACAAGTTTTAGTGTATATACAAGTTTCCGACATCAACCTTCGGGCCATGGCTGTTGGGAAGATCTTCCCTTTGTGTTGGAGGAACATGATACCCTATCCTACATGTATATATTTAGATCTTAATCAATAATACATATTACACATGGCCACTACAATAACTAGCTGACCCGCGCAACTTCGTCTGCTTCATATAAGATATTTTACCCGTTCTTGCCACGTTTTTCATTGCTGCTCCGCTCCTATTGGACGTAGCGTAGCGTCCTCAATAAATGGGCTATCCAACACCTAAATAATGTTTCAATTTGAACCAGTGGTTCCTGAGATTACCGCGTTCAACCAAACAAACAAACTCTTCAACTTTATAATATTAGTATGGATATAGTACAGATGTATAAATACTTACCGGCAGCTTGGTCTCTGTACCCGATGCCGTGGGTCTCCTATTTATATCCTTATCCTATCTTAATACTATAAACGCGAATGTGTTTGTTTTTTTTTTATTTTTACGCTTTTAGTCCTTAACTACTAGACCGATCATTATGAAACTTTGCATACACGTTGCAGGGGAACAGAAAAGGTCTTAGGGCAGCTTTCATCCAGTATAAAGTACTGTTATTAACTTAGTCTACATTTAGGTACGCGAGCGATAATTCGATTATACTTTTAATTTGTCTGCGGCTTTGCTCGCGTAAATTTACATTAGGTTAGGATAGTAACAATACTTTTTCTCAAGGAAAGGTACCCTATGTCCTATTGTGTACCCCTGATAACGAGTATGCGAAATCTCATGACTAACAGTCGAGTACTTAAGGAGTGACAGCGTAACAAACAAACATACTCACATTCGCATTTATAATATTAGTGAGGATAATGTGAGATGTTGGTTATTAATGTTTTAAATAAAGGAAAATAATGAAATGAAATGAAAGTTTAATCGCATGAGACATGGTTACAGAGGATGTTACAAAGGTTAAGGTACATCATATCTCGCCTTTAGTAGGCGTACGAATGTTATTACATAGTACAAACATTTATTAAACATAATATTCATTATTATAAACAAATGTCAATTATTATTGGGAACAATAATTATAAAAATGCGAAGCGAGTTAATAATATCGTAACTGTATAAAGAATAGTATAAACAATGTCAATTCCCAGTTAAATAATTACATAATAAATGTCAAGATAAATTAAATATATGTACATTTTAAAATTGTATACAGTGTTTATTATTATATTTTAATAGACATAAACAGAAATTACATTGTTTGCAATTAAAATATTCATTTAATGTATACAAGCAATTCTGTAATAACCATTTTCTTAAGATTGTTTTAAATCGGATGATCGGGATCGACGTTCTCTGATATTTATAGGGATGTGGTTATATACTTTTGTTGTCATAACTAGGTTTTTCTATTCTGAAAATCCCTTCAAAAGTTTCAATCTTCAATTTTGTGGGATCCCTTGACTCGTATTTACTTGTTTCACTTATTCTTGCAAATAAATGGCTTTGGTTCCTGACGAACATTCCTACTTCTAATAATAATATATAATATATGACACCAAAGTCAAGACCTGTAGTTGCCTAAAGAGTGGCCTACGTGTTTCAAGCGGCTCTACACCGCAAATTGCATACATATACAATTTTTTTTGCGTTATGACCACTCTCTCTATGTCAGTTGAATTACCCCACAACAATAGGCCATACCTTAGGATAGATCTGACATGCCCGTGATAGGCAGTGAGCGCAGTTTTTTAATTGCTCATTAATTGTAACTGTCGCAAAGCATATACAAAACTGTTCATCTGTCTACATACTATATCTATGTGTCGTTTCCAATTCCAAGCTTGCTTGGTACAGGTGAGTTAAATTTTCAATTTATTTTATTTTAGAAAGTAGTTTCCTTCACAACCAATTTTCAAATTCGTGAAAATTGTCTGCCAGCCTGCAAACCGCAATGACATGCCAGTCACAAAAGCTTACAAACGATACATTTTCTATTGTTTGTAACAACTCACAATGTAACACCACCAGCTCATTTGACTGGACGAAAGGCGGAGTAATTGAAGTGGTCGCCAGTGTGCCAAGGTTATGGATTCGATCCCCACACAGGGCAAATATTTCTATGATCCACAAATTGTTGTTTGTCCGAGTCCAAACTCGGCACAACTATTAGTAACTTACAAATTTTTGTTACAAACATTTATACAACGGACAAAGAAAAACACCCGGGTGTCCTTTGTGTCAGTTGTATGAATGTTTATAAAAATTCGAGAGCCACGCTTCGGTACGAATGAGCCGGTTCGACCACAGTGATAGCACGGTCTCACAGCAAAACCGGCGTGAAATAGCGCTTGCGTTGTGTTTCGTCGAGTGAGTGAGAGTACCGGAGGCCCAACCCTCCCTCCCTCTCTCTAGAGTTTAAAAGGCTGGCAACGCATTTGTGACTCCTCTGGTGTTGCGGGTGTCCATGGGCGGCGGTAATCGCTTACCAATGGGCGACCCGTCTGTTCGTTTGCCGCCTATACCAAAAACAAAGTAATTTTAAATAAACGCACTCAAGGTCTCAGGATATTCAAATCTCTCTAATAACGGACGATGCAATCTTAGCCATTCTATTATGGATATCTATATTATTATTTTCGTTTGATAGTCACTCTGGAGCAACAATATAAACTATCATCGAGCAACTGGTATTTTATTCTAAATGTCAGTTACGTAAAGCAAACAATGAAGTCAGTTTTCCCTGTGTCCGCTGAGATTGCGGCATTCGTGCCCTCGAGCAGCTAAAAATTACAACGTGTAGAGGCGCGAAAATAGAAGAGTTTAGCTCCGAAATAGTTAATATCTACTCTTAAGTTGTAATATAAATGACAAAATACTGAGAGGGCAAAGCAAAAATAAACCAGAAACTGTAAAGAAGAATAATGAACAATATCGACTTGTTACTATTTTTATGGACTGAGCTGAGCTGGTATAAGAACTAGCTTAGTAACTTGTCATCAAAGTAGTTTTGATCAGCTTATTCCTATACTAGACTTTTCCCGCGGCTTTCCTTGCGTTAATTTACATTTTGTCAATAAACTATCCTTCGAAAACAGCCCTTTTTGCCTGGTTGAAAGGTACTATATGCCGTTTTCTGTACCCCTGGCGTGTATACGAAATTTCGTGATGATCGGTCGAATAGTTAGGGCAGGGCGTGAAAGCGTAACAAATAATCAAACAAACTCACATTCGCATTTATAATATTAGTTAGGATAAAGGGATTTAAAGAGTACAAAATTCAATGTGTCACTTTGCTCATTTATATTTCGTTTCGTATCATATTACAACACCGCTCAGTACAGGTATCCAGCACCATAAGAGCCAACAGCACCGTATGGGGCACCGGCACCACAGCCACAACCGCAGGCGCACTGGCCAGCGATGGACACGGCACCACCAGCAGCGACATCACCGCAGAATTTCACAGCGCCCATGATGGGTACCTGACCAGCGACGGCGGTGTTACCAGCCACTGGCAGCTGACCGGCGACCGCCACGTTACCTTCACCGGCACCACCGTAAGGACCACCCAGACCGTCGTATGCGAAAGGAGCGCCCAATCCGTAAGGAGCACCCAGACCGTCGTATCCGTAAGAAGCAATACCGCAAGGAGCAACACCGCAAGGAGCGATGGCGGCGACGTTATATCTGCCCGCGCACTGGCCGAACACATTCTGCAGAAACACAGGACAATAATTCCAAAGATTTATCTGTGATATGCTGTCTTGTAGAGTGATGTAAGCTGGTAAGCAATCACTGTTAAGTATTGGTGGAATCCAAGTGGTTAAAAAAAATAAAGTTCAATCTGTCATTAACAGTGTTATACCAAATAAAAGCTATAAGACTAAGATCCAGAAGCCACCAGACCTAAGTAATAATAACAAAGCTGAGATTTTACAGTAAATGTGAAGTATTTAGAAAAACCACGTATGCACTATGCATACTTGGTAGTTTGAAAGTAAAGCCAGTTTATCCGCATTGGCCTACGGCACTGGACGTCACGTGAAATACAATCCTATAAGTATAACATCAAAACATTTCTGTGCTTGTGTAATCTTATATTTTTTTACTATTGTGTTTACTTAGTTTTGTTAACCATCGCACCTGGACATGCCAATATTTCTTTGGCGGTGGGGTGCCAACAGAACGCTTGGAGGGTTAAAAGTGATTCTGCCAAATGTAATAAAGGCATTTAATAACAATAGACAAGCTGACTCACCTGTACCAAGCAAGCTTGGACGCAGAGGAACAGGACGGTGAAGGTGTTCATGTTTGATGTTTGTTCGTGTCAACGTGAAGCTGAATACAGAATGATGTACCACACATTGCACCCACTTTATATACAAAACGCTTGATTGATAACAAACGTATAAATATAATTTCGAAATTAAGAACCTTGACAATGAAAATTTTCGTAAGATTTCTTTGTTGGTAAATTATATAGGCTTATCGGGGTTGTGCAAGTTTATGAAAAAAATGCCTACTTAGTCAATAGTATAGGATGTTTTAGTATAAAAGCAGAAGTATTCATTTTGAATAGCATTGTTAAATCAACATTTATACTGAAAACAACATGTCTGCCAAAGCCATCATCGTCCTCTGCGCTCAGGCGCTCTTCGCCCAGGTAATATCTTTTTTATTATATTTTTAAACCTTTTCGTTTGTTTTAATTTTTGACGGAAGAGTCTTTGGAATGTTGTGTCAAAAATTCTCAGCGCTGGTACAAATTTGGTACAACACTTTGGTACAACAGCGCAGAGTAGTGTTTCGGACGTGGTTCATCCTTTTGACTCCGAGAATGCTATAATACGAGAATTCTATCCTTTCCTTTAAAAAGACAACTCACACACTAGGAATAAATCCTGTATCGCGGGGCACTTTCCAAACATTCAAACAATGGACACAAAGAACACCCAGACTCGGAACAACCATTTGTGGGTCACACAAATGTTTGTGCCGTGTGGTGATTGAACCCACAACACTCGACGCAATGGCAATTAAACCAATACGCCATCCGTGCAGTCATAATACTAATTATAATCTGCGCATCTAAAAATGTATAATAATAGTATCATTCTCAGCAGGTGTCAATTATTTTCGAATCAATTTTAACTATCAAATCAATAACAATTAATATGTATTGACATTTCCATGCCATCATAGATGTTTTAGGTAAACCGAATAATGTGCCAAGATAAAAAGTATTATATTTATTAATGCAGCTTATAGTTTAAATGTGTGCTAAATTGCATCAAAACCAGTTCAGTTGTTCAGCCATTTATTTTATTTATATTTATAGCATGTAGTTTTGATAGATCGTATTTATCTTTAGTCTGAGTATATGAGTCTCTAGTATATTATAAATAGAAGAGATTGAATGTTTTGTTTGTTTGATTGTAAGGATTTCACTAAAAACTATTCAACCGATTTAAATAATTCATCTTCGCCCTTAGAAAGCTATATTATTACCGAGTAACATAGTCTATATTTTATTTTAAACAAATTCTGTTACCAACATGACCTACTTTTACGCGAGTGAAGCCGCGGGCAAAAGCTACAAAAGCTACTGTAAATATATTGCTATAGAAATGACTGGTAAATGGTTAAAAACATAATAACGTGTTTGCTTTTCTAATATTTAGTGTGCACTGAGCCAGTGCACCAGCCGTGCTGCCATCGCCGCAGGACCCGGCATCGCGGCCCCTGCCTTGGCTGCGCCCGGTTATGGGCTGGGATATTATGGCTTGGGAGCTGCTCCTTGTGGCTGTGCTGGCCCTGCCATAGACTTCACTCCCACCAGCGGTGGTGGACTTCCCGTCTCCAGTGCCTCCTGCAACGCTCCCGTCGGCCTCTCCGTAGCATCTGAGAACGTTTATGAGGGTATTTTGGCAGCGGCTGGTGAACTGCCGTTCGTCGGTACTGTGGCTGTGGAGGGTGTGTTGCCCACTGCTGGTTCTGGTGCCGTCAACCACGCTTGCGGTAATGGCAGAAACGCCATGATCAGCGAGGGTGCTGCTTTCGCTGGTCCTGCCTACGGCGCTGCTGCCTACGGTGCCGGTGCTTATGGTCCTGGCCTCGCTGCTCCCGGCTACGGCTACCTCAGTGGTTATTCTGGTAGAGGATGCGGCTGCGTTCTCTAAGCTGATATTACCCTGATTCTAAAAATGATTGTCATAATACAAATATAAACTAAGTACCAAGCATTCCAATATTTTTTATTATTTAATTGTAATATCAAATTAAAACAACTGTAGGTTTCTAACGACATACAAACGAAGAAGTTTCGACACATGTCAAGAGATGGCGTTGTAAGCAAATCGGACTTGGCCATATAATCGTGAATCGTGCAAGCGAAGTTTACACAACAAGTTTTAGTGTATATACAAGTTTCCGACATCAACCTTCGGGCCATGGCTGTTGGGAAGATCTTCCCTTTGTGTTGGAGGAACATGATACCCTATCCTACATGTATATATTTAGATCTTAATCAATAATACATATTACACATGGCCACTACAATAACTAGCTGACCCGCGCAACTTCGTCTGCTTCATATAAGATATTTTACCCGTTCTTGCCACGTTTTTCATTGCTGCTCCGCTCCTATTGGACGTAGCGTAGCGTCCTCAATAAATGGGCTATCCAACACCTAAATAATGTTTCAATTTGAACCAGTGGTTCCTGAGATTACCGCGTTCAACCAAACAAACAAACTCTTCAACTTTATAATATTAGTATGGATATAGTACAGATGTATAAATACTTACCGGCAGCTTGGTCTCTGTACCCGATGCCGTGGGTCTCCTATTTATATCCTTATCCTATCTTAATACTATAAACGCGAATGTGTTTGTTTTTTTTTTATTTTTACGCTTTTAGTCCTTAACTACTAGACCGATCATTATGAAACTTTGCATACACGTTGCAGGGGAACAGAAAAGGTCTTAGGGCAGCTTTCATCCAGTATAAAGTACTGTTATTAACTTAGTCTACATTTAGGTACGCGAGCGATAATTCGATTATACTTTTAATTTGTCTGCGGCTTTGCTCGCGTAAATTTACATTAGGTTAGGATAGTAACAATACTTTTTCTCAAGGAAAGGTACCCTATGTCCTATTGTGTACCCCTGATAACGAGTATGCGAAATCTCATGACTAACAGTCGAGTACTTAAGGAGTGACAGCGTAACAAACAAACATACTCACATTCGCATTTATAATATTAGTGAGGATAATGTGAGATGTTGGTTATTAATGTTTTAAATAAAGGAAAATAATGAAATGAAATGAAAGTTTAATCGCATGAGACATGGTTACAGAGGATGTTACAAAGGTTAAGGTAGATCATATCTCGCCTTTAGTAGGCGTACGAATGTTATTACATAGTACAAACATTTATTAAACATAATATTCATTATTATAAACAAATGTCAATTATTATTGGGAACAATAATTATAAAAATGCGAAGCGAGTTAATAATATCGTAACTGTATAAAGAATAGTATAAACAATGTCAATTTCCAGTTAAATAATTACATAATAAATGTCAAGATAAATTAAATATATGTACATTTTAAAATTGTATACAGTGTTTATTATTATATTTTAATAGACATAAACAGAAATTACATTGTTTGCAATTAAAATATTCATTTAATGTATACAAGCAATTCTCTAATAACCATTTTCTTAAGATTGTTTTAAATCGGATGATCGGGATCGACGTTCTCTGATATTTATAGGGATGTGGTTATATACTTTTGTTGTCATAACTAGGTTTTTCTATTCTGAAAATCCCTTCAAAAGTTTCAATCTTCAATTTTGTGGGATCCCTTGACTCGTATTTACTTGTTTCACTTATTCTTGCAAATAAATGGCTTTGGTTCCTGACGAACATTCCTACTTCTAATAATAATATATAATATATGACACCAAAGTCAAGACCTGTAGTTGCCTAAAGAGTGGCCTACGTGTTTCAAGCGGCTCTACACCGCAAATTGCATACATATACAATTTTTTTTGCGTTATGACCACTCTCTCTATGTCAGTTGAATTACCCCACAACAATAGGCCATACCTTAGGATAGATCTGACATGCCCGTGATAGGCAGTGAGCGCAGTTTTTTAATTGCTCATTAATTGTAACTGTCGCAAAGCATATACAAAACTGTTCATCTGTCTACATACTATATCTATGTGTCGTTTCCAATTCCAAGCTTGCTTGGTACAGGTGAGTTAAATTTTCAATTTATTTTATTTTAGAAAGTAGTTTCCTTCACAACCAATTTTCAAATTCGTGAAAATTGTCTGCCAGCCTGCAAACCGCAATGACATGCCAGTCACAAAAGCTTACAAACGATACATTTTCTATTGTTTGTAACAACTCACAATGTAACACCACCAGCTCATTTGACTGGACGAAAGGCGGAGTAATTGAAGTGGTCGCCAGTGTGCCAAGGTTATGGATTCGATCCCCACACAGGGCAAATATTTCTATGATCCACAAATTGTTGTTTGTCCGAGTCCAAACTCGGCACAACTATTAGTAACTTACAAATTTTTGTTACAAACATTTATACAACGGACAAAGAAAAACACCCGGGTGTCCTTTGTGTCAGTTGTATGAATGTTTATAAAAATTCGAGAGCCACGCTTCGGTACGAATGAGCCGGTTCGACCACAGTGATAGCACGGTCTCACAGCAAAACCGGCGTGAAATAGCGCTTGCGTTGTGTTTCGTCGAGTGAGTGAGAGTACCGGAGGCCCAACCCTCCCTCCCTCTCTCTAGAGTTTAAAAGGCTGGCAACGCATTTGTGACTCCTCTGGTGTTGCGGGTGTCCATGGGCGGCGGTAATCGCTTACCAATGGGCGACCCGTCTGTTCGTTTGCCGCCTATACCAAAAACAAAGTAATTTTAAATAAACGCACTCAAGGTCTCAGGATATTCAAATCTCTCTAATAACGGACGATGCAATCTTAGCCATTCTATTATGGATATCTATATTATTATTTTCGTTTGATAGTCACTCTGGAGCAACAATATAAACTATCATCGAGCAACTGGTATTTTATTCTAAATGTCAGTTACGTAAAGCAAACAATGAAGTCAGTTTTCCCTGTGTCCGCTGAGATTGCGGCATTCGTGCCCTCGAGCAGCTAAAAATTACAACGTGTAGAGGCGCGAAAATAGAAGAGTTTAGCTCCGAAATAGTTAATATCTACTCTTAAGTTGTAATATAAATGACAAAATACTGAGAGGGCAAAGCAAAAATAAACCAGAAACTGTAAAGAAGAATAATGAACAATATCGACTTGTTACTATTTTTATGGACTGAGCTGAGCTGGTATAAGAACTAGCTTAGTAACTTGTCATCAAAGTAGTTTTGATCAGCTTATTCCTATACTAGACTTTTCCCGCGGCTTTCCTTGCGTTAATTTACATTTTGTCAATAAACTATCCTTCGAAAACAGCCCTTTTTGCCTGGTTGAAAGGTACTATATGCCGTTTTCTGTACCCCTGGCGTGTATACGAAATTTCGTGATGATCGGTCGAATAGTTAGGGCAGGGCGTGAAAGCGTAACAAATAATCAAACAAACTCACATTCGCATTTATAATATTAGTTAGGATAAAGGGATTTAAAGAGTACAAAATTCAATGTGTCACTTTGCTCATTTATATTTCGTTTCGTATCATATTACAACACCGCTCAGTACAGGTATCCAGCACCATAAGAGCCAACAGCACCGTATGGGGCACCGGCACCACAGCCACAACCGCAGGCGCACTGGCCAGCGATGGACACGGCACCACCAGCAGCGACATCACCGCAGAATTTCACAGCGCCCATGATGGGTACCTGACCAGCGACGGCGGTGTTACCAGCCACTGGCAGCTGACCGGCGACCGCCACGTTACCTTCACCGGCACCACCGTAAGGACCACCCAGACCGTCGTATGCGAAAGGAGCGCCCAATCCGTAAGGAGCACCCAGACCGTCGTATCCGTAAGAAGCAATACCGCAAGGAGCAACACCGCAAGGAGCGATGGCGGCGACGTTATATCTGCCCGCGCACTGGCCGAACACATTCTGCAGAAACACAGGACAATAATTCCAAAGATTTATCTGTGATATGCTGTCTTGTAGAGTGATGTAAGCTGGTAAGCAATCACTGTTAAGTATTGGTGGAATCCAAGTGGTTAAAAAAAATAAAGTTCAATCTGTCATTAACAGTGTTATACCAAATAAAAGCTATAAGACTAAGATCCAGAAGCCACCAGACCTAAGTAATAATAACAAAGCTGAGATTTTACAGTAAATGTGAAGTATTTAGAAAAACCACGTATGCACTATGCATACTTGGTAGTTTGAAAGTAAAGCCAGTTTATCCGCATTGGCCTACGGCACTGGACGTCACGTGAAATACAATCCTATAAGTATAACATCAAAACATTTCTGTGCTTGTGTAATCTTATATTTTTTTACTATTGTGTTTACTTAGTTTTGTTAACCATCGCACCTGGACATGCCAATATTTCTTTGGCGGTGGGGTGCCAACAGAACGCTTGGAGGGTTAAAAGTGATTCTGCCAAATGTAATAAAGGCATTTAATAACAATAGACAAGCTGACTCACCTGTACCAAGCAAGCTTGGACGCAGAGGAACAGGACGGTGAAGGTGTTCATGTTTGATGTTTGTTCGTGTCAACGTGAAGCTGAATACAGAATGATGTACCACACATTGCACCCACTTTATATACAAAACGCTTGATTGATAACAAACGTATAAATATAATTTCGAAATTAAGAACCTTGACAATGAAAATTTTCGTAAGATTTCTTTGTTGGTAAATTATATAGGCTTATCGGGGTTGTGCAAGTTTATGAAAAAAATGCCTACTTAGTCAATAGTATAGGATGTTTTAGTATAAAAGCAGAAGTATTCATTTTGAATAGCATTGTTAAATCAACATTTATACTGAAAACAACATGTCTGCCAAAGCCATCATCGTCCTCTGCGCTCAGGCGCTCTTCGCCCAGGTAATATCTTTTTTATTATATTTTTAAACCTTTTCGTTTGTTTTAATTTTTGACGGAAGAGTCTTTGGAATGTTGTGTCAAAAATTCTCAGCGCTGGTACAAATTTGGTACAACACTTTGGTACAACAGCGCAGAGTAGTGTTTCGGACGTGGTTCATCCTTTTGACTCCGAGAATGCTATAATACGAGAATTCTATCCTTTCCTTTAAAAAGACAACTCACACACTAGGAATAAATCCTGTATCGCGGGGCACTTTCCAAACATTCAAACAATGGACACAAAGAACACCCAGACTCGGAACAACCATTTGTGGGTCACACAAATGTTTGTGCCGTGTGGTGATTGAACCCACAACACTCGACGCAATGGCAATTAAACCAATACGCCATCCGTGCAGTCATAATACTAATTATAATCTGCGCATCTAAAAATGTATAATAATAGTATCATTCTCAGCAGGTGTCAATTATTTTCGAATCAATTTTAACTATCAAATCAATAACAATTAATATGTATTGACATTTCCATGCCATCATAGATGTTTTAGGTAAACCGAATAATGTGCCAAGATAAAAAGTATTATATTTATTAATGCAGCTTATAGTTTAAATGTGTGCTAAATTGCATCAAAACCAGTTCAGTTGTTCAGCCATTTATTTTATTTATATTTATAGCATGTAGTTTTGATAGATCGTATTTATCTTTAGTCTGAGTATATGAGTCTCTAGTATATTATAAATAGAAGAGATTGAATGTTTTGTTTGTTTGATTGTAAGGATTTCACTAAAAACTATTCAACCGATTTAAATAATTCATCTTCGCCCTTAGAAAGCTATATTATTACCGAGTAACATAGTCTATATTTTATTTTAAACAAATTCTGTTACCAACATGACCTACTTTTACGCGAGTGAAGCCGCGGGCAAAAGCTACAAAAGCTACTGTAAATATATTGCTATAGAAATGACTGGTAAATGGTTAAAAACATAATAACGTGTTTGCTTTTCTAATATTTAGTGTGCACTGAGCCAGTGCACCAGCCGTGCTGCCATCGCCGCAGGACCCGGCATCGCGGCCCCTGCCTTGGCTGCGCCCGGTTATGGGCTGGGATATTATGGCTTGGGAGCTGCTCCTTGTGGCTGTGCTGGCCCTGCCATAGACTTCACTCCCACCAGCGGTGGTGGACTTCCCGTCTCCAGTGCCTCCTGCAACGCTCCCGTCGGCCTCTCCGTAGCATCTGAGAACGTTTATGAGGGTATTTTGGCAGCGGCTGGTGAACTGCCGTTCGTCGGTACTGTGGCTGTGGAGGGTGTGTTGCCCACTGCTGGTTCTGGTGCCGTCAACCACGCTTGCGGTAATGGCAGAAACGCCATGATCAGCGAGGGTGCTGCTTTCGCTGGTCCTGCCTACGGCGCTGCTTCCTACGGTGCCGGTGCTTATGGTCCTGGCCTCGCTGCTCCCGGCTACGGCTACCTCAGTGGTTATTCTGGTAGAGGATGCGGCTGCGTTCTCTAAGCTGATATTACCCTGATTCTAAAAATGATTGTCATAATACAAATATAAACTAAGTACCAAGCATTCCAATATTTTTTATTATTTAATTGTAATATCAAATTAAAACAACTGTAGGTTTCTAACGACATACAAACGAAGAAGTTTCGACACATGTCAAGAGATGGCGTTGTAAGCAAATCGGACTTGGCCATATAATCGTGAATCGTGCAAGCGAAGTTTACACAACAAGTTTTAGTGTATATACAAGTTTCCGACATCAACCTTCGGGCCATGGCTGTTGGGAAGATCTTCCCTTTGTGTTGGAGGAACATGATACCCTATCCTACATGTATATATTTAGATCTTAATCAATAATACATATTACACATGGCCACTACAATAACTAGCTGACCCGCGCAACTTCGTCTGCTTCATATAAGATATTTTACCCGTTCTTGCCACGTTTTTCATTGCTGCTCCGCTCCTATTGGACGTAGCGTAGCGTCCTCAATAAATGGGCTATCCAACACCTAAATAATGTTTCAATTTGAACCAGTGGTTCCTGAGATTACCGCGTTCAACCAAACAAACAAACTCTTCAACTTTATAATATTAGTATGGATATAGTACAGATGTATAAATACTTACCGGCAGCTTGGTCTCTGTACCCGATGCCGTGGGTCTCCTATTTATATCCTTATCCTATCTTAATACTATAAACGCGAATGTGTTTGTTTTTTTTTTATTTTTACGCTTTTAGTCCTTAACTACTAGACCGATCATTATGAAACTTTGCATACACGTTGCAGGGGAACAGAAAAGGTCTTAGGGCAGCTTTCATCCAGTATAAAGTACTGTTATTAACTTAGTCTACATTTAGGTACGCGAGCGATAATTCGATTATACTTTTAATTTGTCTGCGGCTTTGCTCGCGTAAATTTACATTAGGTTAGGATAGTAACAATACTTTTTCTCAAGGAAAGGTACCCTATGTCCTATTGTGTACCCCTGATAACGAGTATGCGAAATCTCATGACTAACAGTCGAGTACTTAAGGAGTGACAGCGTAACAAACAAACATACTCACATTCGCATTTATAATATTAGTGAGGATAATGTGAGATGTTGGTTATTAATGTTTTAAATAAAGGAAAATAATGAAATGAAATGAAAGTTTAATCGCATGAGACATGGTTACAGAGGATGTTACAAAGGTTAAGGTACATCATATCTCGCCTTTAGTAGGCGTACGAATGTTATTACATAGTACAAACATTTATTAAACATAATATTCATTATTATAAACAAATGTCAATTATTATTGGGAACAATAATTATAAAAATGCGAAGCGAGTTAATAATATCGTAACTGTATAAAGAATAGTATAAACAATGTCAATTCCCAGTTAAATAATTACATAATAAATGTCAAGATAAATTAAATATATGTACATTTTAAAATTGTATACAGTGTTTATTATTATATTTTAATAGACATAAACAGAAATTACATTGTTTGCAATTAAAATATTCATTTAATGTATACAAGCAATTCTCTAATAACCATTTTCTTAAGATTGTTTTAAATCGGATGATCGGGATCGACGTTTTCTGATATTTATAGGGATGTAGTTATATATGTTCTTTTAGTGAAATTCGCAGAACTAGGATTCTCAACACCACTTTTAAAATTTATGGCAGATTATCTTAGGGACCGTAAGCAATTCGTCAAGCTTGGAGGTTATAGATCTCAAGAATATTACACACGCTCGGGTGTAAGTCAAGGTAGTACGCTCGGTCCAACTCAATTTTTAATTATGATTAACGATCTACCCCGTACTATCTCAACGGCAAAATGCTTAATGTTTGCTGATGATTTAAAACTTTACCATGCGGTGAGCGGGCCTGAAGACTGTGTAGCACTACAACGTGACATAAACGCAGTGGTTGAATGGGGTGTAAAAAACAAATTGACCTTTAACATCTCAAAATGTAAAACTATAACTTTTTCTCGGTCACGCATTCCAATCACAACGACATACCAGCTATCGGGTACTCCATTAGAGCGTGTCTCTGCAATTCGCGATCTAGGCTTAATCATGGATACTCATTTAAATTTTCATGAACATATAACTAAAACATGTAAGGAAGCGAGTAAAAGCCTAGGTTTCATTATTAGAACTTCTTACCACTTTAGAAATATTCAGGTGATAAAACTCCTCTACAATGCTTACGTGCGGAGTAAGTTAGAGTATAACGCCATAGTATGGAGTCCCCGAGAGACCTTGTATACAATGTTAGTGGAAAGAATCCAACGCAAGTTCGCCAGATATTTGTACAAACGCCAGTATGGATATTACCCCTTTTTATACCCGTCAACATTTGTAACAGGCATGGTCGGGATAGATACTTTACAGTGCAGACGGGAACTCATGCATATCATTCATTATTATTTTTTGATAACTGACAAAATAGATAACCCAGAAGTTCGTGAGTCCATACATTTCTATGTACCGGACCACTACACGCGAGGTATTGGTAGGCGGCAGCACAATCTTCTCTCCTGTCCCCCAACGTGGCGCTCCCCACACGCAGATAACAGCCCCACTTCCAGAGCCGTTAAATTAATAAATAGTTTTCTCAAGGCCAATCCAGAAGCAGATATATTCTTTGACAAACCTAGCATAATTTATAAAAACGTGTTCCTTTACTTAGATAAAATAATTAGATAATATATAGGTATGATACTCAATAGATATTATAATAGTAGCCTTTAATTTAAATATTGTAAGTTAATGTAGAACTGTTCTTTGTATGTTATAAGTAAATTTTATTTAAATTTTATTTTATCTTGTATAATTTGTATAGAAATAGTATAGATATAAGCGAATTGGATAACTCTGTAAGCTTATATTTTTATGAATAAATGAATATGAATATGAATATGAATATACTTTTGTTGTCATAACTAGGTTTTTCTATTCTGAAAATCCCTTCAAAAGTTTCAATCTTCAATTTTGTGGGATCCCTTGACTCGTATTTACTTGTTTCACTTACTCTTGCAAATAAATGGCTTTGGTTCCTGACGAACATTCCTACTTCTAATAATAATATATATAAAGACACCAAAGTCAAGATCTGTAGTTGCCTAAAGAGTGCTACGTGTTTCAAGCGGCTCTACACCGCAAATTGCATACATATACAATTTTTTTTGCGTTATGACCACTCTCTCTATGTCAGTTGAATTACCCCACAACAATAGGCCATACCTTAGGATAGATCTGACATGCCTGTGATAGGCAGTGAGCGCAGTTTTTTAATTGCTCATTAATTGTAACTGTCGCAAAGCATATACAAAACTGTTCATCTGTCTACATACTATATCTATGTGTCGTTTCCAATTCCAAGCTTGCTTGGTACAGGTGAGTTAAATTTTCAATTTATTTTATTTTAGAAAGTAGTTTCCTTCACAACCAATTTTCAAATTCGTGAAAATTGTCTGCCAGCCTGCAAACCGCAATGACATGCCAGTCACAAAAGCTTACAAACGATACATTTTCTATTGTTTGTAACAACTCACAATGTAACACCACCAGCTCATTTGACTGGACGAAAGGCGGAGTAATTGAAGTGGTCGCCAGTGTGCCAAGGTTATGGATTCGATCCCCACACAGGGCAAACATTTCTATGATCCACAAATTGTTGTTTGTCCGAGTCCAAACTCGGCACAACTATTAGTAACTTACAAATTTTTGTTACAAACATTTATACAACGGACAAAGAAAAACACCCGGGTGTCCTTTGTGTCAGTTGTATGAATGTTTATAAAAATTCGAGAACCACGCTTCGGTACGAATGAGCCGGTTCGACCACAGTGATAGCACGGTCTCACAGCAAAACCGGCGTGAAATAGCGCTTGCGTTGTGTTTCGTCGAGTGAGTGAGAGTACCGGAGGCCCAACCCTCCCTCCCTCTCTCTAGAGTTTAAAAGGCTGGCAACGCATTTGTGACTCCTCTGGTGTTGCGGGTGTCCATGGGCGGCGGTAATCGCTTACCAATGGGCGACCCGTCTGTTCGTTTGCCGCCTATACCAAAAACAAAGTAATTTTAAATAAACGCACTCAAGGTCTCAGGATATTCAAATCTCTCTAATAACGGACGATGCAATCTTAGCCATTCTATTATGGATATCTATATTATTATTTTCGTTTGATAGTCACTCTGGAGCAACAATATAAACTATCATCGAGCAACTGGTATTTTATTCTAAATGTCAGTTACGTAAAGCAAACAATGAAGTCAGTTTTCCCTGTGTCCGCTGAGATTGCGGCATTCGTGCCCTCGAGCAGCTAAAAATTACAACGTGTAGAGGCGCGAAAATAGAAGAGTTTAGCTCCGAAATAGTTAATATCTACTCTTAAGTTGTAATATAAATGACAAAATACTGAGAGGGCAAAGCAAAAATAAACCAGAAACTGTAAAGAAGAATAATGAACAATATCGACTTGTTACTATTTTTATGGACTGAGCTGAGCTGGTATAAGAACTAGCTTAGTAACTTGTCATCAAAGTAGTTTTGATCAGCTTATTCCTATACTAGACTTTTCCCGCGGCTTTCCTTGCGTTAATTTACATTTTGTCAATAAACTATCCTTCGAAAACAGCCCTTTTTGCCTGGTTGAAAGGTACTATATGCCGTTTTCTGTACCCCTGGCGTGTATACGAAATTTCGTGATGATCGGTCGAATAGTTAGGGCAGGGCGTGAAAGCGTAACAAATAATCAAACAAACTCACATTCGCATTTATAATATTAGTTAGGATAAAGGGATTTAAAGAGTACAAAATTCAATGTGTCACTTTGCTCATTTATATTTCGTTTCGTATCATATTACAACACCGCTCAGTACAGGTATCCAGCACCATAAGAGCCAACAGCACCGTATGGGGCACCGGCACCACAGCCACAACCGCAGGCGCACTGGCCAGCGATGGACACGGCACCACCAGCAGCGACATCACCGCAGAATTTCACAGCGCCCATGATGGGTACCTGACCAGCGACGGCGGTGTTACCAGCCACTGGCAGCTGACCGGCGACCGCCACGTTACCTTCACCGGCACCACCGTAAGGACCACCCAGACCGTCGTATGCGAAAGGAGCGCCCAATCCGTAAGGAGCACCCAGACCGTCGTATCCGTAAGAAGCAATACCGCAAGGAGCAACACCGCAAGGAGCGATGGCGGCGACGTTATATCTGCCCGCGCACTGGCCGAACACATTCTGCAGAAACACAGGACAATAATTCCAAAGATTTATCTGTGATATGCTGTCTTGTAGAGTGATGTAAGCTGGTAAGCAATCACTGTTAAGTATTGGTGGAATCCAAGTGGTTAAAAAAAATAAAGTTCAATCTGTCATTAACAGTGTTATACCAAATAAAAGCTATAAGACTAAGATCCAGAAGCCACCAGACCTAAGTAATAATAACAAAGCTGAGATTTTACAGTAAATGTGAAGTATTTAGAAAAACCACGTATGCACTATGCATACTTGGTAGTTTGAAAGTAAAGCCAGTTTATCCGCATTGGCCTACGGCATTGGACGTCACGTGAAATACAATCCTATAAGTATAACATCAAAACATTTCTGTGCTTGTGTAATCTTATATTTTTTTACTATTGTGTTTACTTAGTTTTGTTAACCATCGCACCTGGACATGCCAATATTTCTTTGGCGGTGGGGTGCCAACAGAACGCTTGGAGGGTTAAAAGTGATTCTGCCAAATGTAATAAAGGCATTTAATAACAATAGACAAGCTGACTCACCTGTACCAAGCAAGCTTGGACGCAGAGGAACAGGACGGTGAAGGTGTTCATGTTTGATGTTTGTTCGTGTCAACGTGAAGCTGAATACAGAATGATGTACCACACATTGCACCCACTTTATATACAAAACGCTTGATTGATAACAAACGTATAAATATAATTTCGAAATTAAGAACCTTGACAATGAAAATTTTCGTAAGATTTCTTTGTTGGTAAATTATATAGGCTTATCGGGGTTGTGCAAGTTTATGAAAAAAATGCCTACTTAGTCAATAGTATAGGATGTTTTAGTATAAAAGCAGAAGTATTCATTTTGAATAGCATTGTTAAATCAACATTTATACTGAAAACAACATGTCTGCCAAAGCCATCATCGTCCTCTGCGCTCAGGCGCTCTTCGCCCAGGTAATATCTTTTTTATTATATTTTTAAACCTTTTCGTTTGTTTTAATTTTTGACGGAAGAGTCTTTGGAATGTTGTGTCAAAAATTCTCAGCGCTGGTACAAATTTGGTACAACACTTTGGTACAACAGCGCAGAGTAGTGTTTCGGACGTGGTTCATCCTTTTGACTCCGAGAATGCTATAATTCGAGAATTCTATCCTTTCCTTTAAAAAGACAACTCACACACTAGGAATAAATCCTGTATCGCGGGGCACTTTCCAAACATTCAAACAATGGACACAAAGAACACCCAGACTCGGAACAACCACTTGTGGGTCACACAAATGTTTGTGCCGTATGGTGATTGAACCCACAACACTCGACGCAATGGCAATTAAACCAATACGCCATCCGTGCAGTCATAATACTAATTATAATCTGCGCATCTAAAAATGTATAATAATAGTATCATTCTCAGCAGGTGTCAATTATTTTCGAATCAATTTTAACTATCAAATCAATAACAATTAATATGTATTGACATTTCCATGCCATCATAGATGTTTTAGGTAAACCGAATAATGTGCCAAGATAAAAAGTATTATATTTATTAATGCAGCTTATAGTTTAAATGTGTGCTAAATTGCATCAAAACCAGTTCAGTTGTGCAGCCATTTATTTTATTTATATTTATAGCATGTAGTTTTGATAGATCGTATTTATCGTTAGTCTGAGTATATGAGTCTCTAGTATATTATAAATAGAAGAGATTGAATGTTTTGTTTGTTTGATTGTAAGGATTTCACTAAAAACTATTCAACCGATTTAAATAATTCTTCTTCGCCCTTAGAAAGCTATATTATTACCGAGTAACATAGTCTATATTTTATTTTAAACAAATTCTGTTACCAACATGACCTACTTTTACGCGAGTGAAGCCGCGGGCAAAAGCTACAAAAGCTACTGTAAATATATTGCTATAGAAATGACTGGTAAATGGTTAAAAACATAATAACGTGTTTGCTTTTCTAATATTTAGTGTGCACTGAGCCAGTGCACCAGCCGTGCTGCCATCGCCGCAGGACCCGGCATCGCGGCCCCTGCCTTGGCTGCGCCCGGTTATGGGCTGGGATATTATGGCTTGGGAGCTGCTCCTTGTGGCTGTGCTGGCCCTGCCATAGACTTCACTCCCACCAGCGGTGGTGGACTTCCCGTCTCCAGTGCCTCCTGCAACGCTCCCGTCGGCCTCTCCGTAGCATCTGAGAACGTTTATGAGGGTATTTTGGCAGCGGCTGGTGAACTGCCGTTCGTCGGTACTGTGGCTGTGGAGGGTGTGTTGCCCACTGCTGGTTCTGGTGCCGTCAACCACGCTTGCGGTAATGGCAGAAACGCCATGATCAGCGAGGGTGCTGCTTTCACCGGTCCTGCCTACGGCGCCGCTGCCTACGGTGCTGGTGCTTATGGTCCTGGCCTCGCTGCTCCCGGCTACGGCTACCTCAGTGGTTATTCTGGTAGAGGATGCGGCTGCGTTCTCTAAGCTGATATTACCCTGATTCTAAAAATGATTGTCATAATACAAATATAAACTAAGTACCAAGCATTCCAATGTTTTTTATTATTTAATTGTAATATCAAATTAAAACAACTGTAGGTTTCTAACGACATACAAACGAAGAAGTTTCGACACATGTCAAGAGATGGCGTTGTAAGCAAATCGGACTTGGCCATATAATCGTGAATCGTGCAAGCGAAGTTTACACAACAAGTTTTAGTGTATATACAAGTTTCCGACATCAACCTTCGGGCCATGGCTGTTGGGAAGATCTTCCCTTTGTGTTGGAGGAACATGATACCCTATCCTACATGTATATATTTAGATCTTAATCAATAATACATATTACACATGGCCACTACAATGACTAGCTGACCCGCGCAACTTCGTCTGCTTCATATAAGATATTTTACCCGTTCTTGCCACGTTTTTCATTGCTGCTCCGCTCCTATTGGACGTAGCGTAGCGTCCTCAATAAATGGGCTATCCAACACCTAAATAATGTTTCAATTTGAACCAGTGGTTCCTGAGATTACCGCGTTCAACCAACCAAACTGAGAAGTCTCTGGACACTAGGGAACCCACGGGAATCGGCTGCAGTAAAACCACGTCAATCGCGTAACAGATTTATTGAGAGACTGGCTCACACACACAAGTTGTACATACCCTCTTATTGGCTATTCATGTAAAATATAGAATCACCTACATCACACCTCCACACTAAAACTACAAGTATATAACTAATACAGACAGATACAATTTAACGTTAACATTACCTACCTAATACACTAACTTAAATATAACTATAACTAACTTTACATACTACAGTTATCTCTATAGAAACTTTTATTTTTACATAATTATGTACAATAATATTACACAATGAATTCTTAAATCTAATCAAACTCCCACCCATATCTAACCGGTTTCTTACGAATACGGATGGGACGGCTCACGGAATTGGCGTCGGTCGCGGTCGTCGGCGATGACAACGATGGTGTACTACAGGTTGGTGAGGTCTTAGTGACTGTTGTATCCGCTGCTTCACTCACTACTGGGTCCTCGCCACCTACTTCACCATTACCCGTCCCCTCAAAAACCCTCGACTCCGCTATTCTCGGAGACAGCTGTTGCTGCTGCCGCTCAACGACACCCTCACTGACTTGTCCCTCGGGCATTAAATTTGGGTATATTATACTTGAACGTCGAGTTCTGTGCCTAATTTGATCAATATGTCTTGTGAGAAGTCGACCATCATCACTGTTTACTACATACCTACGCGAACCTTGTTGGTTTACTACCGTTCCTTTTAACCATTTGTCTTTGCTACCGTAGTTCCTAGCCCATATAGTATCGCCAGGAGCTTGTTGTTGCAACGGCTCGGTGCCCGAACTCGTCATCTGCTGGCGCTGCACCTCCTCCACCCGGTCCTGGCGCGCGCGCTCTGCGCGCAAAAGATCCAACCGAGAACGCAATGACCTCCACTGCAACAGCATGGCGGGGCTTTCCCCTGTAGTGCTTTGAATACTATTCCTATAAGCTAGTAGGTATGTTTGTAAAGCTGTGTCGATGTCTACTGCATCTCGGATTGCTTTTTTTATTGCTCGCTTACATAGTTTGACTGCATTTTCTGCTGCCCCGTTTGATGCTGGATGGTATACTGGGGAATACGACTGCTTTATACCGTTAAAATTAAGGAATTCCCCTAACTCCGCACTAGTAAATGGTGGGCCCTGGTCTGATACTATCTCCAATGGCAACCCGAATCGCGCAAATAACGACCTCATAACTTTAATGACCGACGCGGCATTCGTTTTATTCATTTCAAAAATTTCGATCCACTTTGTGCTGGAATCGATAATTACGAAAAATGTTTTCCCCTGGTATGGGCCTAAAAAGTCTACATGTAATCTAGACCACGGCTGGGCTAAATACGGCCAACTACGTGGCGCAGCCTGCGGCGGCGCCGTTGCTTCCATCGCGCATGTTTCGCAAGCGCGGCACGTCGATTCGATGTCTGCGTCTATATTGGGCCACCACACAAAACCTCGAGCCATCGACTTGGTCTTAACTATGCCCATATGACTAACATGAAGCTCTTTTAGAATTGTGTTCCGAAAAGTCGGTGGTATTACAACTCTATAGCCCCACATAATACAACCCCGTTCCACATATAATTCGTGTCGCCTATTAAAGTACGGTTTAATCACATCGTCCGTGCAATGTGCCGGCCACCCCGACTGGACGCTAACCATCACTCTGCTAAGTACCTGATCCCGCGCTGTTGCTACTCGCACATCATCATTCGTCACTGGCAAAAAAAAATCTGCAAAATTTAAATAGGTATAATATTCACGCCCGATTTTATTCTTATCTGTCGGTTGAGGCAGTCGCGACAATGCGTCGGCACAATTTTTGGCGGACGTAACATATTCTATATCATACGAATAACCTGTTAATATTATTGCCCACCTTTGCAACCTGGAAGCTGCCATAACCGGAATACCTACTTTATTGCCAAAAATGTATGTTAAAGGTTTGTGATCTGTCTTTAAGGTAAACTTCCTACCGTACAAGTACTGATGAAATTTTTTAACACCGTATATAATCGATAATGCCTCTCTGTCTATTTGGGCGTACGATCTCTCCGCGGAGTTAAGCGTGCGTGACGCGTATGCGATGGGGCGCTCGCCGGCCGGTGTGATGTGCGAGATGACGGCGCCTATCCCCGTGGCGCTAGCGTCTGTCGTCAGCACAAGCGGCAGCTCCAGGGTATTCCCTTGCACAAGCACTTCACTCGTGCTTAGTGCTCGCTTTACCCGCACAAAGGCTACCTCGCAAGCGTCACTCCATACGTACTTCACCCCGGCACGTAACAAATTATACAACGGTGTAAGGATCGAACTTACATTTTTTATAAATTTACCGTAATACATGACCATCCCAATGAAAGCCCTCAACTCAGATACGTTCCTTGGTATCGGAGCTTTAACAATTGCTTCTACTTTATCTTTGCACGTGTGAACACCTTCCTTACTTATAACATACCCTAAATACTCGAGCGATTCGACAAAGAAAGAACATTTTTCTTTTTTTACTTTTAAGCCACTGGACTTCAGGCGTTCAAAAACTTTATGTAGGCTATCAAGGTGTTCCGGTGTGTCTTTTCCTGTTATGATAATATCGTCTAGAAAAACTCCCACGTGGGGTAAATCTATAAACAATTGCTCTAAATACCGCTGAAATATGCCGGGGCTCGACGACAGCCCATACACTAATCGTTTATACATAAAAAGCCCTTTGTGTGTGTTGATTACCGCGTATCTCCTAGTATCATCCAGCTCAAATTGGGCGTACGCCTGTGACAAATCGATTTTACTAAATCTTTCGCCCCCGTGCAAACGAGACAAAAGATCTTCTACCTTAGGTAATGGATAACGGTCGACTTCCAACACTTTATTCAATGTTAGCTTAAAATCAGCGCAGATTCTAATCGTGCCATCTTTCTTGACGACCGGCACGATTGGTGTTGCCCAGTCTGAGTGGTGGACGGGAGTGAGGATGTCGTCGCGCACCAGCTGCTCCAGCGCGCGCTCAACCGGCTCGCGCAGCGCGTACGCCAGCGGTCGTGCGCGCATGAACACCGGCCGCGCGCCCGAGCGCACGCGGATGCTCACTTGTCCTCCCATGAACCGCCCCAGACCGTCCGTGAACACCTCACAGTATCTGGAACTGAATTCCGAAAAATTAAAATCCTGATCGAAATTCCAATTATTATTATTAACTTTATTATAATGCAAAGCCGACACCGATATATTTAGCTCCGCCATCCACTGTCTACCTAATAAAACTGTATTTCCATTGTCGATAACATATAAATCCAATATTTTTTTTGTATTATTATATTTAACAACTTCGAACACCTTCGTGCCCGACCTTATGCACGGGTACGGACTCCGCAACCGCTGCACCGCTGCCGGTCCTTCTTCTCGTACCGTCTTCCACTAACGCCGCATTCGTCTCAGCCGCCTCTATCGCTAATGCCAGCTTATACGCTCTGTCGATAGTGATGCTGTCGTCTTCCGTAAACAACTTCTGTCGAATGTCATCGTTTACCAAGCCGCACACAAATTGGTCCCTCATATTTTCTTTTAAACTGTCCGCCGTAAAAGAACAATCTTTACTCAGCCTTTTAAGTTCCGAAAAGTACGTCGCGATATTTTCACCTGGTTTTTGAATCCGTTGTCGAAATTTAAACCTTTCAGCGAGCATGCTCGGCTTGGGGTTTAAGTGACCTTTCATTACCGCTACCAGTTCCGCATAAGTCTTTGTGGATGGTTTAACCGGTGTGCATAAATTAACCATCAATTCATATGCACTATTGCCAACGACCGTAATTAAAGTTGCGACTTTTAATTCACATTTTACACTATTGGCAATAAAATATTGATCTAATCGATCCACATACGTGTTCCAATTGTCTTTCGTTAGGTCAAACGCACCGATCTTTCCAACCGCCATTTTTAGTCCGGTACTTAACAGCACAGTTCGCACAATAAAACCCACGGCACTTTTACTGCTTTCCCGTTGAAATATCAATGTACACGCGCGAAATCGTTTAATCGTCGCCACTGAGAAGTCTCTGGACACTAGGGAACCCACGGGAATCGGCTGCAGTAAAACCACGTCAATCGCGTAACAGATTTATTGAGAGACTGGCTCACACACACAAGTTGTACATACCCTCTTATTGGCTATTCATGTAAAATATAGAATCACCTACATCACACAAACAAACTCTTCATCTTTATAATATTAGTATGGATATAGTTCAGATGTATAAATACTTACCGGCAGCTTGGTCTCTGTACCCGATGCCGTGGGTCTCCTATTTATAACCTAATCCTATCTTAATACTATAAACGCGAATGTGTTTGTTTTTTTTTTATTTTTACGCTTGTACGCCTTAACTACTAGACCGATCACTATGAAACTTTGCATACACGTTGCAGGGGAACAGAAAAGGTCTTAGGGCAGCTTTCATCCAGTATAAAGTACTGTTATTAACTTAGTCTACATTTAGGTACGCGATCGATAATTCGATTATACTTTTAATTTGCCTGCGGCTTTGCTCGCGTAAATTTACATTAGGTTAGGTTAGTAACAATACTTTTTCTCAAGGAAAGGTACCCTGTGTCCTATTGTGTACCCCTGATGACGTGTATGCGAAATCTCATGACTAACGGTCGAGTAGTTATGGAGTGACAGCGTAACAAACAAACATACTCACATTCGCATTTATAATATTAGTGAGGATAATGTGAAATGTTGGTTATTAATGTTTTAAATAAAGGAAAATAATGAAATGAAATGAAAGTTTAATCGCATGAGACATGGTTACAGAGGATGTTACAAAGGTTAAGGTACATCATATCTCGCCTTTAGTAGGCGTACGAATGTTATTACATAGTACAAACATTTATTAAACATAATATTCATTATTATAAACAAATGTCAATTATTATTGGGAACAATAATTATAAAAATGCGAAGCGAGTTAATAATATCGTAACTGTATAAAGAATAGTATAAACAATGTCAATTCCCAGTTAAATAATTACATAATAAATGTCAAGATAAATTAAATATATGTACATTTTAAAATTGTATACAGTGTTTATTATTATATTTTAATAGACATAAACAGAAATTACATTGTTTGCAATTAAAATATTCATTTAATGTATACAAGCAATTCTCTAATAACCATTTTCTTAAGATTGTTTTAAATCGGATGATCGGGATCGACGTTCTCTGATATTTATAGGGATGTGGTTATATACTTTTGTTGTCATAACTAGGTTTTTCTATTATGAAAATCCCTTCAAAAGTTTCAATTTTCAATTTTGTGGGATCCCTTGACTCGTATTTACTTGTTTCACTTATTCTTGCAAATAAATGGCTTTGGTTCCTGACGAACATTCCTACTTCTAATAATAATATATAATATATGACACCAAAGTCAAGACCTGTAGTTGCCTAAAGAGTGGCCTACGTGTTTTTAAAGCGGCTCTACACCGCAAATTGCATACATATACAATTTTTTTTATGTTATGACCACTCTCTCTATGTCAGTTGAATTACCCCACAACAATAGGCCATACCTTAGGATAGATCTGACATGCCCGTGATAGGCAGTGAGCGCAGTTTTTTAATTGCTCATTAATTGTAACTGTCGCAAAGCATATACAAAACTGTTCATCTTTCTACATACTATACCTGTGTGTCGTTTCCAATTCCAAGCTTGCTTGGTACAGGTGAGTTAACTTTTCAATTTATTTTATTTTAGAAAGTAGTTCCCTTCACAACCAATTTTCAAATTCGTGAAAAATGTCTGCCAGCCTGCAAACCGCAATAACATGCCAGTCACAAAAGATTACAAACGATACATTTTCTATTGTTTGTAACAACTCAGAAAGTAACACCACCAGCTCATTTGACTGGACGGAAGGCGGAGTAATTGAAGTGGTCGCCAGTGAGCCAAGTGTTGTGCATTCAGTCCCCACACAGGACAGACATTTCTATGGTCCACAAATAGTTGTTTGTCCGAGTCCAAACTCGGCACAACTATTAGTAACTTACAAATTTTTGTTACAAACATTTATAGAACGGACAAAGAAAAACACCCGGGTGTCCTTTGTGTCAGTTGTATGAATGTTTATATAAATTCGAGAGCCACGTTTCGGTACGAATGAGCCGGTTCGACCACAGTGATAGCACGGTCTCACAGCAAAACCAGCGTGAAATAGCGCTTGCGTTGTGTTTCATCGAGTGAGTGAGAGTACCGGAGGCCCAACCCTCCCTCCCTCTCCCTAGAGTTTAAAAGGCTGGCAACGCATTTGTGACTCCTCTGGTGTTGCGGGTGTCCATGGGCGGCGGTAATCGCTTACCAATGGGCGATCCGTCTGTTCGTTTGCCGCCTATACCAAAAACAAAGTAATTTTAAATAAACGCACTCAAGGTCTCAGGATATTCAAATCTCTCTAATAACGGACGATGCAATCTTAACCATTCCATTATGGATATCTATATTATTATTTTCGTTTGATAGTCGCTGTGGAGCAACAATATAAACTATCATCGAGCAACTGGTATTTTATTCTAAATGTCAGTTACGTAAAAACAAACAATGAAGTCAGTTTTCCCTGTGTCCGCTGAGATTGCGGCATTCGTGTCCTCGAGCAGCTAAAAATTACAACGTGTAGAGGCGAGAAAATAGAAGAGTTAAGCTCCGAAATAATTAATATCTACTCTTAAGTTGTAATATAAATGACAAAATACTGAGAAACTGTAAAGAAGAATAATGAACAATATCGACTTGTTACTATTTTTATGGACTGAGCTGAGCTGGTATAAGAACTAGCTTAGTAACTTGTCATCAAAGTAGTTTTGATCAGCTTATTCCTATACTAGACTTTTCCCGCGGCTTTCCTTGCGTTAATTTACATTTTGTCAATAAACTATCCTTCGAAAACAGCCCTTTTTGCCTGGTTGAAAGATACTATATGCCGTTTTCTGTACCCCTGGCGTGTATACGAAATTTCGTGATGATCGGTCGAATAGTTAGGGCAGGGCGTGAAAGCGTAACAAATAATCAAACAAACTCACATTCGCATTTATAATATTAGTTAGGATAAAGGGATTTAAAGAGTACAAAATTCAATGTGTCACTTTGCTCATTTATATTTCGTTTCGTATCATATGACAACACCGCTCAGTACAGGTATCCAGCACCATAAGGGCCAACAGCACCGTATGGGGCACCGGCACCACAGCCACAGCCGCAGGCGCACTGGCCAGCGATGGACACGGCACCACCAGCAGCGACATCACCGCAGAATTTCACAGCGCCCATGATGGGTACCTGACCAGCGACGGCGGTGTTACCAGCCACTGGCAGCTGACCGGCGACCGCCACGTTACCTTCACCGGCACCACCGTAAGGACCACCCAGACCGTCGTATGCGAAAGGAGCGCCCAATCCGTAAGGAGCACCCAGACCGTCGTATCCGTAAGAAGCAATACCGCAAGGAGCAACACCGCAAGGAGCGATGGCGGCGACGTTATATCTGCCCGCGCACTGGCCGAACACATTCTGCAGAAACACAGGACAATAATTCCAAAGATTTATCTGTGATATGCTGTCTTGTAGAGTGATGTAAGCTGGTAAGCAATCACTGTTAAGTATTGGTGGAATCCAAGTGGTTAAAAAAAATAAAGTTCAATCTGTCATTAACAGTGTTATACCAAATAAAAGCTATAAGACTAAGATCCAGAAGCCACCAGACCTAAGTAATAATAACAAAGCTGAGATTTTACAGTAAATGTGAAGTATTTAGAAAAACCACGTATGCACTATGCATACTTGGTAGTTTGAAAGTAAAGCCAGTTTATCCGCATTGGCCTACGGCATTGGACGTCACGTGAAATACAATCCTATAAGTATAACATCAAAACATTTCTGTGCTTGTGTAATCTTATATTTTTTTACTATTGTGTTTACTTAGTTTTGTTAACCATCGCACCTGGACATGCCAATATTTCTTTGGCGGTGGGGTGCCAACAGAACGCTTGGAGGGTTAAAAGTGATTCTGCCAAATGTAATAAAGGCATTTAATAACAATAGACAAGCTGACTCACCTGTACCAAGCAAGCTTGGACGCAGAGGAACAGGACGGTGAAGGTGTTCATGTTTGATGTTTGTTCGTGTCAACGTGAAGCTGAATACAGAATGATGTACCACACATTGCACCCACTTTATATACAAAACGCTTGATTGATAACAAACGTATAAATATAATTTCGAAATTAAGAACCTTGACAATGAAAATTTTCGTAAGATTTCTTTGTTGGTAAATTATATAGGCTTATCGGGGTTGTGCAAGTTTATGAAAAAAATGCCTACTTAGTCAATAGTATAGGATGTTTTAGTATAAAAGCAGAAGTATTCATTTTGAATAGCATTGTTAAATCAACATTTATACTGAAAACAACATGTCTGCCAAAGCCATCATCGTCCTCTGCGCTCAGGCGCTCTTCGCCCAGGTAATATCTTTTTTATTATATTTTTAAACCTTTTCGTTTGTTTTAATTTTTGACGGAAGAGTCTTTGGAATGTTGTGTCAAAAATTCTCAGCGCTGGTACAAATTTGGTACAACACTTTGGTACAACAGCGCAGAGTAGTGTTTCGGACGTGGTTCATCCTTTTGACTCCGAGAATGCTATAATACGAGAATTCTATCCTTTCCTTTAAAAAGACAACTCACACACTAGGAATAAATCCTGTATCGCGGGGCACTTTCCAAACATTCAAACAATGGACACAAAGAACACCCAGACTCGGAACAACCATTTGTGGGTCACACAAATGTTTGTGCCGTGTGGTGATTGAACCCACAACACTCGACGCAATGGCAATTAAACCAATACGCCATCCGTGCAGTCATAATACTAATTATAATCTGCGCATCTAAAAATGTATAATAATAGTATCATTCTCAGCAGGTGTCAATTATTTTCGAATCAATTTTAACTATCAAATCAATAACAATTAATATGTATTGACATTTCCATGCCATCATAGATGTTTTAGGTAAACCGAATAATGTGCCAAGATAAAAAGTATTATATTTATTAATGCAGCTTATAGTTTAAATGTGTGCTAAATTGCATCAAAACCAGTTCAGTTGTTCAGCCATTTATTTTATTTATATTTATAGCATGTAGTTTTGATAGATCGTATTTATCTTTAGTCTGAGTATATGAGTCTCTAGTATATTATAAATAGAAGAGATTGAATGTTTTGTTTGTTTGATTGTAAGGATTTCACTAAAAACTATTCAACCGATTTAAATAATTCATCTTCGCCCTTAGAAAGCTATATTATTACCGAGTAACATAGTCTATATTTTATTTTAAACAAATTCTGTTACCAACATGACCTACTTTTACGCGAGTGAAGCCGCGGGCAAAAGCTACAAAAGCTACTGTAAATATATTGCTATAGAAATGACTGGTAAATGGTTAAAAACATAATAACGTGTTTGCTTTTCTAATATTTAGTGTGCACTGAGCCAGTGCACCAGCCGTGCTGCCATCGCCGCAGGACCCGGCATCGCGGCCTCTGCCTTGGCTGCGCCCGGTTATGGGCTGGGATATTATGGCTTGGGAGCTGCTCCTTGTGGCTGTGCTGGCCCTGCCATAGACTTCACTCCCACCAGCGGTGGTGGACTTCCCGTCTCCAGTGCCTCCTGCAACGCTCCCGTCGGCCTCTCCGTAGCATCTGAGAACGTTTATGAGGGTATTTTGGCAGCGGCTGGTGAACTGCCGTTCGTCGGTACTGTGGCTGTGGAGGGTGTGTTGCCCACTGCTGGTTCTGGTGCCGTCAACCACGCTTGCGGTAATGGCAGAAACGCCATGATCAGCGAGGGTGCTGCTTTCGCTGGTCCTGCCTACGGCGCTGCTGCCTACGGTGCCGGTGCTTATGG
Organism: Catocala fraxini; assembly: GCA_930367265.1. Lineage (NCBI taxonomy): Eukaryota > Metazoa > Arthropoda > Insecta > Lepidoptera > Erebidae > Catocala > Catocala fraxini. Next base: position 1,860,052 of record OV884051.1, read on the forward strand.
TCCTGGCCTCGCTGCTCCCGGCTACGGCTACCTCAGTGGTTATTCTGGTAGAGGATGCGGCTGCGTTCTCTAAGCTGATATTACCCTGATTCTAAAAATGATTGTCATAATACAAATATAAACTAAGTACCAAGCATTCCAATATTTTTTATTATTTAATTGTAATATCAAATTAAAACAACTGTAGGTTTCTAACGACATACAAACGAAGAAGTTTCGACACATGTCAAGAGATGGCGTTGTAAGCAAATCGGACTTGGCCATATAATCGTGAATCGTGCAAGCGAAGTTTACACAACAAGTTTTAGTGTATATACAAGTTTCCGACATCAACCTTCGGGCCATGGCTGTTGGGAAGATCTTCCCTTTGTGTTGGAGGAACATGATACCCTATCCTACATGTATATATTTAGATCTTAATCAATAATACATATTACACATGGCCACTACAATAACTAGCTGACCCGCGCAACTTCGTCTGCTTCATATAAGATATTTTACCCGTTCTTGCCACGTTTTTCATTGCTGCTCCGCTCCTATTGGACGTAGCGTAGCGTCCTCAATAAATGGGCTATCCAACACCTAAATAATGTTTCAATTTGAACCAGTGGTTCCTGAGATTAGCGCGTTCAACCAAACAAACAAACTCTTCATCTTTATAATATTAGTATGGATATAGTTCAGATGTATAAATACTTACCGGCAGCTTGGTCTCTGTACCCGATGCCGTGGGTCTCCTATTTATAACCTAATCCTATCTTAATACTATAAACGCGAATGTGTGTTTGTTTTTTTTTTATTTTTACGCTTGTACGCTACTAGACCCATCACTATGAAACTTTGCATACACGTTGCAGGGGAACAGAAAAGGTCTTAGGGCAGCTTTCATCCAGTATAAAGTACTGTTATTAACTTAGTCTACATTTAGGTACGCGAGCGATAATTCGATTATACTTTTAATTTGTCTGCGGCTTTGCTCGCGTAAATTTACATTAGGTTAGGATAGTAACAATACTTTTTCTCAAGGAAAGGTACCCTATGTCCTATTGTGTACCCCTGATGACGTGTATGCGAAATCTCATGACTATCGGTCGAGTACTTAAGGAGTGATAGCGTAACAAACAAACATTCTCACATTCGCATTTATAATATTAGTGAGGATAATGTGAGATGTTGGTTATTAATGTTTTAAATAAAGGAAAATAATGAAATGAAAGTTTAATCGCATGAGACATGGTTACAGAGGATGTTACAAAGGTTAAGGTACATCATATCTCGCCCCGCCTGGGCATCGCAGCGCCGTGAGTTGATCGCGGCAGTCGGATTGGTTGCCCTCTCGCTCCCGGCCGTAGTTCAGATTATGGTCCAGAGTGAGAGGTCGTGGAACGCCGTCGCCTCCTTCTGTGAGGAAGTCATTTCCATCAAGGAGGCGACGGAGCGGGAGAGGGAGCGTTTAAATCCTCTCCCCAACCGCAGAGCCGGGCGCCGGAGGGCGCGAGACGACCTCCAGCCACCCTGAGGTTTGTCCTGGGGGTGGTGGGCTTTGAGGGCCTGCCCGCCATCCGTTCAGCACCAGGTCCGAGAGGCGGCGAGCGTGATCCCACGCGCGCCTCTGTTTCGAGTCCGTCTCCCCTCTAGGGGGAGGACAGTAAGGTTTGGGGCGAGTTTTGCCTAATAGGTAGGCCTCTTGGCGTAGTGGCATGCCATTTCATACGGCGGGCCGAAACCTCGGCGGGGTCGCAACCGCATGTGCAAGTGATTCGCGCGGCCCCGTCGATTGTGGTTTTGTCGAAGAACACCGTGGTAGGTTTAGTCGGTATTCCGGGAGGTACATTATCATCTTTACCATCTTTCTAACATTCTTACTTTTAATAATATATATATAGACACCAAAGTCAAAATCTGTAGTTGCCTAAAGAGTGGCCTACGTGTTTCAAGCGGCTCTACACCGCAAATTGCATACATATACATTTTTTTTGCATTATGACTACTCTCTCTATGTCAGTTGAATTACCCCATAACAATAGGCCATACCTTAGGATAGATCTGACATGCCCGTGATAGGCAGTGAGCGCAGTTTTTTAATTGCTCATTAATTGTAACTGCCGCAAAGCATATACAAAACTGTTCATCTTTCTACATACTATATCTATGTGTCGTTTCCAATTCCAAGCTTGCTTGGTACAGGTGAGTTAAATTTTCAATTTATTTTATTTTAGAAAGTAGTTTCCTTCACAACCAATTTTCAAATTCGTGAAAAATGTCTGCCAGCCTGCAAAACGCAATGACATGCCAGTCACAAAATATTACAAACGATACATTTTCTATTGTTTGTAACAACTCAGAAAGTAACACCACCAGCTCATTTGACTGGACGGAAGGCGGAGTAATTGAAGTGGTCGCCAGTGAGCCACGTGTTGTAGATTCAATCCCCACACAGGACAAACATTTCTATGATCCACAAATAGTTGTTTGTCCGAGTCCAAACTCGGCACAACTATTAGTAACTTACAAATTTTTGTTACAAACATTTATACAACGGACAAAGAAAAACACCCGGGTGTCCTTTGTGTCAGTTGTATGAATGTTTATAAAAATTCGAGAGCCACGCTTCGGTACGAATGAGCCGGTTCGACCACAGTGATAGCACGGTCTCACAGCAAAACCGGCGTGAAATAGCGCTTGCGTTGTGTTTCGTCGAGTGAGTGAGAGTACCGGAGGCCTAACCCTCCCTCCCTCGCCCTAGAGTTTAAAAGGCTGGCAACACATTTGTGACTCCTCTGGTGTTGCGGGTGTCCATGGGTGGCGGTAATCGTTTACCAATGGGCGACCCGTCTGTTCGTTTGCCGCCTATACCAAAAACAAAGTAATTTTAAATAAACGCACTCAAGGTCTCAGGATATTCAAATCTCTTTAATAACGGACGATGCAATCTTAGCCATTCCATTATGGATATCTATATTATTATTTTCGTTTGATAGTCACTCTGGAGCAACAATATAAACTATCATCGAGCAACTGGTATTTTATTCTAAATGTCAGTTACGTAAAGCAAACAATGAAGTCAGTTTTCCCTGTGTCCGCTGAGATTGCGGCATTCGTGCCCTCGAGCAGCTAAAACTTACAACGTGTAGAGGCGCGAAAATAGAAGAGTTTAGCTCCGAAATAGTTAATATCTACTCTTAAGTTGTAATATAAATGACAAAATACTGAGAGGGCAAAGCAAAAATAAACCAGAAACTGTAAAGAAGAATAATCGACATGTTACTATTTTTATGGACTGAGCTGAGCTGGTATAAGAACTAGCTTAGTAACTTGTCATCAAAGTAGTTTTGATCAGCTTATTCCTATACTAGACATTTCCTGCGGCTTCCCTTGCGTTAATTTACATTTTGTCAATAAACTATCCTTCGAAAACAGCCCTTTTTACCTGGTTGAAAGGTACTATATGCCGTTTTCTGTACCCCTGGCGTGTATACGAAATTTCGTGATGATCGGTCGAATAGTTAGGGCAGGGCGTGAAAGCGTAACAAATAATCAAACAAACTCACATTCGCATTTATAATATTAGTTAGGATAAAGGGATTTAAAGAGTACAAAATTCAATGTGTCACTTTGCTCATTTATATTTCGTTTCGTATCATATTACAACACCGCTCAGTACAGGTATCCAGCACCATAAGGGCCAACAGCACCGTATGGGGCACCGGCACCACAGCCACAACCGCAGGCGCACTGGCCAGCGATGGACACGGCACCACCAGCAGCGACATCACCGCAGAATTTCACAGCACCCATGATGGGTACCTGACCAGCGACGGCGGTGTTACCAGCCACTGGCAGCTCACCAGCGACCGCCACGTTACCTTCACCCGCACCACCGTAAGGACCAGCCAGACCGTCGTATGCGAAAGGAGCGCCCAATCCGTAAGGACCAGCCAGACCGTCGTATGCGAAAGGAGCGCCTAATCCGTAAGGAGCACCCAGACCGTCGTATCCGTAAGAAGCAATACCGCAAGGAGCAGCACCGCAAGGAGCGATGGCGGCGACGTTATATCTGCCCGCGCACTGGCCGAACACATTCTGCAGAAACACAGGACAATAATTTCAAAAAGTGATCTGTGTTATGATCTCTTGTAGAGTGATGTAAGCTGGTAAGCAATCACTGTTAAGTGTTGGTGGTCTCCAAGTGGTTAAAAAATTAAAGTTCATTCTGTCATTATCAGTGATATACCAAATGAAAGCTATTAGACTAAGATCCAGATGCCACCACAGCTAAGTACTAATAGCAAAGCTGAGATTTTACAGTAAATGTGAAATATTTAGAAAAGCAACGTATGCACTATGCATACTTGGTAGTTTGAAAGTAAATCCAGTTTATCCGCATTGGCCTACGGCACTAGACGTCATGTGAAATACAATCCTATAAGTGAAACATTAAAACATTTCTGTGCTTGTGTAATCTTATATTTTTTTACTATTGTGTTTACTTGGTTTTGTTAACCATCGCACCTGGACATGCCAATATTTCTTTTGCGCTGGGGTGCCAAGAGACCACTTGGAGGGTTAATAGTGCCTCTGCCGAATGTCTTAAAGGAATTAAATAACAATAGAAAAGCTGACTCACCTGTACCAAGCAAGCTTGGACGCAGAGGAACAGGACGGTGAAGGTATTCATGTTTGATGTTTGTTCGTGTCAACGTGAAGCTGAATACAGAATGATGTACCACACATTGCACCCACTTTATGTACAAAACGCTTGATTGATAACAAACGTATAAATATAATTTCGAAATTAAGAACCTTGACAATGAAAATTTTCGTAAGATTTCTTTGTTGGTAAATTATATAGGCATATCGGGGTTGTGCAAGTTTATGAAAAAAATGCCTACTTAGTCAATAGTATAGGATGTTTTAGTATAAAAGCAGAAGTATTCATTTTGAATAGCATTGTTAAATCAACATTTATACTGAAAACAACATGTCTGCCAAAGCCATCATCGTCCTCTGCGCTCAGGCGCTCTTCGCCCAGGTAATATCTTTTTTATTATATTTTTAAACCTTTTCGTTTGTTTTAATTTTTGACGGAAGAGTCTTTGGAATGTTGTGTCAAAAATTCTCAGCGCTGGTACAAATTTGGTACAACACTTTGGTACAACAGCGCAGAGTAGTGTTTCGGACGTGGTTCATCCTTTTGACTCCGAGAATGCTATAATTCGAGAATTCTATCCTTTCCTTTAAAAAGACAACTCACACACTAGGAATAAATCCTGTATCGCGGGGCACTTTCCAAACATTCAAACAATGGACACAAAGAACACCCAGACTCGGAACAACCATTTGTGGGTCACACAAATGTTTGTGCCGTGTGGTGATTGAACCCACAACACCCGACGCAATGGCAATTAAACCAATACGCCATCCGTGCAGTCATAATACTAATTATAATCTGCGCATCTATCTGCGTATCTTCTCAGCAGGTGTCAATTATTTTCGAATCAATTTTAACTATCAAATCAATAACAATTAATATGTATTGACATTTCCATGCCATCATAGATGTTTTAGGTAAACCGAATAATGTGCCAAGATAAAAAGTATTATATTTATTAATGCAGCTTATAGTTTAAATATGTGCTAAATTGCATCAAAACCAGTTCAGTTGTACTGCCATTTATTTTATTTATATTTATAGCATGTAGTTTTGATAGATCGTATTTATCGTTAGTCTGAGTATATGAGTCTCTAGTATATTATAAATAGAAGAGATTGAATGTTTTGTTTGTTTGATTGTAAGGATTTCACTAAAAACTATTCAACCGATTTAAATAATTCATCTTCGCCCTTAGAAAGCTATATTATTACCGAGTAACATAGTCTATATTTTATTTTAAACAAATTCTGTTACCAACATGACCTACTTTTACGCGAGTGAAGCCGCGGGCAAAATCTACAAAAGCTACTGTAAATATATTGCTATAGAAATGACTGGTAAATGGTTAAAAACATAATAACGTGTTTGCTTTTCTAATATTTAGTGTGCACTGAGCCAGTGCACCAGCCGTGCTGCCATCGCCGCAGGACCCGGCATCGCGGCCCCTGCCTTAGCTGCGCCCGGTTATGGGCTGGGATATTATGGCTTGGGAGCTGCTCCTTGTGGCTGTGCTGGCCCTGCCATAGACTTCACTCCCACCAGCGGTGGTGGACTTCCCGTCTCCAGTGCCTCCTGCAACGCTCCCGTCGGCCTCTCCGTAGCATCTGAGAACGTTTATGAGGGTATTTTGGCAGCGGCTGGTGAACTGCCGTTCGTCGGTACTGTGGCTGTGGAGGGTGTGTTGCCCACTGCTGGTTCTGGTGCCGTCAACCACGCTTGCGGTAATGGCAGAAACGCCATGATCAGCGAGGGTGCTGCTTTCGCTGGTCCTGCCTACGGCGCTGCTGCCTACGGTGCCGGTGCTTATGGTCCTGGCCTCGCTGCTCCCGGCTACGGCTACCTCAGTGGTTATTCTGGTAGAGGATGCGGCTGCGTTCTCTAAGCTGATATTACCCTGATTCTAAAAATGATTGTCATAATACAAATATAAACTAAGTACCAAGCATTCCAATATTTTTTATTATTTAATTGTAATATCAAATTAAAACAACTGTAGGTTTCTAACGACATACAAACGAAGAAGTTTCGACACATGTCAAGAGATGGCGTTGTAAGCAAATCGGACATGGCCATATAATCGTGAATCGTGCAAGCGAAGTTTACACAACAAGTTTTAGTGTATATACAAGTTTCCGACATCAACCTTCGGGCCATGGCTGTTGGGAAGATCTTCCCTTTGTGTTGGAGGAACATGATACCCTATCCTACATGTATATATTTAGATCTTAATCAATAATACATATAACACATGGCCACTACAATAACTAGCTGACCCGCGCAACTTCGTCTGCTTCATATAAGATATTTTACCCGTTCTTGCCACGTTTTTCATTGCTGCTCCGCTCCTATTGGACGTAGCGTAGCGTCCTCAATAAATGGACTATCCAACACCTAAATAATGTTTCAATTTGAACCAGTGGTTCCTGAGATTACCGCGTTCAACCAAACAAACAAACTCTTCAACTTTATAATATTAGTATGGATGTAGTACAGATGTATAAATACTTACCGGCAGCTTGGTCTCTGTACCCGATGCCGTGGGTCTCCTATTTATATCCTTATCCTATCTTAATACTATAAACGCGAATGTGTTTGTTTTTTTTTTATTTTTACGCTTTTAGTCCTTAACTACTAGACCGATCATTATGAAACTTTGCATACACGTTGCAGGGGAACAGAAAAGGTCTTAGGGCAGCTTTCATCCAGTATAAAGTACTGTTATTAACTTAGTCTACATTTAGGTACGCGAGCGATAATTCGATTATACTTTTAATTTGTCTGCGGCTTTGCTCGCGTAAATTTACATTAGGTTAGGATAGTAACAATACTTTTTCTCAAGGAAAGGTACCCTATGTCCTATTGTGTACCCCTGATAACGTGTATGCGAAATCTCATGACTAACAGTCGAGTACTTAAGGAGTGACAGCGTAACAAACAAACATACTCACATTCGCATTTATAATATTAGTGAGGATAATGTGAGATGTTGGTTATTAATGTTTTAAATAAAGGAAAATAATGAAATGAAATGAAAGTTTAATCGCATGAGACATGGTTACAGAGGATGTTACAAAGGTTAAGGTACATCATATCTCGCCTTTAGTAGGCGTACTAATGTTATTACATAGTACAAACATTTATTAAACATAATATTCATTATTATAAACAAATGTCAATTATTATTGGGAACAATAATTATAAAAATGCGAAGCGAGTTAATAATATCGTAACTGTATAAAGAATAGTATAAACAATGTCAATTTCCAGTTAAATAATTACATAATAAATGTCAAGATAAATTAAATATATGTACATTTTAAAATTGTATACAGTGTTTATTATTATATTTTAATAGACATAAACAGATATTACATTGAAATTAAACTGCTATATACGGATTTTATCGCGTCGTTTATTCGACACTTTATTACAAAATTCTGAAAATTGTTACACCTCCACCACTATCAAACTTTACTAATTTTTAAGCTAATTAAATTATTATTAAAGTATTTAGATTTAATTTAATTTTACACTTTCCCCGACGTTTCGGTTGCTTTTCAGCAGCCATGGTCACGGGAAGACTAAGATGGCAGTTGTCTCAATGTTCCAGTGTAGTTATTTCAAAGTACCCGAACATAATTTAATCATTGGTGTTTCCATTTACGCAGAATGAGCTCAAAGTATCATGAAGTCCAGCTGTGGTTGTGTGTGTGGCTGAGAAATTACATTGTTTGCAATTAAAATATTCATTCAATGTATACAAGCAATTCTCTTATAACCATTTTCTTAAGATTGTTTTAAATCGGATGATCGAGATCGACGTTCTCTGATATTTATAGGGATGTGGTTATATACTTTTGTTGTCATAACTAGGTTTTTCTTTTATGAAAATCAATCAGAAAAAGTTTCAATCTTCAATTTTGTGGGATCCCTTGACTCGTATTTACTTGTTTCACTTACTCTTGCAAATAAATGGCTTTGGTTCCTGACGAACATTCCTACTTTTAATAATAATATATATATAGACACCAAAGTTAAGACCTGTAGTTGCCTAAAGAGTGGCCTACGTGTTTTAAGCGGCTCTACACCGCAAATTGCATACATATACATTTTCTTTCGCATTATGACCACTCTCTCTATGTCAGTTGAATTACCCCATAACAATAGGCCATACCTTAGGATAGATCTGACATGCCCGTGATAGGCAGTGAGCGCAGTTTTTTAATTGCTCATTAATTGTAACTGTCGCAAAGCATATACAAAACTGTTCATCTTTCTACATACTATATCTATGTGTCGTTTCCAATTCCAAGCTTGCTTGGTACAGGTGAGTTAAATTTTCAATTTATTTTATTTTAGAAAGTAGTTTCCTTCACAACCAATTTTCAAATTCGTGAAAATTGTCTGCCAGCCTGCAAACCGCAATGACATGCCAATCACAAAAGCTTACAAACGATACATTTTCTATTGTTTGTAACAACTCACAAAGTAACACCACCAGCTCATTTGACTGGACGAAAGGCGGAGTAATTGAAGTGGTCGCCAGTGTGCCAAGGTTATGGATTCGATCCCCACACAGGGCAAATATTTCTATGATCCACAAATAGTTGTTTGTCCGAGTCCAAACTCGGCACAACTATTAGTAACTTACAAATTTTTGTTACAAACATTTATACAACGGACAAAGAAAAACACCCGGGTGTCCTTTGTGTCAGTTGTATGAATGTTTATAAAAATTCGAGAGCCACGCTTCGGTACGAATGAGCCGGTTCGACCACAGTGATAGCACGGTCTCACAGCAAAACCGGCGTGAAATAGCGCTTGCGTTGTGTTTCGTCGAGTGAGTGAGAGTACCGGAGGCCTAACCCTCCCTCCCTCTCCCTAGAGTTTAAAAGGCTGGCAACACATTTGTGACTCCTCTGGTGTTGCGGGTGTCCATGGGCGGCGGTAATCGTTTACCAATGGGCGACCCGTCTGTTCGTTTGCCGCCTATACCAAAAACAAAGTAATTTTAAATAAACGCACTCAAGGTCTCAGGATATTCAAATCTCTCTAATAACGGACGATGCAATCTTAGCCATTCCATTATGGATATCTATATTATTATTTTCGTTTGATAGTCACTCTGGAGCAACAATATAAACTATCATCGAGCAACTGGTATTTTATTCTAAATGTCAGTTACGTAAAAACAAACAATGAAGTCAGTTTTCCCTGTGTCCGCTGAGATTGCGGCATTCGTGTCCTCGAGCAGCTAAAAATTACAACGTGTAGAGGCGAGAAAATAGAAGAGTTTAGCTCCAAAATAGTTAATATCTACTCTTAAGTTGTAATATAAATGACAAAATACTGAGAGGGCAAAGCAAAAATAAACCAGAAACTGTAAAGAAGAATAATGAACAATATCGACTTGTTACTATTTTTACGGACTGAGCTGAGGTGATATAAGAACTAGCTTAGTAACGTGTCATCAAAGTGGTTTTGAACAGCTTATTCCTATACTAGACTTTTCCCCCGGCTTCCCTTGCGTTAATTTACATTTTGTCAATAAACTATCTTTCGAAAACAGCCCTTTTTGCCTGGTTGAAAATAGTACCTTTCAACTTAAACTCACAATTACATTTATAACATTAGTTAGGATAAAGGGATTTAAAGAGTACAAAATTCAATGTGTCACTTTGCTCATTTATATTTCGTTTCGTATCATATTACAACACCGCTCAGTACAGGTATCCAGCACCATAAGGGCCACCGGCACCACAGCCGCAGGCGCACTGGCCAGCGATGGACACAGCACCACCAGCAGCGACATCACCGCAGAATTTCACAGCGCCCATGATGGGTACCTGACCAACGACGGCGGTGTTACCAGCCACTGGCAGCTCACCGGCGACCGCCACGTTACCTTCACCGGCACCACCGTAAGGAGCACCCAGACCGTCGTATGCGAAAGGAGCGCCCAATCCGTAAGGACCAGCCAGACCGTCGTATCCGTAAGAAGCAATACCGCAAGGAGCAGCACCGCAAGGAGCGATGGCGGCGACGTTATATCTGCCCGCGCACTGGCCGAACACATTCTGCAGAAACACAGGACAATAATTTCAAAAAGTTATCTGTGTTATGATCTCTTGTAGAGTGATGTAAGCTGGTAAGCAATCACTGTTAAGTGTTGGTGGTCTCCAAGTGGTTAAAAAATTAAAGTTCATTCTGTCATTATCAGTGATATACCAAATGAAAGCTATTAGACTAAGATCCAGATGCCACCACAGCTAAGTACTAATAGCAAAGCTGAGATTTTACAGTAAATGTGAAATATTTAGAAAAGCAACGCACTATGCATACTTGGTAGTTTGAAAATAAAGACAGTTTTTCCGCATTGGCCTACGGCACTGGACGTCATGTGAAATACAATCCTATTAGTGTAACATCAACACATTTCTGTGCTCCTGTAATCTTATATTTTTTTACTATTGTGTTTACTTGGTTTTGTTAACCATCGCACCTGGACATGGCAATATTTCTTTGGCGGTGGGGTGCCAAGAGAAGGCTTGGAGGGTTAAAAGTGATTCTGCCAAATGTAATAAAGGAATTAAATAACAATAGAAAAGCTGACTCACCTGTACCAAGCAAGCTTGGACGCAGAGGAACAGGACGGTGAAGGTGTTCATGTTTGATGTTTGTTCGTGTCAACGTGAAGCTGAATACAGAATGATGTACCACACATTGCACCCACTTTATATACAAAACGCTTGATTGATAACAAACGTTTAAATGTAATTTCGAAATTAAAAACCTTGACAATGAAAATTTTCGTAAGTTTTCTTTGTTGATAAATTATATAGGCTTATCGGGGTTGTGCAAGTTTATGAAAAAAATGCTTACCTAGTCAATAGTATAGGTTGTTTTAGTATAAAAGCAGTAGTATTCGTTTACAATAGCATTGTTAAATCAACATTCGTACTGAAAACAACATGTCTGCCAAAGCCATCATCGTCCTCTGCGCTCAGGCGCTCTTCATCCAGGTAATACCTTTTTTATACTATTTTAAAAACTTTTCGTTTATTTTAATTTTTGACGGCAGAGTTTTTGTTATTTTGTGTCAAAAATTCTCAGTGGTGTAACGAATTTGGTAGAATCAGAAAACATTAAATTTTGTAAATGTATTTTAGTATTTAAAATTCCGAATTACTATCCTGTAGATTTGAAATGTGATTAATTGAACATGGCGTAACCTCGATGGCGTAGTGGTTAGTGTAACCGACTGCCACGCCAGAGGTCGCGGGTTCGATTCCCGCACAAGTCAAACATTTGTGTGCATGGACATGAATGGTTGTCTTGGTGTGGGTGTTTCTATGTATGTATTTTAATTTTCAAATCAATAACAATTAATATGTATTGACATTTATTTTATTTATATTTATAGCATTTATTCATTATCATTTAGTTTTGATAGATTGTATTTATCGTTAGTCTGAGTATATGAGTCTCTCGTATATTTTAAATAGAAAAGATTGAATTTTTTGTTTGTTTGATTGTAAGGATTTGACTGCCAAACTAATCAACCGATTTAAAAAATTCTTCTTCACCATTAGAAAGCTATAATTTATCACCGAGTAACATAGTCTACATTTTATTTGAAACAAGTTCTGTTACCAACTTGACCTACTTTTACGCGAGCGAAGCCGCGGGCAAAAGCTACAAAAACTACTGTAAATATAGTGCTATAGAAATGACTGGTAAACGGTTAAAAACATAATAACGTGTTTGCTTTTCTAATATTTAGTGTGCACTGAGCCAGTGCACCAGCCGTGCTGCCATTGCCGCAGGACCCGGCATCGCAGCCCCTGCCTTGGCTGCGCCCGGTTATGGGCTGGGATATTATGGCTTGGGAGCTGCTCCTTGTGGCTGTGCTGGCCCTGCCATAGACTTCACTCCCACCAGCGGTGGTGGACTCCCCGTCTCCAGCGCCTCCTGCATCGCTCCCGTCGGCCTCTCCGTAGCATCTGAGAACGCTTATGAGGGTATTTTGGCGGCGGCTGGTGAGCTGCCGTTCGTCGGTACTGTGGCTGTGGAGGGTGTGTTGCCCACTGCTGGTTCTGGTGCCGTCAACCACGCTTGCGGTAATGGCAGAAACGCCATGATCAGCGAGGGTGCTGCTTTCGCCGGTCCTGCCTACGGCGCTGCTGCTTACGGTGCCGGTGCTTATGGTCTTGGCCTCGCTGGTCCCGGCTACGGCTACCTCAGTGGTTACTCTGGTAGAGGATGCGGCTGTGCACTCTAAGCTAATATTACCCTGATTCTAAAAATGATTGTCAAAATACGAATATAAACTATCAAGCATTCCAATATTTTATATTATTTAATTGTAATATCAAATTAAAACAACTGTAGGTTTGTAGCGACTCCATACAAACAAAGAAGTTTCGACACATGTCAAGAGATGGCGTTGTAAGCAAATCGGACTTGGCCATATAATCGTGAATCGTGCATGCGAAGTTTACACAGCAAGTTTTAGTATATATACAAGATTCCGACTTCAATTTTCGGGCCATGGTCCGCCAAGCACGAGCTCACTTCCTTGTCGGGGCTCCTTCCTTTGTGGTGGAGGGACATCACACCCTGTTCTCCCACATGATATATTTAGGTCCTTACCTATAGAACATACAATTTTAGGTATTGTATATCTGATACAGATATTTACAGTTAGTTAAAAACTGAGACCTCTTCGAATGAACATTAAATTTAGAGTAGTTATTGATATTACGTATAAAAATAATAATATTAGACCTGTAAATACTCCCCCACTGCTGGGCGCAAGCATCTTTCGCTTTCGCTGCAAGTGCGACTTGTATTACACCGTAAACCGTATATCGAACAAAAATATTATTTTTAGTTTACATATTGTTACGTCAGAGTACATCTGCATACTAGAAAAGATGGAAATCTATATAACATTAAGCTTCTAAAATCAAAAATGAAGCGGCAGGACTTAATTGGCCGCAAACTTCTATAAGCTAATGATGCTGCACTATTTGCGGACTTCAGGAGTTGGTGACGAGATTCGATCACTCTTGTCATCTATTCTCTATGAGCGTCAATACCAAAAACACTGTAATAATGATACAGAGTGTAGACCAGCCACCTAAAATCACGTTCGACGGGTCTGTTCTCGAAGCTGTAGATCACTTCTGCTACCTTGGCTCCATCACCACATTCTCCCTTAATCTCGAAAAGAAGCTTCTAAGCACAGTCATAAACAAACTACAAGGCTTACAATGACTCGCCTGCCTGGCGACGACAGGCTGTATGACAACAAGCCTCACGGCAGCTCTAGCGCTGCCATACTAAATCTCAGACCCCTACACCTCATCATACAACAGGAAGCTGTCACAGCTGCCATATGGCTTGAAAAGGTAGGGCTCTGGAAACGGGACAATAGAATAGCTCATGCGCACCTAAAGGAATTAGTATACAACGAAGTTCCAATGGTAGAGGTGACATGTGATATCACACACCTCACCTCATTTCGCCTACACCCAACATCCGTCATTACTCATTATGTTCTTAATGTTGTAATACTCATTACACTTTATTTCTCACTCACTGATCACACAATCCACATGCCAAATTTACCAAATTTACAGGGTGTTGATTCTTCACTCGCGCAAGTCCTGGACTGGTTCACGGCGAATAATTTACTACTCAATTCTAAGAAAACAAAATGTATTAAGTTTACATTGCCTAATGTAAAGAGTCCTAGCATCAACGTTAATTTAAATAATGAAACAGTAATGTTTGTACAATCCACAGTTTTCTTGGGCATAACTTTAGATGATAAAGTTCAGTGGGGCACTCAAATATCGTGTCTTGCAGGGAGACTTAGTTCAGCCGCATTCGCGGTTAGGAAAGTATGACAGCTTACTGATGTAGATACTGCGAGACTAGTATATTTTAGTTATTTTCACAGCGTCATGTCCTATGGCATACTGTTGTGGGGCAAGGCAGCTGATATTTAATAAATTTTCATTCTTCAAAAGCGTGCATTACGTAGCATTTATAATTTAGGTCCACGAGTTTCCCTGAAAGAGCGTTTTAAAGAAATTGATATACTTGGCGTTGCGTCGCAATATATATTTACGAATATTATGTTTATAAAACATAATATTCTTTTATTTATTTTTATTTAATTTATTTATTTGTTTATGGAGAACCAACAAAGCATACACTAATTACAAACATTGTAATAACACATAATTACGGGTACATTACGTAGTGCTGCCGTACTTACAGGCTGCCACGGCATGGATAAACAATTTTTTTTTTAATATTTATGCTTGTTTGAGAAATTACGTTATAGTGACATTACTTACATTGAACAAAGAAAAAAAAGCAAAAAGTTATATAATAGGAACAGTGATTCACAACTTAAACACTAGAAATAAGCATAAGTTAGTAGGTCCGTATCATCGTTTACATAAAGTTCACAATTCATTTGCGGGACTCAGTAAACGTTTTTTTAATAAACTACCGTTTGATATTATAAATTTACCTTTACTCAAATTTAAAAGTGCTGTTAAAAGTCAGCTTATCCGGAAGGGCTATTATTCAATCAGTGATTACTTAAATGATACAAACTCATGGAACTAGTTGGTTATTTCATACAGGGTTCAAACAATGTTTGTATTATAATAAGTCAATTTAGTTATGTGAAGGTACTTCGTGTTTATTTTGTGATGTTAAAGTATCTTTCTTTTCTTTTAAACAAACGTTATCAGTATTAACGTAAATTTTGTTTTAACTACATATAGTCACGAACTACCTTTTTAAGTCACAAAGTGTAAGTGTATGCGCCCTCATGCCATACTACTGTCTATTACAAATGACAGCGTACTGATAAATATTATTTCAAACCTCAAATGCTTCTTACAAAACATTATTTAGTCTTTCTCTATTTTTAGAATTTAGTTTTATATGGACAGTGACATATTATGGCACAATGACTGCAACATCTGGTACATAAATGAGTTGTAAAATACTGAATTTATAAGTTGATGGCGATTTAAAAGAGTGGCCTTAAGTTTCTTGCAGGTATCTTCTAATAGGCTCAACATTTTGCCTGAACCTTGCAACTAACAAAAATGTAAATTCAGTAAATGTAATAAACTCACTAACCTCTTTGACGTTCATAGGTGTTGCTTTTGACCTAAGTGAATAAATGATTTTTGACTTTGACTTTTACTTGTTTTTTATAAAAGCTTGTGCAATCGTGATAAGCGAACAATTTACCAATAAAGAAAACTTTTTGTAATGACTTGTATATAATAATTATTGATTTCAAATGTCATTTGAACGTTTGTTCATTGAAATTGAACTGCTATATACGGATTTTATCGCGTTGTTTATTTGACACTTTATTACAAAATTTTGAAAATTGTTACACTACTACTACTATTAAACTTTACTAACTTTTAAGCTAATTAAATTATTATTAAAACTATTTAGATTTAATTTATTTTTACACTTTCCCCGACGTTTCGGTTGCTTTTCAGCAGGCATGGTCACGGGGAGACTAAGATGGTAGTTGTCTCAATGTTCCAGTCAAGACAATATTATGAACGTTTGTTATCAAAAAAGTTCCGAGTATAAAAAGTGGAGCAATATGTCGTACATCATTCTGTATTCAGCTTCATGTTGACACGAACAAACATTAAACATGAATTTCTGCTATTATGCCATTCAATATTTTAAAATGGGCAGCCAGCTAAACCAAAATGCTCTGCCATGAGTGGGTTCTCATCGATAAAGCAATCAAAATAGATAGACAGGCAGCATTTTTATCATTTAGTAATGTGTTTCTGTAGAATTTGTTCAGCCAGTGCGCGGGCAGATATAACGCCGCTATTGTATGTTTGTACATTAAACATAATTTATACAAAACGCTTGATTGATAACAAACGTATAAATGTAATTTCGAAATTAAAAAACCTTGACGATGAAAATTTTCGTAAGTTTTCTTTGTTGGTAAATTATATAGGCTTATCGTGGTTGTGCAAGTTTACGAAAAAATGCCTACTTAGTCAATAGTATAGGATGTTTTAGTATAAAAGCAGGAGTATTCGATTTAGATAGCATTGTTAAATCAACATTCATACCGAAAACAACATGTCTGCCAAAGCCATCATCGTCCTTTGCACTCAGGCGCTCTTCGTCCAGGTAATATCTTTTTTATAATATAATAAAAACTTTTCGTTCAATTTTAATTTTTGACGGTAGACTTTTTGGTATGTTGGGTCAATAATTCTCAGCGGTGGTACAAATTAGTAGAACCAGAAAACATTGAAGAAATTTGTAAATGTATTTTAGTATTAAAAATTCCGAATTACTATCCTGTATTTTGAAATGTGATTAATTAAACATGGCGTACCTAATCTAGATGGCGTAGTGGTTAGTGTAACCAACTGCCACGCCTGAGGTCGCGGGTTCGATTCCCGCACACGTCAAACATCTGTGTGCATGGACATGGATGTTTGTCTTGGTCTGGGTGTTTCTATGTATAATATGCACGTATCTACAAATAAAATGTATATATGTACGTTTATCCATTGTCTAGTACCCTAATTACAAGCTCTGCTTAGTTTGGGCTGGATGGTTTTTTTGCTTGTTTGTTTGAAGGATTAAACTCAAAAACTACTGAACCGATTTAAAAAATTCTTCTTCAAAATTAGTAAGCTATATTATCACCGAGTAGCATTGGCTATATTTTATTTTAAATAAGTTCTGTTACCAATATGACCTACTTTTACGCGAGCGAAGCCGCGGGCAAAAGCTACAAAAGCTACTGTAAATATATTGCTATAGAAATGACTGGTAAATGGTTAAAAACATACTAACGTGTTTGCTTTTCTAATATTTAGTGTGCACTGAGCCAGTGCACCAGCCGTGCTGCCATCGCCGCAGGACCCGGCATCGCAGCCCCTGCCTTGGCTGCACCCGGTTATGGGCTGGGATATTATGGCTTGGGAGCTGCTTCTTGTGGCTGTGCTGGCCCTGCCATAGACTTCACTCCCACCAGCGGTGGTGGACTCCCCGTCTCCAGCGCCTCCTGCATCGCTCCCGTCGGCCTCTCCGTAGCATCTGAGAACGTTTATGAGGGTATTTTGGCGGCGGCTGGTGAACTGCCGTTCGTCGGTACTGTGGCTGTGGAGGGCGTGTTGCCCACTGTTGGTTCTGGTGCCGTCAACCATGCTTGCGGTAATGGCAGAAACGCCATGATCAGCGAGGGTGCTGCTTTCGCCGGTCCTACCTACGGCGCTGCTGCCTACGGTGCCGGTGCTTATGCTCCTGGCCTCGCTGGTCCCGGCTATGGCTACCTCAGTGGTTACTCTGGTAGAGGATGCGGCTGCGTTCTCTAAGCTAATATCACCCCGATTCTAAAAGTGATTGTTAAAATATAAATATAAACTATCAACCATTTCAAATATTTGTATTATTTAAGTATAATTTCAAATTAAAACAATTTTAGGCATGTAGTGATTCCATACAACCGAAGAAATTTCGACAAATGTCAAGAGATGGCACTGTAAGCAAATTGCACTTCGCCATATAATCGTGAATCACGCAAGCGAAGTTTACACAGCGAGTTTTAGTACCTATATACACAAGTTTCCGTCATCAACCTTCAAGCCACGGTCCACCAGGCAAGAGCACAGTTCCTTGTTCCACTTTCGAAATACTCTTCGTCTTAATGAATGTATTTATCGCAATCAATCTCGCCTATAATATTATGTAAGTATGTAGTAAAATTAATCATGCTGCTGTTCTAATACTATTCTAGATTTTGATCATGCCACGCCATTTCGCAAGCCACCATTATTCCAAAGAAACTGTTAATTTTTCAGGAAAAGTAGGCTATGTCAAGTAGCTTCTCTGGTTTATAAATTACTAACTTTTGCCCGAAGCTTCGCTCGTAAACAAGAGGATTTTGTTTAATGAAGCGTACCCTATATTATTTCTGTATCCCTGACAACATGTATGCTAAATCTCATAATGATCGGTCGAGTAGTGAAAAAAAGAAACTTACATTCGCATTTATTATTTTAGTTAGTATCTAAATGCAAGAAATATGACGTCGATCTGTTGCGAACACACTTACGCTTTTATAATACTAGTAAGCATTTACCTATTAAGAAGCAGAGCGCATTCCTCCACGGCGAAGTATCTTTGATAAAACAAATGAAAAAATCTATCAATCAAAGGAAACCAATCATCATAAATTTATTTAACGAATTAGTCCGCATGCTACTTAGTCAGTTAAATGTTATTTTCTTTCAAAATCTATTTATCATAAACATCTCAGTAGGCTAGATCTATATATATACCTGGCGCATCGTCTTTTATCTGCATCGCTCGAGGAGTACCTGTTCCAACGATCTGCATACCATACACAGCGGGTTACCAGAATCTCTCAGTCTCCTGCCATATGTCAAACTGGACAGTCTATAACCTAGGAGGGAACTCCTTTCCCGATATTGATAGCAGTAACAGGGCTGCTATACCTGCTTAACACTAAGCGAGCCGTAATGATATTGGCTACCTTGTTAGCATAAATAATAATAATAATAATTTATTTATTTTCTCACAACAATACATAGATGTTTTAAAAAACTCGGTATTAACTAGGTGACATAATAAATCAAGTATATATATTGTAGGAGACTGGTGCCTAAGCTAGGCTCGGAGCCTGTGTTTCAGGACACCAGGTTTCCACCCCATTTACACATTTTACATTTAGATTATGTACTAGAAAGCTAAATTACCTCACAAAGTAACACCACCAGCTCATTTGACTGGACAGAAGGCGGAGTAATTGAAGTGGTCGCCAGTGAGCCAAGTGTTGTGAATTCGATCCCCAAACAGAACAAACATTTCTATGATCTTCAAATAGTTGTTTGTCCGAGTCCAAACTCGGCACAACTATTAGTAACTTAAAGATTTTTAGTTACAAACATTTATACAACGGACACAAAAAAACACCCAGCTGTCCTTTGTGTCAGTTGTACGAATGTTTATAAAAACTCCTTGTGATGCAGGATATTTCCAGGAAGAAAGCGCAAGACGCCAGCTCTCTGCTGCACAAAAGTTACCGTGGGAGACCCACGCTTCGGTACGAATGGGCCGGTTCGACCGCAGTGATAGCACGGTCACACAGCAAAACCGACGTGGAATAGCGTTTGCGTTGTGTTTCGTCGAGTGAGTGAGGGTACAGGAGGTCCAACCCCCCTCCCTCTCTCTAGGGTTTACATTGGAGGTTGGCAGCGCATTTGTGACTCCTCTGGTGGTAATCGCTTACATTCAGGCAAACCGCCTGCTCGTTTGCGGCCTATACAAAAAATGTTATTTTAAATAAACGCACTCAAGCTCCCAGCATATTCAATTCTCTCTAATAACGGACGTCGCAATCTTAGCCATTCCATAGTCTTATTTATGTATATCTATATAAGTATTTTTGTTTGATAGTCGCTGCGGAGCAACAATATAAACCATCATCGAGCAACTGGTATTTTATTCTAAATGTCAGTTACGTAAAAACAAACAATGAAGTCAGTTTTCCCTGTGTCCGCGCTGAGATTGCGGCATTCGTGCCCTCGAAAAGCTAAAAATTACAACGTATAGAGGCGAGAAAATAAAAGAATTTAGCTCCAAAATAGTTAATATCTACTCTTAAGTTGTAATATAAATGACAAAATACTGAGAGGGCAAAGCTAAAATAAACCAAAAAGTGTAAAGAAGAATAATGAACAATATCGACATATTGTATGTATGTATGTGATATAAGAACTAGCTTAGTAACTTGTCATCAATGTGGTTTTGAAGAGCTTCTTCCTATACTAGACTTTGCCCGCGGCTTCGCTTGCGTTAAATTACATTTTGTCAATAAACTATCCTTCGGAAACAGCACTTTATGCCTGGTTGAAAATAGTACCTTTCAACTTAAACTCACATTCACATTAATAACATTAGTTAGGAGAAAGGGATTTAAAGAGTACAAAATTCAATGTGTCACTTTGCTCATTTATATTTCGTTTCGTACCATATTACAACACCGCTCAGTACAGGTATCCAGCACCATAAGGGCCACCAGCACCACAGCCACAGCCGCAGGCGCACTGGCCAGCGATGGACACGGCACCACCAGCAGCGACATCACCGCAGAATTTCACAGCGCCCATGATGGGTACCTGACCAGCGACGGCGGTGTTACCAGCCACTGGCAGCTGACCGGCGACCGCCACGTTACCTTCACCGGCACCACCGTAAGGACCACCCAGACCGTCGTATGCGAAAGGAGCGCCCAATCCGTAAGGAGCACCCAGACCGTCGTATCCGTAAGAAGCAATACCGCAAGGAGCAGCACCGCAAGGAGCGATGGCGGCGACGTTATATTTGCCCGCGCACTGGCCGAACACATTCTGCAGAAACACAGGACTATAATTTCAAAAAGTTAATTGTGTTATGATCTCTTATAGAGTGATGTAGGCTGGTAAGCAATCACTGTTAAGATTTGGTGGTCTCCAAGTGGTTAAAAAAAATAAAGTTCATTCTGTCATTATCAGTGATATACCAAATGAAAGCTATTTGACTAAGATCCAGATGGCACCAGAGCTAAGAAATAATAACAAAGCTGAGATTTTACAGTAAATGTGAAATATTTAGAAAAACAACGTATGCATTATGCATACTTGGTAGTTTGAAAGTAAAGTCAGTTTACTGCATTGGCCTACAGCACTGGATGTAATGTGAAATACAATCCTATTAGTGTAACATCAACACATTTCTCTGCTTCTGTAATCTTATATTTTTTTAATATTGTGTTTACTTGGTTTTCTTAACCATCGCACCTGGACATGCCGATATTTCTTTGGCGCTGGGGTGCCAAGAGAACGCTTGGAGGGTTAATAGTGCCTCTGCCAAATGTAATAAAGGAATTAAATAACAATAGAAAAGCTGACTTACCTGTACCAAGCAAGCTTGGACGCAGAGGAGCAGGACGGTGAAGGTGTTCATGTTTGATGTTTGTTCGTGTTAACGTGAAGCTGAATACAGAATGATGTACCACACATTGCACCCACTTTATATACAAAACGCTTGATTGATAACAAACATATAAATGTAATTTCAAAATTAAAAACCTTGACAATGAAAATTTTCGTAAGTTTTCTTTGTTTGTAATTTATATAGGCTTATCGGGGTTGTGCAAGTTTACGAAAAAATGCCTACTTAGTCAATAGTATAGGATGTTTTAGTATAAAAGCAGTAGTATTCGTTTACAATAGCATTGTTAAATCAACATTCATACTAAAAACAACATGTCTGCCAAAGCCATCATCGTCCTCTGCGCTCAGGCGCTCTTCGTCCAGGTAATACCTTTTTTATAGTATTTTAAAAACTTTTCGTTTATTTTAATTTTTGACGGCAGAGTTTTTGGTATTTGTGTCAAAAAGTCAAAAATGTATTTTAGTTTTTAAAATTCCGAATTACTATCCTGTAGATTTGAAATGTGATTAATTGAACATGGCGTAACCTCGATGGCGTAGTGGTTAAGGTAACCGACTGCCACGCCTGAGGTCGCGCGTTCGATCGTTCCTGCACAAGTCAAACATTTGTGTGCATGGACATGAATGTTTGTCTTGGTGTGGGTATTTCTATGTATGTATTTTAATTATCAAATCAATAACAATTAATATGTATTGACATTTATTTTATTTCTATTCATAGCATTTAGTTTTGATAGATTGTGTTTATCGTTAGTCTGAGTATATGAGTCTCTAGTATATTATAAATAGAAAAGATTGAATTTTTTGTTTGTTTGATTATATGGATTTGACTGCCAAACTAATCAACCGATTTAAAAATTCTTCTTTACCATTAGAAAGCTATATTATCACCGAGTAACATAGTCTATATTTTATTTTAAACAAGTTCTGTTACCAATATGACCTACTTTTACACGAGCGAAGCCGCGGGCAAAAGCTACAAAAGCTACTGTACTGTAAATATATTGCTATAGAAATGACTGGTAAATGCTTAAAAACATACTAACGTGTTTGCTTTTCTAATATTTAGTGTGCACTGAGCCAGTGCACCAGCCGTGCTGCCATCGCCGCAGGACCCGGCATCGCGGCCCCTGCCTTAGCTGCGCCCGGTTATGGGCTGGGATATTATGGTTTGGGAGCTGCTCCTTGTGGCTGTGCTGGCCCTGCCATAGACTTCACTCCCACCAGCGGTGGTGGACTCCCCGTCTCCAGCGCCTCCTGCATCGCTCCCGTCGGCCTCTCCGTAGCATCTGAGAACGTTTATGAGGGTATTTTGGCGGCGGCTGGTGAGCTGCCGTTCGTCGGTACTGTGGCTGTGGAGGGTGTGTTGCCCACTGCTGGTTCTGGTGCCGTCAACCACGCTTGCGGTAATGGCAGAAACGCCATGATCAGCGAGGGTGCTGCTTTCGCCGCTCCTGCCTACGGCGCTGCTATCTATGGTGCCGGTGCTTATGCTCCTGGCCTCGCTGGCCCCGGCTACGGCTACGGCAGTGGCTACGCTGGTACTGGATGCGGCTGCGGCTACGTTCTCTAAGCTAATATCACCCTGATTCTAAAAGTGTGTGTCAAAATACAAATATAAACTATCAACCATTCAGAATATCTGTATTATTTAATTATAATTCCATAATTAAACAATTTTAGGCATGTAGTGATTTCATACAAACAAAGAAGTTTCGAAAAATGTCAAGAGATGGCGCTGTAAGCAAATCGCACTTCGCCATATAATCGTGAATTACGCAAGCGAAGTTTACACGGCGAGTTTTGGTACCTATATACATGAGTTTCCGTCATCAATCTTTGGGCCACGGTCCACCAGGCAAGAGCATCATGTTGGAGGGACATCACGCCCTGTTCCTCCACGTGATATATTTAGGTCCTTACCTATAGAACATACAATTTTAGGTATTGTATATCTGATACAGATATTTACAGTTAGTTAAAAACTGAGACCTCTTCGAATGAACATTAAATTTAGAGTAGTTATTGATATTACGTATAAAAATAATAATATTAGACCTGTATGTAAACTGCCCCACTGCTGGGCAAGCATCTTTCACTTTCGCTGCAAGTGCGACTTGTATTACACCGTAAATCGTATATCAAACAAAAATATTATTTTTAGTTTACATACTGTTACGTCAGAGTACATCTGCATATTACCAACTCCATTTTATTAAAACGTACTCTTAGTACCGTAGTCATAACATTACAAAGCTTCACATCTTTCTACCTGCATATTTCTATACACATCTTGCTTAGTTAATGGCCATGTATTAGGGATAGTCAACTACCAACTATAAATTTAATTTATAGTTTATATTATACTTTAGAGGAACATAATAGTAAAATTGATCTCACACCATACAGTTCGATCATAACACTCAAATATCACTAAACAAAGAATTAGATGATTTAACTGTGGTATACTCTGGTACCGGTACTATAGATGACTGTTCTAAATTAATATATGCTGGTAAGAAATCTTTGAATATGATTGCACAAAACATAAGAAGTATTCACAAAAACTTTACCGGATTACAGACTCTTATCGCACGATCAGGCATTGACCGGGATCTAATTATTCTCACCGAGTGTTGCATTGCACACAATCAGTTTATACCCCTTATGAGTGGATACCATTCCGTTCATACTATAAATGTCACCAAACAGAACGAGGGTGTCAATGTATATTATAAATCTACCCATTACTATACCGTATATGAACCCTCTTTAGCAGATGCTAACTGCTTGATAGTTAAATGCGATACCCAAACTCTGATACTCTGCATATATCGTTCTCCCGCTTTAAGGGACATTACTAAATTCATGGCATCGTTAAACAATATCCTAATAACACTCTCATCTTATAGAAACATATTTCTTACAGGTGATATAAATATTGACACATCGACAGCAACATCAGATACAAGAGCTGAAATTTATCTAAATCTTCTAGCTTCACATGGTATGCTGCCAGCATATTATATTCCTACACATTCACAGACTTGTCTAGACCACGCAATAGTCAAAACCAAGCTTCAAGTAACAAGTTTAGTCGCACATACAACCCTAACCGACCACTATCGTATCATTATTTGTGTCTGCCACAGTTCTCCCTCACGCTGTCATAATAAAATAATCAAACACATAGATTATACATCCCTTGACGAGAAACTTAGATTATTGAACTTTGATAACATCTATTCGCTAGATTGTCCTAATGATGCCGTTTCTTTTTTCCTTAACACACTTAACAGTATCATAAGTAACTGTTCGATAAACATTACTATCCCAAGACGCAAGCGTGTAATTAAACCGTGGATTACACCAGGATTACTGCGATGCATGCGCAACCGGGACGACCTACATCTTAAATATAAGCATCATCCAACTCCATGGTACATGGTACCGTAACTTTTGTGTCAGAAAACCCCATCCATAGACCTAATTGATAAAAATAATCCAGTTAAATCTGTTAATGGGATTAATCAGTATTTTGTGAACATAGGTTTGTCATTGGTTAAATCTATCATAAGTGCTAATCCCACCGCCTCTGACTCGCCTTTACTGCAGTCTAGCCACTTTTCATTTGTCATACTTCCCACTGACATCCAAGAGATAGCAGCTATCATATCCTCCCTCAAAACTGATTGCGCATTAGGGATTCGTGATATTCCTGGTAGCATATTGAAAAGATATTCATATTTGTTAGTGGAGCCCATTGTACATATATGTATGTAATACTTGCCTGTCCACGGGCATATTTCCCACGGAACTGAAAAAGTCACTTGTTCACCAAATTCACAAGAGTGATAGTAGAGATTATGTCAATAATTACTGTCAAATATCGATCCTGCCAACCTATAAAAAATCATCGAAAAGCTTGAAACTTAAACAATTGTCTAAATTCCTAGAGTCAAAAAAGCTTTTATCAGATAATCAATACGGTTTTCGTAATGGCAGATCGACTAACGATGCAGTTCCTCAACTCACGGATACTATAGTCACCAAGCTTGACGATAAGAAAAAAGTTTTAAAGATATTTCTAGACTTGGCGACGGCATTTGACACCGTCTCTGCGCCACTCTTGTTGAAAAAACTCGAACGTTGAAATCAACGAAAGTAGATCTTCTGGATTACCAGTCGCAATGTGCGTGCCACAGGGCTCAATTTTAGGACCCTTTCTATTTCTAGCGTACGTGAATGTTTTGCCGTTCTTCGTACAGAAGTTGTGCGACATTGTATTATTTGCTGATGACACATTACTTATTTTTAAAGTAGCCCGTAGACCGACCAAATTTACAGGGTGTTGATTCTTCACTCGCGCAAGTCCTGGACTGGTTCACGGCGAATAATTTACTACTCAATTCTAAGAAAACAAAATGTATTAAGTTTGCCTAATGTAAAGAGTTCTAGCATAAACGTTAATTCAAATAATGAAACAGTAACATTTGTACAATCCACAGTTTTCTTGGGCATAACTTTAGATGATAAAGTTCAGTGGGGCACTCAAATATCGTGTCTTGCAGGGAGACTTAGTTCAGCCGCATTTGCGGTTAGGTAAGTATGACAGCTTACTGATGGAGATACTGCGAGACTAGTATATTTTAGTTATTTTCACAGCGTCATGTCCTATGGCATACTGTTGTGAGGTAGGGCAGCTGATATTTAATAAATTTTCATTCTTCAAAAGCCTGCATTACGTAGCATTTATAATTTAGGTCCACAAATTTCCCTGAAAGAGCGTTTTAAAGAAATTGGTATACTTACCGTTGCGTCGCAATATATATTTACGAATATTATGTTTATAAAACATAATATTCACTTATTTATTTTTTATTTTATTTATTTATTTATTTATGGACAACCAACAAAGCATACACTAATTACAAACATTGTGATAACACATAATTACGGGTACATTACGTAGTGCTGACTTACTAACAGGCTGCCACGGCATGGATTAACAAAAAAAAGTATATATTTATGCTCGTTTGAGAAATTACGTTATAGTGACATTACTTACTTTAAATAAACAAAAAAAGGCAAAAAACTTGTATAATAAGAACAGTGATTCACAACTTAAACACTAGAAATAAGCATAAGTTAGTAGGTCCGTATCATCGTTTACATAAAGTTCACAATTCATTTACGGGACTCAGTAAACGTTTTTTTAATAAACTACCGTTTGATATTATAAATTTACCTTTACTCAAATTTAAAAGTGCTGTTAAAAGTCAGCTTATCCGGAAGGGCTATTATTTAATCAGTGATTACTTAAATGATACAAACCCATGGAACTAGTTGGTTATTTCATACAGGATTCAAACAATGTTTGTATTATAATAAGTCAATTTAGTTATGTGAAGGTACTTCGTGTTTATTTTGTGATGTTAAAGTATCTTTCTTTTCTTTTAAACAAACGTTATCAGTATTAAAAGTATCTTTCTTTTCTTTTAAAAAAACGTTATCAGTATTAACGTAAATTTTGTTTTAACTACATATAGTCACGAACTACCTTTTTAAGTCACAAAGTGTAAGTGTATCCGTCCTCATGCCATACTACTGTCTATTACAAATGACAGCGTACTGACAAATATTATTTCAAACCTCAAATGCTTCTTACAAAACATTATTTAGTCTTTCTCTATTTTTAGAATTTAGTTGTATATGGACAGTGACATATGGCACAATGACTGCAACACCTGGTACATAAATGAGTTGTAAAATACTGAAATTATAAATTGATGGTGATTTAAAAGAGTGGCCTTAAGTTTCTTGCAGGTATCTTCTCATAGGCTCAACATTTTGCCTGAACCTTGCAACTAACAAAAATGTAAATTCAGTAAATGCATTTTGGTTTAGCTGGCAGCCTATTTAAAATATTGAATGACATAATATCAGAAATTCATGTTTAATGTTTGTACATTAAACATGAATTATACAAAACGCTTGATTGATAACAAACGTATAAATGTAATTTCGAAATTAAAAATCTTGACGATGAAAATTTTCGTAAGTTTTCTTTGTTGGTAAATTATATAGGCTTATCGTGGTTGTGCAAGTTTACGAAAAAAATGCCTACTTAGTCAATAGTATAGGATGTTTTAGTATAAAAGCAGGTGTATTCGATTTAGATAGCATTGTTAAATCAACATTCATACTGAAAACAACATGTCTGCCAAAGCCATCATCGTCCTTTGCGCTCAGGCGCTCTTCGTCCAGGTAATATCTTTTTTATAGTATATTAAAAACTTTTCGTTTAATTTTAATTTTTGTAGACTTTTTGGTATGTTGGGTCAATAATTCTCAGCGGTGGTACAAATTAGTAGAACCAGAAAACATTGAAGAAATTTGTAAATGTATTTTAGTATTAAAAATTCCGAATTACTATCCTGTATTTTGAAATGTGATTAATTAAACATGGCGTACCTAATCTAGATGGCGTAGTGGTTAGTGTAACCGACTGCCACGCCTGAGGTCGTGGGTTCGATTCCCGCACACGTCAAACATCTGTGTGCATGGACATGGATGTTTGTCTTGGTCTGGGTGTTTCTATGTATAATATGCACGTATCTACAAATAAAATGTATATATGTACGTTTATCCATTGTCTAGTACCCTAATTACAAGCTCTGCTTAGTTTGGGCTGGATGGTTTTTTTGCTTGTTTGTTTGAAGGATTAAACTCAAAAACTACTGAACCGATTTAAAAAATTCTTCTTCAAAATGAGTAAGCTATATTATCACCGAGTAGCATTGGCTATATTTTATTTTAAACAAGTTCTGTTACCAATATGACCTACTTTTACACGAGCGAAGCCGCGGGCAAAAGCTACAAAAGCTACTGTAAATATATTGCTATAAAAATGACTGGTAAATGGTTAAAAACATAATAACGTGTTTGCTTTTCTAATATTTAGTGTGCACTGAGCCAGTGCACCAGCCGTGCTGCCATCGCCGCAGGACCCGGCATCGCAGCCCCTGCCTTGGCTGCGCCCGGTTATGGGCTGGGATATTATGGCTTGGGAGCTGCTCCTTGTGGCTGTGCTGGCCCTGCCATAGACTTCACTCCCACCAGCGGTGGTGGACTCCCCGTCTCCAGCGCCTCCTGCATCGCTCCCGTCGGCCTCTCCGTAGCATCTGAGAACGTTTATGAGGGTATTTTGGCGGCGGCTGGTGAACTGCCGTTCGTCGGTACTGTGGCTGTGGAGGGCGTGTTGCCCACTGTTGGTTCTGGTGCCGTCAACCATGCTTGCGGTAATGGCAGAAACGCCATGATCAGCGAGGGTGCTGCTTTCGCCGGTCCTACCTACGGCGCTGCTGCCTACGGTGCCGGTGCTTATGCTCCTGGCCTCGCTGGTCCCGGCTTTGGCTACCTCAGTGGTTACTCTGGTAGAGGATGCGGCTGCGTTCTCTAAGCTAATATCACCCCGATTCTAAAAGTGATTGTTAAAATATAAATATAAACTATCAACCATTTCAAATATTTGTATTATTTAAGTATAATTTCAAATTAAAACAATTTTAGGCATGTAGTGATTCCATACAACCGAAGAAATTTCGACAAATGTCAAGAGATGGCACTGTAAGCAAATTGCACTTCGCCATATAATCGTGAATCACGCAAGCGAAGTTTACACAGCGAGTTTTAGTACCTATATACACAAGTTTCCGTCATCAACCTTCAAGCCACGGTCCACCAGGCAAGAGCACAGTTCCTTGTTCCAGTTTCGGAATACTCTTCGTCTTAATGAATGTATTTATCGCAATCAATCTCGCCTATAATATTATGTAAGTATGAAGTAAAATTAATTATGCTGCTGTTCTAATACTATTCTAGATTTTGATCATGCCACGCCATTTCGCAAGCCACCATTATTCCAAAGAAACTGTTAATTTTTCAGGAAAAGTAGGCTATGTCAAGTAGCTTCTCTGATTTATAAATTACTAACTTTTGCCCGAAGCTTCGCTCGTAAACAAGAGGATTTTGTTTAATGAAGCGTACCCTATATTATTTCTGTATCCCTGACAACATGTATGCTAAATCTCATAATGATCGGTCGAGTAGTTAAAAAAACAAATTTACATTCGCATTTATTATTTTAGTTAGTATCTAAATGCAAGAAATATGACGTCAATCTGTTGCAAACACACTTACGCTTTTATAATACTAGTAAGCATTTACCTATTAAGAAGC